>CM051261.1:18490307-19215507 GCA_027921565.1 Artemia sinica
CTGTGTTGCTCTGTGTCTGACTTTGAATGTATTTTTATCGCTCTCTTTGCCTGGGTGTTTGAGTGTCTGTTTGCCTGACTCTGTTGGTGGACTTTGTGTGTGTGGTCTTTGTCTTTCTCTATGCCTGGATGTGTGAGCTTCTGTTTGCCTATCTATCTATCTATCTTTCTTTCTCTCTTGCTCTCACTCTTTGTCTCTCTCTCTTTCATGCCTGTGTCTGACTTTGTGTGTTTTTGCCTCTCTCTTTTGGTGCCTTTGTTTCTCATCGTCTGTTTGCAAGATTGTGTCTGATTTTGTGTGTTTATTTTTTTGTCTCTCTCTGTGCTTGTGTGTCTGACTTTGTGTGCTTGTGTGTGTATCTCTCTCTCTCTCTCTCGCTCTCTCCCTCTATCTATCCGTCTGTATCTCTCTCTCCCTCTCTCTCTCTCTCTTTCTTGCATGCCTGTGTCTGACTTAGTGTCTGTGTCTGACTTTGTTTCTCATCGTCTGTTTGCATGATTGTGTCTGATTTTGTGTTTATTTTTCTGTCTCTCTCTGTGTTTGTGTGTCTAACTTTGTGTGCTTGTGTGTGTTTCTCTCTTTTTCTCTTTCTCTCTTTCTGTCTCTCTCTCCCTCTCTCTCTATCTGTTCTCTCTCTCTCTCTCCTCTCTCCCCTATCTCTATCTTTCTCCCATTCTCTCTCTCTCTCTCTCTCTCTCTCTCTCTCTCTCTCTCTCTCTCTCTCTCTCTCTCTCTCTCTCTCTCTCTCTCTCTCTCTCTCTTCTCTCTCTCTCTCTCTCTCTCTCTCTCTCTCTCTCTCTCTCTCTCTCTCTATCTCTGTGTGTGTGTATTTCAGCGTCTGTTTGCCTAAGTGTTTTTCGTCTCTCTTAGTGCCCTTGTGTCTGAGCGTCTGTTTGCCTATCTCTATGAGCCTTTGCGTAGGACTTTGTATTTTTTTTTGTGTGTTTTAATCTCAATCTCTCACTATGTCCGTGGGTCTGACCGTCTGTTTGCCAGTCCCTGTGTTCCTGTCTTTCTCTCTCTCTCTCTCTCTCTCTCTCTCTCTCTCTCCTCTCTCTCTCTCTCTCTCTCTCTCTCTCTCTCTCTCTCTGTGCCTGTTTGTCTGACCATCTGGTTGCCTGCCTTTGTGCTGCTGTGTGTCTGACTTTGTATGTATTTTTATCGCTCTCTTTGCCTGGGTGTCTGAGTGTCTGTTTGCCTGACTCTGTGTGTGGACTTTGTGTGTGTGGTCTTTGTGTTTCTCTTTGCCTGGATGTGTGAGCGTCTGTTTGTCTGTCTCTGTGTCTGACTTTGTGTGTTTGTGTGTGTGTTTGTCTCTATCTCTTTACCTGTGTGTCTGAGTGTCTGTTTGCCTATCTCTGTGTGCCTTTGCGTCTGACATTGTGTGTTTTTTTTTGTCTCAATCTTTCTCTATATCCGTTGGTCTGACCGGTTGTTTGCCAGTCCCTGTGTGCCTGTCTCTCTCTCTCTCTCTCTCTCTCTCTCTCTCTCTCTCTCTCTCTCTCTCTCTCTCTCTCTCTCTCTCTCTCTATCAATCTATCTATCTTTCTTTCTATCTCGCTCTCTCTCTTTGTCTCTCTCTCTCTTGCATGCCAGTGTCTGACTTTGTGTGTTTTTGCCTCTCTCTTTTTGTGTCTTTGTTTCTCATCGTCTGTTTCCAAGATTGTGTCTGATTTTGTGTGTTTATTTTTTTGTCTCTCTCTGGTGTGTCTATCTTTGTGTGCTTGTGTGTGTATCTCTCTCTCTTTTTCTCTCTCTCGCTCTCTCCCTCTATCTATCTGTCTGTCTCTCTCTCTCCCTCTCTCTCTCTCTCTCTCTCTTGCATGACTGTGTCTGACTTCGTGACTTTTCAGTCTCTTTGTGTTTATTTTTCTGTCTCTCTCTGTGTTTGTGTGTCTAACTTTGTGAGCTTGTGTGTGTTTCTCCCTTTTTATCTTTCTCTCTTTCTGTCTCTCTCTCTCTCTCTCTCTTTCTCTCTCTCTCTCTCTCTCTCTCTCTCTCTCTCTCTCTCTCTCTCTCTCTCTCTCTCTCTCTCTCTCTCTCTCTCTCTCTCTCTCTCTCTATCTCTCTGTGTGTGTATTTCAGCGTCTGTTTGCCTCAGTGTTTCGTCTCTCTTAGTACCCGTGTGTCTGAGCGTCTGTTTGCCTGTCTTTATGAGCCTTTGCGTCTGACTTTATGTGTTTTTTTGTGTTTTTATCTCAATCTCTCACTATATCCGCGGGTCTGACCATCTGTTTGCCAGTCCCTGTGTGCCTCTCTCTCTCTCTCTCTCTGTGCCTGTTTGTCAGACCCTCCGGTTGCCTGCCTCTGTGCTGCTGTGTGTCTGACTTTGTCTGTGTTTTTATCGCTCTCTTTGCCTGTCTCTTTTGCCTGTCTCTGTGTGCTTATGTCTGAGTGTTTTTGTCACTCTCTGTTTGTCTGTCAGATTTTCTGATTTGTCTGTCTGTTTGTCTGATTTTTTGAGTTTGTGTGTGATTTTGTCTCTCACTCTCTTTCTCTCTCTCTTGAACTCATGTGTAAAAACAATGGTTTTCATATCTAAAATCAATGGTTTTCTAAGATTCTTCATTCTATTAGCAAGTTTTGGTATCAAGGACATGAAACTAAAATGTTTTTACCAAGTCTTGGATCCATGTACCTTAGGTCGAATTAAGATTTTTCTTTATATTTTGGAAGTTTTGCTACCACGGACTTGAAATTAAATGTTTTGCGGCTTTTGGATCCATGTACTATAGGTTCAATTAAGATATTTCTTTATATTTGGAAGTTCTGATACCAAGGATATGAAATTAAAATGTTTTTTCTTCTCTTGGTTCCATTTACCTTAGGTTGAATTATGAATTTTCCTTATGTCGTATCTTGGATCCATTTACCTTAGTTTGAATTATAATTTTCGTATTATTTGGAAGTGTTGGTATCAAGGCCATGAAATTAAACTTTTTCATCTTTTGGATCCATGTACCTTAGGGTCAATTAAAATTGACCCTAATCTTTATATTTGGAAGTTTCTCTACCACAACATGAAATTAAAATGTTTTGTCGTCTTTCAGATCCATGTATCTTAGGTCGAATTAAGATTTTTCTTTATATTTGGAAATTTTTGTACCAAGAACATGAAATTAAAACATTTTTCGTCTCTTGAATCCATATGCATTAGGTTCAATTAAGTATATTCTTTATATTTGGAAGTTTTGCTACCAGGGACATGAGATCAAAATGCTTTTTCATCTTTTGGATCCATGTACATTAGGTAAGATTAATTTTTCTTTATATTTGGAAGTTTTGTTCTCTCTCTCTCTCTCTCTCTTTGTGCCCCTGGGTCTGACCGTCCGTTTGCCTGTCTCTGTGTGTCTGACTTTGTGTGCTTGTGTGTGAGTGTTTTCGTCTCACTATGTGCCTTTGTGTCTGAGCGTCTGTTTGCCTGTCTCTGTGTGCCTTTGCGTCTGACATTGTGTGTTTGTTTGTGTTTTTATCTCAATCTCTCACTATGCCCGTCGGTCTGACCGTCTGTTTTCCAGTCCCTCTGCGCCTGTGTGGGGGTGTTTTTATCGCTCTCTTTGCCTGAGTCTCTGAGCGTCTGTTTGCCTCTCTTTCTGTGTGGACTTTGTGCATGTGTGTCATTTGGTCTCTTTCTGTGCCTGGGTGTCTGAGTATCTGTTTGCCTGTCTTTGCGTGTCTGACTTTGTGTATCTGTGTGTGTGATTTTCTCTAATTCTGTGCCTGTGTGTCTGAGCGTTTGTTTGCCTGTCTCTGTGGATCTGACTTTGTGTGCTTGTGTGTGAGTGTTTTCTCTCTCTCTGTGTCTGTGTGCCTGAGTGTCGGTTTGCCTGTCTCTGTGTGCCTTTGCGTCTGACTTTGTGCGTTTGTTGGTGTTTTTATCTCAATCTCTCTATGCCAGTGGGTCTGATGTGCAAGCAAATGCAGATATTCAGCCTGAAAAAATTCTTAACATTGATAGTTTTGTAGTCATTGTCAATGGTCAGCCTACTTACAACAAGAATGTTTGGACTGCACTAATAGATCTGAGAAAAGTCCATGAAGCACTGTTGTGGTAAAGAGAGAAACAGCAGTCTCTATAAAAAAAATACATGCGTACACCCTAGAAGATTTAAATAAAATACTTGAAGCGCGTCTTGCTGAAAAAGTGGCTGGTGTTGATAATTTACCTGAAATACCGGAAGCTGAAATCCTTCAGAAACTGACAGAAAGCGCAAAATCTACATTTGATGAACATTTTTCTGTCCAGCCTCTCAATTCAGCGGTTCCAAAAGACTTCATAGAAGATTTTAAGCAGATGAAAGATCTTGGTACTGACCAATTTCAAATCAAGAAACTAAAAGGTGAGAGCGAAGACTTATTTCAGGAAGAACTTGATCTAAAAGTGTTTCCAAATCTTTTCCCGAAAGGCAAATATGGCTTGCATGACAAGGCAAGACCTTTTCAGATTAGGAATGCAGAATATTTTAAATCAAGGCTTCTTAGCAGACATACTAAGTTTCGTCTTGACAAACAGTTTCTTTTTCACAACTTCCAATTGCAAGAATTCTCTTACATGTGTAATAGCGTCGATCATATGTTGCGGACTGTGAAACCAAATCAAAATGCTCGTCAATTTATAGACAGGCTTCATTCCCCCGATGGAGAGATGGGAGCGACTTTCTTTTCTGTTCAGTCAAAAATCAAAGGATCTCAGCAGTATTTTCAATCTCTTTCCTATAAAGTAAAGTCAATGATTGAGTAATTGGGTCCACCGACTTTGTTTCTGACAGTTTCATGTGCTGAGTGGAACTCTCCTAAATTTATTGACTATTTACGGACTGTCCATAAGAACTTACCTGTTGTGGCAAAAATGACCCCAGCAGAGTTGACGTGTCTAGATCCAGCTGCAGTTTCCATGCACTTTGACAAAAATGGACACCTATATTTAATGAGCTAATTTGTTCAAAAGACAAATCCTTTGTTTGGTAAAATTAAGGATCATTTCTGGCGTATCGAGTATCAGAAACGAGGTGCGCCTCATGTACACCGTGTGCTGTGGATTGAAGATGCTCCTATTATTGGGAAATCAACAGCATCTGAAGTGATTCAGTATATCGATAGTATTATAACTTGTGAAATACCAAATAGATTGACAAATCCAACTCTTCACAAACTGGTCAAAGACCATCAAATGCACCACTGTAATAAATAATGTCAAAGAAAATATAAGAGAAAAAGAGGAAGATGGGTTACGTATTGTGAGTTTGGTTTTCCTCGTCCTACAAAGGAACGAACAGAATTATATGACATCCTTGACTGCTTGGCTCAAAGTACAGACCGTAAAAAGCAATGAAAAAGAATATATCATCTACTTCGAAGACATGATGAGCGTTATATAAATAACTATTCTCCTGCGTTACTTATTGCTAATCAAGCAAAATTGATGTTCAACATATTGGCCATTTGGGCTCTAAATTACCATATTACATTACCGATTACATGACTAAGGCAGAGAGTGTCGAAATAGACGCAATGTGGGAGGAAGTAAATAATGCATGCAAAAGTCTTGGTCAACGAACTATGTCCTACTTGTTGAAGTCCATAAAAACCCGTCAAGTTGGAGCAGTTGAAGCTGCTGATAGGCTTCGTGGTACTAAATTGTATAGTAATTCTAGGCAATATAGATGTATTGACCTTGCGGAAAAGAGCGAGGTGAAGAGGACACTGAGAAGGTATGAGGAGCTTGAAAAGCTTGCTAAAAAAGATCCACAGAGTAGGGATTTGTACATTGCCCACTGGGTTATTGATATCTACCCTAAAAGACCGGAACATATGGAAAATATCAGTCTTTTTCAGTTATTGTCTTGGTACAAACGGGAGCGTAATGGTTCTGATGATAATATGAGGTTAACTGACGGGTCCTTCTACCTCAGAAAAAGGCTTTTTAAACCGTATATCATACAGCACAGAAAGGTAAACCCATTTGAAACTGACGAGAAGAAAAATGCTTACTATGGAGAACTTTTAAAATTGTTTAAACCTTGGCGAAATGAAAATGAACTAGTAGTCAGTGGAAATAGCAACTACGAAACCTACTGTGTTGAAATTGTAAGCTATCCCGACATGGTAGCTTACCACGAAAAAAATGTTGTTAAGAGGAAAAGCGATATTGAATTTGAAGAATGGGTCCGAGAACGTGCAAAAGAAATTCTGAAGGCAGAACATATTGATGAAAACATTGAAGATGACCCAGAAAATGCAATTCAGGGAGGAGTCATTGACAGAGCTGCAGATGCTATGGAGGATTTGTTAGACGCAAACAAACAGATTTTAAATGGTGACACCGAAGACAGGTTGAAAAATGATTATGAGTCGCTCAATATTGATCAAAAGAGAGTTGTTGACAAAATTTTAGACTCAGTTACCAAGCACAATGGTGCAACATCTTTGAAGTTGATTGTATCTGGATGTGGGGGCACAGGAAAATCTAGGGTTATCAGTGTCGTGAGAAGACTACTTTGCAACAAGTTCAAGAATGAAGATTGTCCCGTTGTAGTTATGGCACCTACTGGTATTGCTGCACATAGCATAAATGGTTTAACAATGCATATTTGTTTAAGTTTAGCTATTGATCAGGAAAACACCACAAAATACACACCTCTCTCCACTGAAAAACTTCTTACTTTGAGAAAGACACTTAAGGAGACAAGACTTTTTATTATTGATGAAATTAGTATGGTTTCGTCTCTTCTTTTAACCTACATTCACTTAAGACTATCAGCAATAATGGCAGTTGATTTGCCAATGGGTACTGCTAACTGCGTATTTTTGGGAGATTTTCTTCAATTAAGACCAGTAAGTGGTGATCCTTCTTATATATCTCTCACATGACTAGAAGTAAAAAATAGAATCGGATCAGTTGGTACTTTCAACCTCTGGCATCTATATGAGTATGAGGAACTAGGCATAAATGTGAGACAAAAGATGGATAAGAGTTATGCTCATACACTTGCTGAAATTAGATAGGGGTTTAGCACTGGTGAAAATTTGAATAGTCTTCACAAGAGAAAAATCGGAAACTCCTACAGAGCTTCCAATGACGAAATTATAGATCTTTTTATATTAAGGAATCATTCCTTTATTCAATATTGATCCCTTACTACAGGCGGAGTTGAACCCGCAAACCTTAAATCATGAAGCACGCTTTCATCCATTGTGCTGTAGTAAGGTATTCATTGATTTGATTTTTCCACAAAACTGTGTATATACGGATAAATAGATTTTGATAAACGTATTCTAATGGCTATACTAACTTGACTATGCAAGTTAGTATAGCCAAGAGTTATTTCATCATTATAATGACGTCATATACACTAAATACCTATTTTTCTTTTCTCTGTTGCATCAGTTACTATGAGATACACTTCGTTCCTTACTGTAACCGGATTTCTTAACATTGGACTGATCGTCTCTTACTAGGTTGCTAGCTACCGCTGCAACCCAGATTCTATGCTATATGATTACAAACAGGAAAAAGCCTACGGCTTTTTCTTCTTTGAAATAGTAAGATACGAACCTCAAACAATCAAGTAGCTAACTAAGTCCAAAGTCTGCAATGGTTTGTTATTGCAGTGATCGTCCCTTAATGTAACCTCAAACAATCAAGTAGCTAACTAAATCAAATGTATTTATTTTTTATTCCAATGACCGTCTTTTAGTGGAAAATTTTAATTTACTGACCTTAAATATAACTGTACTAGCCTATACTATAGTTAAGTGGCCTATAAAATTTATTATAGGCAAGAGGTCGTTCTTTATTATAATTAAAAATGCAGTTTTTAATTGAAAAATTTATTCTCTCTTGGAAGTTATTTATTTTAGTTACAAAAGATTTTTAACCCAATTAATTTCCTTGAAAATGAGCCATTGAACAACTTTATACGATGTTCAAGTGCCAAGCTATCTGTGAAAAAAAAATATTCCGTTTAGGCAGAATGTTGTAGTAGCTGTCACTTTTCTTGACTTTCAAGCCAATATATTTCCCTTGCTGTTCAAGCCAAGGGTCAGAAAGTTTCCTATACAGGGGTTTCGGACAAGGCGGTTCTAATGGTGTACTTTTTGTTTTGATCTGACTCTTTTTTTAGGAATTATGGGTTTTATATTTCTTAACATTGGACGTGATCGTCTCTTACTAGGTTGCTAGCTATCGCTGCAACCCGGATTTAGTTATAAAAGGTTTTTAACCCAATTAATTTCCTATAAAATGAGCCATTGAACAACTTTCTACGATGTTCCAGTGCCAAGCTATCTGTGGAAAAGAAGAAGAAGAAAAAAAAATATCCTGTTTAGGCAGAATGTTGTAGTAGCTGCCACTTTTCATGATTTTCAAGCCAATATATTTCCCTTGCTGTTCAAGCCAAGGGATAGAAAGTTTCCTATACAGGGGTTTCGGACAAGGCGGTTCTAATGGTGTACTTTTTGTTTTGATCTGACTCTTTTTTTAGAAATTATGGGTTTTATATTTCTTAACATTGGACGTGATCGTCTCTTACTAGGTTGCTAGTTACCGCTGCAACACCCGGATTATTAAGATTATTATAACAACCCGGATAATAAACTAATTACAAACAGGAAAAACCTACGGCTTTTTCTTCTTTGAAATAGTAAGAGAGGAGCCTCAAACCATCAAGTAGCTAACTAATTCCAATGTATGCAATTGTTTGTTATTCCAATGATCGTCTTTTAAAGTAATTTTTCCCTTTGTCCGGTAAAACCTCGCAGAGAATTTAATTTTTTCATTATAGCTTTTGTCACCCCAGTATCTACTCATTATTCTGGTAGCAACTTTTTTCTTATATATTTTTCGGTAATCTTCATCATTGTGATAACGCTCCTTGATCTTTTGTCTAGCCTGCTCAATTGTTGCTTCTCTATAATCTTCATCATTGTGATAACACTCCTTGAAATTTTGTTTGGCTGTCTCAATTTTCGCATGTCTATAATCTTCATCATGGTGATGACACATCTTGCTGTTTTGTTTTGCTCTCTCAATTTTACTTCTCGATACGCCTGGTCGGTTGAATACCTTTGCTTTTCTCTTTTCAAGATACTATCTCTGTTGTCTGTGTAGTACTGTTTTTTTAACTTGCGTGTAGCTTGCTTTGATCAAACCATTAAGTAGTAATTATGACGTCATGGCCTAATGATTTTATTTCATGACGTCATGGCGCAATGGTATTATTTCATGACGTCTTCAGAAACAACAATATAATTTCGTGTTTTTTATTCACGTCATAGCTCTAATATAAAACTATGACGACATTCATTATTTATCTAGTAGGGTTTCAGACAAGGTAGTTCTAATGATGTAATTGTGCTTTGATCTGACTCTATGTTTAGGAGTTTTGGGTTTTTATATTTCTTAGCATTGGACTGATCGTCTCTTACTAGGTTGCTAGCTACTGCTGCAACCCAAATTATGAGAGGTAGCCTGGCCGAGTGGTCCAAGGCACTGGTGTTACCCACCAGTCTCTTCGGAGGCGTGGGTTCAAATCTTACCGCTGGTATACGATTATGTTTGAAAGACTGCAGTGTGAAAAGACATCAAAAATGCAGTTTTTGTCGGAGAATTTTATTCTCTTTTAGAAATAATTTATTTTAGTTACTATAGATTTTTAACCCAATTAATTTCCTTTAAAATGAGCCATCGAACAACTATCTACGATGTTCCTGTGCCAAGCTATCTGTGGAAAAGAAAGAAAATAAAAAAAAATATCCCGTTTAGGCAGAATGTTGTAGTAACTGCCACTTTTCTTGATTTTCAAGCCAATATATTTCCCTTGCTGTTCAAGCCAAGGGACAGAAAGTTTACTATACAGGGGTTTCAGACAAGGCGGTTCTAATGGTGTACTTTTTATTTTGATCTGACTCCTTTGTTAGGAACTATGGGTTTTTATATTTCTTAACATTGGACGTGATCGTCTCTTACTAGGTTGCTAGCTACCGCTGCAACCCTGGTATTGCTAGCTACCGCTGCAACCCTGGTATTATTTCATGACGTCTTCAGAAACAACAATATAATTTCGTGTTTTTCTATTCACGTCATAGCTCTAATATAAAACTATGACGACAATCATTATTTATCTAGTAGGGTTTCAGACAAGGTAGTTCTAATGATGTACTTTTGCTTTTATCTGACTCTATGTTTAGGAGTTTTGGGTTTTTATATTTCTTAGCATTGGACTGATCGTCTCTTACTAGGTTGCTAGCTACTGCTGCAACCCAAATTATGAGAGGCAGCCTGGCCGAGCGGTCCATGGCACTGGTGTTAGCCACCAGTCTCTTTGGAGGCGTGGGTTCAAATCTCATCGCTGGTATACGATTATGTTTGAAAGACTGCAGTGTGAAAAGACATCAAAAATGCAGTTTTTGGTGGAAAAATTTATTCTCTTGTAGAAAAAATTTATTTTAGTTACTATAGATTTTTAACCCAATTAATTTCCTTTAAAAAGAGCCATTGAAAAACTATCTACGATGTTCCAGTGCCATGCTATCTGTGGAAAAGAAAGAAAATAAAAAAAAATATCCTGTTTAGGCAGAATGTTGTAGTAGCTGCCTCTTTTCTTGATTTTCAAGCCAATATATTCCCCTTGCTGTTCAAGCCAAGGGACAGAAAGTTTACTATTCAGGGGTTTCGGACAAGGCGGTTCTAATGGTGTACTTTTTGTTTTGATCTGACTCCTTTTTTAGGAACTATGGGTTTTTATATTTCTTAACATTGGACATGATCGTCTCTTACTAGGTTGCTAGCTACCTAAAATGGCTATCTAAAAATATTGGATTGGATATATTTAGAGAAATGGTGGGCGTGGAAGGGATGTTAGTTGCCTTCCAATCACTTTCGACTATTAAAAAGGGCACTAGCCATTTCAATTTTCAATCGAATGAGCCCTTTTTGAAGTTTCTACGATGACGCGTTCTATAAAAACTACGTATCAGACACACAGACAGGTAGACAGACAGACAGACAGACAGACAGATATACAGACAGACAGACAGAGAGACAAACAGACAGACAGAAAGACAGACAGGCAGACAGAAAGACAGAAAAACAGACAGACAGACAGACAGACAGACAGACAGATAGACAACCAGACAGATAGAAAGAAAGACAGACAGACAGACATAAAGTCAGACAGACAGTCTGTCAGACAAACGGACAGACAGACAGACAGTCTGTCAGACAGACAGACAGACAGTCTGTCAGACAGACAGAAAGACTGTCTGTCAGATAGACAGACAGACAGACACAGACAGACAGACAGACAGACAGACAGACAGAAAGACAGACAGACAGACATACAGACAAACAGACAGACAGATAGACAGACAGACAGACAGATATACAGACAGACAGACAGTCAGACAGACGGACAGACAGAAAAACAGATAGACAGACAAATAGACAGATAGACAGACAGACAAACAGACAGAAAGACAAACAGACAGACAGACAGTTAGACAGACAGACGGAAAGACAGACAGACAGACAGAGAGATAGACAGACAGACCGACAGACAGACAGATCGACAGACAGACAGAAAGACAGACAGACAGACAGACAAACAGACAGACAGACAGACAGACAGACAGACAGACAGACAGACAGATAGACAGACAGACAGACAGACAGACAGACAGACAAACAGACAGACAGACAGGCAAACAGATACAGACAGACAGACAGACAGAGAGACAGAGAGACAAACAGACAGCCAGACAGACAAACAGACAGACAGACAGACAGACAAACCAACAGACAGACAGACAGTATGTCAGACAGACAGACAGACAAAAATTATCAGAGATATGCCAAAGAAACTCCACGAAGTAATATGACGTAGTCGAGAAGTGAAAAACCTAGGCTTGCTGAGGGATCAGGTGAAAATGTCGAAAGGAAAAAGATAGTGGATGAATATTTAGAGAAAACGGAAGAAGAAGAAGTGGATTTTCACGTGAAAAGAAAACGACCATTTGTGAATTTTAAGCAATCGTTTGAGAAAATGCATAGTGTGTCATATAGTCGGTTTATAAAGGAATTTATGTTTTGTTTATTCATGAGATACTGCCGCATCAAAATCGAGTGAGTCGTTTTACCCAAGATGAAGGTCCAGTGCAAGCTTTGCGACGAAATAGTGATAAATGGCCTGAAGCACGAGTTTTTCAATTGTAAATATAATGAAGGAATTGTAGATAAGGGTTTTAGTGCTTTAAGAGACCGTAGAGTAATTTGGAATACTGATAAAGATAAGATAAGGTTGGTTAAACTGAATGTAGAAATTCCAGGAAATGATAGGAGAGAGCCAGCTGAGGTGTTGATTGTGATGAAATTATAGGAATATGCATGGAAAAGAAGGAAGAAGAGAAAAAGGATTGAGTTAAGAGGTTTGGTTATGACTCTAGGAGAATGATAGCGCGTTCAAGTAAAACTGAAAGGTGAAAAGAACGAGTTGTTCGTTGGAGTTGTTGGTTGAAGAGTTTATTGGACGGAGGTAGGTTATGTTTGAGGAGATATGTTGTTAGTGTGTATTTGTATTTGAGTAGAAATGAGTAAAACAGCGTTGTCAGTTTTTTTATTTTGTTTTGTTTTTTGGAGTTACATAGTAGCCGAAGTATAGTTAAAAGGGAAAAATGAAAAGATAAAGTTGAAAAGTGGTATCATTATAACTTTCTTTGAGGTCTTTGTAATTTGTAAATATGTTGGTGCATTTTTTTTTATAAAGGAACGTTATACTGATAGATAATTTGGTTTATTTGTTTTATTATTATTAATTTAATTAGTTTATTTTGAATTTTTTTTTATTATTATTATCTGTTTTTATAGGAGACATGTAGGGTCACCATCCGGAATAGTTTAGAGGTACGGTAAGAAATAGCCACCGTATGAAGGGCAAAATTTTTCTTTTATTGGAAAGTTTTTGGTAGTATATGATGACGAAGTGTGTCCAGTTCAGCTGCTATTTAATAAAACAAAAGAGTAGGTGACGTCTAAAGTTAAAATTAAACGTATTTTGAATTTAAAATTTGTCGTCACTGAGATGAGAGGAGGTGGGTTTTAATTAATAAAAAAAAAAGAAAAAAAAGAATGCTCAGTACCATGGTAGAAATACTACTTGGCAGTTTTCGTGGCAGAGTGAAATTTGTCAGCAGATTTTGTCACAAATTCAATCCACATATTTTTGCCGATTTCCCATTTAAATCTTTCTATTTCTCCCAAAACAAATGGATTGCCTGAAAATAATCTTTTGCCAAGGGTAGTCGAGTCTGATTTTCTTTTGTTCTTGTTTTTGTACTTAATATATTAATGTTAAATACATTATATTTGAATGTTAAAAGAATAAAGAAATTGATCGTTTTGTCAGAAATCATCAGCATTTAAAATTCTGTGGAATTTTGCTTTATTTGGTATGTAAAATTTAAGTACTTTTCTTTTTGCTTGAGAATATGATTTTTCGATTTAACTTTTATTTTTAAATGTATCCCCCTCTTTCAGGAAAAATTATATATTATAGCCAAAATTAATGATTTGGTTACTAGTGCGAGAATTATATTCTTACTATTCTTAATTATTTTCAGACTTATTTCTCACGAACTCTTTGTCTTTGTTTCGTTCTCTGGTGGCTAATATCTTTCTTTTAAGATTGATCAAAAAATTCGTGGGAATGAACTATAATTTAGGAGTGACTCGACTTCAGAGTAGCCAAAGCTCAAAAAGGAAACTGTAAAAAAGATCTGTTTTTGTTTTTGATATTTTTCTTAACTTTGTGATATCTCATACCGGAATACTGCCATACTATGGAAAAATACTTTAAACTACTTTTGCATACTTAAATTGAAAAAATAACTCAATAGACTACTTTCCGGGTTGCAGCGAAAGCTAGCAACCTAGTAAGAGACGATCACGTCCGGGTTGCAGCGGTAGCTAGCAATCCGGGTTGCAGCTGGAGCTAGCAATCCGGGTTGCAGCGGTAGCTAGCAACCTAGTAAGAGACGATCACGTCTAATGTTAAGAAATATAAAACCCATAGTTCCTAAAAAAGGAGTCAGATCAAAACAAAAAGTACACCATTAGAACCGCCTTGTCCGAAAACCCTGAATAGTAAACTTTCTGTCCCTTGGCTTGAACAGCAAGGGAAATATATTGGCTTGAAAATCAAAGAAAAGTGGCAGCTACTACAACATTCTGCCTAAACAGGATATTTTTTTTTTATTTTCTTTCTTTTCCACAGATAGCTTGGCACTGGAACATCGTAGATAGTTGTTCAATGGCTCATTTTAAAGGAAATTAATTGGGTTAAAAATCTATAGTAACTAAAATAAATTATTTCTAAAAGAGAATAAATTTTTCCACCAAAAACTGCATTTTTGATGTCTTTTCACACTGCAGTCTTTCAAACATAATCGTATACCAGCGGTAAGATTTGAACCCACGCCTCCGAAGAGACTGGTGGCTAACACCAGTGCCTTGGACCACTCGGCCAGGCTGCCTCTCATAATTTGGGTTGCAGCAGTAGCTAGCAACCTAGTAAGAGACGATCAGTCCAATGCTAAGAAATATAAAAACCCAAAACTCCTAAACATAGAGTCAGATCAAAGCAAAAGTACATTATTAGAACTACCTTGTCTGAAACCCTACTGGATAAATAATGAATGTCGTCATAGTTTTATATTAGAGCTATGACGTGAATAAAAAAACACGAAATTATATTGTTGTTTCTGAAGACGTCATGAAATAATATCATTGCGCCATGACGTCATGAAATAAAATCATTAGGCCATGCCGTCATAATTACTACTTAAAAAGGACAAAGATGTAAATGGTCTCATTCGTGAATTACATAATGGTTAGATCAAAGCAAGCTACACGCACGTAAAAAAAACAGTACTACACAGACAACAGAGATAGTATCTTGAAAAGAGAAAAGCAAAGGTATTCAACCGACCAGGCGTATCGAGAAGTATAAATTGAGAGAGCAAAACAAAACAGCAAGATGTGTTATCACAATGATGAAGATTATAGACATGCGAAAATTGAGACAGCCAAACAAAAGTTCAAGGAGCATTATCACAATGATGAAGATTATAGAGAAGCAACAATTGAGCAAGCTAGACAAAAGATCAAGGAGCGTTATCACAATGATGAAGATTACCGAAAAAATATATAAGAAAAAATTTGCTACCAGAATAATGGGTAGATACTGGGGTGACAAAAGCTATAATGAGAAAATCAAATTCTCTGCGAGGTTGTAACGAAGAACGCATAAGGACAAAGGGAAAAATTACATTAAAAGACGATCATTGGAATAAACAAACAATTGCATACATTGGAATTAGTTAGGTACTTGATGGTTTGAGGCTCCTCTCTTACTATTTCAAAGAAGAAAAAGCCGTAGGTTTTTCCTGTTTGTAATTAGTTTATTATCCGGGTTGTTATAATAATCTTAATAATCCGGGTGTTGCAGCGGTAACTAGCAACCTAGTAAGAGACGATCACGTCCAATGCTAAGAAATATAAAAACCCAAAACTCCTAAACATAGAGTCAGATCAAAGCAAAAGTACATCATTAGAACTACCTTGTCTGAAACCCTACTAGATAAATAATGAATGTCGTCATAGTTTTATATTAGAGCTATGACGTGAATAGAAAACACGATTTTATATTGTTGTTTCTGAAGACGTCATGAAATAATACCAGGGTTGCAGCGGTAGCTAGCAATACCAGGGTTGCAGCGGTAGCTAGCAATACCAGGGTTGCAGCGGTAGCTAGCAACCTAGTAAGAGACGATCACGTCCATTGTTAAGAAATATAAAAACCCATAGTTCCTAAAAAAGGAGTGAGATCAAAACAAAAAGTACACCATTAGAACCGCCTTGTCCGAAACCCCTGTATAGTAAACTTTCTGTCCCTTGGCTTGAACAGCAAGGGAAATATATTGGCTTGAAAACCAAGAAAAGTGGCAGTTACTACAACATTCTGCCTAAACGGGATATTTTTATTTTATTTTCTTTCTTTTCCACAGATAGCTTGGCACTGGAACATCGTAGATAGTAGTTCAATGGCTCATTTTAAAGGAAATTAATTGGGTTAAAAATCTATAGTAACTAAAATAAATTATTTCCAAAAGAGAATAAATTTTTCCACCAAAAACTGCATTTTTGATGTCTTTACACACTGCAGTCTTTCAAACATAATCGTATACCAGCGGTAATATTTGAACCCACGGCTCCGAAGAGACTGGTGGCTAACACCAGTGCCTTGGACCATTCGGCCAGGCTGCCTCTCATAATTTGGGTTGCAGCAGTAGCTAGCAACCTAGTAAGAGACGGTCAGTCCAATGCTAAGAAATATAAAAACCCAAAACTCCTAAACATAGAGTCAGATCAAAGCAAAAGTACATCATTAGAACTACCTTGAATGAAACCCTACTAGATAAATAATGAATGTCGTCATAGTTTTATATTAGAGCTATGACGTGAATAGAAAAACACGAAATTATATTGTTGTTTCTGAAGACGTCATGAAATAATACCATTGCGCCATGACGTCATGAAATAAAATCATTAGGCCACGACGTCATAATTACTACTTAAGAAGGACAAAGATGTAAATGGTCTCATTCGTGAATTACATAATCGTTAGATCAAAGCAAGCTACACGCACGTTAAAAAAACAGTACTACACAGACAACAGAGATAGTATCTTGAAAAAAGAAAAGCAAAGGTATTCAACCGACCAGGCGTATCGAGAAGTAAAAATTGAGACAGCAAAACAAAACAGCAAGATGTGTTATCACAATGATGAAGATTATAGACATGCGAAAATTGAGACAGCCAAACAAAAGTTCAAGGAGCGTTATCACAATGATGAAGATTATAGAGAAGCAACAATTGAGCAGGCTAGACAAAAGATCAAGGAGCGTTATCACCATGATGGCGATTACCGAAAAATATATAAGAAAAAAGTTGCTACCAGAATAATGGGTAGATACTGGGGTGACAAAAGCTATAATGAAAAAAATCAAATTCTCTGCGAGGTTGTAACGAAGAACGCATAAGGACAAAGGGAAAAATTACATTAAAAGACGATCATTGGAATAACAAACAATTGCATACATTGGAATTAGTTAGCTACTTGATGGTTTGAGGCTCCTCTCCTACTATTTCAAGGAAGAAAAAGCCGTAGGCTTTTTCCTGTTTGTAATTAGTTTTTTATCCGGGTTGTTATAATAATCTTAATAATCCGGGTGTTGCAGCGGTAACTAGCAACCTAGTAAGAGACGAGCACGTACAATGTTAAGAAATATAAAACCCATAATTCCTAAAAAGACTCAGATCAAAACAAAAAGCACACCATTAGATCCGCCTTGTCCGAAACCCCTGCATAGGAAACTTTCTGTCCCTTGGCTTGAACAGCAAGGGAAATATATTGGCTTGAAAATCATGAAAAGTGGCAGCTACTACAATATTCTGCCTAAACGGGATATTTTTTTTCCTTCTTCTTATTTTTCACAGATAGCTTGGCACTGGAACATCGTAGAAAGTTGTTCAATGGCTCATTTTATAGGAAATTAATTGGGTTAAAAATCTTTTGTAACTAAATCCGGGTTGCAGCGGTAGCTAGCCTAGTAAGAGACGATCACGTCCAATGTTAAGAAATATAAACCCATAATTCCTAAAAAGAGTCAGATCAAAACAAAAAGTACACCATTAGAACCGCCTTGTCCGAAAGCCCTGTATAGGAAACTTTCTGACCCTTGGCTTGAACAGCAAGGGAAATATATTGGCTTGAAAATCAAGAAAAGTGGCAGCTACTACAACATTCTGCCTAAACGGGATATTTTTTTTTAGAGATAGCCTGGCACTAGAACACCGTAGAAAGTTGTTCAATGGCTCATTTTAAAGGAAATTAATTGGGTTAAAAATATTTTGTAACTAAAATAATTAATTTCCAAGAGAGAATAAATTTTTCAATTAAAAACTGCATTTTTGATTATAATAAAGAACGACCTCTTGCCTATACTAAATTTTATAGGCCACTTAACTATAGTATAGGCTAGTACAGTTATATTTAAGGTCAATATATTAAAATTTTCCACTAAAAGACGGTCATTGGAATAAAAACCCAATAAATACATTTGATTTAGTTAGCTACTTGATTGTTTGAGGTTACATTAAGGGACGATCATTGCAATAACAAACCATTGCAGACTTTGGACTTAGTTAGCTACTTGATTGTTTGAGGTTCGTCTCTTACTATTTCAAAGAAGAAAAAGCCATAGGCTTTTTCCTGTTTGTAATCATATAGCATAGAATCTGGGTTGCAGTGATAGCCAGCAACCTAGTAAGAGACGATCAGTCCAACGTTAAGAAATCCGGTTACAGTAAGGAACGAAGTCTATCTCATAGTAACTGATGCAACAGAGAAAAGAAAAATAGGTATGTGGTGTATATGACGTCATTATAATAATGAAATAACTCTTGGCTATACTAACTTGCATAGTCAAGTTAGTATAGCCATTAGAATACGTTTATCAAAATCTATTTATCCGTATATACACAGTTTTGTGGAAAAATCAAATCAATGAATACCTTACTACAGCACAATTGATGAAAGCGTGCTTCATGATTCGAGGTTTGCAGGTTCAAATCCGCCTGTAGTAAGGGATCATACACACAGTATTAATCATCTTAAGCAATTTGTGTTTTTCCTACATCGTTCAAAAAATCAGTAAATGTTTTCTTACCTTTTATCGCACTACCATCAAGTAAGGTAGTCTGATCCTTCTTCATATTATTTATCTGTGTTTGGACCCACGCTTGATATGATAGATAATATGAAGAAGGATCAGACTACCTTACTTGATTGTAGTGCGATAAAAGGTAAGAAAACATTTACTGATTTTTTGAACGATGTAGGAAAAGCACAAATTGCTTAAGGTGATTAATACTGTGTGTATAATACTGTCTAATTTCAGCAAGTGTATGAGCATAACTCTTATCCATCTTTTGTCTCACATTTATGCCTAGTTCCTCATACTCATATAGATGCCAGAGGTTGAAAGTACCAACTGATCCGATTCTATTTTTCACTTCTAGTCGTGTGAGAGGTATATAAGAAGGATCACCACTTACTTGTCTTAATTGAAGAAAATCTCCCAAAAATACGCAGTTAGCATTACCCATCGGCAAATCAACTGCCTTTATTTCTGATAGTCTTAAGTGAATGTAGGTTAAAAGAAGAGACGAAACCATACTAATTTCATCTATAAAAAAAATTCTTGTCTCCTTAAGTGTCTTTCTCAAAGTAAGAAGTTTTTCAGTGGAGAGAGGTGTGTATTTTGTGGTGTTTTCCTGATCAATAGCTAAACTTAAACAAATATGCATTGTTAAACCATTTATGCTATGTGCAGCAATACCAGTAGGTGCCATAACTACAACGGGACAATCTTCATTCTTGAACTTGTTGCAAAGTAGTCTTCTCATGACACTGATAACCCTAGATTTTCCTGTGCCCCCACATCCAGATACAATCAACTTCAAAGATGTTGCACCATTGCGCTTGGTAACTGAGTCTAAAATTTTGTCAACAACTCTCTTTTGATCAATATTGAGCGACTCATAATCATTTTTCAACCTGTCTTCGGTGTCACCATTTAAAATCTGTTTGTTTGCGTCTAACAAATCCTCCATAGCATCTGCTGCTCTGTCAATGACTCCTCCCTGAATTGCATTTTCTGGGTCATCTTCAATGTTTTCATCAATATTTTCTGCCTTCAGAATTTCTTTTGCACGTTCTCGGACCCTTTCTTCAAATTCAATATCGCTTTTCCTCTTAACAACAAGGTCAATACATCTAATTAACGCAAGGTCAATACATCTAAATTGCCTAGAAATACTATACAATTTAGTACCAAGAAGCCTATCAGCAGCTTCAACTGCTCCAACTTGACGGGTTTTTATGGACTTCAACAAGTAGGACATAGTTCGTTGACCAAGACTTTTGCATGCATTATTTACTTCCTCCCACATTGCTTCTATTTCGACAATCTCTGCCTTAGTCATGTAATCGGTAATGTAATACGGTAATTTAGAGCCCAAATGGCCAATATGTTGAACATCAATGTTTGCTTGATTAGCAATAAGTAACGCAGGAGAATAGTTATTTATATAACGCTCATCATCTCTTCGAAGCAGATGATATATTCTTTTTCTTGGCTTTTTACGGTCTGTACCATGAACATCCTTGACTGCCAAGCAGTCAAGGATGTCATATAATTCTGTTCGTTCCTTTGTAGGACGAGGAAAGCCAAACTTACAATACGTAACCCATCTTCCTCTTTTTCTCTTATATCTTCTTTGACAGTATTTATTACAGAGGTGCATTTGATGGTCTTTGACCAGTTTGTGAAGAGTTGGACTTGTCAATCTATTTGGTATTTCACAAGTTATAATACTATCGATATACTGAATCACTTCAGGTGCTGTTGATTTCCCAGTAATAGGAGCATCTTCAATCCACAACACACGGTGTACATGAGGCGCACCTCGTTTCTGATACTCGATACGCCAGAAATGATCCTTAATTTTACTAAACAAAGGATTTGTCTTTGAACAAATTAGCTCATTAAATATAGGTGTCCATTTTTGTCAAAGTGCATAGAAACTGCAGCTGGATCTAGACACGTCAACTCTGCTGGGATAATTTTTGCCACAACAGGTAAGTTCTTATGGACAGTCCGTAAATAGTCAATAAATTTAGGAGAGTTCCACTCAGCACATGAAACTGACAGAAACAAAGTCGGTGGACCCAATTGCTCAATCATTGACTTTACTTTATAGGAAAGAGATTGAAAATGCTGCTGAGATCCTCTGATTTTTGACTGAACAGAAAATAAAGTCGCTTCCATCTCTCCATCGCGGGAATGAAGCCTGTCTATAAATTGACGAGCATTTTGATTTGGTTTCACAGTTAGCAACATATGACCGACGCTATTAAACATGTAAGAGAATTCTTGCAATTGGAAGTTGTGAAAAAGAAACTGTTTGTCAAGACGAAACTTAGTATGTCTGCTAAGAAGCCTTGATTTAAAATATTCTGCATTCCTAATCCGAAAATGTCTTGCCTTGTCATGCAAGCCATATTTGCCTTTCGGGAAAAGATTTGGAAACACTTTTAGATCAAGTTCTTCCTGAAATAAGTCTTCGCTCTCACCTTTTAGTTTCTTGATTTGAAATTGGTCAGTACCAAGATATTTCATCTGCTTAAAATCTTCTATGTAGTCTTTTGGAACCGCTGAATTGAGAGGCTGGACAGAAAAATGTTCAACAAATGTAGATTTTGCACTTTCTGTCAGTTTCTGAAGGATTTCAGCCTCCGGTATTTCAGGTAAATTATCAACACCAACCGCTTTTTCAGCAAGACGCGCTTCAAGTATTTTATTTAAATCTTCTAGGGTGTACGCACGTATTTTTTTTTATAGAGACTGCTGTTCTCTCTTAACCACAACAGTGCTTCATGGACTTTTCTCAGATCTATTAGTGCAGTCCAAACATTCTTGTTGTAAGTAGGCTGACCATTGACAATGACTACAAAACTATCAATGTTAAGAATTTTTCAGGCTGAATATCTGCATTTGCTTGCACATCAACAGGTAGATATACTATTCTACCCTTAAGAGCGTCAACAAGTTCTGTTCTAGGTCTCTTCAACGCAGTTACTTGGCCTAATCTGATATGATAAAAGTCAGGTCAAATTCAAAAATAGGTACTGTATCTTAATATGTGAGAAGGAGGGTGAGGAGGGAACGAAATTTTTGAAGGCCCTATTTGAGATACTTTAGAAGTAAAAGTTTTGGCAGTAGGGTTTGAAAACTTCAAATATGGAGCAGAAGCTCTGATGCTGCTGCTTTATGATACTTGTTCAAACTAAAAGCTCATCGAGTTACAATGTCAATAAGTAAAAATTTTCTTTAAGCCATTGTTATTGATAGGTTTATCAACAACACTTGATATCTCTTCAACTGCAGGTGAGCATTTGCTCCATTCATGGTGAAATAGTCAGATTTTGTCAAAACTATTTATCTGTCATATAGAAAGAAATTAAAAAATAGGCGTGTAGCTATCAAGATGTTCCTATTGTTAAAGCAGGTAATGGGAAAGGTGAAGTGTGGAAGATTAGTAGCCTTAAACAGTCTAGGCTAGTGTTTTCTTTGGGGATTAGATAAAGGTAAAACTAATATCACAGCTTCAGAATACATGTGACAGAACAAAATGTAGACATCCACACTGGCGAACAGAAACATATATAAGGGTAAATAAGAGAGAAATGTAAAAGATGGAGGATAGGAAAAGGCAATAAACACTTTAATTTTCGGATGATTCTAAGTCCACGGGGAATTTTCACCCTTATTACTTGAACATACCACTTAAAAGATAAATTTTCATCAAAAAGAACTCCTAGGAGCTGCACATATCGATATGGAGGAGACTTAAGCAGCCTCTTGGTCTAGGAAGCTCAGTAATTGATGGGCAGCTCAAACCTGTACGAGAAACAATTAGAAGATATGATTTTTTTACATTTAAAGCTAGTCTATTTATGTTACGCCAATTGAGTATCTTCGCAGTTATTGCTTGAAGCTTCAAAATGACGGATAATTCATCTGGAGCAGTAGCACCTAGAGTAATGTCAGTAGTATCGATGTAATAGATACGAATCCTACGCCTGAGGCATGACTATACAGTGCAGTTTAACCGGTACATTTGCTTACCAGGGTTCAGTCACCTATTGATTCTACGAGTGATTGTATAATATGACTACTGGTGTATGCTATGACAGACAGGTTTCTGACTCGATAGTCAGGTCGGTCAGATTTCACTTATAAAATATACGACCTGCACACCTTTTAAGGTAAGTTCATTATCCCACCCCAAAAAAAAAAAAAAAAAAAAAAAAAAAAAAAAAAAAAAAAAAAAAAAAAAAAAAAAGGTCTGTCTTGGTTAGGTGTTAATATATTCGGTTTTTTTACTATAAAATAAAGATTCAAATTATAATTTTGTACAGTTTGAATAGCTCTTTCATTGAGTCTAATAGATTTTTTGCTTATTTGATTATTTGCATTGATATTGATATTGAGAGTTCCAAGCGAGTTCTGGTGAGTAAATTTTTCTTGTATTATAATAAAAAGAAAACCATTCTGTGCGGTCATTGTGTCAGCATTGACTTATATTAGACTTATATGTAAATATGATTGTATCGGATATCAGAATCCTAACAATTAACGTCGGACGATATTCAAATCTGGGATTGCTTTAAGCAGCTGGCTTATAACTATCTGTCATATTGGCGTTCTGATTGACAGGGGTCCGCATATTTTTCGCTAGTTTCATATCAGCTGTTTGGATATTTTGAGTAAAAGGGCTCTTAGCCGCTTCTCGTGAAATTTTGTTCATATTTCAATTGCAGTCTTAATTAAGCAAACTTGATGAGAAGAGCATCGTTTACTCGGCTGATAAATTATAATCAGCTACTTGTATGTGTGCGTGTGTATTTACTCAAGAGGATAATTATCGAAGAGAAAAAAAGAGGAGTTGGGGGAAGGAGTGCCCCCCATTAATATTCTGAATAAATAATAGAAGAAGTAACTAATCAAATTATGCTATTTTTTTTCATGCATCATATTAAAAATATATGCATATTTTTTGCTAGTTTCATATCAGCTGTTTGGATATTTTGAGTAAAAGGGCTCTTAGCCACTTTTCGTGAAATTTTGTTCATATTTCAATTGCAGTCTTAATTAAGCAAACTTGATGAGAAGAGCATCGTTTACTCGGCTGATAATTTATAATCAGCTACTTGTATGTGTGCGTGTGTATTTACTCAAGAGGATAATTGTTAAAGAAAAAAAAGAGGAGGTGGGGGAAGGAGTGCCCCCCATTAATATTCTGAATAAATAATAGAAGAAGTAACTAATCAAATTATGCTATTTTTTTTCATGCATCATATTAAAAATATATTTGGTATAGGGTCCGTCTAGGACTTTTCTTCTTCTTTTTTTCTATGACGTTAAGTAGTTTGCAATTTAGGCATATTAGTTTTAAAACTGTGGCATATATAATTGAAAAAGATCTATAATTGTCATCTTTTGGGATTTGGTATTGTGGAGTTTAGTGAGTAGTGCCCCCCACTAATATTCTTAATAGATAAAAGATGAAGTAACAATTCAAATTGTACTATTTTTTTTCATGCATCGTATTAAAAATATATTTGGTTTAGGCTTCGTCTAGGACTCTTCTTCTTTTTTCCTATGACGTTAAGTAGTTTGCAATTTAGGCCTATTAGTTCTAAAACCGTAGCATATATAATTGAAAAAGATCTGTAATTGTCATCTTTTGGGATTTGGTATTGTGGAGTTGAGGGAGCAGCACCCCCCATTAATATTCTGAATAAATAATAGCTGAAGTAACTAATCAAATTGTGCTATTTTTTTCATGCTTCATATTAAAAATATATTTGATCTAAGCACCGTCTAGGACTGTCGCTCTCTTCTCTATGTGTTTAAGATGATTTAGGGCTATATGCTTACAAGCTACATAGTTTGAAAACTGAAAATATTTTTATATTTTAGGATGTTGCTGATCAAACCTCCCAACAAAAGCGTGCAAAGTTGGACGGCCCCCAGGGAAACACTGAGACAAGCCTGATCAAATCATTAAATTCATTAAGACCAAGTTTAATTCGCCTCGCACCACATTCCGAAGGAAAAGGGGTTTCTAGCGACCTAGCTGTGATTTTGACGTAAGTGGAAATAGATGTTCTGAAACTATTCTTATAATAATTAATTAAATTGATTCCTTCCATGATTGAGGTCAATAAGGCTCTTTCGCGATTGACTTGTAAATAATATGCGACGCGATGAACCCTGACTTAAGGCATCGATGTAGTATGGTTAAGAAATAATTGTAGAAAGCAGATTAGCATGCCTCTTTGGCATAATGAGATGCGGGTCCCTTCTGGGTATAACAAATTTATGGGTAAAAACCCGCCAGTTCTTGTACACGAGAGATATCTAACATTAGAGTTTAAGGAAAATTGTTATTTGTCGTTCACGGGGGTAAATATTCTGAAAGTATTATAATAATATTTCATTAAATAAATTCCTTCTATGATTGAGGTCAATAAGACTCGTTCGAGATTGACTTGTAAATAATATGCAATGTGGTGAAATTTGACTTAAGGCAATTGGCAATGAAATGTATTTAGTGATGATTTTAATTATGAAAACTCAACGAAAGGAGCATTGCTTACTCGACTAATAATAATAATAATCTCGAATCAGCTACTTATAAATGCGTGTGTATTTACTCAAGGGTGTGATTATTGTAGAAAAAGAGTGTGGGGGAGTGGGGTGAAAAAAATTTGAAGACATTTGCAATTTTGCATATGAAAATAGATCATGAACGGTTAATTAGCGTCAACCTAGGGGTTAGATACCCCTTTTTTCATTTTATGTTATAGCATTCAACAATTCTTCTTTTCACTCTTAATAATTTAAAATTGGCTAGTCACATGTATTAAGTCATAGGGATCATTATAGAAAAAGAGGGCTGGTGGGGGGGGGGTCAGTTTAATTGTTGATGTGGAAGGAAAAAAAGTTCTTTTTCTTACTATGATTTATTTTGTCCAGGTTTACTGTTACCACCTCCAACACCTCCACCACCAAGCCTCAGAAGAAAATAAGAATTATTGAAAAAAAACCTACACCACCACCACCATCCGATGTATTGGGTACATGACCGTTACCCGGGGCTGAAGAGCTATGTTTTATAGAGCATACTGCTTCCGTTGAACGATGGATGAGTTTTGTTGAAAGTTATGACCAGCAGGCGCAATCATTGGAGTTAGATCCCTATTTTGGATTTTCATTCTAAATATTGTTCACGATCAGAATAAAACCATTACCTTTATACATCATTCTTTTGTTCTAACTTAAGCTGTAAGAATAAGGCTTCTAGAATAAGGTTAATAGAATAAGGCTTTCATTTCCCTGACTAAACCATTTTATTCAACTCTACAAAAACTTCTTCATTTGACACGGCTTTTCTGTTGTCATCATGAAAGACATATCCTATGTAACTTTGTTTCTTTTAATTGTTCAGGTGGTGGTGGTGAGAGAAAAAGTTCTTTTTCTTACAATGATTTATTTACTCCAGGTTTTAGTCAATATAATGCTAGGAGGGAAATTAAGTTTTGACGGGGTGAAAAATTGGCGCAGTGTTTTAACTTTATTAAATAATGGATATTTCACATGGAAAAAAACCCTGTTTTTTATAGAACTAGCACCACCATCAACTCATGAAGCACCTACTTTTAGTGGACCTGCGTCAATCATTGCACCGCCAGTGGAGTTTAGGGACGAGAATACTCTAGTTGTTGATGATATGGAGTGGCATAGGAGGTTTTTAAATGAGTGTTTTGAGGACATGGCGAGCCTAGATGACTTAACTTTCTACATAGATATGGTGGAGGATCCGGAATGGACAACTAGATTTATGAATGTGTATTTAGGAGATGGTAGTACAACTACATATAAATCGGTTCCTCATAACGAAATTCCGTCACAAGACAATACAGGCTGGCTTGATCAGTTATCCTCAAATAACCTGGAAGCCATACTCGGTGAATTAGGTGATTTCACACCAGGCCCAACTAATGCAATTGAACAGACTGCGGGTGGTGCTTTTGACGATTCTATGCCACCCCCAACCATTGAGGTTAATGATACTACTAGTACTAAATCAATACCTACACAACCATTTACACTTCCAAATTTTTTTCTTTCTAACTCTGCCTTGCACCATACAAAAGTCTACAGCGCCAAATTCGGTGACCCCTTTAACTCTTTAGTGTCAGGGGATATAATAACACATCCCCTGGATATTACCAAAGTTAACAAGATTCGAGCCCTTCTTCAAGAAAAGATGGGGGTGTGGGAGGAAGGGACAGTTTAAAAGCATCAATAGCACTAAAAAAAAAATTTTAATGAAAATACAAGCGAACTATATTCGAAATACTTGCATACAGAGATGTTAGCAATTTGCCCGCATTTATCTAATTATGAGGAGGTTTTCTTAGATTTGGTTAATAGCATTCAAACTAAACTGGATAATTATAACAAAGGGGGTAGCGGGTCGGTGGTTTTATTTATTGAGAGTTTAAACGTTAATATTTGTAGATTTAAGAAGTATTTTATTTTAAGGGGTGGGAATGGGGGAGGGAGGGCAATTGAATTAAAATATCATTCTGATTTAGGGGGTTGTCAGGGGGTACAACGAATCTGTTTCAATGCGAGGCTACAGTGTTTCAAGTATGCATTTTTAAATGCCGCCTATAAACCGCTATTAAAGGATGCCTCCAAGGAAAAGTTGGACGAATTAGCAGTTAATGGTAAGGAGGGGTCAAAGCTTCCAACAGTAGATTTTATTTGTTTAAATGGTCAATTTCCCGTGACATTAAAATGAATCGATATTTTAAAGTGGGCTAATGCACATTTAAAGATTGGTGTCACGGTGTTACAGTATAAAACAGAATTTGAGGAGGGCCAGCGTTTTGATAAGAAGGGAGTATTATTTCCAGTGAGGGCTCCTCAATTGAGTCAGTGGCGCATTGGGTTTGGCTTCTATACACGCCACCCTCAGAGCCTGATTCAATTGGACATTTTAATCCAGTTACAGATATTAGTAGGGTTTTATGTGAGGGTAAAAAGGGGGAAAGGTGTATGCTATTATTGTCCGACATGCCTCTCAAGATTTCGCTCTGATTTGAAGTTAAAGCATCACATGAGACACTGTAAACGTCATGGATACCAGGCTGTGGAAACGGTAACCGGAGATAGAGCAATCTTACGTTTTAAAAATTTCCAGAACACGCTCCTACATAGCAATAAGATCGGTTTAGACTGTGAGACGAAACTCACAGACGTGTACGATTCGTCAAATTCAAATCGTGTTAAAATACATGAAGCAATAGGGGTATCTTACGCTCATGCGCAACGAGATTCCAGTAATACCATGCAAGTGTTGGATGTAGTTGAGTCGTTGGGCGGTGAAGACTGCTTGCGCTCGGCATTGGTCAGTCTAATCAAAACAGCGAACGGTGGAATTTCGCGCCTTCGTTTTACAAACTATCCTATGCTCCTATCACCAGATGACAGATTGGCCATTAAAAATCGTAAAATATGTTGGGTTTGCAAGGGAGAATTTGATGATGGTAATGGGAATGGGGAAAGAGGAAGGTGATTAACCTTGATCATTTTTGACATGAAATTACATCGGGGGGGGGAGTAACTTTAGAGGGGTTGCACATCAGTCGTGCAATTTAAACATTAGACAGCAATATTTCGTACCGGTTTTTATACACAATTCTAATTACGACTTAAAGTTTGTTTTACCGGCGTTGGCCCGCATTGCCAAGGGAGGGGTTGTAGATAACGCATGGATAGATGGTTCTTTTTCATATAATATCATACCCAAATCATCGGAGAAGCTACTTCTGCTAGAATTCATGTGGAAAATAGTTGGCAAGGGTAACACGTGCCTGAATAAAATCCGTTTTTTAGACTCTTTCAGCTTCTTCCCTAAATCCTTAAGTCAATTGATTCAGGTACAGAAAAGCAACAATTTTGATAGCTTCTCCCTCCTTAAACAGCGCTTCCCCGATGATGAAATGTATGATTTATTAACGTGTAGGGGTATATATGCATATGATTACTACATTTCTGCCTCGAGGCTAGATGAGGTGTCATTAACGCCCATTGAAGCTTACTACAATTCTCTTACTGAGAGTGAGTGCACCACTAGCGACTTTGAATTTGCTAAGAGGGTTTTGGCAAACGGTGGATGTAAAAATGGGTGGGATTACCGTAAAATCTACTTGGCCAGTGACGTACTCACTCTTCTAGACATTGTGCGCAAAAATACGGATAAAATCCGTGGGGAATTTGGGTTGGATTTAGGGTATTATTTTTCCACTCCTCATCTGGTGATGAACTTGATACTTAAAACAGCAAAGAAGAAATAGGCCTTATCGCCAATATGGATCAGAATCTGTTTGTAGAGAGATCAATGAGGGTGGTTATGTTTTTCACGGAGACTGCATTATGAAAACTGATCCGACAGGACAGCACACTGATGAAAAGGCAGATGCAGTTTTTTTGGATATGAATTCCCTTTACCCATCGGCAATGTCTCACTACTGTTTGCCGTGTGGCAATTACAAATGGCTTAACAATCCATGTGCTTCGAATTTCCCGAACATTGCTAGCGTTGAGGAGAATGGGGCACAGGGATGGTTTTTTTAAATTGACCGTGAAATACCAATGGAAATCCATGACTCGGTAAAAGACTTTGTTTTTCCATGCATAAATAGACCGGTGGGTAGGGACTCTCTGGGCCTCTACAATTTATCTTTAGTAGAGGATGGGAGTACATACGATACGAATAACTAACACATCTAGGAATGGGATTTTATTTGCGATTTCGATTTCTAAAGTAAACTGTAAATTTCTATCGTATGTATTAAGGTGATCTAAAAAACCCTTAAGCTCATTTCCCCCATAGTTCCAGAGTGAAATTACATCATCCATGTAACGTCCGTCTTTTGGGGACGTTACATGGATGATGTAATTTCACTCTGGAACTATGGGGGAAATGAGCTTAAGGGTTTTTTAGATCACCTTAATACGTACAATAGAAATTTACAGTTTACTTTAGAAATCGAAATCGCAAATAAAATCCCATTCCTAGATGTGTTAGTTATTCGTAGCTTCGATAAACTCAATTTTACTATTTATAGAAAACCAACACAAAATAATAGATATTTGCATTTTAAATCAAACCGACCCCCACAAGTTAAAAGGGCAGTTGTAATATCCCTCGTCGATCGGGCCCTAAAAATTTGTTCTGATTCCCACATAACAGCAGAATTAAATTTTATCAAGGACATACTTTTTGGAAAGGGTATCCTATTTTATTTATTAATAATGTAATTAATTGTAGACTGAAGAGACATTCCCGTAAAATTAATGATAGTTTACCATGTGATATTTCTGACAAGCCTTTAAACATAATTTACCTCCCCTATATCCCAAAAATCACTACAAATCTTAAAAAAGTTTGCACAAAAAATAGTCTGTGTGTAGTATTCACAAATAATTTTAGAATCATAAATTTTCTAAATTCTGGTAAAGATAAAACCCCAGTTATTCGCCAAAGAGGGGTCTATCAAATACCATGCGATTGTGGCAAATATTATGTAGGTAGAACACACCAGAATTTAGAAAAGCGCATACAACAGCATAAAGATGATATAGTCAGAGCTCTAAATTCTAGTATTTCCGTTGTTTCATCTGATTCTGCATTAGGCAGCCATATTTTTGAAAATCCTAGCCACAATATACTTTTTGATGAATCCACCCTTATTAGCAATGACCTAGGCATAAAGCAGGTAGTCCGAGAATCAATTGAAATCAGACTTAAGATTAATAATAATATTTCCTTAAATAGGGACTTGGGGGAATATACACTAAATGCTCTATACACAAATTTAATTAAAAATGATCTTACAAAATATTTTAAAAAACCGATCGACATTAACACAGAACTGGTCACAAAAAGACCTTTGAGGTTAGCTGCCAAGAAAGCTGGATTAGCAATAAGAACGTGTTTTTAAATTATTTTTCTTTCTTCTCATTGAATCGCCTTGTTTTACCTTACTTTTTATCAGTCCTGGTTGAACTTCGCTGAAGTAAGGATGCTAGGACTGCTTTGAAAAATTTTTAATTTTTGGTTTTATTGGTTGCATGTTATTGTGAGTCTTTTTTCATTCATATATTTTTGTCTTGCTGAGGACGGCCCTTGGACATAGGGCCGAAATATTCATTTAAATTATCTCCACTGTCTTGCAAAAAGATTTCCCTATTGTTCTTCGTACTTTTGTTATTTCCGTTATTGCACTCCCGCCTGCAAGATTTTTATTTAAAACAATGTTTCTTTTCTTACGATGTAGGAGCACCATATCAGAGACTATGACAGTGAACGATTTGAAGTTTGGATCCGCAATGATTCGAGCACAAACTTTGGGATTGGTTACAATGTCACATCGACTTCTGTTTCGTACGCTTTCGCACATTTTACCGAAGGTTGAGTTCAAAATGAGTTTATAGATTTCCTTCTCAACCTTCGTTTTCGCTTGTGAACATTTACTGACAAAGGTGTCAATAAACGTTTTCATGTAAGGCTTTTGATCAAATTGGAGGGCTCTATGAATCTTTGTGACCTTGAAACCATTGAACACCATCCATTTCAATAGCACGTGATGAACAACGATATTCTGTTTCGGGTTGAGCTCGGCAATAACTTTTTGTTTTGAAGTGTTAGTTATGGTCACAAAAAGACCTTTGAGGTTAGCTGCCAAAAAAGCTGGATTAGCAATAAGAACGTGTTTTTAAATCATTTTTCTTTCTTCTAATTGAATCGCCTTGTTTTACCTTACTTTTTATCAGTCCTGGTTGAACTTCGCTGAAGTAAGGATGCTAGGACTGCTTTGAAAAATTTTTAATTTTTGGTTTTATTGGTTGTATGTTATTGTGAGTCTTTTTTCTTTCATATATTTTTGTCTTGCTGAGGATGGCCCTTGGACATAGGGCCGAAATATTCATTCAAATTATCTCCACTGTCTTGCAAAAAGATTTCCCTATTGTTCTTCGTACTTTTGTTATTTCCGTTATTGCACTCCCGCCTGCAATATTTTTATTTAAAACAATGTTTCTTTTCTTACGATGTAGGAGCATCATATCAGAGTCTATGACAGTGAAAGATTGGACATAGGGCCGAAATATTCATTCAAATTATCTCCACTGTCTTGCAAAAAGATTTCCCTATTGTTCTTCGTACTTTTGTTGTTTGTTATGGAAAGGCAGTGTGGTCTTCGTCACTATTTTTAATAACGGAAATATCTAAAAAACTCATGTTGTCATTTTATTATAATGTATGCAAGGTACAATGGCCGATTGAGAGACAAGTTCAAGTGTATTACAGGGACACTTATTCACTCCTGTTAAAAGTTAAAACTGAAAATTTATTGAATGATTTGGAAAATGGCGAGTATATTAGCTCACGAATGGACTACACCAACTGGAATGAATCCCTCTACCAAGAGCTAGTGAAACGCCAGGCCCCAAATCAATTGTTAATGTTAAAATCTGAAACGGGTAGCGATCTGATATCCAGTGGCGTGTTTCCTGGGCTGAAGGTATACTGTGTGGAAACGCACAACAAGGATATCAAACAAGTTTGCAAGGGGGTACCTACACACTTTGTAAAAAATAATTTCGACATGAGTGTCTATAGAAACTGTGTGGAACATAGTTTAGTCCCAAGAGCGAAAGTCATGGTGATCCGCTCTTTACAATTTAAAACTACACAGTTAGAGTTGAAAAAATGCCACGTCGGCCATTTCAGACAAAGTCTATGTACTTGAGGATGGTGTGAAGGTTATGGTTACACAGTCACTATTTAATCTCAGACCAAGTTGAATGTGTAGAGTATAGAAATTAACTAGGTCCGAAAAAATTAACGTAAATTCTTTTATGGTACAAGGTGGGTGGGTAGGTTTTGTATGGGTGGTGATGGGTGTTTTAAATTCTCTTTTCTTTTTATCAAACAATTTTCAATGTGTGTATGCAAGTCAGAGCAGTTACTTCTTCTTTTTTTTCTTCATAATTTTCACTATTTAGCTATTTAATGCCCCCTCTGGCCCCAGCCCGGCCTGCCGCAGCGGGTCCCCCCGACGCGCTCCCCGGCCACCGCAGCGGCCACCCTCGGCCTTCGGACACCGCAGTGGCCGCCCCACCCAATTTCAAATTAAAAATGTGATATTATTTTAAGTGTCTATATTTTAATAAATGCTGTATTTTTTATAAATAAATAAATTAAAAAAAATATATTTATTAAAGTTTTTTTCTAGTGCTTATTTAAAATAAATGTTGTATTTTTGTTATAAATTAAAAAAAAATGTATTTTTCTTGTTTAATCTGCTTTTTTCTTGTTCAATTTATTGTTTATAAAGTGCCACTTTTATGCATATAATAAAAGAAAATATGATTCTTTATTGATTTTGTTCTTCTTCTCATTATTCTTGAACTGACCAGTACTAATAGGGAAATTATTTAGTCATTATACATATATAGTCTATAGTTAGTTGTAGATGAACTGTTGAAGGGATCATGTATCAATTTAAAACACCTTTCAGATCAGTTCTGTGTGGGTCATCAATATCAGGCAAAACGACACTCTTAACTAAAATAATTAAAAACTGCGATAAAATGTTTGTGGAAAAGCCAAAAAAAAACTACTTTTGTTAAAGTATTTGGCAGGAGTCATACGACAAAATAAAAGCAATTGCTATATCGGGCGTGCAGATACAATTAATACAGGGACTTGATGGTTTCCACATTATTGAACCAAAATCTTGGCTGATTATTGACGATTTAGCTGAATCCATTGAACGATGGTCCCAGGAAATGCTACAACTGTTCGCTGTTCGGTCTCATCATGAACAGATTTCCATTACTCTGGTTCTACACAACCTCTTTCATCAGAGCAAATGTATGCGAACACTTGCATTGAACTGCACCTTCTATATTATCTACAGAGTTGTTTGTGATTCTAGCTCGCTAGTAACTCTCAATAAACAAATATACCCCGGTGCCCCCACATTTCTGCTCTCAGCATACAATCAGGCAACTAATAAACCCTACGGCTACATCCTATTGGATGTTAATCAAAATACACCCGAGGATCTGCGTGTAGTCACAGATATTTTTAACAATGAAATTACAGTATATCTCCCAGTGAACAGTAAAAAAGGCTATTAGTTGGCATCATGACACTGAAGAAACTACATGAAAACAGACATTTATTTTCCGTTCTAAGCACTTCAAAACCCCCACTTAGAAAAGCCATACTCAATCATGGTATTGACAATGATATCATTAATCTAATATCTGAACTTTGTTTACATTTAACCGAGGGTAATGTTCAACTGCCAGAATTAGTTAAGCAACAGGCAAAGCAACATCGTTCCATTGTACGTACATTGGCGTGTACAAAGAAAGGAAAGAATTTTAAAAGGAAACGTTTTCTTCAGGCGGGCGGTAGCTTTTTCACACTTTTACTGCCAATAATTGCAGGACTTGTAAACAGTTTTCTCTAGATGGCTAAACCCTATAAATTGACTCCAATAGAACTCGCTCTCTCACCCGTGGAACACTTTGAGAAAATCTGAGTAAATTCATTGACAACGAGAATATTGAGGATGATAAAAAACTGCTTTTACTTCAAGATGCACTTCGCCGAAAAGACAAACATAAGCCCTATCGTGCGAGAGCCACTGGCATTAATCACAAAAAAAAACCTCAGTCTCCTCAGGATTCTTTTTCTGCTATCACCGCTGGAACACATTTAAAGAAGGAGGAATTGGATTCAATAGTGTCGAGCATTGGAAATCTGATGCCGCACTTATATCGTGAACAAAGTAAACGGCTCATAACATATCTCATGGAAGCTGATCAAGATCAAATTCAAGTTGATAGCAATGGGAAAGGGATTATAAGTCAGGGCAAGAGCTATGATCTACTTGATTTAATATACGATATGGTTAAAAATCGTAAAGGATTATTATCATTTGATGCTCATCTATACAGCTTTCTAAATACATTACACTTCCCCAAAAGCACTATTAGCAATAGGCACATTCTATTCTTAAATTAATTAACATGCACACTCATCCTCGTCGTCAACACCATTAAAACATGAACAAGAAGAAGAAGAAGAAGAAGAAGAAGAAGAAGGTTTTAAATCAATCTGGGAAGATACTAGCACACCTAGTGGAAACATTGATTTGACAATGAGGAGCACACCACTGATACCTAGACAAAAGCGAAGACGTATCAAGTCAACGTCACCGCCAACACCATCATCATCAACCACTAGTATACAAAAGGGTAGTGGACGTTACACTAAGTGTTTATGTTAAAATGGTTGAAGTTCTGAAACATGTTTATGAAAATATTGGTGAAGTGGGAAGTTTAAGTTCCCCCACAACTCTTTCCAAAGTCACTGGTGTTCACACTAAAAGTGTACAAGACTATCTACAAAATGAAACAAGTTACACTCTGCATAGAAATCATAGGCTTCGTGCTAATCATTATCGAAAAACTAAAGCCTTTTTCCCATTGCATATAATGCAAGCAGATCTCTTAACTCTAGATGAAATTCAAAGGCGTCACAATAAACCGTGCAAGTACATTCTACTTGCAATCAGTGTTTATAGTCGCTATGCATATGCCATGCTATTGCGGTCAAAGAGAGGTGTTGAAGTTGCTCAGGCTATTGAAAGTATTCTCAAACAGGATTCGTATAAAAAAAATCAAACGGATCGCGGTAGTGAATTTGTTAATCCCCATGTTGAAAAAGTACTAGTGAAGTATAATACACTGATCTGTCATAGTCATAGTCCTATAAAGGCTGCATTGGCCAAACGATTGATAAGAACTATTCGACTTTTGATTTCAAGATATTGTACATTGAAAAATACGCCTGCTTTTATTCATGATTTAAATAAAATCATAGTCCTAAAAAGGCTGCATTGGCCGAACGATTGATAAGAAATATTCGACTTTTAATTTCAAGATATTATACATTGAAAAATACACCTGCTATTATTCATGATTTAGATCAAATGATGTTGATTTATAATCAACGACCTCATCGATCATTGTCCAACTCAATCCCAGCTGAAGTTCATCATTCTGATCTGATTCAATTGATACTTTTCTTCAACAATATTCCAATGAAAGAATTGTGAAGAAGAAGAAAAAATTCAATGTTGGTGATACTGTTCGAAGTAATAGAACAACTAATGTTTCTGAAATCGGTAATCACTTGTGGTCCACTGAACTTTTTAAAGTGGCAAAAATCCTAGATATCAATCTCATAACTTATCGTTTGCGAGATACCAAAGATGAAGTGATTCTTGGTGGCTTTTATGACTATGAACTACAAAAGTTAAAAATAAAAGTGAAATCTATCAAATTGAAAAGATATTAAAGACTCGTACTCACAGGGGTAAGAAACAGTTACTTGTTCGTTGGCTAGGGTACAACTCTGATTTTGATTCTTGGTGGGTCAACTCTGATTTGATTGGTGTTGAAGATATTGAAGATATGTTGAAGGCCCAATGATTTTTATGTAACATTTATGTACAACATTTACGATCCTCTCTGCAATGACTTGAATAAAACAAGTGATTTTTGGACGAAACTCTCCCCAGCCATTAAATTCGAGGATGGAAAGTATGAAGTGGCTCTTGTCGACTGTATTCTCAAAAATACCTATGATATCCTGAGAAAGGATCGCGTGTATGATATAAAAGTTATACCATTCGATTGGTCACTCTTTGTCGAGTATGAATGGGTTGAAGCATTTAAATCTAGTGACTATCCAGATGTTACACTGAGATATAAAGGATATGGTACTAAGATGGATTTGTGTCGTACAATCAATAGAAAAATCTCATATCGTAGGAATGGTACACTCCATTTTAATTATTCAATGGAACACGATAGGATTTACATTACCTCACCTGTTTACACTGAAATGATTCATCTCAATGATAATCTGAGAGATTTTCTTGGCTTTAAACAGAATATGATCAATGGGAAAAATGCAGGCACTGTTAGCGGGATGGATCAGGTTATTTTTGCTCATTATCCATCCGGTTTCGCCTAGGACTCTTGTATATTTCTGTATGCATCCTTTGTGGAAACATTGAGGGTTGGTAATTCAAATGTCCCCCTCCTACGTGTTCTTGAACGAAAAACAACCCATGAACTTGTTCTTCACTATAATATTCAGCATCTTCAGTATGTTCCTGTAAACACATCATTTTTGGAACTCTGTCAGTTAACACTAAGAAGTGAATTGGGTGATAATATAGTAATAACAAAAGGTTTACCTGTGATTACATGTCATTTTTGACCCATCGTCGTCGACACCACCTAAAATGAACAATAGAAGAATTCTATTTGTCTGTCCTGATTTCAATAGCTATGTTGGTGCTCTGAGTCCACGTGAAATAGGTCATGGATTGGTCTACTACAAGGGGCGTACTGCAATGTCTGGCTATGGTTTTGGTAGCTGGTTTGCTAGGTTATTTCGTTCTGCAATACCCATTGCCAGAAAATATCCTGTACTCGCTGCATAAAATTTTGCTGCCTCAACACAACAGGACTGTCCACGTCAAATATGTCATGGATTCAACTATTACAAAGGGCGTTCTACAATGTCTGGCCATGGTCTTGGTAGCTGGTTTGCTAGGCTATTTCGTCCTGCACTACCCCTTGCCCGAAAATATCTTGTACCTGCTGCATTAAAAAGTGCTGCCTCAACACTACAGGACTGGGGGTCGGGTAAAAATTTCAACGAGAGTGTTAAGGAAAATATTAGATCTTCAGCAAGAGCCGTTGGTGAGCATTTAAAATCTCAGCAAAATGGGAAGGGATTGAAAAGGATGCGTGCGCGTCATTCACTCATCAGACTCTACCCAGGCGGGAAGCGAAGGACTTTGAGGAATAAAACGAAGAAGACCAACAAGAAGAAAAGAAACAGATTGTTAGATCAAAGAAGGATTTCTTCTCTTAAGATGACTTATCTCCCCCACAAGGAATCACATCCATCAATCAGTTCCTCATTGAATCTGTTCAATGCTGAAAATGTTGATGTCAGTGTCAAGTATGGCTACTATGAACAATTTCATCCTCAACAACACCTCTCGGAAAATATACACTTTCAGGTATTTTCCAATGAAGACTATTTCATTGATTTGTCATCAACATTTACTGATTTAAATGTTGCGATGAAGAAAAAGTCAGACAATACAACTCCAACTGCTGCCAATGGTCTGTCCTATAAAAACTGTATTCTACACAACCTGTTCAAACAAATTAATGTATTTATTAATGGAACATTGGTGAGCACTAGCAATAATTTATCCAACTATGCAAGCTACATACCATTTATGATGATGACATCAAAGGCATATAAGGAGTTGAGAGGACAGTCATTTGGATATGATTATCGATCAGGTGTTGATACTGACGGTGAGTTAACTGCTGCAGTGACCCAGGAGTATCATTTAGTTGGAAAATTAAATCATGAGATATTCAATATATCCCTATGGTTACCCCCCAATGTCAAGATTGACATAAAGTTGCAACTAGCTCCATCGAATTTCATTTTAAGAAAAACACTTCCTGCAGCACCCAATGCAAATGTCATTATCACTTCGGCAGTTCTTCATGTTCGAATATAACAGGTTATGAGTTCTGTTGCATTGGCAGTGGAAAAGCTAAGAGCCAATGCTAACAATATTAAACTTCTTGTCCCCCATACGATCACCAATCAACGTCACATTGCCACTGGCTCTCGTAGTTATACCGATTTATCATTTATCAATGGAGAAATCCCATCAAAAACCGCTTTGGCCTTTGTGAAGAGTGGCAGTGCCGTTGGATCCTGGACTGCATCCCCCCATGATTTTAGTTTTTCTGGTCTTTCTAGCCTTGTGTGCAAAGTGAATGGTATTCCACTGTACACTCTATCCTTTGATAAAAAATCCTATCGAACTCTGTATGAGTTGACCAAGCAATCCCTAGATCATGACTCCCAACTATTTGAAAATGGAATAACCGATTCAATGTTATCAAAAAATCATGGTGTATTTGTCTTGGACCTGTCTGGTACCCAGGATATGACCATAGTACGAACAGGGAATGTACGTTTAGAGTGCACATTTGCCGATGCTTTGACTGAGAGTATCACGCTAATATCATTGAGTCAATTTAAAACCTATTGGGAAATCACACCTTATGGCAGTGTTCTATTAGACCTAGCACCATGAACACAAACCAAATAATCAGCGTATTTAATATGGATCCAAACATGGCCCAGTACAAGTCCTATTGCATACCATCGGACTTTGTTGAAAAAATTCCAAGTGTTAACAACACCCTAATCATTGTTAATTGCAGTCCATCAACTTTGAAGACAGGTCATTGGCTATGCATCTTTCAAACAGAGAAGAATATTGAATTTTTTGATCCTCTTGGCCTATCATATAAATTCTACACCCCACACATCATCAACTTTATTGAGAGCAGTGGGAAAACTATTATTCAAAATCAAAGGAGAGTACAGGATTTAACGACTAAGACATGCGGCTTTAATGCACTACTCTTTTTCATGTTCAGATGTCGTGGCTATACCTACAAGCAGTTTCTCAAAATTTACGCTGACTTTCCTCGATTGTATGACTTTATAGTGGAAAATATACTTACAAGCGTGTTTAATATTGATTTTAGTGTCCTACGAATAAAATGTTCTAAAAATGTATGTGAAAATGTTTATTAATAAAAATAGTGTATATACATGATAAAAACAACTTTTCTACTCTTTAGAATCCATCTTCAGGTATAGGTACTTGTCGAGAACAACTAATGCAGGTAGATTATCTGCATTTAAAGTATACTGATCCTTATGTGCAGCAATGTCAGGGTCACATTTTCTACAGTAGAGTGTAACTTCACTCTTATCATACCTTTTTGTATAGTCAATGATACTATTCTCATTCATTTATTAGAATTCGCATGTTTTAATTTGCTTATTTGAAGCAATGTCACAAAGAGTGTCCTCAAGTGGCGAATCAAATTCCGTCACAACCAAATAAAAATCAGTGGGATTATAATCATAGTAGCCATTGTCTTCACAACGATGACGTAAAAACCAAATTCTTTTGTGGTTCCAACAGTTGAATCGCTGACCTGGCTCCTCCTCCTAGAACAATCTAAAGCCACGACGATACCAATCTCTTAGCAACAAACTAAAATTACGCTTAGGATTCTTTCCAACCATACCAGGATATATATTCTCCCACTGATTACATTTATCATAGTGGCAATTAGAGCATAGGTGCCCTCTAGAATGAGAGTCACACACCCCTTAAAGACAGGAATTACAACCTTTAATTTGTACAGCATATCGTCTATGCAATTTACACGGGTTGCATAATCTGCACTTTTCATCATACTCATCAATCATTGTTCAATTCTCACATGATGTCCAGCTGCCCAGTGTAAACATGCATAGTGGACATGTATGGAACATTTTTTCATGTGTTGACACTCTCACCGCCAAAATTAAATTGAACTACGATCAACAAATTGGGTAGGATAGAGAGAGAGAGGAGTAAATCATCGTTGAACAGCATCTTTCTGATGAAAAAAGTCCTAAATTTCTAAGCTAGTGTTTAAAAGCATATCCACAACATCATTTTGTCCTGTTGTGATTAATATGTCAATAAATTGTGTAATTGTCTTTGGACCACGATGTAAAAGCTTCATGCAATAGTCCAATGATGGAGAATCAGTTTTCATTATATCGACAAGCATTCCCTGAGAAAATATCTTCCTTTGAATGGACAACTCCAGAAAATCATCATCTAGAATCAAACATTTTTCCATTAACACAAGATTCCCCATGATTCGTTTTTTTCTCATATCTATTCATTTTTTAGAGTCCTGACACTTTCATAACCAACTTCAGACTAACCTGGATTCTTTTTTTTTACTCTAAAAAATATATGCTAGCCTACTATAGAAAGAAAAATATCTTCGATTTAGAAACAATTTTATTGAGCATAATTACAACAATAATAATCACTGATTCAGTTTGTTTTCATCAATATATTTCACTAGTGTATCTCATGCAGTCTCAAGTCTATTTATATGCACAATTTTCAGTTTCACAGCAAAGCATAATTGCTCCTCCAATTTAAATTTGCTCAAAAATATCACGTACCTTGCATTCATATCGTCCCATTCAAGGCTTAGTCTACATCCTCGTGTTATTTCCACCGCCACGTTTGGTACTCTCGTCCATGTATCATTGCTGCTACCTGCCCCACGATCAAGCTCTAATAGTGTAAATGTTCCACTCGTTTTCTGTACTAATAACGTCTCAAATAAACTATTCTTTCTGAATTCAATTCTCCTACTAATATGAACTACAAGAAAAATCACTTCTATTTTAATCCAATTACTAACCAAGCTACCATATATGGAGTACCCTCCGTTCTCTCTGATTGGCCCCAAAAAATGGGTGTTGCCTCAGAAACCCGTCTGGTAACAGATGTATTGTCGATAGTAATAGGTGAATGACCGTGATAAGCCATGTACCCGTGAAACCACACTGTATATTCATGCCTCAGGAGTAGGATTCGTATCTATTACATCGATACTACAAGTGTCATCTGCAAATGTCACCAATTCTTCTCGACTATCACATGTGAACGCCGACGTAGTCTGAGAGCAAAATTTATGACACAATCCACAGCAAATATTGGTAATTCGGGTGTTAAAAAGTCGGTAGAGGTCGATCACATAGATGAGGAAGAGGGTTGACTCAAGAATAGAACATTAGGGTACTCCGTATTTAATCAGAAGTTTTTTGTCTGTATCTTCCGTGGTGATAGATCTGCCAGTCAGGTACGAAGAGAACCAAGACAATGCCTCCCCACGTACGCCATAATGAGAAAGTTTACCAATCAGGATCTTGTGTGTAAGGCTGACAAAAGCTTTCTTTACATCAAGAGAAATTGCTGCAGGAATAAGATTATAATCTGGAGATCGTCGTATAAACTGAAGAAGTCTATAACAAGCATATTCTGTAAAATACTTTGCACGAACCCAAATTGATGCTGATGGAAAAAAAGAATAGCTTCAAGAAATCTAACTAGACGTTTGAGCATTGGCCTTTCAAATATCTCAGACACGCTTAAATACTTCAGCAATACTGAAGTAATTAAAAATGCCATGACTCAAACAAATTTTTTTTTTCCGAAATTAAGGCTTTTAACAAATTTCCTCTAACTTCTGACCAATCTAAATCGTTTTCTTAAGCCAGAATATCTCAGGATACAAATTTTCCCGAAATAATATGTCGCTGTGTTTGAGAAATAGTATAAATAAATATACAATTATTGCTCGTTTGTGAAGATTGTATATAAAATACCAAGTACTATGAATATTATTGCAAAAGGCATTTTATGCAGTTTCATAATACCTAGAAGACAAATATTAACCTATAGCACGAAGAACACAGAAATATACGTTTCGAATGCTTGTGACAACGACAATTATGAGTCAAAATTGAAAATAAAAGACATAAAACATGCGGTTAGAATCCAAATGGCATCAAGATTTATAACAAAAAGCGAAAATCAGAACTAGTCAAAAATATTTTGGAAAACTAGCATCCTGGGATTTTCTGGCCAGCAAAAACAATCAAAATAGATCACAAGTAGGAGAAAGTCGTTTGGAGCTTTAATTTTGGAAAAAAATCATTATCATTTCAACCCTCCCTTCAGGAGCGATCGTATTGTTTTTAAATATGACACATACAACATAATTAACTTCAGCGCAAACAATATGCACCACAAAACTCAGTAAGAACATACAAAGATGACATAAACTACGCAACTGTTAATTACAAGACATTAGGACCCTTCAATGTTATATGTGTACCCTGTCGAGTGCTCTAATTTAAAGGAAAACAAAAAATGTTAACAGCATAAAAGCATAAAGCAAACACTAAAGCATAAAGCAACAGCTTGAGGAAAATAAACAATTTGGCATACATATTTTACCATTGAAGGGGAGGGAAGGGATACTAGATTAGTACTTTTAGGAGCAATATAATTATTTTAGAATTATTTTTTGTTAGTGTTCAGAATTTTATGGTGCTTCCCTCTGAAAGAGGAACAACTAAAACAAAACCTTCAACTCTTTTCGAATTGAAATAATTAGAAAGAGGCAGTGAAGCATTAACATTCCATGTACAAATTGCATGCATAAATGCAGTTCAAGGTACACCTTAAGGAACAATATGCAAATGTTTTAGTGTAGTTTACACAACATATTGTGTTTCTTTTAGCCAATGAATATATAATATACTAAAACAAAACACTAAAACATTAAAAGTATTACTTTATAATAGCCAGAATGTTCTCACTAATCAGATTATCAAGTTTTCTCCCAATATTATACATTTTTCAATATTACATTTTCGTGAATTATGCACTCAATGGCTTGCAGAAATAAAATTAAAACTGAGAAAAGGACCAATTTACTGTAGCAGCTATAAGTAATGACTGTATTTATGAACCATAGAAATATTTGATGCTAATGCATAACTAATCCTTCTCAGAGTGAGATATGGCGTTAGCGTAAAGTTCAGTGTCATCAGAAGAAAACACAATTAAATTCTGAAAGCAACTTTAAAAAATTCAAAAATACTTACATCATTCCTAAACGAGCTTTGGTTTACTTTACTCCCCAACCCTTTTTAGTGTGCAAATTTAAAAATCAATTAATGCATCTCTACTGCATTTTTCTGTTTCTTTATAGTATCGATACTGCCTCAACTCTGGGGGCCCATGCCACAACATCCCCCCCCCCAAAAAAAAAATTACACTGCAGAAAATTTTCTGTCAGAATATTCTTTCCCTGCAGAAATTACCGCCCTCATAGAACATTCCCCAACCTCTAAAGTTGATCAGCCACAGAGAAAGTATAAAATGGGTAATTCCAAATATAGAGGGTCATCAAAAGCCTCAAAAGCCAGGCAATTTGTCTAATACGAAACTCTTCTGGTTGTCCTTAAGTTTTTTATGATTGGTTTTAGAATCAAGAGATGAGGACATCATGCAGTTCTGTTGAAAATCTACCACTCTGCAATTTTTTGAAAACCATTTGGATTCGAAACCACCAACTTCTGCGCTTTGGGACATGGGCTGTCCGCTCCTCAATGCCTTGCTCTTTACGCTAAAGTTTGAGCCTTTCTCACAGCTTTATGTTCAAAACAATTTTTAGCGTAAAGAGCAAGGCGCTGAGGAGGGTACAGCCCCTTTCATATACGGAATAATTTCTGTTCATTTTACGGTTTAATGTTGCTCCTTACTTTCAGTTAAAAAAAACTTGTTTTTAAATTTAATAATTAAAAGGAAGCGGAAAACCAGCAAATCCCAATGGAAGCAAATTACGTGCATAAACACATTTCAAGGTATACCTTTAGACAATTTGACGGAGATAATTGTTATCAGCACCAGAGTTGTAACTGGTAAGATTTGTCACGGTAAACTTGGGTATTTTACTGTAAATTTACGGACCCCTGTAAAATTGGTTTTAGACCTATTTTTAGCAATTTACATATTTTACGTAATTTACGTATTTTACCAGTATTTTACATATTTTACTTGGAAATTTTTGGAAACGACGCCTTGAAATTTTCACAGCTTCAAAACATGCGCTACTCTGAATAAATAATTTCACTTTAACAGGTAGACAAAAACAGGTTTGGGTATGATTTATTGATTTTTTTGGGGTATAGTTGTATTACTTCAGCTGTATTAAAAGGCCGTTTGTGTGACTTCAGTCTCTTTTTATTAGAACAATAAAGTGTATTATAGATACACAGTAACGATAAAAGGGTAAATCTGGAAAGAGATATTATTTTAGTTTCAGTGCATACTTTGAGGTTCGGTTTTTATATTGTCCTTTGGACTTTCATCTAAATTTTTAATTATTCTACAATGAGGACGGTTTAGCAGAGGTCTTAACCAAAATACTTGCATAATTTTTTCTTTTCTTTTTTCACTTTGACTTTTATTAACATTATAAACAAAAATATAAACATTTACAGATATAAATCACTACGCCAGGGAAAAAATTTAAATTTTACTAACACGTAGCAATTAACTACATAAACATTCCCAAATTAAAAAAAAACTAAACAAATATTCCTAGATGCATACTAGACTAATTAAAATAACAATACGAATAAAAAGAAAGAAAGACAAATTATAAGAAAAGGTTATTGTCATATATGCCCTCGATTTCGCTATGCTTTGCAATTTTATGTTGTCTCAAAAATGTGTCTAATTAAAGGGATAAAAACAAGACTGTAAATTAAATTGATAAAAATTTAGATGATGTGGTATTATCTTTTTAAGCCCAGGAAAATCGAAATCAATGAAAAATGTTATGAATAGCTGAAAGCGATGCTTAACTGACCTTGTAGGCTAACTACAAGACAACTCTAAAACACTAATTTTACCTTATATTTCCTAAGGAGTGTACCTTATTTTACTTTTTTTACAGCATTTTTACTTATTTTAATTGTATTTTTACAACACTAGTCAGTACACCTTAAAGGATAATATGCAAATCTTTTAAAGTAGTTTAAGTAGCATATTGTGTTTCTTTTAGCCAATGAATAATTAATATACTTAAAGAAAACACTAAATTCTTAAAATTATTACTTTATGAAACAAGAATATTTCTACTAATTCGAATATCAAGTTTTTTTCCATTATTGTACATTTTTCAAGAAGACTTCTTGGTAGGTGTATGATATAGCGCTGACCACTCAAGTTGTTCATCCATTGATGCGTTGTAGAACCGATTTTTCCATTTTTTTTTTAGCTTAACATGATTCAAGACAAAGAGATGTGACAGAATAGATGGGAAATACATAATTTGGGCAATATATTTGCATTGGGGGTGGGGGTAAAGTATTTGAACAGAGTGAAGTTAGAAAACAATTCTTACTTCATAATATGCAGAACAATTGTGCCTAACACATTAGGCATGCATACCTCCTATATTTTACCAACACCCCCTCCCCTAATGCGCAAATATATAACCCGAATTTGTTTCTAAAGTATGATATTTTAATCATACTTGGGTATATTTCATTAAGATTGAGCGTCAGAGAAACAGGTTCTACTTAGAATATTAGGTCGGGGCTATATCATACAAGTACCAAGTTCTGTACTACAAGATACATAAGAAATATATAACTGGTCTTGACTATATACTTGCACATTAGCAAGAGTTATGGGATTAAGTAATATGAAACACTTATTAATGATATTTGTAAGTATTTTAGGATATTTTAAAATGTTGAAGCAGTATCAAACAATGAAGAAACAGGAAAATGCATTGGAAATATATAGTTTGGGCTATATGTTACTGTTATAAGGTTCTGTTAAGATTTAAAACTAACTTGAGTATTTTAAGGCTTTTAATGTTCTTTCAGACTTTTATGGTGATTCCTTTTCAAGATCCCTAATTGTGTATTGAAATTCTTTGTAATTTAGCCTACTGCATGAAATTCTTTCTTTATAATTTACAGTAGTTTTTTGCTTCAACCTCAAAATAGGCCCTAAAATACTTGCATATATAACAACTAAGTGCATCATGTTGCTTAAACCTCCTTTCCCTTGCCAATGTACAAATATATTGCCAATCCAAATTAGATATTTCTTATGTATCTTGCAGTATAGAATTCTTTTGTTTCAACCCAATACCCTTAAACTAACTTAACAATGACAATATCAAAAAACAAAAATTGTATGGGAAATATATAATTTGGGCTAAATGTTATTGTTTTAAGGTTCTGTTGATTTAAAACTAATTTGAGCATTTTCAGGTATTTAATGTACTTTTCAGATTTTACGCCTATTCCTTCTCAAGAACCCTGATTGGGCATCGAAATTTTAATAATTTACTGGATGAAATTTTTTTTTATAATTTACAGTAGCTATTTGTTAACGATAATACCTTTATTTCTTCCATTTTATCTGTTTTTGGATATTATTTAGTTAATTTTTATATAGCTTTAATTGAATAGCCCTGGGCTATGAAGATCATTAAGGGAAAGGGAACCAGGGATTCATTGTCCAAAACGCACACACGCACAGAAAAAAAAATGTCTCTCATTTGTTCGAGCATGTCTCCTTCTGAAATTAAGATATTTTAGAACTTTACCTATTTTAAAAAATTAAGCAGGGAAGGACCAAAAATATAAAGCTAATAAAAGATTACATTAGGAATTTTAAATAGGATGTTCAATGAAATTCAATCACTCTTTGTACTTAGTGTTTCCTTATAAGTAAACTATTTCTAATGCAAGATTATTTGAAGGCATTCTTTTGCGCGTAGCCTCAACTAGTCCTAGTTGGAGCCTAAGCTATCAGTATTTGAAATATGATATACATGAAAAATAACACAATTTTGCACATTAGCTGCATTAGGTTTTTATTCAGAATATTAATAATCTTTACCCCCCTCCACAATAACAAACCCCCCGCAGGATAAAAGAAAAAAAATGCATGTCTTTTTCAATTATGAACGTCACGATTCTAAAACTTATAGGCTTAAATTTCAATCTGCTTGAAACGCCAGTCCTAGGTGGAGCCTAAGCTAGATATATTTTAAATACAATGCATAAAAATAACAAAATTTTGACTATTAGGTCAGTTTGTTATTTATTCAGAATATTAATGGGGAGCACCATTCCCCCCTCCACAATACCAAAGTACGTGCAAGATAAAAAAAATTGTATGTACTTTTCAATTATGAATGTCACAATTTTAAAACTTATAGGCTTAAATTTCAATATGCTTAAAACTCATAAAAAGGAACGCCATTCCTAGGTGGAGCCTAAGCTAGATATATTTTAAATACGACGCATAAAAAAAGAACACTATTTTGACTATTAGGTTCGTTTGTTATTTATTCAGAATATTAATGGGGAGCACCATTCCCCCCTCCACAATACCAAAGTACGTGCAAGATAAAAAAAATTGTATGTCCTTTTCAATTATTAATGTCACGATTTTAAAACTTAGAGGCTTGAATTTCAATATGCTTAAAACTCATAAAAAGGAACGCCAGTCTTAGGTGGAGCCTAAGCTAGATATATTATAAATACGATGCAAAAAAAACAATTTTGCATATTAGTTTTGTCAGGTTTTTATTGAGAATATTAATAATCATCACCTCCCCTCCGCAATATCAAAGCTACCCCAATTATAGATATTGTGCATATTTAAATGGTAACGCATTGATCAATTTTTGCCAAAATACCCATATACCTGAGCACCTGTTACAAAACATGTGAATTTGCAGTAGATAATTACACCAGTTCGCTGTCTGTGAGAAAGTCAGATGACAGATAGTTAAAGGTAACTATACGAAAAAATCTCGAATAAAAAGAATAAAAAATATCCACTTACCAAGATCCTTTTGGAACTCTCCATTTCAATACAAATGAATTTAACAAGAATGGCTATCTATTCGAGTTCTTTTTCAAACTGGTCTAGAAAGAGTTATTCCACCTTAATTTATACTGAAAAAACATGATTATATGACCTCCGGCTGAAAGTAGTATTTTTACAAAAAGACTATTAAACCTTTGAATAAGCTATATGGAGGTCTTTAGTTTTGTCTATTGAACCTGGAAAATCATATCTGATATGTCTTCTACCGACCGTATTCATTCCCTCTGATTGGCCAAGAAAATAAGTGTTGACACGGAAAACAGTCTGGTAAGCCATGTACCGTCTGTAGTAATAGATGCCTGCCCCTGGTAAGCCATGTACCGTTGAAACTGCACACATATTCATGTATATTTCCTTGTACAGTTCGGACTGTGTATATCGATACTACTATAATTGTTATCAGTAATCAGTTGTAACTGGTAAAATTTGTCACGGTAAAATTGGGTATTTTACCATGAGTTTACGGACCCCTGTAAAATTGGTTTTTGACCTATTTTTCGCAATTTACATGTTTTATGTAATTTACGTACTTTACCAGTATTTTACATATTTCACTGGCATATTTTATGACGCCTTGAAATAATTTCAAGAAATAATTGAACAGAAATAATTTCTGTTCGTTTTAAGTTTTAATGTTGCTTCTTACTTTCAGTTAAAAAAAACTTGTATTTTAATTTAATAATTAAAAAGAATCAGTAAAGCAGCAAATCCCAAGGGAAGCAAATTACGTGCATAAGCACATTTTAAGGTATACCTTTAGACAATTTGATGGAGAAAAGTAATTTGGTGCATCAGGTCAGGCTTGAAGATGGTATGCTGGATTTAATTGACTTAAAAGAAATTTTAGGTAAGATCAAATTGAGCATTCCTACCAACATCCTGTTGATGATCAGTTTATTATTCACCGTCTATGTAAAAATGGAGACAAATAGCAATTTATTGTTTCCAATACCATGTAAGGTAGGCACACTTAATAGTCTTGTTTAAAAGAAAAGCAATTTGGGGCTTTAGTTCAGTTTAGTGTTTCAAATACAATTTCGGGTAGGCAAACGTACTCGTCATGTTTGAAAGAAAAGTAATTTGATGCTTTAGATCAGGGTTTGAAGATAGTAAAATCTACATGACTCATACAAAATCTAGTTGACTCCTAAGATCCAATTGAACATTGCTAAGAGCATCATGTTTGGTAAACGGGTTTATTTGAACTGAAATGACTTATTAAAATTTATGATATAGTATTGAACTTAACTTGACCGTTTACATCAACATAGGCATGGTTTAACCGCTTGTATCAACTTAATCATGGAAATAACGCCGCTTGTATCAAGATAGCCATGCCGTGACCGATTCTATCAACGTAGACATCGTGATGTCAGAAAAAAAGATAACTAAAAAAAGTTTCGAAAAAAAATTAGACATTAAAAAATAATAAAAAAAGAAATAAAAAACGAATGCATGGTTCAAAATCTTAAATTTATTATGAAAATTTTTTGCTGCTTGAAATAAGATGAGGACATGTGATAATTCTGTTCAAGCGTATTGTTACTTGAAAATAAGATGATCTTCAAGACATGCGCTACTGTGAATAAATAATTTCACTTTAACAGCTAGACAAAAACAGGTTTGGATATGATTTATTGATTTTTTGGGGTGTAGTTGTATTACTTCAGCTGTATTAAAAGGCCGTTTGTGTGACTTCAGTCTGTTTTTATCAGAACAATAAAGTGCACTAAACGATAAAAGGGTAAATCTGGAAAGAGTCATTATTTTAGTTCCAGTGCACACTTTAATGTTTGGTTTTTATATTGTCCTTTGGGCTTTTATCTACATTTTTTATTATTCTACAATGAGGACGGTTTGGCAGAGGTCTCAACCAAAATGCTTGCATAATTTTTTCTTTTCTGTTTTTCACTTTGACTTTCATTAGCATAATAAACAAAAATATAAACTTTTACAAGATATAAATCACTACATTAGGGGAAAAATTTAAATTTTACTAACACGTATCAATTAACTACATAAAAATTCCTAAAGACATCCCAAATTAAAGAAAAACTACAAAAATATTCCTATATGCATCCTAGACAAATAAAAATAATAATAAGAATCAAAAGAAACAAAAAAAATTATAAAAAAAGGTTATTGTCATATATGTCCTCGATTTCGCTATGTTTCGCGATTTTATGTTGTCTCAAAAATGTGTTTAATTAAAGGGATAAAAACAAGACTGTAAATTAAATTGATAAAAATTTAGATGATGTGGTATTATCTTTTTTAAGCCCGGGAAAATCGGAATCAATGAAAAATTTCATAAAAAGCTTAAAACGATGCTTAAAAATAAATGCTCAACTGATCTTTTAGGCTAGCTACAAGGCAACTCTAAAACACTAATTTTACCTTATATTTCCTAAGGAGCACCTTATTTTACTAATTGTACAGCATTTTAGCAACTTTACTTATTTTAATGGTATTTTTACAACACTAATCAGTACACCTTAAAGGACAATATGCAGATCTTTTAATACAGTTTAAACAACATATTGTGTTTCTTTTAGCCAATGAATAATTAATATACTTAAAAAAAAAAAATACTAAATCCTTAAAATTATTACTTTATGAAACAAAAATATTTCTACTAATTGGAATATCAAGTTTTCTTCCATTATTGTACATCTTTCAAGAAGACTTCTGGGTGCGTGTATGATATAGCGCTGACCACTCAAGTTGTTCATCCACTGATGCGTTGCAGAACCGATTTTTTCGATTAGTTTCTTTCAGTTTAACATGATTCAAGACAAAGAAAAGTGACAGAATAGATAGGAAATACATAATTTGGGCTATATATTTGCACATTAGGGTGGGGGTAAAGTATTTGAACAGAGTGAAGTTAGAAAGCAATTCTTACTTCATAATATGCAGAATATTTGTACCTAACGCATTAGGCATGCATTCTTGCTATATTTTAACCCCCCCCCCCTATTGTGCGAACATATAGCCAAAATTTGCTTCTAAAGCATTATATTTTTATCATACTTTAGGTATATTTTATTATGATTTAGCGTCAGAGAAACAGGTTGTAATTAGATGAAAATATTAGGTTGGCGCTATATTATACAAGTTCTAAGTTCTGTTCTGCACCATACATAAGAAATATATAACTGGGCTGGACTATATATTTGCACATTAGCAAGGGTTATGGGGTTAAGTAATGTGAAATACTTAGTTAAAATTTCTGTTAGTATTTTAGGAGATTTTAAAAGGTTGAAGCAGTATCAAAACAATGAAGAAACAGGAAAATGCATTGGAAATATATAGTTTGGACTATATGTAACTGTTTTAAGATTCTGTTAAGATTTAAAATTAATTTGTGTATTTTCAAGCTTTTAATGTTCTTTTCAGATTTTTATGGATTCCTTTTCAAGATCCCTGATTGTGCATTGAATTTTTGTATAATTTAGCCTACTGGATGAAATTCTTTCTTTATAATTTACAGCAGTTTTTGCTTAAACCTCAAAATAGGCCCTAAAATACTTACATATATAGCAACTAAGTCCATCATGTTGCTTACCCGTCCTATCCCTTGCCAATGTACAAATGTATTGTCAATCCCAATTATATATTTCTTATGTATCTTGCAGTATAGAATTCTTTTGTTTCATCCCAATACCCTTCAACTAACTTAACAATGACAATGTCAACAGAACAAAAATTGTATGGGAAATATATAATTTGGGCTAAATGTTATTGTTTTAAGTTTCTGTCAAGATTTAAAACTAATTTGAGTATTTTCAGATATTTAATGTACTTTTCAGAATTTACGCCTGTTCCTTCTCAAGAGCCGTGATTGTGCATCGAAATTTTTATAATTTACTGGATGAAATTATTTTTTTTTATAATTTGCAGTAGCTATTTGTTAACCATAATACCTTTGTATATTCCATTTTATCTGTTTCTGAATATTATTTAGTCAATTATTTTATAGCTTTAATTTAATAGCCTTTGGATATGAAGACCATTAGAGGGAAAAGGAACCAGGAATTCATTGTCTAAAACAGACACGCACAGAAAAAAAAATTGTCTCTCATTTGTTCTAGCATGTCTCCTTCTGAAATTAAGATATTCTAGAACTTTACCTATTTTAAAAAATTAGGCAGGGAAGGAGAAAAAATTTAAAGCTAATAAAAGATTACATTAGGAATTTTTTAAATAGGATCTTCAATGAAATTCTATCACTCTTTTGTACTTAGTGTTTCCTTATAAGTAGACCATTCCTAATGCAAGATTATTTGAAGGAATTTGTTTTCGCGTACCCCCCCCCAACTATAAAATCATAACAATTAAATTACCTATTGAAATTAAAACAAAAAATCTACAAGTCAGAATTAAGCAAGTTTTCACCTATGAATTGAAATAACCTTTCAGCTCAGTTAATTGATTTAACTTTTAATTTAGATTAGTTTTTAACCCTGTTACTAAGTTTGTAGATTGTCTTCTCTTTAAACAATGCCATCTATTTTTTATTCTTGTTTCGTTTATGTCTTCAAGTAATAGAGGGGAAACCTTGTAACACCAAATATAATATACATCTACATCTATACATCTTAGTATCTTAGTAAATTAAAAAAAACACGGAATTGAGATTCTACTAAAAAAGACCTTCATGCGTCTTTGTGGAGTATTGGTAATCGTGGCTCAATTTACAATGTTTAGTGGTCTTTGGGAGAGAACAGATTTTTCATGACAATTAAAAAGCCAAAATAAAAAGAATGTGTATTTGAAGATGTTGGGTCCTATATAATCTATAGGGATATAATGATGTAAGTTCAGGTCATGAAGTCCCACAAGAGAAGAATTGTCAGCTTTGAAATAAAATGAGAACCTCGAAGGATTCATTCAAGGTGAAAGTGAATGAAGACCTCAAAAGACTGAGTTAGTTTTGAATTTAATCTCAGTGAAGATAGTTGTTTGGTGACCGGGACTGAATCAGGGCGGTAAGCTGTATCGTTCCATATCAGTTTATTTTACTCTTATCCTAATTATATACTGTCAATATTATAAATCAAAACTTTAACAATTAGTGGTTTGTCCGTTAACCTTGTAGAGCAAATAATGACTGTGGAGGGTTTGATAGGCGTTTAGCGGTTCCTGGTCTGTTCAGGCCAGGAGGCACTTTAATATAGTAGCCTTCAGAATTAGGATAGTAGAGTGAGAATTACGGGGTTGTGATGCAGCAATCTCAAACCGTATACTCAAAAATAGGGTAAGAGAAATAAACCCATTACATTGGTGTCAGAAGTGGGATTGCCGCCTCTCACAGCCCCGTATTTTTCCCCCCTCCGAATTTTTTTGGTCATTTCCTAAGATTTAATCATTGTTGCTATAGTCAAAGTAAATTGGGACTCGTAAATTCAAGTTACCCAGTTCGTTTTTTTTTTTGTCAGAAAACTACTAGAAACTTTCACCTTTATTTGGAAGATTAATGAATATAGTGTTTACGAGTTTGTGTTAGTATTTATTTTTTTTTGCAGCTTTTAGCAGTAGATTTCCTAAAATTTCGTTTGAAATTTATGTAGTATTTTTTTTTTCTTTTTTTGTGAAAAAATAAATAATTCAATCACAATTTAATAATGCCCCCCCCGCCTTCAAGGTATTAGTGAAAATATTCATTTCATTTTGTTGACACGGATAAGCGCACTTAATCACGCCATTTAGGGTCATTATTTATTCTTAAACTGTGTGAAAAGGCCTCTTTTGCAGCCTCTTTTGTAAAGATTTTTTAAGTCCTCTAGCCTGCAATCAGTTGGTCGTACCAACACGAATGAAACTGTTTCAATAGCATTTTTTTTTAAATCTTCAGAGAATTTGGCAATGAAAACTCCGTCTGTTACAGTTATAACTACAAACTTGTCTCTGTGCCAGGTATAGTTATGTATTCGGTGTGATTATGTATGATGGAAAAATAGATGAACCTGAACCTACCTGAACCTAAACTGCTTGTTTAAGCTGAGCCCTTCTTCTGTTCCCTGTTTTTTCTGTTCAAAATTGTTAAGTTCATTACATTATAGCTTTAAATAATAGTTCAAATAGGGATAAAAATCCTTTTAATAGACAGTGATGATGATAACAGTGATAGAAATTCACAAAAATACCAGATATTTCGGTCACATATACTACTACTGATGTCATCAGTTTTACTACTGATGACGGTCACTGTATATGTGACCGAAATATCTGGTATTTTGTGATTTTTTATAACTGTTATCATCATCACTGTCTATTAAAAGGATTTTATCCCTATTTGAACTTTTATTTATCGTCATGGAAAGGCAGTGTGGTCTCCGAAATTATCTACATTATAATTTGTTATTGGTTAGGGAAAAATCTCCTGTAAAAAATCCAGAAAACAGGCTCAGTACTGTTTCTAATCAAAGAGATGCAATAGGATGTTCTTACTGTAAAAAATTCAAGCAGACTTCGTTCGTGTGGCAAAGCATTTCTTTACAAGGGAAAAAGCGAAGGTTGAGGGGGGCGGCAGACCCCCAAAATTAAAATCTTAACAAAAGAGGATGCAATATCTGGGTTTTTTTGGGGGGGAGGGGGCGGCAGCCCCCCAACTGTACCTCCTAATGCTTGTACGTTTTAAGGTTCGAACTTTTGACTCAGCCTCTTTAACTATTTAGAAAACGTAGTTGTTTTCAAATAATTTCTGCACGTTTTTGTACAGTTTATTACTTATTATTGCTTGACTAACTGTTAGCTGATCGGGACAGGAGTTAAAGTTGGGGGGCTGCTGCCCCCCAGACTCCCCGCTTTTGAAAATTCTTGTGTTAAGGCTTTTAATTCCTGAATACTCAAATCAAATGCACAGTAAGATTTTCTTTTTTCAACTTTTCTTCGAGCATGCGGGTATACGGCATGTTATCAAAGCAGTGGAAACTTACCTGTAAGCTGAAGGTCAACTGTGATATTCTTCTGGAGACGCCTGTTGAGCCGAAGGATTTAATAGATTAGATTTAAAAAAGAAACTGAGTTTCTTTTTTAAACTTTAAATTTAAGAGATACTAATTTAAATTCAATATAGAAAAAATTTAGTCTGACGGGGAATCGAACCCGGGTCTTCCGCATGACAGAAAGGAATAGTGACCACTGTACTATCAGAGATTCTTGTTAAACTATTTTTAGTCTCTGCAATCTATTTTCAACGCAAGCAAATACAAAGTACGATTTTCGTTTTTCGGCAAAAAAAACTTCTGGGAAAGAACTAGAATTTTTGAAAGCTTGCAGTCGGTCTTGTCAGGTTAAGAGGACTATTTTGATCTAATTTAATAATGAAATACTATGCTTTTAGGAATTTCAAAAATTAACATGGGCTCTTATGGGAAAACGAGGTTTTTCGGAAATCTAAATTCGGGGGATACTTTTTTCGGTCTGAAAATATCAAAAGGCCCTAACAGGTCGAATTCCGCTTCGAATGAGTCCTCATTCTAACCGGATCCGTTGCCAACTGTGGCCTGTAGGCGTGGCTGATAAAAAAATAACTTGATGAACATTAAGTGGCTATATTTGGTTTTTGGAAAACAAGGAAGGAGTGATCGGATTGAGCTGAAATTTTGAGGATAAGCTCCCAGGCCCCAGGAAAGCTTATCCTCTAAATTTCAGCCTGATCGAAAACGTTAAGGGAGGGGCTGTGGTGGGGGGTTCGAAACTTCCGGCCCACTTTTCCCCATCAAGATAAAGCCGGAGGGGGGTGAAATTTTGCATGTTACTTAGTCTGAGCTTAGGCTACAAAATGCGATCACCGCCGTCTCTCTGCGACCGCTAGGACCGGAAATCGCTTAACATTGTGGTTGGTCACCTCTTTAAAGAAATTTATTGAGGTAAGATTTTCTCCACTTAGAAATTTTTTTGATGGATTGGTGTTTTTTTTTCTTTATTTAAGTTTAGAAGTTTTCGAAACCGCAAATTTTGTCAGATTTTGAATTTTCTCTCTTTTGGGTTTTTGCCGTGGAAGGTCCGGCTGTTCGCATATTTTATTAGGTGTTCGGTGTTGTGTTAAGCAACCGGACTACCCCCTCCATCCTGTTCTCTTCTTAGTTTTTTTTAGGGAATCTAGTGTGGTGTGAAGCAGCTGGTTACCCCTATGTTATCGGCATTGCTTGAAGCAGCTGGTATTTCTATCAAGTGAAATATAACCCTCCCCCAACTAACTATTGTTGTGTGAAGCAGTTGGTTAGCCCTATGTTATCGGTGTTGTTTGAAGCAGCTGGTATTTCTGTCACGTAGAATATACCCCCCCCCCACTTAGTCAGTGTTGTGTAATGAAGCTTGTAAGTGTTCCAGTAATGAGTGGTGTTTTATATCAGTCCACCATGTTATTCCTTGGAAGTGAGGTGGAATTCTTGGAGGTTGTTGACGGTTATTTTTTTTTTTTTTTTGCATTGGTAATCGAGATCAGAAAAGTCTTTTAAGTTGAATTTTTCCGAATTTTGTTGATTTGGTTTATCCAAGATACATGCCTCCATTCTTTTCTCTTTTTGGTATAGGCTTAGAGGTTGCGAAGGTTGAATGGTTTTGGTCAGCTTTTTGTTTTGATGGAATTGTCTATACCAATCCAGAATTTGTTGTAGTTCAAATTATATTTAAAAAAAATGCAAGTTCCATTATTGGATGAATTACACTTTGTAATGTTACATTTGTGCTCGTTAGACCAGTCTGCCAGGGTTGGATTTAATAATGAGTTATTTGAAAAATTAGTCATTTTATCGAAGAAAACTAGGGATTTCAAAGAAAATAAGCAATTAGCGTGCAGACAGACTCTCTTAATGTTAAAGAACTTGTGAAAAAAAAAAATTTTTAACCTAACATTATTGAACTATTTGATTTATAGATATATGTTTTTGGTAATAATATAACAGCGATTAGGTTTTAAATGGTGTGATTTGTCTGTAGTGATTTAAGGGTTATAGCATTAGGATTTTATATCATATTTAAGTGTTCCCTCGGTGACGCAAATGGCCATAGGATATGATCAACAGTTGTTTTTGAAGGTTGACATATGACAATTATCGTGGTTTCCTGGTTTTAGTGCTAGGGATAGGCCTTTTGTTGAATAAGTGAGGTTTACATAAGTTCACCTTGATTGGTTAATTAGTTTGTTGTTTTGTTGTTGTTGCATTTCCTTCTTTTGTGTAAGTTCTAGTTGAATATTTTTAAATGATGTCAAGGAATCCTTTCCGTTAAACAATTTCGTTTTTGGATGGATTGGTAATGCAAGAAGAAGACTTCGGCGTAGCTGTCCCATTAGTTAATGTTCTTTTCGAAGGAATTGATTCAGGTGGCGAGGATATGAATTCTGGGAGTGATCCCGCAAGGTTACTTGAGCAAAGTCGTAGGGCGACTGGTGGCAGAAATCTTAATGGATTTGTGGAAACGGCTCTATTTTCGCAATCGAGTCGCTGAGAAACGGGGTTTTCAGATCACGCTGACAGTCTGGACGATTTGGACCCACTTTCGAATTTTAATCATGGCTATCGTAAGTCCAGATCACAATATATTCTTGACGTTTCCTCACCCCCGAGACCAACAGTTGTGCCCAAATTGAGAGCATCCATGGTTATTCATCAAGAAGTTAGCTTGAACCGAGTTCGACTTAGGCTTGAGGTTTCAAAGGATATCCCAACATTCAATGGGAAGTCAGACCTCTTGGCATGGTTGGATTAGGCTAGGTCTAGGTTGATTTTTGCCAAAATGAGATCTTTCCCTGAGCAGTTGCTTATCTTGGAGAGTAGTTTGCGGTCACCCTTGAACATACAGTTTAGGCAATTGCCGCGCCCAGAAAAGGAATCTTGGGATGCCTTTGAAAAAGCACTAGCTTCACGCTGTGACGGCAAAGAGGCTGATTTGACGCTCGCAGTAGAAAAAATCGTCTACAACCCGGATCAAATGAAACTAGAGGAGTATGCACCGCTGGTTCAAAAGTCTGTTGACCTTCATTATGGTTTCACAGGCCCAGATCGGTCAAGTCCACACGTCGTCAGTGTATAAGTCAAAGAGTTTCTGCAAGGACTTCCACTTTCGTATTTTGACAAATTCGAGAAGGCTAATCCAGTAACAATTAGGGGTTGTGTCGAGCTTCGGATGGAGGTTAGGACACGGTAGGTTAGACGGGAGTTCCACTTAAAGTCACTTCCAGGTCATCAGGTAAATAGCGTCCAGGTTCCATGGTCTTTAAAACGTAGTCAGGCAATGTCCCGTGGAGATTATCGGAGTAGGATTAAGCCCCCAGTTCAACGTGAGCGTCGCCCAATCTCGGAAGTGATCTGTTATCATTGTCGGCAGCCACGGCATGTGTTGTGTTTTTGTCCAAAGAGATTGAAAGGATTCCCGCCTACCCCTACTGATCAAGTAAAAGAGTCGGACCACCGTCAGATAGAGGCGGGACGTGTAACCAGGAGCCTGTCAAACCCGCCTCCGAGTCTTCAGAACTCAGGGCATTGCCAGTAATTGGAAAATTGCGTCAGTGCGTGGTTTGTTCTATAGCTCACAGTCCTTCGTTGTCTTTTGTAAGTGTAAATTTTTGTAGAGTGGAGGTGCCGACTCTCTACGATGCAGGAGCTGAGTATAATCTTATCCGTGAAGCCACCTCTGTTAGTCTGCCGTCAGAGTGTGTTATATCTAGGAATGTGCAAAGTACGGGAGCTCGCATGTTATCAGGCCCCCTGCGTATCAAAGGAGAAGCGGTGCTGAAATTTTCCATTTTCGGCAGTAGTTTTATGGACACGTTTCTGTTGGGGCCAAATTTGTGTTATCCACTTTTAATTGGACTCCCCTTCATTAAGGAGGCCGGTTTGCTTTTTGATCCAACTACAAATGAATTTTGGTTAAAGAGTACCTGCTCACATGCTCAAAGACCTATAAATTTTAAAATTCCTGCAGTGTCTGCTTGTTTTCCGATGGGTGTTAAAGCTGGCCTTGTTTTGGAGCCGACATTTAGCCACAAGATTAAGCCGGAGAATTTTCGGTCAGTGGAGTGTTTAGTTAAAGGTGCTGAGAGCAAAACGGGCCAAAGGCTATTTATCGAGCAGGGTCTAGCGTTCTCAAACGTGAAAGTCGCGGTTCCGTCCCAAATAGTTGAGGTTACAGATAGAAAGGTTAGGCTTTGCCTGGCTAACTGCTCGGATTTTCCGGTTCGTGCTAGAAAATCACGATTACATCTAATGTCATGCGAATTGGGTCCAGATCCAGGGTTTCCCCATGAGGTGGTAAACCAGTTGATTTGTTTTGCAGAAGGCCTCTTCCAGCAGATAGGTTCCGTATGAATAGGCTGGAGTGATATATCGAAGGATATGTTTTTGGCCTTTTTCAAAATGGACCATCTGGAGCTACCCATCCGTTCTACTTTAGAGGATCTTCTCTGAGAATTCCGCGACATCTTTGCACGTGGGGACGACGACTAAGGTTACTACCGAGGTATTACACACCGAATCAACACCAGCAATCATCCCCCATACGCCAGCGCCCCTACAGGGTCCCTCCTTATATGGTTCCAAAACTGAGGGAAAGGATTGAGACACTGTTACGACAAGGCGTGTTACGGGAGTCCTCAAGCCCTTGGTCATCCCCAGTATCCCTAGTTAAAAAGGAAGACGGTACATTCAGGCTAGTAAATGATTACAGAAAGCTGAACTCGGCTAAAAAATTTGACAGTTACACCTTACCAAGGATTGACAACATTCTTGATAAGATGAAGGGTTTCAAAGTCTTCTCAAAGATGGACTTGGTTCAAGGTTTCCTGCAAATCAATGTGGAGCCAGAAGATCGCAAAAAGACCGCAATCACGACCCCATTTGAATTATAAGAGTACATTAGAATGGGATTTGGGTTGTCAGACGCGCCCGCATCATGCGAAAGAATGATTGAATCTGCCCTTTGAGATATCTTAGGGAAACATGTTTTTGTTCTCCTAGACGATTGTGGGACTGCAACCGTTGACTATGATTTCAAGTTTGAGATTCTTCGCCAGGTTTTCATGAGGTTTCGAGAAAACACTCTTAAGCTGAAGCTAAAGAAGTGTGAATTTTGTGCGTCTTCACTTATCTTTTTAGGTCATATTGTGTCTTCAGATGGATTTCGTCCCGACCCTGATAAGGTCCAAGCAGTTCGTGAGCTACGTTATCCACGGAATATTTCGGAGTTGAGGTCTAGTTTAGCTTTATTGAGCTATTTTAGGAAGTTTATTCCAGATTTGCTAAAAAATATCAAAGCCATTGTCTGATTTGACGAGAAACGGAAGGTCGTTTGTATTTGAGACACCCCAAATTGAAGCCTTTGAAAACTCAGGTCTCTGCTTATATCTGAGCCTCTTTTAGCATACTCCGACTTTGACAATGAAAAATTCATATTGACGACTAATTCGTCAGGTTTTGTTATTGGTGCTTGTCTCTCTCAAGTCCAAGATGGTTTTTAGCGCACGATTGCATATGCTAGCCGTGTACTAAGTCCCGTTGAAAAGTGGTGTTCTACTACGAAAAGAGAAGCATTAGCATTTTGGAAGTACGTCCGAAAATTCAGGCATTACCTGCAATCAAAAGCGTTTATGGTAAGGACCGACCATCAACCCCTTGAAATTATTATCTTTTATGGATGTTACCGCGGGAAAGCTAGCAAGAATCTGCCTTGACCTTCAGGAATTTGCGTTTTCAGTCAAATATAAGCCAGGAAAGGAGATGTTTGTGGATGTACTTTCTAAACTGGTTGGGCAAGTCCCGGAAGGTAAAGGGCTATCCAGTGTGGTGAATTTAGTTCATGCTTTGGATATTTCACACACGTTAAATTTGGCTGATCTGTTACAAAACCAGAAAACAGACCCTTTATGTAAGTGCAGCCTATGTATCTGAAGTTATGTGAAGATGTGCTACTCCCTCGAGAATATTGTATTTTTAAAAGAAGTGTAGAATCCTTTTGCTTAGAGGATGGAGTTGTTTGTTTCCTTTCATCACCGTCAGCTTCATATCGTGATGATATTTCTGTTGTGCCTTTAGTACCCGAGATTTTAGTAATTAAAGTTTTGGATATTTTTCACAAGTCGAGCGGACATTTTGGAATATCAAAGATGCTCCACAAAACTAAATCTACTGTCTGGTTCCCAAAGATGTTTAGTCGAGTGAATCAGTATCTTTCCACTTGTATTGAGTATTTAAAACGTAAGGCCCCCCATACGACCCCAGTGGCACCCCTGGGTAAAATCACCATTCCTGGTAGCCCAACGGAGCTTTTATCAGCAGATGTTGTTGTTCCACTTCCTAAGAGTAGAAATGGGAACTCAGTCATTCTTACGGTATGTTGTCATTTTACAAAGTTCTTGTTTGGAGTAGATCTTCCAGATCTGAAGGCCAAAACAGTTACTAGCGCCTTGGTAGAAAAGGTTTTCCTTGTCCATGGAGTACCTGCTTCCTTGCTAACGGACAAGGGAGCAAAATTTACGTCCAAATTGGTGAAGGAAGTTAGTAAAATATTGGGTGTCACCCGTCTCACAACAACCTCTTACCACCCCCAGTGTAATGAACAAGTAGAAAGGATGCATAGAGCCCTTAAAAATATCATGTCACTTTATGTGTCCTCGGGTCGTGATGACTGGGATGAACACCTTCCATTTGTAATCTATTGGCTAGATACCACATACAATGAAACTACCTGCGAAATTTCCTATTTTGCTATGTGATTGAGAGAGCCATCCTCCTCCCTGTCAAATATTGCTATTTTATGAAACTGTGACCATTGTATGGTCATATGACCATTTTATGGTCATATGACCATTTTATGACACTGGAAAATTATAAATCTCAAATGTTGACAAAAATGTTTGAAACCCGTAAACAAATTTCCAGTAGCGTTTCCGCGTCAAAAGATTACCAAAAGAGTTATACGGACGTGAAGGCAACTAGGTTTAAAGCATTGAAACCGGGTGATATTGTCTTTTTGAAGGTATCAGAGCCTCCTGGTACGGGTGGTAAACTTGCAAAGGTTCGTTTTGAAGGGCCTTATCGCATTATCTGGCAGTTAAACGAAGGTTTGAATTATGAAATTCAACTGTCGGGAACAAAAACTGAGGTGGTACATTATAGCTGTTTGGCTTGGTCAAATTTGAAGTCCCCTTGGATCTTTGAGCCTGATAAAATCCACCAGGCACCGGAAGAGATCTCCCCTCAACCTTAACCGGTGGCGTCTAGACCTGTAGCAAAACTCAAGAGCTCTATCCCAAAGCTCCTTGATGATTTCTCGTATTACCCGATAGATCCAGTCGTAAATTGGCAGACTGAGCTTCCTAGTAGTGGGTCATTGCATGGCCAGTCTTGTCAATGTGCACCAACTCTACAGCAACGGGTAAAACCAAAACAGGTACCATTTTAGTGGTGTTCTGACCATTCCTCATCCCTCAAAAGAAAAGTAACATAACTCTCTTTTTCTGGAGGATGCTCTACAGTCTATTCTTACGTCAGACCAAGCCACCAAAGGAGAGAAGCCAATACTAGCGGCAGAAATGACAGTGCTATCACAGGAGCTTCAATTGGAAGCCTCGAATGAGCAAGCATCAAACGAGATGGTTCCTCCATCTGCAAGCCCATCTGCCCCTACGGGCTTGACAATCACTACTGAGTCACTACAAACCCCAAGTCCCACCGAAACAACCGTAGGATTTGAATCGGGTATGTAAACAGCCACGTGGACGTCACCATCATCAATCTGCTCTGAATTTATGCAACTACCGGCATCGCTTGGTAATACAGCTGAAAGTATGCAAACTACTGTCTACAGTTCAATCTGCTAGCCCTATTGCTACCCCGTTCAATCTGCAGCTACTAGCCACTCTGTACGACAACCCAACCCCTACAACCCCTCAAATCAGCACCAGTCGATACCGTTATCACCTTTTCGGTGGTCCATATTATCAGCTCTCCTTCCAACCTTTAACTAGCACAGCAGATCCTCCCCTCCCCGGCTATGTCCCACCATACCAGCAGCTCCAAACAAATGTTCACGATCTTGAAGTAGATTCATCGCTATACCCCTCGTCAGTTGCCTGTGAAAGCCTTGCAGAACCCTCCGTGCCTCTCCGTTGTTCCCAAATAAATTGTCGTCCACCAGAAAGATACAGCCCTAGTTGGTAGATAGAGCCGCTTTAGTAAAGCCAAAAATTTGATCATTCAGTCGATATTCCACCAGACAAGATACTGAGCCGTCAGCCACCATCCCCCCCCCCCATGCCAATACAGAAGTACAGTCATTAAACCAATGGTGTTAAACGTTTAGTGTTATTATTATATCTGTTGTGTATTTATATGTAAACCCGTTATGTTCGTATCATGTGGAGTTATTTTAATGTTTTATCCCGCTCTGATCTGTCCATCGTTAGATTTTGGTTGCAACCTTCACAGACCTCGGTAGTAATTTTTTTTCTATGATTTTTGGGGTCGACAGTCCTCCTTCTGTGGGATGTTATTTTTCTTTTTTGGCCCAATAAGTAAATTATTTTCGCATTTATCTTATCCCTTGTTGTTGGTTCCTCGCAGTTCTCCGTGGTTGGTTTCTTGGTTTGGAGCTATTTAAGAATGATCAAGTTGTTTTTAAAAGACGTGACCCCACCCACTCGGGACGTATGCATTGTCTCTTGACAAGTCCATGACATCCACCCTAAGAACAAATTTTTTGCAATTTTAAATACTAATTAATGTAAAGTTTCAATTATTTTTGTTGTGTGGCCCTGTTTTTGATCCTAGGAGGCGGATAAGGTTGTTAGATGGTCCAAAAATTAGTAACCCCTCCTTGGTCACCTTGGGTTCACTTTGTTTTGTTATTTAGGGATGTAAAATTCTCTTGCCTTAAATTTTATGGGATGGATGAGTGGCTAGTTAGTCAGTTGCTGGACCAAAGTTTTGCGAAGGCTGTCTATGGCTGGAAGATCACAAATGTTTTTTCCTTTTCTAAAAAAAATAGTCTCTGAACCGTGGTTCTGACATTCGACGCTCGTAGGCCAGCCTTCAATAAGGGGTGGGGGAAGTATGCAATGATGTAAGTTCAGGTCATGAAATCCCACAGGAGAATGATTGTCAGCTTTGAAATAAAATGAGAACCTTAAAGGATTCATTCAAGGTAAAATTGAAAGAAGACCTCAAAGGATTGAGTTAGTTTTGAATTGAATCTCAGTGAAGGTAGTTGTTTGGTGACCGGGACTGGATCAGGGCGGTAAGCTGTAAACTTACATATCAGTTTATTTTACTATTATCTTCATTATAAATGTCAATATTATAAATCAAAACTTTAACAATAAATTAGTGGTTTGTCCATTAACTTTGTTGAGCAAATAATGAGTATGGAGGGGTAGATAGGCGTTCGGCCGTTCCTTGTCTGTTCAGGCCAGGAGCCACTTTAATATGGTAGCCTTCAGAAACCATTTTTTTTTCAAGAAACAAAAGAAAACTTTTTCCAAGTACTGACAAATAAAATTTCCAATCAATTTTAAACCATAGCTTTTGGATCTTTTCAAACATGATTTACGGACAAAACAATGCTTTTCAGCTTTTATGTGCGGTCTCGTGACCCAAAGATACATAACTCCGAATCATACCATTAAGAAAGCGGTGCACCTGTGGCTGTAATCTATCCTAAAAGGTTTTTTTCTTTTTCTTTTTAATTGAAACCGGAGTAAGTCAGTGAGGATCGTTTAAAAAACAAACAAAAAACAAACACATGAGGCGTAACTTTCTTTTTCTCAATTGTTTCGTGGTTCTCATCTTTAGCCTCGTGATTCTTTTCATCGTTTTTGTTTCTTTTTGTGGAACTAAATGAAACAAATGTTTACAAGTTATATCTTGCTGTTTTTGGTAAATTTTTGGTTGCTTAAAAACCACAATTTTTATGAATTTCAGTTTTGGACAACGTAAGCTTCAGTTTCTTCTGATTTTATCCATTTAAGAGGATTATTTTAAAGTAGGCATTTGCCTTTTTCTGATCTTGTAGTTTCATAGCAATCATTGGACGAAAAGACAAGCTTCACATGCCAAAATACAGAATTATCAGAAAACTATATAAGCATCCAAAGTGCTAATTTAAATTTGAGAATAAACCAACGTGGACTAGAATTAATTCGTCATCAGATTTTCTCCGTTCAATTAAAACCCTATTGTGCCAGACGATCTTCTTGCAGTCTACAAACCGAGAGGATTTTCCTAGAATAGGTTGTTAGATGCTACTTTAGGGCCAACTTAAACGGAAATACTTTTTTGCTTAAATTACATTTAAATGGTGTCTCATCTGTGTGATCTGTTTGGAACTCATTACAAAAACCTTGTTGTAGACAAGCATTTTTTTTTATATACATCACATTTGTTGCAATCAAGCATATGTATCATTACTTTAATCAGGATGATGATGAAATTAGTGAAGAAACTAAACATATAAAAAAACATTGACAAAAAACTAATTCGATGTATTACTAATTGGTTGTGAGAATAATAACCACAAACCACTAATGATACAACAATCTTCCTGAACTCCTGCATACACTCTTTGATGAGAATTGTAACAATAAGAAAAGTTTTACTATACACATCCCACATGAAAGGTCTCTCACCTGTACGCAGTCTTTAATGTGTATTCAAACTGCAAAAGAGCCAAAAACACTTCTCACATACATAACATGTAAGTGTCTACTCGCCCATATGCTCTGTTTGGTCTTGTTCAAATTTCTTGCTCGAGAAAACGTCTGCTTACAAATATCACACTTAAACCGTTTTTTCTAATTTGTAAGGAAACTAAATAAATGAAAAAATATTAAAAATAACAACTAATTCGATGTATTACTAATTGTTTGTGAGAATAATAACCACAAACCAATGAGGATACAGCTTGTTTCACAAAAATCTTCCTAAACTTCTGCAAGCACTCTTTGATGCCTGTGAAAATTTCAACAATAAGAAAAGTTTTTCTACACACATCATATATGAAAGGTTCCTCAGCTGAAGGTAGTTTTTGATGTACAAACTTCAAGGTTGCAAAAAACATTTCTCATATACATAACTTTCCATTGGCTACTCACCCGTATGCCCTCTTTGGTGCTTGTTCAAACTACCAAGTTGAGAAAAACATTTTTTACAGATATCGCATTTAAACGGCTCCTCACCTGTATGGACTTTTTGGTGCTTTTTCAAACTATCTGCACGAGAAAAGGTCTTGTCACATACATCACATTTAAACGGTTTCTCACCCGTATGAATTCTTCGGTGTATTTTCAAATGAAATGAGCAATAAAAAGTTTTGTCACAAACATCACACTTAAACGGTTTCTCACCCGTATGAATTCTTTGGTGCTGGTTTAAAATGTCCACTCGTGAAAACGTCTTGTCACATACATCACACTTAAACGGTTTCTCACCCGTATGAATTCTTTGATTTGTTTTCAATAATGATGCTCGAGAAAAGGTTTTGTCACAAACATCACACTGAAATGGTTTCATACCCGTATGAACACTTTGATGTGTTTTCAAATTCGATGAACTAGAAAAGGTTTTGTCACAAACATCACATTTAAAAGGTTTCTCACCTGTATGAACTCTTTGGTGCCGGTTCAAATCACGCACTCGAGACAAGGTCTTATCACATACCTTACATTTATGTAGTTTTTTTTCTATATTAGTTGTTTGATATATTTCCGGTTTTTTATAAGTTTTAATTTGAAGGCGACTTTTCAAACCTGTTTTCTGATTTTCTAAATTTTTTCCTTCAGATTCTGATGCACAGGCTTTTGAGAAAGCACTCGTAGATGTATTCTTTGAAAAATCTAGTGATACATTTCCCTGTAAATTTAGTCCAGACATAGGTGGTGAAATGTGACCTAAAAATTAAATAAATTACCAAGTGAAAAACGAATAACACAAAAATCAAAACTTAAAAAAAAAAACATATCTTTTAAAAAGTTTTAAAAGTCTTCATAGTAAACAAAAAAGTCGAATATTTTTCAATAAGTTTTAACAACTAATTTTATTGTTGGGACCTTTTCTCTCTTTCACGGTGATACTTATATTAGCTTTTAAAATTATTTTATTCTAATGCAACGAAAGAGCAAAAATGAAACCTTAAATGATCAAAAAGTATACCGTGGTATAAATCAGACCAAAAGCGAAGGAGAGAAAATACTACAACAAATATCAGGAATTATTGTAAAATAAAGATGAGGAGCTAATAAAATGCCTATTACATGTAGAAGTTATCATTTTTTAGGTAGGCGCAAAGCTTTGTACTTAAAAATGACAAACAGGTCATACAAATAACAGTTCATTAGGGATAAATCGTTTTAATAGGCAGCGAAAAACAATGACAAAAATAAATCCGGATATTTCGGTCGCACATTCAATAACACCTTCAACAGCAAATACCCGGTATTTTGTTTGTCATCGTTATTCACTTTCTATTAAAAGGGTTTATTCTTATTTCAACCGTCATTTTTAAGACCTGAAGAAAACGTGAATTTCATTGTTTTTTTTGTCTTTTTTTAATCAAATGGGACTCGCTATGTACTTCTAGCTATATATTTAAAACAACTCGTTCTAAAAACAAACAAACAAAAAAAACTTTTGACTCTATCTTTACAAAATGAATTCTGTATTTTTGGTTGAATCTAGAGTTTCCAGTAAATTCATCTTCTTCACTTAAAAAGTTCTGGTAGGCAGTTGAGATAAAAAAAAAAATCCTTATTTCAAATTCAACTTGAAATCAAATTAATGGACAGATTTATCTCTTTATTTTATAAGAGAAGTATAAGTAATAATAAAATTGTGCTGGTATTATCGCTTGTATCAACGTTACCCTGGTGTGATCGATTCTATCAACATAGGATTGTGGATGACAGAAAAAATAATAATTTTTTTCAGTAGAGTTTCGGGTAGGCAGACATAGCTTTCATATTTGAAGAAAAAGCAAATTAGTGTTTCAGATCAGGGCTTGAAGCTGGTAGACAGAATCTAGTTGACTCAAAAGACATTACGTAAGATCAAAATTAAACATTGCGAAGAAACTCCTGTTTGGGATTAGTTTAATTTTTATTTGGAACTCTGCCAGATAATATTAAGAACTGAATTATGATCCGTCGTTTGAAAGAAAAGCAATTTGGTTCTTTCAGATTAGAACCTCAAGCTGTTTTGAAAAATCGGGTTGACTCAAAAGATATTACGTAAGGGCAATATTAAATATTGCTAAGAAAAAAATCCTGTTTCGAATCAGTTTACTGTTCACCGTCTATGTAAAATTGGGATAGTAATGCTAGAATTTTTTCTCCAGTGCAATTTAGGGTTGTCCCCTACTGCTACCATCTATTCCACTATAGCTATAGATGACAGCATAACCGATTTTAAGCAGGGTTCAGTCAGCATGACCCCCAAGGTAAATGAACCCAAACAAACCTAACTTTCAAGTAGTAAGCCTAATTTAACCTAGCTTAAAATCAGCTATTCTGCTATTTTTATCTATAGAAGAATAGGTGGCAGTACATTGGCTAGTCGAGACGTTGCCATCTATGAATTACAATAAACCGATAGCAGCAGTAGGGGACGAACCAAAATATCACTGGAAAATAAGACATTGCATTCACATATCAAATTGCTACCATTATTTGGCAGAGTTCCAATTAAGAATTAAACTGATCCCAAACAGAATTTTCTAGGAAATGGTTAATTTTGATCGATACTTAATATTTTTTGTGTTAACAAAATTCTGTATACCATCTTCGATCCATGATCTAGGGCACCAAATTACTTTTCTTTCAAACATGAAAAGTACGTGTGCCAACCTGAAATTGTATTGGAAACAATAAATTGCTACAATTTGCTATAGTTCTCCATTTTTACATAGACGGTGAACAATAAACTGATCACCAACAGGATGTTTTTAGCAATGTTTAATTTTAATCTTACCTAATATCTTTTGAGTCAACTAAATTCTGCATTCAATCTTCAAGCCCTGATCTAAAGCACGAAGTTATTTTTATTTCAAACATGACAATTACGTGTGCCCACCAAAAATTGTATTGGAAACACTAAACTAAACAAAAGCCCCAAAATAATTTTCTTTCAAACATGATTATTAGGTGTGCCTACCCGAAACTATATTGGAAACATTAAATGGCTATCATTTACTATTGTTCTAAATTTTAAGAGAGACAGTGAACAAATAACCTGATGCCCAACGGGACGTTTTTAGAATTGTTTAATTTTGATCTTACCTAATATCTTTTGGGTCAACTAGATTCTGTACACTAACTTCAAGGCCTGAATTAAAGCGCTTAATATCTTTACTTATTTCCAATCGTATTTCAAGGAAGAATAGATTTTGAGCAATACAATTACATCTTTTCTTCATCTTATTTAAAGCAGCTAAACACTGTAGAAAATATTTCGTATTTTGAATAATGCATTTACTTATTTCCATCTAATTTCAAGAAACAATAAAATCGCATTTTTCCCTATCTTATTTTTAGCAGCCAAAAAAACATTTTGTAGAAACATATTTGATATTTTTGAATAATGCAATTCCATCTTATTTCAAGAAATAGTAGATCTTAAGCAACACCATCGCATATTTTTCCGATCTTATTTCACGGAACAAAATATTTGGGAGAAAATGATTGATGTTTTGAATAATGCAATCACTTATTTACATCATATTTAAAGAAACCTTACATTTTCAGCAACACCATCATTTATTTTCTCATTTTATTTCGAACATCAAAACATTTGGTGAAAATATTTCATATTTTGAAAAATTTCCTTTTTTTACTTTTTTCATTACTATTTTTTTTCTGTCATCACCAATCCTACGTTGATAGAATCAGTCAGGCCATGGCTACATTGATACATACCATCTTTCCCAAGATTATGTAGATACAAACGATTACATAATGTCTAAGGGGTCAAGTGAAAATACAAAATATAAATGGTCAAGTAAAGTTCAACACTATATCGTAAATTCTACTAGCCCGTTTGAATTCAGATAAACCGGTTTGCCAAAAATAAGCTGCGGAGCAGCTTTGAAACCTTACATTTTCAGAAAAACCATAACATTTCCTCATCTTGTATCAAACATCAAAACATTTTGATGAAAATATTTCATATTCTGGACAATTTTCTTCTTTTTTTTACTTTTTTATAACAATTTTTTTCTATCATTAAGAATCCTATGTTGATAGAATCAGTCACGCCATGGCTACATTGATACAAGCGATCTTTCCCAAAATTAATTAAAAACACTTTTTCTACAAAATAAGTTTTTCAAGGAAAAGTAAAGGACTCCATTAAAACGAAAATGAGCCAAAATAAATCAAATAATCTACCAAGCGTGACACTACTACAAATCAGCTTCGATAAAAAAATGAAACTAAAAACAAACAGAAATCACAATAAATAACCAAGTCAAACTCAAAACAAGCAGAAATTAACACGAGTAGGGCTCAAAACCAATATGCCTTCCAAAGGCCAGAACATGATTTGCACTTTATTGAAAAAATATAAATGTTTTGACTTTTCTAATTTTATTAAATCAAATAATATTATTATTTTGATTACTAAATATCTGTATATGTATATTAAACTGACAATTCACATTCCTTTATATATAAAAAAAAACTATTAAAAAGAGCACTAGCCCTTTGAATTTCCAATCGAATGAGCCCTTTTTCAAGTTTCTATGACAAAGCTTTCAATAAAAATCATATATGCCCCCAGGGCATAAATTACAATCTTTACCCCGAGGGCTTTGGGGGAAGTGTCCTCTTCTTAGATATAGTTTCCGGACCTTTCAACTATTTTGAACAAAATGACTATCTAAAAACTTTGATTGGATGTGTTTGGATAAATGGTGGGCGTGGAAGGGGTGTTAGTTGTCTTCCAATCACTTTCGACTATTAAAATGGGCACTAGTCTTTTCAATTTCCAATCAAATGAACCCTTTTTGATGTTTCTACGATAAAAAACCTTATATGTCCCTAGGGCATAACTTACAACCCTTGCCCTGAGGGCTTTGGACGGGTTGTCATCCTCAAAGACCTAATTTCCCGAACTTTCGACTATGTTGAATAAAATGGCTATCTCAAAGTTTTGACTGGATGTGTTTGGGGAAAAGATGAGAGTGAGCGGGGGGTAAGTCCCCTTCCAATCACTTTTGACTATTAAAAAGGGCTCTATCCCTTTTAATTTCCAATAGATCAAGTCTTTTTTGAAGTTTCTACGACAATGCTTTCTATAAAAAATAAACTTTATATGACCCCAGGGCACGACTTACAACCCTTGCCCTGGGGGCTATGGGGAAGTGTCCTCCTCAAAAACAAAATTTATATGAGAAAATCAACTACGCTGAACAAAATGGCTATCTCAAAATTTCGATTGGATGTGTTTGGGGAAATGGTGGGCGTGGAAGGGGTGTTAGTCGCCTCCCAATCACTTTCGACTATTAAAAAGGGCACAAGCCACTCCAATTTCCGATCGAATGAGCCCTTTTCGAAGTTTCTACGACAACTCCTTCGATACGACGTGCCCTGGTATGGAAAAAAAAATAATACATTGTGCCAACATCGTTCTTTGCTTAGGCAGCGCTATTGCGCTGCCTATGATTGTGTTGATACAAGCGATTACATAATGCCTAAGTGACCAAGTAAAGATAAGAGATGTAAGTCGTCAAGTAAAGTTAAACACTATATCATAAATTCTATCAGCGCATTTGAGTTCAAATAAACCGGTTTACCAAAAATGCTGCGTAGCAATTTGAAATTAGATCTTACGTACTATCTTTTGAGTCAACTAGACTCTGCATACCAGCTTCAAGCCCTGACCAAAAGTGCTAAGTTGCTTATCTTTGAGACATGACAATTACGTGAGTGTACCCGAAATTGTACTGCAAACACTAAATTACTATCATTAGCTACAGCTTACTATTTTTACATATACAGTGCACAATGAACTGACTCCCAACAGGAGGTTTTTAGCAATATTTAATTTTGACCTTACGTAATATCTTTTGAATGAATTAAATTCTGCATACCAGCTTCAAGCCCTCATCTAAAGCAATAATTGCTTTTCTTTCAATGATGACAATTACGACTGCCAACCCAAAATTGTATTAGAAACAATAAACTGATCTAAAGCACCAAATTGCTTTTCTTTCAAACATGACAATTACGTGTTCCTACTCGAAATTGTATTGTAAACAATAAATTGCGATCATTTTCTACAGTTTTCCATTTTTACATAGACGATGAACAATAATTAATTCCCCAGCATGATGTTTTTAGACATATTTAATTTTGATCTTGGATAATATCTTTTAAGTCGACTAGATTCAGCCGACCAACTTCAAGCCCTGAATTAAAACAATTCATAGCTTTGCTTATTTCCAATCTTATTTCAAGGACCAATACCTTTTGAACAACACCACAACATATTTTCCTTTATTTCAGGCAGCAAAACATTTTGTAGAAATTATACCGTATTTGAATAAAGCATGTGCTTATTCTCATCTTATTTTCAAACAACAAGATATTTTGAACAATACCATTACATATTTTCCTCACCATATTTCAAGCAGCCAAAAACAATATTTTGCAAAAAATATAGGATATTTATTAATGATGCAATTGCAGTAGAAACAGTAGATTTTAAGAAACTTCATCGCATATTTTTCCGATCTTATTTCAAGCAACAAAATATTTTGAAGAAATATTTGATATTATGAAAAAATACATTTGCTATTTCCATCTTATTTAAAGAAACAATAAATTTTGAGCAACACTATCACATAATTCCTAATCTTATTTCAAGCAGCAAAACATTTTGACAACAAATGTTAGATTTTGAATAATGCATTCTTTTTTTATTTATGTTTTTATTATTTATTTATTTTTTATTTTTTTTAATAGCTAATTTTTTTCTTTTTTGAAAGTTTTTTTTAATTATCTTCTTTCTGACATCACGACGTCTACAATGATATAATCGGTCAAAGCACGGCAATTTTGATACAAGCGGTCATTTCCGTGACTATGTTGATACAAGCGGTAAAACCATGCCTATGTTGAAGTAAGCGGTCAAGTAAAGTTCAATACTATATCATAAATTCTAATAAGCCAATTGAATTCAAATAAACTGGTTTACCATACATAATGTTCTTAGCAATGTTTAATTGGATATTACGTAATATCTATTGAGTCAACTATATTTTGCATGAGTCATTTAGAATCTACAATCTTCAAACTCTGATCTAAAGCCCCAAATTACTTTTCTTTCAAACATGACAAGTACGTGTAACTACCCGAAATTTTATTGGAAACACTTAAACTGAACTAAAGCCACAAATTCTTTTAAACCAGACTATTACGTGTGCCTACTAGAAATTGTATAGTTCTCCATTTTTAAAGACGGTGAACAATAAACTGGTCCCAAACCGAGGGTTCTTAATAATGTTAATTTTTATCTTTCTTAATATCTTTTGAGTCAACTAAATTCTGCATAGCAGCTTCAACAACTAATCCAAAACACCAAATTACTTTTCTTTTAAACATGACAATTACGTGTGCCTACCCCCAAAGTGTATACAATACACTGATCTAAAGTACCAAATAGCTTTTCATTGAAACTCGACAATTCCGTATGCCTACCCAAAATTGTATTAGAAACAATAAATTGCTGTCATTTGCTAGAGTATTCCATTTTTGCATAGATGGTGAACAATAAAATGACCCCGAACAGGATGTTTTTAGCAATGTTTAATTTTAATCTTACGTAATAAGATCAAAATCTAGTTGATTTATATCGTAATCTAGCTGTCTTTTGAGACAACTATATTCTGCACAGCAACTTCAAGTCCTTAATTACAGCACTTAATAGCTTTGCTGATTTCCAATCTTATTTCAAGCAAGAGTATATTTTGAGTAACACCATCACATATTCTACTTACTCTATTTCCAGCATCAAAACATTTGGTAGAAACTATTTCATATTTGAGTTTTTCAATCTTATTTTCATCTTTGTTTCAAGTAACAATACACTTGAACAACACTATCACATATTTCCTCATCTTATTTCAAGCAGCAAAACATTTTGATAAAAAATTTTAGATTTGAACAATGCATTCGTTCTTTTTTCATTATTTTTTTATTTTCTATTTTTTTTAATGTCTAAATTTTTTTCTTTTTCAAAACTTTTTTATTCATCTTCTTTCTGACATCACGATGTCTACGTTATAGAATCGGTCAAACCATGCCTATAATCATGTAAGCGGTCAAGTCAAATTCAATACTATATCATAAATTCTATTAAGCCATTTGATTTCAAATAAACTGGTTTATCAAACATCATGTTCTTAGCAATGTTTAATTCGATCTTACGTAATATCTTTTAAGTCAACTAGATTTTGCAGGAGTCATTTAGATTTTACCATCTTCCAACCCTGATCTAAAGCACCAAATTACTTTTCATTCAAACATGACAAGTGCGTGTGCCTACCCGAAATTGTATTGGAAACACTAACCTGAACTAAAGCACCAAATTGCTTTTCTTTTAAACCAGACTATTACGTGTGCCTACCAGAAATTGTATTGGAGACAATAAATTGCTATAGTTCTCCATTTTTACATAGACAGTGAAAAATAAACTGATCATCAACAGGATGTTTTTAGGAATGTTTAATTTTGATCTTACTTAATATTTTTTAAGTCGACTAAATCCAGCATACAATCTTCAAGCCCGACCTGAAGCACCAAATTACTTTTCTGTCAAACATGAAAATTATGTTTGCCTACGCAAAATTGTACTGGAAACACTAATCTGAACTAAAGCCCCGAATTGCTTTTCTTTCAAAACAAGATTATTACGTATGCCAACCTGAAATTGTATTGGAAACAATAAATTTTTATAATTTGCTATGGTTCTTCATTTTCACAGACGGTGAAGAATAAACTGATCCCAACCGAAGGTTCTTAACAGTATTTAATTTTCATCTTATGTAATCTTTTGAGTCAACTAAATTCTACACATCAGCTTCAAGCACTGATCAAAAGCAACAAATTACTTTTCTTTCAAACATGACAATTACGTGTGCCTACCTCAAAATTGTATAGGAAACAAAACACTGATCTAAAGCATCCAGTTACTTTTCATTGAAACATGACAATTACGTATGCCTATCCAAAATTGTATTAGAAACAATAAATTGTCATCATTTACTAGAGTATTCCATTTTTACAAAGATAGAGAACAATAAACTGACCCTAAACAGGATGTTTTTAGCAATGTTTAATTTTCAGCTTACGTAATAAGATCGAAGTCTAGTTGATTTATATCGTAATTTAGGGGTCTTTTGAAACAACTATACTCTGCACACCAACTTCAAGTCCTGAATAAAGCACTTAATCGCTTTGCTTATTTTCAATCTTATTTCAAGCAAGAATATATTTTGAGCAACACCATCACATATTTTACTTACCTTATTTCAAGCATCAAAACATATTGTAGAAAATATTTCTTATTTGAATTTTTCCATCTTATTTTCATCTATTTTTCAAGTAACAATACACTTTAACAACATCATCACATATTATCCTCATCATATTTCAAGCCGCAAAACATTTTGTAAAACATGTTTTGCATTTTAATAATGCAATTGCTTTTTTCCATCTTATTTCCAGAAACAATAGATTGTCAGTGACACCATCGCATATTTCCATTGGTTATTTTAAGAAGCAAAAAATAAAACATTTATAAGAAAATATTTGATATTTTTATTATCAAATATAATATTTATTCTAGCACGCATCATAAGAAAAAGTGATAGCAAAACTTGTCACCTTTTGAAATATTAAAATTCTATTACCATTATGAAATATATTTAAAATCCCGCCTTATATCCACTCAGCGAAGTAGACTGATAATAAATGTAAGCTGGTTTTATTCAATCCTGATGTATCATGGCAGCAGGTGCAAAGAGAATAGGACTGTTGCAGAAATGATACTCTTAGGGTGTGCAGTTTTTAGGACAGCGCTTGTATCCACAATATAATTACTACAATTATACACGATATATATGATATATATATATAAGAGATGAATTTTTATTGCTGATTACCAAACCCTTTATAATATAATAGAACCAGCCAAACTAGTTCAATTAAAAAATTTTAAATGTTCATGAAAGAATACCGAAACAGTTTGGCAGACACCAGCACATTGGAGTAAGATAAAACAAAAGTTTCATTATAAGATTCAGTCCCTAAATCTTATTTTTATCTAACAAAATATTATCCAAAACATTTTAATTATCAAAAAGACGATGCTCCAGATATACCTTCCTTGTTAGAACATTTGGGCTCCGATTCCTGGGTGTCATATTCAAATTTACAAGGCCGTGAACTGCTAGGTAAATTAAGCAAGGGAACATCTTCACGTTTCGTTGACAGAAGCTGGTTTGAAAACTGACTGGCAATGAACTGACTGGCAATTTTGTTCGCTTCACGCTTTGACTTAACAACAATTTTCCATTCCTAAGCCGATTTTTTAAGTTCAGTTATTTCACCTGAGGCTTCAGGGCAAAGCTTATCGACGAAGTCCTTACGAGCATTAGGTAAGGTCAGGTTTGTAGGACAGTATTTTAGTACAACGGCAAACGTAGGAGCTGGGGCAGGGTTAATTGTTACGTTGGTATCAATTCTAGGTGGCCAAAAAGGGCCTGAATGCGTCGCCTTCTCTAAAAACCAATCAATTTTCCGAGAGAGTTCATTAACTTTCGAGACTAAAGTAGCCGAGACTGCCTCCCCGAATTAGGGTTTCAGAAGGTGAGAATATAACAGAAGTGGGAACAGGCAAATTATCCTTTGCCGCCTGATTTAACTGTTTACAAATGTCAAATACATTATCTTCATCCTTTGCATGTTTCACAAATCGGCTCTGAATATTCAGCTCCTTATAGAGCAACTCTTTAGCACTGATAATAGTACCATGATAAAAAAAAACTCACAGCTTTTCCGATAATCAGGTCAATTTTCGCACCATCAAGCATAGATCTCGTGACAAAGTTCATTAACGGATTTAAAATAATCTTCCTATTTTGATCGGTCATTGCATAATCTAATTATCATAGCCAGGGACAGTCGAGTATTCCAATCAAAATGTATATGAAGTAGGTCAATGTAACATGTAGGTCAAATAGTATAATCTATATTCAAGGTGAACTATTTTCAAGTCCAAATCCGATTATGAAATTAATTCAATAAAAACCATAGGGAATCACAAATGTCTTACTGTATTAAGAGTTTTAGTGTATGAATGAGATTATCTCCGAAAAGGGGTGTTTGCAATATGAAATCTCAATGTAGACCAGTGTTTCCACTCGACCAGCACTGCTCCGCGGCACCGGCCTCGTCAAAAAGCGGCATTTCCGCGGCATCCTTGAACCAAAATGCGGTAAAAACCGCGGCATTCCCGAAATTCTCGGAAAAGCTGTATTTTGTTTTTTTGAGAGAGAATGGGTGAAAAATCTCGCTTTAATATGAAGGTTGATTCAGTGTCAAGTGAAGTGTGGTGAAGATCTGTCATAAATTTGAGAAAACACGTGCTGTCTATCCTTCTTTTTTTAGCGGTCAAAGGTAAGCATGGTCAGCTCTGTCCGTGAACACACATTTGTCGTTCATCGTTTTCGTCAAGCACGCAACAGAAGTAAAAGTGCAGAGGTACCACAGCAGGGAAAGTCCACGGTGGGAAAACCGTATAAATGTGAAGTGAATAGTGAAGAAATTAAAAGCGATTTTCCCTTGGGCCTTCAAGTCTATCCAATAGAATAATTGATGGGTAACTAGATTCTCGTATCTCAACCTTTTTCGATTAATGTTTAATGAAAATCAATATCAAAAGCTTTAAGAAGGAACATTCAGATAAATAATACAAGACAAATAGATAAGATTAATTTCAGATAAATAATACAAGACGAACAGACAACACTAATCGGAATCAGACTGTTCACATGTGTCACAAACAATATCTTTGGCCAGACCATACACAATGCTTTGGTTCAAAACGTTACAGTCACGAGAAGAGGCACTAGCCTTCACTTTGAGTACACGCTTGACTAGTCCGGGTTCTAGCTCTAGCACTGACTTGCCCGAGTCACGCCCTCCTTTAATATAGCGCTTAAGGCCACACTTGGTTTTCAGTGCTGCCGAAAGAGTCACTGCACTCAATCGGTTTCGCTTATCAGTTTTCACTTCCTTGAGCAAACTGAAGAGACGCTCAGCAATAACGTTTGAGAAAGGAAGTGAGAAAAAGTACTGAACCATTTTCCCGACATTTGGGAACATCCGACTACCATTTGGTGACTTCGTTTGCAAGATGTGGCGCCAGTAAACGACAATGTCCATGTCATCTACGTCAGGGAGATCGACAGTACTAGGTAGAGCTACACTCGGTATAGACCGCCATTCCTGCTCTAGCTTTGCTTTATTCCAAAGCGCAGAATCGTAGTAGTCGAAGAACTGACAAATACTGGGAACTTTCAGTTCATAACTAGAGCTTAGGGTAAGCAAGTGTACCAGGTCGTAGATCTTTTCAGAAAATGGAAAACGGTCAAGGATTTGTTGAACAGCTTTGACGTAGAAATCTCTCGCGGAGCGACAAATTTGGAGACTTTCCGCTACAAAACGGCCACTGGTAACCTCTCTCATTTCGAGCCCCACAAGGAAATCAAACCCTTTGTAGCCTGTATAGACATTTTCGTCGGGAAGATAGTTCACTTCGTCATGGGGATTGATGTTAAAACGGTTGACTGTTCTAACATATGAAGGCTTCATAAAGTTCATGGCTAATGCCCGAAGAAGTTTTTCCTCCTGGGTTTTAGTGAGGTGAAATAGGGGTTTTTCAGACTGGAAGATGGTGTTGAACTCATTCAGCTCTCCCAACACGTATTCGACAAAAAATATCATAACCCTCGAGTATGGGTTGTTTAGTGTCATTCTTACATGATCATTAGCATGCAAGGGACCATCAAGTACCAACGAGTCCCAGTACAACGTAAGAGTAGCCCACTGTTTGAGAATACAGCATGCACAGTTTTGAAATGGAAACCAGTGTGTTGGAGCCAAAGAAAGGAATCTGTGCTGTTCCACTTGAGTAAAGACTTGAAATTCCTTCCTATATGCATCTTGGCGTTTTGCACTGTGCCTGAAGGGATTGCACACAGTCCGACATAGATCATCGAGGCTGTTGGACAGTTTTTTGCAAGCCTGACTTGCAACTAGGGCACACAGATGGCAGCTACATTTCACAACTGTAACCCAGGGATATTTCCCTTCAACAACTGTTTTGACTGAGTGGTTTATCCCCATCATAGCATTCGTTGTGTCAGAGCAGAATCCAACCCAGTTTTGTCGAGGAACACCCGCCTTCTTGACATCATCCATCACCTTCACTAGCTGGTTGAATAGACCAGACGCTGATCCGTCGCTGCATTCGACAAGAGCGAGCAAATCTACCTGCACATTGATTGCTTCGTCACAAAGCTGACACAAACAGCAAGCTGTTTGGCAACAGAGGAATCTGTGGACTCGTCAATTACTATGGAGAAAAGACTCGTTTTCAGGTTTCCAAGAAGCTTTTCATGAAAAAGAGGGGCCAACGCTTGTCGAGCAATATTAGTTGCTTTAGTTCTACCAAAAGTGGCCTAGCTTAGAAGATCTGGGCCTTGCATGCTTTTCACAAGTTTCAGCAAGTCTTCAGGGTAGATCGTGCTCAACGAGAAATGTCACTAGCTTCCCTTCAACAGTGGCCAATCTTGCGATTTTTGAATCACCAGAAAAATGAAGACTCAATGGCATGGTCTTAGAAGACGAAGTTGTCCACGCTTTTTTATTTTCTTCGTGAGCTTAGGTCTGTTTGTGCCTTTTTGCGTCGTGTTTCCCTTTTTTACAAACGAAATCCTTTTTGCAGTAAAGACAGTGAGCTAAATATCCACTGTTTTGACCAGTCTACACCTTTCCTTTTCGTAGCCATTCATTAAAGTCAGATTCTCTTTCCCACTGAGTCTTGTTTCTTTGGTCTGGCCTTTTCTTTGTGATCCTCGGTTTTGTTTTTGGAGGGTTCACTATCGTCCGAGTCTTTATCACTGTCCTCATATTACTGATCGATATCTATCACTTCTGGCATTATGTTGTAACACGTTTGGTCTATAAACAAGAGAAATATTTAGCTAGTATTGATCATGCTAGTCTTTGATTTACAATAATATAAATACGGGTCTTGATATTATCATAATACCATGTTATAACATAATACTATGTCAACTTAAGGGCCATTTTAGGAAGAACTATCGTATCGGTTATAACTAGATAAATAAAAAAAAAAGTTTTTTTTAAAACTGATAATAAGGAGAAAAATTGAAGCTCAAGACAAACAGATATTATTCAGTAAATGAAGGGTTGCCCCTCCTCAATACCTTGCTCTTTACGCTAAAGTTTGAATGTACATCCCAATTTTTTAAGAACGGCCACTGAAATACAGTTTAGTTGGAACAGGAAGCGTTTTTGTAAGGGCTAACAGCTTTAGCGTAAGGAGCAATGCATTGAGGAGGGGGCAATCCTTCACATACGGAATAATTTCTGATCGTTTTGAGTTTAAATGTTTGTCTCCTTACTTTCAGTTAAAAAAAATTGTTTTTTTTTAAATTTCTGATCGTTTTTCAAATAATGCCAGTAAATCCGACTCATCTTTCATGAAATATACCCCCTCCCTTGAAATTGCATTCGACGTAAAGTGCACCCCCCCCCCTCCGTCAAATTCTCTCCAGGCAGTTCCATCCTTGCTGAGAATCCCCCTTCCCTGTAAAATTTCTTGCGGACAATTCAGTCTGAAAAATTCTCCTTGGCATACTTTCATTTGAAAACAAACTTTAATCTCTAATCAGTTTCTCACTTACTCCAGAAATGTCACCTTCCGTGGAAATTTTTCCCCGAAAATCAAAACACGCAGAAAAAAGCCCCTGGATAATTCCGTGGAACATCTCCACACGCAAAATGGAGTTGGAAAAGAGAATGTAAGACAGTTAAAAAGAATTTCGTATAAGAATTTTGTCAAATCCATCAGTGTAAAATTTCCCCTGGAAATTTTACCCCCCCCCCCAAAAAAAAATATTCTCCCTAAGAAAGATTCTCACTATTGAAATCAACCACATGATTTGAAAATAGCTTCTTAGCAAATCTAAAAGTACACCCTTTAAATTGCAATTGTCGAAACATTATACAGGAAAATTATAACCCACCTCTTTGAACAAAAACAAATAATATTTTTTTTCATGGGCAGCAGCGATATGTCCTCTTTATTTCTTCGTTGCTATCGGGCACTGAAACATGGCTAATTCTAATATCTTTTTTATAAATTAGACTCGATAAGGCTGACATAAATTATCATATGGTACTCAAGGGCGGATCCAGGATTTTTTTTTAGGGGTGGGGCGCAAAAAAGGTTGATCCAATAAACTTGCGTCAAGAGGAAGTTTAATTAACGCAAACTTACCGGAATTAGGTAAATTACGCAACTCTAGACTACTTTAGGGGGGGGGGGTACTCTAAAAGTGCAATTCGGGTGATATTTTTGGAATAGAAAAGCCGGGCCAGACACATGGACATCATAGAGAGCTAATTATGAGCTCATTTATAAACAAATCTTCTTATAAATTCAACTTAATAAGGCAATCATAAAGTGCCATATGACACCCACAACGTGTACTCTTGCTAAGAAAAATCCTTCTTTTAATTTAATATTCATCTTTAATATCTTTTTTATTTAATTTCACAGGTTGAAACAAGAGGGACGCATGGAAAAATACACGGGAAACGTATAATTTGGGTTATATATTTTTATACTAGGGGGGGGGGATGTGTGGGTAAACTACAGTGCAGCTGCAGTAAAAATCAGTCAATTCTAATTATTCTACACATTATGAAGCAGGTCTAAGAATTGTTTTTTAACATATTTCCTTCTCAACCGCCTCAATTCTATACTCAAAAAAAATTAAGGAGGGGGGCAATTTTTTTCTTCTTCTTTTTTTCCATGAAAATACCAAATACAAATTTATTTTTGAGATCAAGGATTGGGGGGAAATCCAGGAGGCAGATACCCACCCCCCCATGTGATTCGCACCACTGGAACTAGTTTCAATAGAAACAAAATCGTAGCACCATTCAATACTCTGGATTTTAGGTTCTTTGACCTCTGTAAACCGGAATTCCTTCGGCACTTCCCTATGGGATAGCCTAGATCAAGTATCAAATAATTGCCTAATGTAGCTTAAAACGCAAAATTAACATACCATAGTATAATTCAGATATTGAAAACAGTAAATTTTTTACTTGGAAACAGCAGATTTTTCTTAAAAACAGTCAGTTTCTTCTTAAAAATAGTTGTTTTTCTTAAAATCAGCCGAATTTTTGTCAACACAGTCGTTTTTTCTCAATAATATTGGTTTTGTCTGCATAAAACAGTCAGTAAAAATGACCAGCCCGTCGATAAATACCTCCCTACTCCCCACATTTTGGCTAATAACAGTTCTTACGACACCTAGGCTACTTAAATATAGTTACTACTTACCATCAATACCATCAGACAATCCTGTGAAATAAGACAAGTCTGTCTGGTCCTTATTGCTAACTTGAAAACCCTTGGGCTGAGCTGACAGAGGTCTTGAAGTCATGAGATGAACTGAGAAACTCAAACGTCAAAGTTTCGTCAAACCCGCAAAAATAACTCAACCCCCTTCAAACACACTGGCCTCCCAGGGGACAAGCTGCTGACCGCCGACGGGTCATTAAATAAGGTCCGTAGTTGACTTCCGCGAAACGAGTCGGACGTGTCTTTGAAATCCCCATTTTATGCAACAAAGACATTTGCGAAAGATAAGAAACTTAAAGTTGGACAAATTTTACATACGGGAACAAATGCGGTATAAAAAGCCATTTCGCGGCGTGCGGCATGATCAAAATTTTATGCGGCATTTCTCTCAGAATCGCGGCGTAATGCCGCGAAATGCGGCATAAGTGGCAACACAGATGTAGACTGACAGCAAAACATTTTGTAGAAAATATATCCTATTTGAATAAAGCATGTGCTAATTTTCATCTTATTTTCAAAAAACAAGATATTTTGAACAATACCATCACATATTTTCCTCACCATATTTCAAGCAGCCAAAAAACGACATTTTTCAAATTAATGATGCAATTGCAGTAGAAACAGTAGATTTTAAGAAAACACCATCGCATATTTTTCCGATCTTATTTCAAGCAACAAAATATTTTGAAGAAATATTTGATATTATGAAAAAATACATTCGCTATTTCCATCTTATTTCAAGAAACAATAAATTTTTAGCAACACTATCACATATTTCCTCATCTTATTTCAAGCAAAAAAACATTTTGACAACAAATTTAAGATTTTGAATAATGTATTAGTTTTTTTATTTATGTTTTTATTATTTTTTTATTTTCTATTTTTTTATGTCAAAATTTTTTTCTTTTTGGAAACTTTTTTTTTATTTACTTTCTTCAGACATCACGACGTCTACAATGATATAATAGGTCAAAGCATGGCTATTTTGATAGAAGCGGTCATTTCCGTGATTATGTTGATACAAGCAGTAAAAGCATGCCTATGCTAAAGAAAGCGGTCAAGTAAAGTTCAAAACTATATCATAAATTCAAATAAAATAATTGAATTCAAATAAACCGGTTTACCATTAACGATGTTCTTAGCAATGTTTAATTGGATATTACGTAATATCTTCTGAAGCAACTATATTTTGCATGAGTCATATACATTTTACCATCTTCAAACTCTGATCTAAAGCCACGAATAACTTTTCTTTCAAACCTGACAACTACGTGTGCCTACCCGAAATTTTATTGGAAACACTTAAACTGAACTAAAGCCACAAATTGCTTTTTTTAAACAAGACTATTACGTGTGCCTACCTGAAATTGTATAGGAAATGATAAATTGCTATGGTTCTCCATTTTCACATAGACAATGACCAATAAACCGATCATCAACAGGATGTTTTTAGGAACGTTTAATTTTGATCTTACCTAATATCTTTTGAGTCAACTAAATACAGCATACCATCTTCAAGCCCCGACCTGAAGCAGCAAATTACTTTTCTTTCAAACATGACAATTATGTGTGCCTACCCGATATTGCATTGGAAACACTAAACTCAACTAAAGTCCTAAATTGCTTTAATTTCAAAACAAGCTTATTACGTGTGCCAACCTGAAATTGTATTGGAAACATTATGTTGCTATATTTTGTTATAGTTCTCCATTTTTAAAGACGGTGAACAATTAACTGACCCCCAACCGAGGGTTCTTAACAATGTTAATTTTTTATCTTACGTAATATCTTTTGAGTCAACTAAATTCTGCATAGCAGCTTCAAGCACTAATCCAAAACACCAAATTACTTTTCTTTCAAACATGACAATTACGTGTGCCTACCCCAAAATTGTATACAATACACTGATCTAAAGTACCAAATTGCTTTTCATCGAAACATGACAATTACGTATGCCTACCCGAAATTGTATTAGAAACAATAAATTGCTATCATTTGCTATGGCATTCCATTTTTACATAGATGATGAACAATAAAACGACCCCGAAAAGGATGTTTTTAGCAATGTTTAATTTTTGACCTTGCGTAATAAGATCAAAATCTAGTTGATTTATATCGTAATCTAGCTGTCTTTTGAGACAACTATATTCTGCACACCAACTTCAAGTCCTTAATTACAGCACCTAATAGTTTTGCTTATTTTCAATCTTATTTCAAGCAAGAATATATTTTGAGTAACACCATCACATATTCTTCTTACTCTGTTTCCAGCATCAAAACATTTTGTAGAAAATATTTCGTATTTGAATTTTTCAATCTCATTTTCATCTTTTATTCAAGTAACAATACACTTGAACAACACTATCACATATTTCCTCATCTTATTTCCAGCAGCAAAACACTTTGATAAAAAATTTAAGATTTTGGATAATGCATTCGTTTTTTTTCCATTATTTTTTTTATTTTCTATTTTTTTTAATGTCTAAATTTTTTCTTTTTCGAAACTTTTTTATTCATCTTCTTTCTGACATCACGATGTCCACGTTGATAGAATCGGTCAAACCATGCCTATGATCATGTAAGCGGTCAAGTAAAGTTCAATACTATATCATAAATTCTATTAAGCCATTTGATTTCAAATAAACTGGTTTATCAAAAATCATGTTCTTAGCAATGTTTAATTAGATCTTACGTAATATCTTTTGAGTCAACTAGATTTTGCATGAGTTATTTAGATTTTAACATCTTCAAACCCTGATCTAAAGCATCAAATTACTTTTTATTCAAACATGACAAGTACGTGTGCATACCCGAAATTGTATTGAAAACACTAACCTGAACTAAAGCCCCAAATTGCTTTTCTTTTAAACCAGACTATTATGAGTGCCTACCAGAAATTGTATTGGAAACAATAAATTGCTATAGTTCTCCATTTTTACATAGACTGTGAAAAATAAACTGATCATCAACAGGATGTTTTTAGGAATGTTTAATTTTGATCTTACTTAATATTTTTTAAGTCAACTAAATCCAGCATACCATCTTCAAGCCCGACCTGAAGCACCAAATTACTTTTTTGTCAAATATGACAATTATGTTTGTCTACCCAAAATTGTATTGGAAGCACTAATCTGAACTAAAGCCCCAAATTGCTTTTCTTTCAAAACAAGATTATCACGTGTGCCAACCTGAAATTGTATTAGAAACAATAAATTTTTTATAATTTGGTATAGTTCTCAATTTTCACAGACGTTGAACAATAAACTGATCCCAACCGAAGGTTCTTAACAATATTTAATTTTCATTTTATGTAATCATTTGAGTCAACCAAATTCTGCATATCAGCTTCACGCACTGATCTTAAGCAACAAATTACTTTTCTTACAAACATGACAATTACGTGGGCCTACCCCAAAATTGTATAGGAAACAACAAACATGACAATTACGTATGCCTACCCGAAATTGTATTAAAAACAAAAAATTGTCATCATTTGCTAGATTATTTAATTTCTACATAAATTGAGAACAAGAAATTGACCCCAAAAAGGCTGTTTTTAGCAATATTTAACTTTCAGCTTACGTAATAAGATCAAAGTCTAGCTGATTTATATCGTAATCTGCATGCCGTTTGAAACAAGTATATTCTGCACACCAGCTTCAAGTCCTGAATAAAGCACTTAATTGTTTTGATTATTTTCAATCTTATTTCAAGCAAGAATATATTTTGAAAAACATCATCACATATTTTACTTACCTTAATTCAAGCGTCAAAACACACCATAGAAAATATCTCATATTTGAATTTTTCCATCTTATTTTCATCTATTTTTCAAGTAACAATACACTTGAACAGCATCATCACATATTTTCCTCATCATATTTCAAGCCGCAATACATTTTGTAAAACATGTTTTGCATTTTGAATAATGCATTTGCTTTTTTCCATCTTATTTCCAGAAACAATACATTTTCAGTAACACAATCACATATTTTTTTTATCTAATTTTAAGATGCAAAAACAAAACATTTATAGGAAATATATGGTATTTTTAATATCAAAAATAATATATATTCTAGCACGCATAATAAGAAAAAACGGATAGCACACTTATCACGTAGATAATTTCGGAGACCACACTGCCTTTCCATGACGATAAATAAAAGTTCAAATAGGGATAAAATCCTTTTAACAGACAGTGATAGAAATTCACAAAAATACCAGATATTTCGGTCACATATACAGTGACCGTCATCAGTAGTAAAACTAAAATAAAACAATTTAAATCAAAAGTTTATATACTAAATAAAATAACACTATATATTATTTGAATCTCTAATTCTTTTCAAAGCAAAGGCGGAAGCTATTCTCTTTGATCTTCTTGGATTCGGTTCATTAGCGTTCAATGATACAACATTTGGACAAAGGTCAACTACATTGGGTGAATTGAACTTTACTCTCTCAGATTTTAATAAATTATCATAGATAGAGTCCAGCCCATATTCACCTGTATCACGATTCAAAGCAATATTCTTGAATAAGATTTTCTTTATTTCAAGAATTTCACGAAAATTTTGCTTTAAACCCCGATCCCTAGAAATCAAAGAGACATTCTCGAACAAAATAAAATGGTCTGGAAAATTAAAAATATGTTCTGAAAGGGCTGAAGTGAAATCTTCAGACTTAGAAACTTGCTTTAAAGCCGAAGAAATAGAATCTTTGTGTTGTAATAATCTCATTTCCAAACTCTGGTTAGTACGTCCCACATATGAGCTTCCACAAGTACATGGGATCTGATAAACCCCACTTTGTTGCCCCAATGAAGTTTGATCCTTCCCAGAATTTAGAAAACTACCCAAAGTATTATTACTCTTTAAAGCTACCCTTAGACCATTGCTTTGTAAAATTCTTTTAAGTTTTTCACTTAGCCCGGGTACATATGGTAAGGAACAAAAAACATCCTTCTCCCGAGTTGTCTCCAAGACTTCCTTAGAAATCTCTAGAAACCTTTTTCTTCTTTTTGAAAAAGTCTGGTTAATTAACCATTCTGGATACATGTTACTTATTAGTATTTTCCTTAGAAAAGACAACTCCTCCTCAACAAATTTTGGCGAGCAAATATTAAAGATCCGATCAGTTAAAGAAATGATCAAACCAATTTTTACTTGGCGAGCGTGACCGGAACTATAAGACAAAAATCTATTGTTATTTGTCGGTTTTCTGTAAATTTTAAAATCCAGACTATTTTGATTTTTCAAAAGAAGAACATCAAGGAAAGGAAGTTTCCCATTCTCTTCCAATTCAACGGTAAACTTTAAATCCCCTCCCAAACAATTAAGATGTTCCAAAAATCCTTTTAATTCCTCCTCCCCATAATCCCATACTGAAATAATGTCATCCATATACCGGCCCCAGAAAATATGTTTTAAAAAATATGAATCTAACGCAATTGTTTCAATATTCTCCACAAAAATATTAGCTAATAAAGGGGATAAAGGGGCCCCCATAGGTAAACCATTTATTTGTTCGAAATACTCCCCTCTAAATTGAAAAAAATAAGAGAACTTATTGCACAACCTTACTAAATTCATAATTACAGAAACTTCCAAATCTGTTTTGCCACTAATCAAATCCAAATTTCTTAAGAGCTTTCCTTCTAGAAGAGTTTCGGCTGCTTCTACATCAATATTTGTGTACATTGATACAATGTCGAAGCTTGAAAGCAAAGAATTCGAAGAAATTTCTACTTTTTTCAGTTTTTCAACCAAATTCGAAGAATTCTTAATATACGAAATTTGTGTAGACAAAAGTGGTTTACAGATTGACACTAACCATTTGCTCAAAACACTTGTTTCGACCAATTGTGTCAAGTACAAGGTCTCCAACAAGTGTTTTGAGCAAATGGTTAGTGTCAATCTGTAAACCACTTTTGTCTACACAAATTTCGTATATTAAGAATTCTTCGAATTTGGTTGAAAAACTGAAAAAAGTAGAAATTTCTTCGAATTCTTTGCTTTCAAGCTTCGACATTGTATCAATGTACACAAATATTGATGTAGAAGCAGCCGAAACTCTTCTAGAAGGAAAGCTCTTAAGAAATTTGGATTTGATTAGTGGCAAAACAGATTTGGAAGTTTCTGTAATTATGAATTTAGTAAGGTTGTGCAATAAGTTCTCTTATTTTTTCAATTTAGAGGGGAGTATTTCGAACAAATAAATGGTTTACCTATGGGGGCCCCTTTATCCCCTTTATTAGCTAATATTTTTGTGGAGAATATTGAAACAATTGCGTTAGATTCATATTTTTTAAAACATATTTTCTGGGGCCGGTATATGGATGACATTATTTCAGTATGGGATTATGGGGAGGAGGAATTAAAAGGATTTTTGGAACATCTTAATTGTTTGGGAGGGGATTTAAAGTTTACCGTTGAATTGGAAGAGAATGGGAAACTTCCTTTCCTTGATGTTCTTCTTTTGAAAAATCAAAATAGTCTGGATTTTAAAATTTACAGAAAACCGACAAATAACAATAGATTTTTGTCTTATAGTTCCGGTCACGCTCGCCAAGTAAAAATTGGTTTGATCATTTCTTTAACTGATCGGATCTTTAATATTTGCTCGCCAAAATTTGTTGAGGAGGAGTTGTCTTTTCTAAGGAAAATACTAATAAGTAACATGTATCCAGAATGGTTAATTAACCAGACTTTTTCAAAAAGAAGAAAAAGGTTTCTAGAGATTTCTAAGGAAGTCTTGGAGACAACTCGGGAGAAGGATGTTTTTTGTTCCTTACCATATGTACCCGGGCTAAGTGAAAAACTTAAAAGAATTTTACAAAGCAATGGTCTAAGGGTAGCTTTAAAGAGTAATAATACTTTGGGTAGTTTTCTAAATTCTGGGAAGGATCAAACTTCATTGGGGCAACAAAGTGGGGTTTATCAGATCCCATGTACTTGTGGAAGCTCATATGTGGGACGTACTAACCAGAGTTTGGAAATGAGATTTTTACAACACAAAGATTCTATTTCTTCGGCTTTAAAGCAAGTTTCTAAGTCTGAAGATTTCACTTCAGCCCTTTCAGAACATATTTTTAATTTTCCAGACCATTTTATTTTGTTCAAGAATGTCTCTTTGATTTCTAGGGATCGGGGTTTAAAGCAAAATTTTCGTGAAATTCTTGAAATAAAGAAAATCTTATTCAAGAATATTGCTTTGAATCGTGATACAGGTGAATATGGGCTGGACTCTATCTATGATAATTTATTAAAATCTGAGAGAGTAAAGTTCAATTCACCCAATGTAGTTGACCTTTGTCCAAATGTTGTATCATTGAACGCTAATGAACCGAATCCAAGAAGGTCAAAGAGAATAGCTTCCGCCTTTGCTTTGAAAAGAATTAGAGATTCAAATAATATGTAGTGTTATTTTATTTAGTATATAAACTTTTGATTTAAATTGTTTTATTTTAGTTTTACTACTGATGACGGTCACTGTATATGTGACCGAAATATCTGGTATTTTTGTGAATTTCTATCACTGTCTGTTAAAAGGATTTTATCCCTATTTGAACTTTTATTTATCACACTTATCACTTTTTGAATCTTTGAAATTCTAGTTTCATTATAAAATATAATTGAAATCCCGCCTTATATCCACTCAGCTAAGGAAACTGATGATAAATGTAAACCGGTTTTATTCGACTTTGACGTATCATGGCAGCAGGTGCAAAGAGAATAGGACTGTTGCAGAATTGATGCCCTTATGAAGTGTAGTTGTTAGGGCAGCGATTGTATCCGCAATATAATTACTACAAATATACACTATAAATATGCATTATAAAATCTATATAGAGATGAAGTTTTAAGGCTGATTACCAGGTCATTTAAAATATAATAGAACGAGCCAAACTACTTTAATGTGAAAATTTAAATTGTTCAGGAAAGAATACAGAAACAGTTTGGATGACACCAGCCCATTGGAGTAGGATAAAACAAAAGTTTAATTTTAAGATTCAGTCCCTTAGTCATAAGTTTATCTAATAAAATATTATCCAATGCATTTCAATAATGAAAAAAAACAATGTTTCAGATATACCTTCATTGTTAGAACATTTGGGTTCCGGTTCCTGGGTGTCATATTCAAATTTACAAGGCCATGAAATGCTAGGTAAATTAAGCAAGGGAACATCTTCACGTTTCGGTGACAAAAGCTGGTTTGGAAACTGAAAGGGCTTCTCACTGTCACCTGGTAAAGCACCTTCAACTTCTAAAACAAATAGTAAATTAAACAGACACAGTGGCGCTCTCATAAAATAGCTGTGGGGGGATGGGGCTGACTGGTGGTCCCTGGGCCCACTAACGGAAAACTTAAAAAGTTTCTTAGAAAAAGCGGCATTTTAAGGTATTTCTGAAAGTTTATTTTAGTCTCTTGAAATGCAAGTTTTGATTGGGGACAAAGGGAATGAATGATAAAACTGAGAAAATTAAAATAATATTTTAAGAACAATATAATCTTTTTTGGGTGGGGGGCTAAAGCCTCTTTAGCACCCCCCCCCCCCCTCCTCCGTGAGTGCACTCCCGAACATATGTAGAATAATTTAACAGTAAAGCTAACTAAACAAATCAAACTGTTTTTTCTTCTTAATTACGTTTAAAATGTAATTATACAAACATTATATATTTACAAAAAATCGGATGTATAGGCATGTTTTGTCAAAAACAGTTTTTTTAACCTGTCAATCAACCAATCAACCAAATCAACCATTCAATCATTCAAAAGAAGCCACTTTTAAATCAGTCAATCAACCAATATCTTTATTGTCCCCAATAAAAACACAAGGGTTCAATAATTTAAATACCCGTACAACTGAGCGATTAAGACTTCGCGGCTGCGCACTATACAGCAAATGAGAATGCACACCAGAATCGAAAGCAAGAGAAACATCATGAGGCACAAGGAATAGAAACACCACTATTCTCTGCGTCCATCAGGACGTTGGCAAGTATGTAATGCACGTTTTCCCGACTATAGCCTTCCTTAAATCGAAATTGGTTGTCCAGATTTGAACAAGCCTTATTTACGTCCGTATTCACTAGTAACTCCCGCAATTAACCTACAACAGAAGAAACTGTTATAGGCCTATAGGAACAACATTACCATCTTTATCTTTTTTTCAGAACAGGAGTCAATGTACCAACACAAAAAGAATTGGGGACAATACCAGAAATAAAATGATTTGGTAGAACAAATGTAGATACTGCAGTAGCTAATCACTTGCGTGTAATAAATGAAAACCACATAATTAATCAAAACCACGCGAAAACTTTTTCGAAGGCGAATGATAGCACTGTGAATATCAGAGGTCAGAACAGAGGTCAGAGGTCAGAAGTCTTTTTTCTCCAGTGCAATTTAGGGTTGTCCCCAACTGCTACCATCTATTCCACTATAGCTATAGATGACAGCATAACTGATTTTAAGCAGGGTTCATTTAGCATGACCCCCAAGGTAAATGAACCCAAACAAACCTAACTTTCAAGTAGTAAGCCTAATTTAACCTAGCTTAAAATCAGCTATTCTGCCATTTTTATCTATAGAAGAATAGGTGGCAGTACATTGGCTAGTCGAGACGTTGCCATCTATGAATTACAATAAACCGATAGCAGCAGTAGGGGAAGAACCAAAATATCACTGGAAAATAAGACATTGCATTCACATATCAAATTGCTACCATTATTTGGCAGAGTTCCAATTAAGAATTAAACTGATCCCAAACAGAATTTTCTAGGAAATGGTTAATTTTGATCGATACTTAATATTTTTTGTGTTAACAAAATTCTGTATACCATCTTCGATCCATGATCTAGGGCACCAAATTACTTTTCTTTCAAACATGAAAAGTACGTGTGCCAACCTGAAATTGTATTGGAAACAATAAATTGCTACAATTTGCTATAGTTCTCCATTTTTACATGGACGGTGAACAATAAACTGATACCAACAGGATGTTTTTAGCAATGTTTAATTTTAATCTTACCTAATATCTTCTGAGTCAACTAAATTCTGCATTCAATCTTCAAGCCCTGATCTAAAGCACAAAGTTATTTTTATTTCAAACATGACAATTACGTGTGCCCACCAAAAATTGTATTGGAAACACTAAACTAAACAAAAGCCCCAAAATAATTTTCTTTCAAACATGATTATTAGGTGTGCCTACCCGAAACTATATTGGAAACATTAAATGGCTATCATTTACTATTGTTCTAAATTTTAAGAGAGACAGTGAACAAATAACCTGATGCCCAACGGGACGTTTTTAGAATTGTTTAATTTTGATCTTACCTAATATCTTTTGGGTCAACTAGATTCTGTACACTAACTTCAAGGCCTGAATTAAAGCGCTTAATATCTTTACTTATTTCCTATCGTATTTCAAGGAAGAATAGATTTTGAGGAATACAATTACATCTTTTCTTCATCTTATTTAAAGCAGCAAAACACTGTAGAAAATATTTCGTATTTTGAATAATGCATTTACTTATTTCAATCTAATTTCAAGAAACAATAAAATCGTATTTTTCCCTATCTTATTTTTAGCAGCCAAAAAAACATTTTGTGGAAACATATTTGATATTTTTGAATAATGCAATTCCATCTTATTTCAAGAAATAGCAGATTTTAAGCAACACTATCGCATATTTTTCCGATCTTATTTCACGGAACAAAATATTTGGGAGAAAATGATTGATGTTTTGAATAATGCAATCACTTATTTACATCATATTTAAAGAAACCTTACATTTTCAGCAACACCATCATTTATTTTCTCATTTTATTTCGAACATCAAAACATTTGGTGAAAATATTTCATATTTTGAAAAATTTCCTTTTTTTACTTTTTTCATTACTATTTTTTTTCTGTCATCACCAATCCTACGTTGATAGAATCAGTCAGGCCATGGCTACATTGATACATACCATCTTTCCCAAGATTATGTAGATACAAACGATTACATAATGTCTAAGGGGTCAAGTAAAAATACAAAATATAAGTGGTCAAGTAAAGTTCAACACTATATCATAAATTCTACTAGCCCGTTTGAATTCAGATAAACCGGTTTGCCAAAAATAAGCTGCGGAGCAGCTTTGAAACCTTACATTTTCAGAAAAACCATAACATTTCCTCATCTTGTATCAAACATCAAAACATTTTGATGAAAATATTTCATATTCTGGACAATTTTCTTCTTTTTTTTACTTTTTTATAACAATTTTTTTCTATCATTAAGAATCCTATGTTGATAGAATCAGTCACGCCATGGCTACATTGATACAAGCGATCTTTCCCAAAATTAATTAAAAAAACTTTTTCCACAAAATAAGTTTTTCAAGGAAAAGTAAAGGACTCCATTAAAACGAAAATGAGCCAAAATAAATCAAATAATCTACCAAGCGTGACACTACTACAAATCAGCTTCGATAAAAAAATGAAACCAAAAACAAACAGAAATCACAATAAATAACCGAGTCAAACTCAAAACAAGCAGAAATTAACACGAGTAGGGCTCAAAACCAATATGCCTTCCAAAGGCCAGAACATGATTTGCACTTTATTGAAAAAATATAAATGTTTTGACTTTTATAATTTTATTAAATCAAATAATATTATTATTTTGATTACTAAATATCTGTATATGTATATTAAACTGACAATTCACATTCCTTTATATATATATATAAAAAAAACTATTAAAAAGAGCACTAGCCCTTTGAATTTCCAATCGAATGAGCCCTTTTTCAAGTTTCTATGACAAAGCTTTCAATAAAAATCATATATGCCCCCAGGGCATAAATTACAATCTTTACCCCGAGGGCTTTGGGGGAAGTGTCCTCTTCTTAGATATAGTTTCTTTCAACTATTTTGAACAAAATGAATATCTAAAAACTTTGATTGGATGTGTTTGGATAAATGGTGGGCGTGGAAGGGGTGTTAGTTGTCTTCCAATCACTTTCGACTATTAAAAAGGGCACTAGTCTTTTCAATTTCCAATCAAATGAACCCTTTTTGATGTTTCTACGATAAAAATCTTATATGTCCCTAGGGCATAACTTACAACCCTTGCCCTGAGGGCTTTGGACGGGTTGTCATCCTCAAAGACCTAATTTCCCGAACTTTCGACTATGTTGAATAAAATGGCTATCTCAAAATTTTGATTGGATGTGTTTGGGGAAAAGATGAGAGTGAGCGGGGGTAAGTTCCCTTCCAATCACTTTTGACTATTAAAAAGGGCTCTATCCCTTTTAATTTCCAATAGATCAAGTCTTTTTTGAAGTTTCTACGACAATGCTTTCTATAAAAAAAAACTTTATATGACCCCAGGGCACAACTTACAACCCTTGCCCTGGGGGCTATGGGGAAGTGTCCTCCTCAAAAACAAAATTTATATGAGAAAATCAACTACGCTGAACAAAATGGCTATCTCAAAATTTTGATTGGATGTGTTTGGGGAAATGGTGGGCGTGGAAGGGGTGTTAGTCGCCTCCCAATCACTTTCGACTATTAAAAAGGGCACAAGCCACTCCAATTTCCGATCGAATGAGCCCTTTTCGAAGTTTCTACGACAACTCCTTCGATACGACGTGCCCTGGTATGGAAAAAAAAAATAATACATTGTGCCAACATCGTTCTTTGCTTAGGCAGCGCTATTGCGCTGCCTATGATTGTGTTGATACAAGCGATTACATAATGCCTAAGTGACCAAGTAAAGATAAGAGATGTAAGTCGTCAAGTAAAGTTAAACACTATATCATAAATTCTATCAGCGCATTTGAGTTCAAATAAACCGGTTTACCAAAAATGCTGCGTAGCAATTTGAAATTAGATCTTACGTACTATCTTTTGAGTCAACTTGACTCTGCATACCAGCTTCAAGCCCTGACCGAAAGCGCTAAGTTGCTTATCTTTGAGACATGACAATTACGTGAGTGTACCCGAAATTGTACTGCAAACACTAAATTACTATCATTAGCTACAGCTTACTATTTTTACATATACAGTGCACAATGAACTGACTCCCAACAGGAGGTTTTTAGCAATATTTAATTTTGACCTTACGTAATATCTTTTGAATGAATTAAATTCTGCATACCAGCTTCAAGCCCTGATCTAAAGCAATAATTGCTTTACTTTCAATGATGACAATTACGACTGCCAACCCAAAATTGTATTAGAAACAATAAACTGATCTAAAGCACCAAATTGCTTTTCTTTCAAACATGACAATTACGTGTTCCTACTCGAAATTGTATTGTAAACAATAAATTGCTATCATTTTCTACAGTTTTTCATTTTTACATAGACGATGAACAATAATTAATTCCCCAGCATGATGTTTTTAGACATATTTAATTTTGATCTTGGATAAAATCTTTTAAGTCGACTAGATTCAGCCGACCAACTTCAAGCCCTGAATTAAAACAATTCATAGCTTTGCTTATTTCCAATCTTATTTCAAGGACCAATACCTTTTGAACAACACCACAACATATTTTCCTTTATTTCAGGCAGCAAAACATTTTGTAGAAAATATATCGTATTTGAATAAAGCATGTGCTTATTCTCATCTTATTTTCAAACAACAAGATATTTTGAACAATACCATCACGTATTTTCCTCACCATATTTCAAGCAGCCAAAAACAACATTTTGCAAAAAATATAGGATATTTATTAATGATGCAATTGCAGTAGAAACAGTAGATTTTAAGAAACTTCATCGCATATTTTTCCGATCTTATTTCAAGCAACAAAATATTTTGAAGAAATATTTGATATTATGAAAAAATACATTTGCTATTTCCATCTTATTTAAAGAAACAATAAATTTTGAGCAACACTATCACATAATTCCTAATCTTATTTCAAGCAGCAAAACATTTTGACAACAAATGTTAGATTTTGAATAATGCATTCTTTTTTTATTTATGTTTTTATTATTTATTTATTTTTTATTTTTTTTAATAGCTAATTTTTTTCTTTTTGAAAGTTTTTTTTAATTATCTTCTTTCTGACATCACGACGTCTACAATGATATAATCGGTCAAAGCATGGCAATTTTGATACAAGCGGTCATTTCCGTTACTATGTTGATACAAGCGGTAAAACCATGCCTATGTTGAAGTAAGCGGTCAAGTAAAGTTCAATGCTATATCATAAATTCTAATAAGCCAATTGAATTCAAATAAACTGGTTTACCATTAACGATGTTCTTAGCAATGTTTAATTGGATATTACGTAATATCTATTGAGTCAACTATATTTTGCATGAGTCATTTAGATTTTACCATCTTCAAACTCTGATCTAAAGCCACGAATAACTTTTCTTTCAAACCTGACAACTACGTGTGCCTACCCGAAATTTTATTGGAAACACTTAAACTGAACTAAAGCCACAAATTCTTTTAAACCAGACTATTACGTGTGCCTACTAGAAATTGTATAGTTCTCCATTTTTAAAGACGGTGAACAATAAACTGGTCCCAAACCGAGGGTTCTTAATAATGTTAATTTTTATCTTTCGTAATATCTTTTGAGTCAACTAAATTCTGCATAGCAGCTTCAACCACTAATCCAAAACACCAAATTACTTTTCTTTTAAACATGACAATTACGTGTGCCTACCCCAAAATTGTATACAATACACTGATCTAAAGTACCAAATAGCTTTTCATTGAAACTCAACAATTCCGTATGCCTACCCAAAATTGTATTAGAAACAATAAATTGCTGTCATTTGCTAGAGTATTCCATTTTTGCATAGATGGTGAACAATAAAATGACCCCGAACAGGATGTTTTTAGCAATGTTTAATTTTAATCTTACGTAATAAGATCAAAATCTAGTTGATTTATATCGTAATCTAGCTGTCTTTTGAGACAACTATATTCTGCACAGCAACTTCAAGTCCTTAATTACAGCACTTAATAGCTTTGCTGATTTCCAATCTTATTTCAAGCAAGAGTATATTTTGAGTAACACCATCACATATTCTACTTACTCTATTTCCAGCATCAAAACATTTGGTAGAAACTATTTCATATTTGAGTTTTTCAATCTTATTTTCATCTTTGTTTCAAGTAACAATACACTTGAACAACACTATCACATATTTCCTCATCTTATTTCAAGCAGCAAAACATTTTGATAAAAAATTTAAGATTTGAACAATGCATTCGTTCTTTTTTCATTATTTTTTTATTTTCTATTTTTTTTAATGTCTAAATTTTTTTCTTTTTCAAAACTTTTTTATTCATCTTCTTTCTGACATCACGATGTCTACGTTGATAGAATCGGTCAAACCATGCCTATAATCATGTAAGCGGTCAAGTCAAATTCAATACTATATCATAAATTATATTAAGCCATTTGATTTCAAATAAACTGGTTTATCAAATATCATGTTCTTAGCAATGTTTAATTCGATCTTACGTAATATCTTTTAAGTCAACTAGATTTTGCAGGAGTCATTTAGATTTTACCATCTTCAAACCCTGATCTAAAGCACCAAATTACTTTTCATTCAAACATGACAAGTGCGTGTGCCTACCCGAAATTGTATTGGAAACAGTAACCTGAACTAAAGCACCAAATTGCTTTTCTTTTAAACCAGACTATTACGTGTGCCTACCAGAAATTCTATTGGAGACAATAAATTGCTATAGTTCTCCATTTTTACATAGACAGTGAAAAATAATCTGATCATCAACAGGATGTTTTTAGGAATGTTTAATTTTGATCTTACTTAATATTTTTTAAGTCGACTAAATCCAGCATACCATCTTCAAGCCCGACCTGAAGCACCAAATTACTTTTCTGTCAAACATGAAAATTATGTTTGCCTACGCAAAATTGTACTGGAAACACTAATCTGAACTAAAGCCCCGAATTGCTTTTCTTTCAAAACAAGATTATTACGTATGCCAACCTGAAATTGTATTGGAAACAATAATTTTTTATAATTTGCTATGGTTCTTCATTTTCACAGACGGTGAAGAATAAACTGATCCCAACCGAAGGTTCTTAACAGTATTTAATTTTCATCTTATGTAATCTTTTGAGTCAACTAAATTCTACACTTCAGCTTCAAGCACTGATCTAAAGCAACAAATTACTTTTCTTTCAAACATGACAATTACGTGTGCCTACCTCAAAATTGTATAGGAAACAAAACACTGATCTAAAGCATCCAGTTACTTTTCATTGAAACATGACAATTACGTATGCCTACCCAAAATTGTATTAGAAACAATAAATTGTCATCATTTACTAGAGTATTCCATTTTTACAAAGATAGAGAACAATAAACTGACCCTAAACAGGATGTTTTTAGCAATGTTTAATTTTCAGCTTACGTAATAAGATCGAAGTCTAGTTGATTTATATCGTAATTTAGGGGTCTTTTGAAACAACTATACTCTGCACACCAACTTCAAGTCCTGAATAAAGCACTTAATCGCTTTGCTTATTTTCAATCTTATTTCAAGCAAGAATATATTTTGAGCAACACCATCACATATTTTACTTACCTTATTTCAAGCATCAAAACATATTGTAGAAAATATTTCTTATTTGAATTTTTCCATCTTATTTTCATCTATTTTTCAAGTAACAATACACTTGAACAACATCATCACATATTATCCTCATCATATTTCAAGCCGCAAAACATTTTGTAAAACATGTTTTGCATTTTAATAATGCAATTGCTTTTTTCCATCTTATTTCCAGAAACAATAGATTGTCAGTGACACCATCGCATATTTCCTTATGTTATTTTAAGAAGCAAAAAATAAAACATTTATAAGAAAATATTTGATATTTTTATTATCAAATATAATATTTATTCTAGCACGCATCATAAGAAAAAGGGATAGCAAAACTTGTCACTTTTTGAAATATTAAAATTCTATTACCATTATGAAATATATTTAAAATCCCGCCTTATATCCACTCAGCGAAGTAGACTGTTGATAAATGTAAGCTGGTTTTATTCAATCCTGATGTATCATGGCAGCAGGTGCAAAGAGAATAGGACTGTTGCAGAATTGATACTCTTAGGGTGTGCAGTTGTTAGGACAGCGCTTGTATCCACAATATAATTACTACAATTATACACGATATATATGATATATATATATATATATATAAGAGATGAATTTTTATTGCTGATTACCAAACCCTTTATAATATAATAGAACCAGCCAAACTAGTTTAATTAAAAAATTTTAAATGTTCATGAAAGAATACCGAAACAGTTTGGCAGACACCAGCACATTGGAGTAAGATAAAACAAAAGTTTCATTATAAGATTCAGTCCCTAAATCTTATTTTTATCTAACAAAATATTATCCAAAACATTTTAATTATCAAAAAGACGATGCTCCAGATATACCTTCCTTGTTAGAACATTTGGGCTCCGATTCCTGGGTGTCATATTCAAATTTACAAGGCCGTGAAATGCTAGGTAAATTAAGCAAGGGAACATCTTCACGTTTCGTTGACAGAAGCTGGTTTGAAAACTGACTGGCAATGAACTGAATGGCAATTTTGTTCGCTTCACGCTTTGACTTAACAACAATTTTCCATTCCTAAGCCGATTTTTTAAGTTCAGTTATTTCACCTGAGGCTTCAGGGCAAAGCTTATCGACGAAGTCCTTACGAGCATTAGGTAAGGTCAGGTTTGTATGACAGTATTTTAGTACAACGGCAAACGTAGGAGCTGGGGCAGGGTTCATTGTTACGTTGGTATCAATTCTAGGTGGCCAAAAAGGGCCTGAATGCGTCACCTTCTATAAAAACCAATCAATTTTCCGAGAGAGTTCATTAACTTTCGAGACTAAAGTAGCCGAGACTGACAACCCGAATTAGGGTTTCAGAAGGTGAGAATATAACAGAAGTGGGAACAGGCAAATTATCCTTTGCCGCCTGATTTAACTGTTTACAAATGTCAAATACATTATTCCGTTAATTATCTCATTTTAACGGACTCGGTTAATTATTGTAGTTTTTTTTCGTTTTGGGTTTCATTTATACGAGTTACACTTTACTTTCACATTGTTTCCCAAAAACTGTTTAAAATTAGGGTTTTTTTGTAGTTGTTTTCGTTTTTGCTTTATTGTTCGACTTGATAGGAATTCTGAAACTGGACTTAAATTATTTCATCAGATACACGTTAGCACTCTAAAGTGAAATTTGAGTTGCATATGCTTGGGGTATTAAGCGTTTGAATCTGATAAGAAGAGGTTTAATTTCTTTTAATTTCCAAGATATAGATTCCTCTCCCTTATGATTTTCGTAATAATTAACCGTTACCGCATATGCTTGGGGATATTAAGCGTTTGAATCTGATAAGAAGGGGCTTAATTTCTTTTAATTCCCAAGATATAACGTATAAAATGCCTTAAAAATGGAGTGATGTGTGTTCAAATCCTTCTTACAATTCGAATCATGAAGTGGAACGCAAATAGACGCTTTTATTTCGCTAAACTTGGTGAGCAGCTTTTTAACTTTTAGCTTTCAAATTTTTATAGAAACTGCAATAGTTTAAACGAAAAGTAGTAAATGCAATTTAATTTTGATTTTTTAATTCAGTCATTATTATAGAAACTGCAATAGTTTCACGAACACCTTCTTTTAGCATATTTTAAGTTTAAACGAAAAGTATTAAATGCGAAATTCATTTTGATTTTGAAATTCAGTAATTTTTAAAGAAATCAAGAATTTATGCGCAGTTTTAACTAGCTAAGGCTATATCCGTTATGGTTTTATGTTGATGAAGAATTTAAACACATCTTCAACTAGTTATTTTTTTTTTTGTTCGGTATAGATGAAAGGTCCAATACCTCAGTTAAACTAAGAGGTTACATTTTGACATCGTTTGACAATTTACTAAATTTTAAGGTTTTCTTATGCAAGAGTCGGAACACACACACACAAAGGGTTTTCAGACCTAGGTTTTTTAGATTTCGTGATTTGACGTGCCTGAAACCATGAATTAGAAAAGTTCATTAGCTGTTTGGGTTTTCAGACCTAGTTTTTTAGATTTTCGTGGGTGTTAGGTTCCTGGGATTTATTATTTGAGAAGTTCCGGTCCCCAGACATTGTTACTTACTTACAATTTTTTCATAATTTTTTGAATGAAATTTCTCCATTGTGTATGCAAGAGGTGACTTCTAAAAAATAAGCATTTTCAACAAGGAATAAGGAGCATCATTAAAACTAAGACAAATAGAAATTATCCGGTATATGAAGTGAACTGCATCCTCCTAAATACCTTGCTCTTTATGCTAGACTTCAACTTTTCATCCCAATTAAATTTAAAAATAAGCATTTTCAACTGGAAATAAGGAACATCATTAAAAACTAAGACGAATGCAAATTATCCGGTATATGAAGCGAGCTACCCCCTCCGAAATACCTTGCTCTTTATGCTAGACGTTTTGGTAATAGCTATAAAATACATTAAAAAAATATATCTGTCGAGGAGGTATTCTTTAACTGAATCCCAAGCTTCTGAATCCCCCATGCAACTGAACCCTCTTTAACTGAACCCTCATGTAACTGAACCCTCCTTAGCTATGTGATAAATGGTGCTTACCATAGAAGTTGCACGGGCTTACACTGAAAAAAAAAAATTTGACAGTCTTACAGCTTATACAAATTCCATATATTTTAAGCCTTTTAATTTTCATGTCTAGATGAAATCATGAATTAGAAAGGTTAATTAGCTGTTTGGGTCTTCAGACCTAGTTTTTTAGATTTTCGTGGGTGCTAGGTTCCTGGGATTTATTATTTGAGAAGTTCCGGTCCCCAGACATTGTTACTTACTTACAATTTTTTCATAATTTTTTGAATGAAATTTCTCCATTGTGTATGCAAGAGGTGACTTCTAAAAAACAAGCATTTTCAACAAGGAATAAGGAGCATCATTAAAACTAAGACAAATAGAAATTATCCAGTATATGAAGTGAACTGCATCCTCCTAAATACCTTGCTCTTTATGCTAGACTTTAACTTTTCATCCCAATTAAATTAAAAAATAAGCATTTTCAACTGGAAATTAGGAACATCATTAAAAACTAAGACGAATGCAAATTATCCCGTATATGAAGCGAGCTGCCCCCTCCGAAATACCTTGCTCTGCTAGACGTTTTGGTAATAGCTATAAAATACATCAAAAAAATATATCTGTCGAGGAGGTATTCTTTAACTGAATCCCAAGCTTCTGAATCCCCCATGCAACTGAACCCTCTTTAACTGAACCCTCATGTAACTGAACCCTCCTTAGCTATCTGATAAATGGTGCTTACCATAGAAGTTGCACGGGCTTACACTGAAAAAAAAATTTTGACGGTCTTTTTTATACATTATCTTTATGTATATAAGATCGATCGTGAAGTAATAATTTTTGCCCATTACAGCTTATACAAATTCCATATATTTTAAGCCTTTTAATTTTCATATCTAGATCGGGAACCTAAGATCGATGACTCACACTATATTACTTATGATGGATATTATGAGGTGTGGAGAACGAGTGGAATATGCAATTTTTACCGGATACTGAGGCGTCAACTGACCCCGAGTGAGAAGGAGGAATGGGCGCATGATCAGAAGAAGAAGAGAGAAGGAGGAATGGGCGCATGGTCAGAAGAAGAAGAAGAATACAGAGAATTAATAGTCTTTTTGTTCACCGTTATAGATGAATTAACTGATTTAGCCGATGGAATGAAGTCCTATTCCTAGAAGTTAAGTTAGAATAAAAGAATGAGGTATAATGTTTACCAGGATATTGAATAAGTACCATTTTTCACCCTACCCACAAAACTCAAGTCCTCCTAGCATTTTTAAACTAAGACCCAATTTAACTAAACCCCTGTGTAACTATACCCCCTTTAACTGAAGCCTCGTGCAACTGAACCCTCCATGTAACTGAACCCCTGTATAACCGAAACCCTGTACAACTGAACCCCCGTGCTACTGAACTCTCGTGCTACTGAACCCTCGTGCAACTCAACCCAATTTAACTAAACCCCCGTGTAACTGTACCCCCTTTAACTGAACCCTCGTGCAACTCAACCCTCCATGCAATCCCATCCCCCTCAAAACACTTTTCAGCCATTTCTTGTTAAATTTTTTTTTATTTCTAAACTATTTTAAATTGAAAATACTCTCCAAAACATCACTTGTGTATTATACAGTACACTATCAACCCATCTCCTCCAATTCGCAAATCCCCCCTCGTGCAACTAAACCCTCCATGTAACTGAACCCCTGTATAACCGAAACCCTGTACAACTGAACCCCCGTGCTACTGAGATTTCTCATAGGCCGCTGGGCTAATTTGGCTTTTGTATGTGCCCCATTGTTTTTGTGTGGGTTCCATTGTAACTGAATCCTCGTGTAACTGAACCCCAAGCAACTGAACCCCCATGCATCTGAACCCTCGTGCAAGTGAACCCTCTTTAACTGAACCCTCATGCAAACAATTCTGAGTGTAGCCTACTATTCTTTAATTAGCAGCATCGTAAATTTTGTTTAAATACTTATTTTTTCATTTTCCAGATTCAAGATTTTTATTTAACACAAATGAATAGACAAGCTGAAGTATTTAAAACGAGCCAACATAGAGCTACGATCGCAATGAATGGTACTTGTTATACCTCCAAAATTGACTCCCCCTCCCCCTCTCCTACCCTCCCCTGCCCCTCAGAAATGGGGGAACGAAGGGAACGTTAGATCCTATTTTAAATTGACAATACTTTTCAAACGTTACTTGTGTATTATACAGACCACATCGGAGAGGTAAAGCTAGGTCAAGTAACAAATTACCTGAGTTAACAACCCCTTCGGGGTTACCTTAACTGTTAATCAGTTTAATCCTTTTTTTCTCCACCGTCATACAATCCAATCACTAATTAGAATCATTCACACTCCTATTATTCAAAACATTAATTAATATCGTTCATAGAGTTCAATTTGCGAATTCCTTATCCCTTTTTGCAAAAATGTCAAATACTCACTCTCTTTGAAAAAACTCAACCCTCCATGCAACCCATCTCCCTCAAAACACTTTTCAGTCATTTCTCGTTAAATTGACAATACTCTCCAAAACATCACTTGTGTGTTATACAGTACATAATCACCCCATCTCCTCCAATTCGCAAATCCCATTACCCCTTTTTGTTTGCAAATGTTAATCAAAACATTTCCGATCGTAAAAAGCATGTTTAACCATCTTGCTTGGAAAGGTATCCATAAGTACATGCTCTGAAAAGGTGCCATTGTACAATTGACAACAAAAACAGAAAAAAACCTGTATACGGTTTTTCAAGGACAAATAAAAAAAAACGGATGTTAAGCAAATAGCATGGTCCTATACAGGCAAGCAAATACTGGTTTAGAAAAAACTAGAATAGTGACAACAAAAATCTTATAGGGTTTTTGCTTGAGTACATCATACGTTGCCAAGTTAAAAAAAACCTACTAATCAAGTTACTGTATATGGAGTAACCACCGCTCTCTCTCTGATTGACCCCAAAAAAATGGGTGTTATCTCAGAAAACCCGTCTGGTAAGGCAAGTACCGTTCGTAGTAATAGGTAACTGACCCGTGGTAAGGCATATTATGCAATCACTCGTAGAATCCATAGGTGACTGCCCCGTGGTAAGGCGTATGTCGCAATCACTCGTTGGATCTATTATTGCCTTACTACTAATGAGGCCCTTTCGAAGTTCCCACGGCCACTCCTTTGATACGAAGTGCCCTGGTCCAAACAACAACAACAACAAAAAATATTACTTATCACTTTCGACTATTAAAAATGGCACTAGCCCTTTGAATTTCCAATCGAATGAGCTTTTTTTGAAGTTTCTACGACAACGCCTTCTATAAAAACATTATAAGCCCCCTGGGCATAACTTAAAACCCTTGCCCTGAGGGTTGTGGGGGTGTCCTCCTCAAAAACATATTTTCTATCTGGAACTCAACTATTCTGAACAAAATGGCTATCTCAAAATTTTGATTGGATGTGTTTATGGGGATGATGGGCGTGGGGGGGGGGGGTAGTTGCCCTCCAATCACTTTCGAATATTAAAAAGGGCACTAGCTCTTTGAATTTCCAATCGAATTGGCCTTTTTTGAAGTTCCTACGACAACGCCTGCTATAAAAACCTTATACGCCCCAGGGAATAACTTAAAACCCTTGCCCTGAGGGTTATGGGGGAGTATCCTTCTCAAAAAAATATTTTCTATCTGGAAATCAACTAACATACGCTAAACAAAATGGCCATCTCAAAAATTTGAATGGATATGTTTGGGTGAATGATGGACGTGGGGGGGGGGCTAGTTGCCCTCCAATCACTTTCGACTATTAAAATGGTAATAGTTCTTTCAATTTCCAATCAAATGATCCCCTTTTGAAGTTTCTATGACAACGGCTTCTATAAAAACTTTATATACCCCAGGACATAACTTAAAACGCTTGCCCTGAGGGTTGTTGGGGAGTGTCCTCCTCAATAACATATTTTCTATCTGGAAATCAACTACGTTGAACAAAATGGCTCTCTCAAAATTTTAATTGGATGTGTTTGGGGGAATGATGGGCGTGAGGGAGGGGCCAGTTCCCCTCCAATCACTTTTGACTATTAAGAAGGGAACTAGCCCTTAAAATTTCCAGTCGAATGAGCTTGTTTTGAAGTTTCTACGACAATGCCTTCTTATAAAAACCTTATATGCCCCCAGGGCATAACCTAAAACCCTTGCCCTGAGGGTTGTGGGGGAGTTTTCTCCCAAAAAACATATTTTCTATCTGGAAATCAACTAGCCTACGCTGAACAAAATGGCTATCTCAAAATTCTGATTGGATGTGTTTGGGGGAATGATTGGCGTGGGGGCTAGTTCCCCTCCAATCACTTTCAACTATTAAAAAGGGCACTGGCCCTTTGAATTCCCAACTGAATGAGCCTGTTTTGAAGTTTCTTTGACAACGCCTTCTATAAAACCTTATATGCTCCAAGGGCATAACTTAAAACCTTTGCCCTGAGGGTTGTGGGGGAGTGTCCTCCTTAAAAACATATTTTTATATGTAAATCAACTACGCTGAACAAAATGGCACAGGGGGGGGGGGGAGCTAGCTGCCCTCCAATTACTTTCGACTTTTAAAAAGGGCACTAGCCCTTTGAATTTCCAATCGAATGAGCCTGTTTTGAATATTCTACGACAACACCTTCTATAAAAACCTTATATGCCCCCAGGGCATAACTTAAAACCTTTGCGCTGAGGGTTGCGGGGGAATGTCCTCCTCCAAAACATATTTTCTATCTGGAAATCAACTAGCCTACGCTGAACAAAATGGTTATCTCAAAATTGTGATTGGATGTGTTTTGAGGAATGATGGGCGTTGGCGGGGGGGCTAAGTGCCCTCCAATCACTTTCGACTATTAAAAAGGGCACTAGCCCTTTGAGTTTCTAATCAAATAACCCTGTTTTGAAGTTTCTACGACAACGCCTTCTATAAAAACCTTATATGCCCCCAGGGCATAACTTGAAACATTTGCCCTGAGGGTTGTGGGGGAGTGTCCTCCTCAAAAACATATTTTCTATCTGAAAACCAACTACGCTGAACAAAATGGCTGTCTCACAATTTTGATTGGATGTGTTTGGGGGAATGATGGGCTTAGGGGGGGGAGGGTCTAGTTGCCCTCCAATCACTTCGACTATTAAAAAGGGCACTAGCTCTTTGAATTTCCAATCGAATGAGCCTGTTTTGAAGTTTCTACGACAACGCTTTCTATAAAAACCTTATTTGCCCCCAGGGCATAACTTAAAACCCTTGCCACGAGGGTTTTGTGGGAGTGTCCTCCTCAAAAAGATATTTTGTATCTGGAAATCAGCTACGCTGACAAAATGCTTATCTCTACATTTTGATTGGATGTGATTGGGGGAATAATGGGCGTGGGGGCGGGGGCTAGTTGCCCTCCAATCACTTTTAACTATTAAAAAGGGCACTAGCCCGTTGAATTTCCAGTCGAATGAGCCTGTTTTGAAGTTTCTACGACAACGCCTTCTATAAAAGCAATATATGCCCCCATTGTATAACTTAAAACCCTTGCCCTGAGGGTTGTGGGGGAGTGTCCTCCTCAAAAACCTATTTTCTATCTGGAAATCAACTACGTTAAACAAAATTGCTATCTCACAATTTTGATTGGATGTGTTTGGGCGAAAGATGGGCGTTGGGGGGGGGGGGCTAGTTGCCCTCCAATCACTTTCGACTATTAAAAAGGGCACTAGCCATTTGAATTTCCAATCGAATGAGCCTTTTTTGAAGTGTCTACGAAAACCCCTTCTATAAAAACTTTATATGCCCCCAGGGCATAACTTAAAACCCTTGCCCTGAGGATTGTGGGGGAGTGTCTTCCTCAAAAACATATTTTCTATCTAGAAATCAACTACGTTGAACAAAAGGGCTATATCACAATTTTGATTGGATTTGTTTGGGGGAATGATGGGTGTGGGGGCTAGCTGCCCTCCAATCACTTTTGACTATTAAAAAGGGCACTAGCCATTTGAATTTCCAATCGAATGAGCCTGTTTTGAAGTTTCTACGACAACGCCTTCCATAAAAACTTTATATGCCCCCAGGGCATAACTTAAAACCCGTGCCCCGAGGGTTGTGGGGGAGTGTCCTCCTCAAAAATCTATTTTCTATTTGGAAATCAACTACGTTAAACAAAATGGCTATCTCACAATTTTGATTGGATGTGTTTGAGGGAAAGATGGGCTTGAGGGGGGGAGGGCTTGTTGCCCTCCAATCAGTTTCGACTATTCTAAAGAGCACTAGCCCTTAAATTTCCAATCGAATTAGCCTTTTTTTGAAGTTTCTACGACAACGCCTGCTATAAAATCTTATATACCCCCAGGGCATAACTTAAAACCCTTGCCCTGAGGGTTATGGGGGAGTGTCCTCCTCAAAAAGATATCTTCTATCTGGAAATCAGCTACGCTGACAAAATGTCTATCTCAAAATTTTGATTGGATGTGTTTGGGGGAAATAATGGGCGTTGGGGGGGGGGATAGTTGGCCTCCAATAACTTTCAACTATTAAAAAGAGCACTGGCCCTTCAAATTTCCAATCAAATGAGCCCCTTTTGAAGTTTCTATGACAACACCTTCTATAAAAACTTTATATACCCCAGGACATAACTTAAAACCCTTGCCCTGAGGGTTGTTGGGGAGTGTCCTCCTTAAAAACATATTTTCTATCTGGAAATCAACTACGCTGATCAAAATGGCTATCGCAAAATTTTGATTGGATGTGTTTGAGGGAAATATGGGCGTTGGGAGGGGGGCTAACTGCCCTCCAATCACTTTCGACTTTTAAAAAGGGCACTAGCCCTTTGAATTTCCAATCGAATGAGCCTGTTTTGAAGTTTCGACGACAACGCCTTCTATAAAAACCTTACATGCCCCCAGGGCATTACTTAAAACCCTTGCCCTGAGGGTTGTGGGGGAGTGTCCTCCTCAAAAACATATTTTATATCTGGAAATCAACTAGACTACGCTGATCAAAATGGCTATCTCAAAATTTTGATTGGATCTGTTTTGGTGAATGATGGGCGTGGGGGGGGGGCTAGGTGCCCTCCAATCACTTTCGACTATTAAAAAGGGCGCTAGCCCTTTGAATTTCCAATCAAATGAGCCTGTTTTTAAGTTTCTACGACAACGCCTTCTATAAAAACCTTATATGCCCCCAGGGCATAACTTAAAACCCTTGCCCTGAGGGTTGTGGGGGAGTGTCCTCCTCAAAAACATATTTTCTATCTGGAAATCAACTACGCTGAACAAATTGGTTATCTCACAATTTTGATTGGATGTGTTTGGGGGAATGATGGGCGTAGGGGGGGGGGGGAGCTAGTTGCCCTCCAATCACTTTCGACTATTAAAAAGGGCAATAGCCCTTTGAATTTCCAATCGAATGAGCCTTTTTTGAAGTTTCTACAACAACGCCTTCTATAAAAACCTTATATGCCACAAGGGCATAACTTAAAACCCTTGCCCCGAGGGTTGTGGGGGAATCTCCTCCTCAAAAACACATTTTCTATCAAGAAATCAACTACGCTGAACAAAATGGCTATCTCAAAATTTTGATTGGATGTGTTTGGAGGAATGATGGATGTCTGGGGGGGGGCTAGTTGCCCTCCGATCACTTTTGATTATTAATAAGGGCACTAGCCCTTTGAATTTCCAATAGAATGACCTGTTTTAAAGTTTCTACGGCAATGCCTTCAAAAAAAACCTTAAATGCACCCAGGGCTTAACTTAAAACCCTTGACCTGAGGGTTGTTGGGGAGTGGCCTCCTCAAAAACATATTTTCTATCTGGAAATCAGCTACGCTGAACAAAATGCTTATCTCACAATTTTGATTGGATGTGTTTGGGGGAATGATGGGCGTGGGGAGAGGGGGGGCTAGTTGCCCTCCAATCACTTTCGACTATTAAAATGGCACTAGCCCTTTGAATTTCCAATCGAATGAGCTTGTTTTGAAGTTTCTACGACAACGCCTTCTATAAAAACCTTAAATTCCCCCAGGGCATAATTTAAAACCCTTGCCCCGAGGGTTGTGGGGGAGTGTCCTCCTCAAAAAGATATTTTCTATCTGGAAATCAGCTACGCTGACAAAATGCTTATCTCAAAATTTTGATTGGATGTGTTTGGGGGAATGATGGGCGTGGGGGGGAGGGCTAGTTGCCCTCCAATCACTTTTGACTGTTAAAATGGGCCCTAGCCCTTTGAATTTTCAATCGAATGAGCCTGTTGTGAAGTTTCTGCGACAACGCCTTCTATAAAAGCCTTATATGCCCCCAAGGCATAACTTAAAACCCTTGCCCTGAGGGTTGTGGGGGAGTGTCCTCCTCAAAAACCTATTTTCTATCTGGAAATCAACAACGTTGAACAAAATGGCTATCTCACAATTTAGATTGGATGTGCTTGGGGGAAAGATGGGCGTTGGGGGGGGGGGGGGGCTAGTTGCCCTCCAATCACTTTCGTCTATTAAAGAGGGCACTAGCCCTTTTAATTTCCAATCGAATGAGCCTTTTTTGAACTTTCTACAACAACACCTTCTATAAAAACCTTATATGCCCCAAGGGCATAACTTAAAACCCTTGCCCTGAGGGCTGTGGTGGAGTCTCCTCCTCAAAAACACATTTTCTATCTTGAAATCAACTATGCTAAACAAAATAGCTATCTCAAAATTTTCATTGGATGTGTTTGGAGGAATGATGGGTGTCGAGGGGGCTAGTTGCCCTCCAATCACTTTCGACTATTAAAAAGGGCACTAGCCCTTTGAATTTCCAATCGAATGACCTGCTTTGAAGTTTCTACGACAACGCCTTCATTAATAACCTTATACGCCCCTAGGACATAACTTAAAACCCTTGACCTCAGGGTTGTGGGGGAGTGTCCTCCTCAAAAACATATTTTCTATCTGGATATCAACTACGCTGAACAAAATGCCTATCTCATAATTTTGATTGGATGTTTGGGGGAATGATGGGCGTGGGGGGGGGGGCTAATTGCCCTCCAATGATTAACTGTAAGTAAGTAGTTGCTCATTTTTATCATAAGCAGCACAATAGCGCTGCCTAAGTTAAGGATGATGTTGGCACAATTTTTTGTTATTTATTTTTTTCCTTTAGACCTGGGCACGTCGTATCGAACGAGTTGTCGTAGAAACTTCTTAAATAGTCGAAAATGATTGGATGGCAATTAACCCCACTCTGACGCCCACCATTTCCCCATATATTCAATCAAAATTTTGAAATAGACATTTTGTTCAACGTAGTTGAAAAGTCCAGAAACTATGTCTTTGAGGATGACACTCCCCCCACAGTCCTCAGGGCAAGGGTTGTAAGTTATGCCCTGGGGGCATATTAGGTTTTTAAAGAAAGCGTTGTCGTAATAACTTCAAAAAGGGCTTATATAATTTGAAATTGAAAGGGTTAGTGTAGTTATTAATAGTTGAAAGTAATTGGAGGGCAACTGACCCCCCTCTCACGCCCACCATTTCCCCAAACACATGCAATCAAAATTTTGAGATATACATTTTGTTCAACCTAGTTAAAAGTTTTGGAAATTAGGGCTTTGAGGATGATAATCCCCTCAGAGACATCAGGGCAAGGGTTGTAAGTTATGCCCTGGGGGCATATAAGGTTTTTATAAAAAGCGTTGTCGTAGAAACTTCCAAAAAAGCTCATTTGATTAGAAATTGAAAGGGGTAGTGGCAAGGGTTGTAAACCCTCAGGGCATTGAGGGCCACTAATCCCCCTCACACGCCCACCATTTGCACAAACACATCCAATCAAAATTTTGAGATAGAAATTTTGCTCAACGTAGTTGAAAGGTCTGGAAATTATGTCTTTGAGGATGACACTCCCCCTAGAGCCCTCAGGACAAGGGTTGTAAGTTATGCCCTGGGGGCATGTAAGGTTTTTATAGAAAGTGTTGTCGTAGAAACTTAAAAAAAAACTCATTTGATTGGATATTCAAAGGGCTAGTGCCATTTTTAATAGTCGAAAGTGATTGGAGGTAAACTAGCCCCCCTCTCACGCGCACCCTTCCCAAACACATCCAATCAAAATTTTGAGATAGGACTTTTGTTCAACGTAGTTTAAAATTCTGCAAATTATGTCTTCGAGGATGACAAACCCCCCAAACTCCTTAGGGCAAGGGTTGTAAGTTATGCCCTGGGGGAATATAAGATTTTTATAGTGTTTTCGTAGAAACTTCAAAAAAGGCCTCATTCGATTGAAAATTCAAAGGGCTAGTGGTCTTTTTAATAGTCAAAAGTGATTGGAGGGCCACTAACCCCCCTCTCACGCCCACCATATCCACAAACACAATCGAAATTTTTAGATAGAAAATTTTGTTCAACGTAGTTGAAAGGTCCAGAAATTATGTCTTAGAGGATGACCCTCCTCCTAAGGCCCTCAGGGCAAGGGTTGTAAGTTATGCCCTGGTATGGTTACCTGGTATGTGGTAGTGGTACCAATCATACAACTACCACAAATCAGTATCAATAAATAAATGAAACCCAAAACAAACAGAAATTGAAATAATTCAAACTCAAAACGAGCAGAAATTAATCTGAGTAGGGTTCTAAACCCTATGCTCTCTAAAAACCAGAATATAATTTGTAGTTTTAAGAAAAAATTCTTTTAAATGTTTTCACTTTTATAACCTTAAGAAACCAAAAATTATTTAGAATTTTAAGGAATAGAAATCAGCATATACATATATATATATATATATATATATATATATATATATATATATATATATATATATATATAATATATATATATATATATATATATATATATATATATATACATATATATCAAACTGACAATGCACATTATTTCAGTATATTCCTTCGAATTTTTTTCAGTAAAGTACAAACCATATTCTGGCTTTTAGAAAGCATAGGGTTTAAAACCCTACTCAGATTAATATATGCTCGTTTTGAGTTTGACTAATTTTAATTTCTGTTTTTTTTTTTCATTTATTAATTGATACTGATTTGTGGTAGTTGTATGCTTGATAGATTATTTGATTCTAACTTTGTTCATTTTTGGTTTAATGGAGTTCTTTACTTTTTTTTGAAAAAATTATTTTGTGCAAAAAGTTTTTTTGATTGATCGTTAAAAAAGTCAAAGAAACAAGTTTTGATAATCTTACAAATTTTTTACTCAAAACTTTGGAAGATTATCAAAACTGGTTTCTTTGACTTTTTTAAAACTATAAGAATGAGCCGCTTCTTACTTATAGTGCTTCACCACGAATTGTTGGACTATTATTTTGATTCGCAAATCAAAAGTCTTGATGATGAGTAGGATTTTCAAACTTAGTTTTCTCTATAATCTAATAACAACCCTCCCGCCCTTGAATTGCCTGCTAGGACCCCCATCTTTCTTTAATTCACGCATGTTTTTGCATATATTTTATCCTATGTCAGGCCTTTTCATGTTTTGTTTTTTCCATTTGCTGAGTTTTAAGTGACTTTTCTGTGATTTCATGATTTTATAGCATTTTTCATCAATAAATTTTGTATTTACAATGGTATGTTTCTTTTTAGATTTCATGTTACAGGGGGAATCTTCAGTATGTAAACATTTACACCATTTAGGCGTCTTGTAGCCCCCTTCACCTTCATTACTAAGATAATACGCTATGAGCAGCCCAAAATATTATCTGGTAACCCTCTCTAGATTCATTACTTAATGAGCAGGTGATAGCAAACTAGGCAATTTCTAGTGATCGATTTCCCCCCCCCCCTCTGCGTGTCAATTATCACAGCCGTAGGAAGCACGCAATCGTCATTCTAGCATGCGCAAAAATGGGCTCACCTTGCATGCAAAAGTTATTTCCTAGAATATATTCGCCAAACCGTAACATCAGAAATATATTGCTTGTCCAGGTGTCTTGGGCACAGTGCATTGGATGGAAATGCCTTTCGAGTTCTAATGGGGACAAAATCATTAGAATATAAGGGCCCCCTATGAAAAACACATTGAAAGAAAAATTAAATCTCAAAAAGTATTATGTAACAACCAACGTATGTGCCGTGCTCAGTTACAAGCGGGTGTCCCCCACGAGCTCTGAAGGAACAGATCACGTTAGAATATCTCATCCGTAAACATTTCCCATTGCATAAAAATTAAAGAAATGTTAAGAAACGTCTTGGGAAAAAAATTCCTAATCAAATTCCCCTGCTTGGTGCTGTCATTACGTAACACCCATGTGTGTGCCATGCTCAGTTACAAGGGGGGTCCCCCTTGGGCTCTGGACAAACAAGTCTTAATAAAATTCCCCTGCTTGACTAGTGGACTCTAACATGTCCTATTAGGTAACGTTTACATAGCTAAACATTCCCTATTGCGTAACATTTGCATCACTTAGAAAACATTCCCTATTAAATAACATGCAAAGTAAACATTCTACCCTCAACTCAATTCACATAGATAAACATTACCTATGTTGTAACATACACCTGCGTCTCTTAGTTTTTATATGGTGTAACTAATACCTGCTCTCGTGATCGGTTGTATTGCGGGTCCACTTAAAACAAGGCTGTCACGGGATACCATTTTACGTCCGTTTAGAACAGGGACCGCTTTTATTGCGGGAATGTGTCTTCCCAAATGTAAACATTCCCATGACGTAACAACTTCTAACCCTTTAAAAGACGGTGTCTTTAAAACCAGGGGTGTGTGTCTCCCCAAATGTAAACATTCGCTGTGACATAACACGTGTTGGCCGTTTAAAACAGGGGTGTGCCTGAACACAGGGCGTTGCAGACCCGGAGGGGGGGGGGGGGCTGTCTTCCCAAAAGTAAAAATTTTCTAATATGTAACACCTGCTAACCCATTGAAACAGAGCCTTGCAGAATCCAAGGGGATGTGTCTTCCCAAATGTGAACATTCCCAATAACATAATACCTGCTGATCGTTTAAAACAGGGCTCTCGTGGAATGACAGGAGAGTGTCTTCCAAGATGTAAACAATCCCTGTGATGTAACACCTGCATCTCTTAGTTTCCCCCGACGACTTAACTAACACCTGCAGTCCGTTTAAAACAGGGATGTGTTTAAATTCCGGGGGTGTGTCTACCCAAAAGTAAGCATTCCCTGTGAAGTAATATGCACCTGCTCTTATGGAATGATGAGCACTGCTTGTATAGCAGAATAGGACTCCGTTAAAAACAGGGCACCGTTTAAAAGTAGGAATAGGGCACCGTTTTAAGTTATTAATGGGATACTACTTATATATCACTCTTTTTTCACATGCTGATTTGAGTTATTATCCTCAATATATTTCACTATTGCACTTAAAGCAGCTTGAAGTCTATGTATATGCATTATGTTAAGATTTGCTGCAAAACATAACTTTTCCTCCAATTTGAATTTGATCAATGATATCACATATCTCGCAAACATCTTATCCCATTTAAGGTTTAGTCGACATTCTCCTGTTATTTTTACTAGTATGTTTGGTACTCTTTTATTTGTATCATTGCTGCTGCTGCCAATTCCACTATCAACTTCCAATAGTGTAAACAAACCACTCATTTTTGCTATTATATACTTGTCAAATAAAAACTTGAAAAAAAGAGTATATTCAAACTGTCCTCTCCCTGAACTTTACTTTCTTACTAGTATAAAATACATTTAAAATCCAACCCTACTGTAGATCTGGTTGCTAGGGCCTCATGAGTATATGTAAATTATGTTATCCTGTCAATATGCAAATTATGTATCCTCTGTAGTAGACAATCTGGTTGCTAGGGAAGGTCATTCACCAAATCTAGCCGCTAGGTAAACTGGTTATGCAAATCATGTATTCCTGTCTGATATGCAAATTATGTATTAGCGGGACCTGTTACAGGGATACTAACCGGTTATACGAATGATGTATTTCCGGGCTCCAGACTCCAACACTACTGACCCCTGAATCACAGAGTTTTATTAGAATGAATAGCTGTTATAACAAACTTTAGCGTAAAGAGGGAGGTATTGACGAGGCGGTGAACCACCTCATATACGTAATAATTTCTATTCGTTTTAAGTTTTAATGTTGATACTTATTTCAGTTTAAAAAACTTGTTTTTTTTATATCTAATTTCTGATCGTTTTTTTAATAATGCAGGGAAATCGGGCAACCACCAACATGGAAAATTCCCTCCCCATATAAAAAATTCCTCCATGGAAAGATCTTCACATGCAACTTTCTCCCACCCCCCCACCAGAAAAAGTCCTCCCTGAAAACGTCTGTATACTTCCCAATAACCAATACTATCTTTAAACAATATGTAATGTTCACAACTTGCAGCCCTTCCCCCAGGGACTTTTGGGGATTAAGTCATCCTAAAAAACATATTGGTTAGATGTTTCAATTATGCTAAACAAATTGGTTATCTCAAAATTTTGATCGGGTGACTTTGGGAAAAAACTGAGAGTGGGAGGGGGCCTAGTTACCCTCCAATGTATTTGGTCACTTAAAAAGGGCACTAGAACTTTTATTTTCCGTTCGAATTAGCCCTCTTGCGATATCATAGGACCACTGGGTCAATAAGATAACCCCTAGGAAGAAAAAAAAAAACAACAACAAATAAACATGCATTTCTTATCGCAAAAATACAAACTTCCATATTTTTGCAGATATAAGCTTGAAACCTCTACAGCAGGGTTCTCTGATACGCTGAATCTGGGGGTGTGATTTTCATTAGCATTATATAACTTTTAGAGGTTGTTTCCACCTTTTTTCAAATATTCTCAGGCTCGAAATTTTTGATGGGTTAAATTAAACTTGATGAAACCTATATATTTGAAATCAGCATAAAAATTCAATTCCTTTAATGTATCTATTGGTATCGAAATTCCGTTTTTTTTAGAGTTTCGGGTACTATTGAGCCGGGTCGTTCCTTACTTACAGTTCGTTAACGAACTGTTTGATTAAATGAAAAAAAGAAATTTTAAATGAAAAAAATTTTTTCGTCCAATTGAAAGCGCGGAGCAACATTAAAAAGAACAAGAATTATAAATCCTTCTCTTGTTTTGTTTAAACCTCTCAAAGAATTTGGGGAAAATTTTTTACTATAGCGTAAGGACAAAGGGGTTAAGGATGGGATAGCCGCCACACGCAGAGAATAATTTCAATTTGTTTGAAGTTTCAATATTACTCTTAAATTTCATTAGAAAGAGTAAGTATGTCATTGATTGTAGTTTGAATTTATGGGTATCTGTTTTTTTTTACTGTTGCTATTTTATTCAATTGTTAATAACTAAAACTGTTTTTTCTAGGGGTAATTTTTCTAAAATAAAGAGTTAGCAAGATTGTAGATTGAAACCTCTCTAAATTCAAAGCAGTTAGAACACCAACAAAAATAATTTTTTTCGTAATTAGAAATTAAAAAATTGCACAAGAATGCATTACATGGTAATTTAGAAAAAAGAAAGAATTAAATTCCAATAAAAATACCTCCATTTATCAAATGACCAATAGCAAAACAAAAACTTAATTACAAGCAAAATAAAACATAATAACAAATAGTTGTCAGTGGTGTATACTTTATTAGAACTTCGAACGTATGTCTAAATAATTTATATAAGAAATGATTTCAGGATCCCTTCTGCCGAAATATTTTATACAAAGCAGTAAATTGCATAAATAATTATTAAGACTATTTAGGATTGATTCATATTCTTGAAAAAAGGTAAGCTAGTGAAGCATATTCAATTGGAAACTGAGTACATAGTTTGAAGTTGCAAATTGGTAGTTTTTTACAAATTTAACTTGCCAAAAATTCAAAATAGATAAATAAAATTAACTAGCCTTATTTTTAATCCAAATCTGTATAAATTTCTTTTTACAACCCAAGTAATCTTAGCAAATCAATTTGAGAACATCCGGCTTGACCTAAGAAAAACGGCCAATTTTCGGCAACCAGTTAGACGTTTATTACGATCAGTTCAACTAATACTTACAACACTCGATTCTCTGGAAAAGCAAAAATTGATCAATTTATTCTTTCTTTAGAAGTAACTATATCTGAGAGCAGGAGCTACAGGTTTCCAAGGTTGTTTTCAGATTACAGGTTTACTGGGCTCAACAAATAGTTCCCAAATAAAACAAGGTTTTTAAGGAGTTATTGGAGCTTTGGTAATTTTAAGCCTTTCGCCTAATATAATGATATTAAATCAAAACAAAACTTTTTTAACAAATTGGAAACTTACTCATAATTAGTAACAGCAGAACCTCTATCCCCCCATGTGTTTTTTTTTTGTGCGATTAGGTCTCTTGGTCCAAAGACACATAGCCTAATTCTGCACAATACAAAAAACAAAGTGTTGCACCTGTTGTTGAAATTTATCTTACAGGGTTTTCTTTTCTTTTAATCGAAACCGACCAGAAGAAAAAGATGATGAGAAGAAAAATATAAAGAAGAAAAGGAAACACATAAGCCAAAAATTTGTTTTTGTCAATTGATCCCTGGTTCCTGTTTCTTTAGCCTTTTGATTCTTTTCATTTTTTTTCTTTTTATGGAACTAAATGAAACAAAATGACAACTAATTGTATCTTCTTTTCTGGTGTAAAGTTTTTGGCTGTTTAAAATTCCAACTATTATGAATTCAGTTTTGGACAATGTAAACTTCCGTTTCTATTGAGATTATCAATTTAAGAGGAAATGTTTCAGAAGATAAGGATTTGCCTTTTTCGGTTCGTGTGGTTCCACATTGGATGGATGAAAAAAACAATCTTCACTTTAAAAAAAACAGAATTACCAGAAAATTATATAAATATCCAGTGCTAATTTAAATATAAGAATTAACCACCATGGAACTGCCTTAATTTTTCATCAAAAATCTTGATGTAGACATGCATTTCTTACATATATCACATTTGTTACAATAAAGCAAATATGTATCACTACTTTTCAGAGGATGATGATGAAATTGCTAAAGAACCTAAACACATAAAAAAACATTGAACAAAAAACTAATTCGATGCATTACTAATTGGTTGTGAGAATAATAACCACCAACCAAGGAGGATAAAGTTTGTGTTACAAAAATCTTCCTTTACTCCTATATGTACTTTTTGTGTACTCATCCGTATGCCATCTTTGGTTTTTGTTAAAATTTACTGCTTGAGGAAAAGTTTAGTCACATATGCATTCTTTGATGTTTGTTCAAATTTGATGAGTCAGAAAAGGACTTGTCACAAACTTCACACGTAAACGGTTTCTCACCCGTATGAATTCTTTGATGTTTGTTCAAACTTGATGACTGAGCAAAGGTCTTGTCACAAACAGCACACTTATAAGGTTTCTCACCCGTATGAATTCTTCGATGTGTGTTCAAATGTAATGACTGAGAAAAGGTTTTGTCACAAACATCACACTTAAACGGTTTTTCTCCCGTATGTACTCTTTGATGACTGTTCAAATACGATGAATCAGAAAAGGTTTTGTCACAAACTTCACAATTAAACGGTTTCTCAGCCGTATGAACTCTTTGGTGTTTATTCAAATTTGATGAGTCAGAAAAAGTTTTGTTACAAACATTACACTTAAACGGTTTCTCACCCGTATGTACTCTTTGGTGCTGGGTTAAAATGTCCACTCGTGAAAACGTCTTGTCACATACATCACACTTAAACGGTTTTTCACATGTATGAATTCTTTGATGTATGTTCAAATTTCCTGCTTGAGAAAAGGTCTTGTCACAAACATCACACTTAAACGGTTTCTCACCCGTATGAATGCTTTGGTGTTTATTCAAATTTGATGAGTCAGAAAAAGCTTTGTTGCAAACATTACACTTAAACGGTTTCTCACCCGTATGTACTCTTTGGTGCTGGGTTAAAATGTCCACTCGTGAAAACGTCTTGTCACATACATCACACTTAAACGGTTTTTCACCTGTATGAATTCTTTGATGTATGTTCAAATATCTTGCTTGAGAAAAGGTTTGGTCACAAACATCACACTTGAACGGTTTTTCACATGTATGAATTCTTTGATGTATGTTCAAACTTCCTGCTTGAGAAAAGGTCTTGTCACAAACATCACACTTAAACGGTTTCTCACCTGTATGAATTCTTTGATGTATGTTCAAACTTCCTGCTTGAGAAAACGTCTTCTCACATACATCACACTTAAATGGTTTTTCACCTGTATGAATTCTTTGATGTATGTTCAAATGTCCTGCTTGAGAAAAGGTTTGGTCACAAACATCACACTTAAACGGTTTCTCACCTATATGCACTCTTTGGTGCCGGTTCAAATGCTGCATAAGAGAAAAGGTCTTGTCACATACCTCACATTTAAATGTCTTTTTATGAGTTTTTTTATATCTTTTCAATTTTTCATACTTTTTACTTTGCAGGCAACTTATCAAACCTCTTTTCTGATTTTCTAAGCCTTTTCTTTCCGACTCAGATGCACAACCATGTGAGAAACCGCTCGAAGAGGGATTCTTTGAAACGGCTAGTGACGTATTTCCCTGTAAGTGTAGCCCAGATACGTGTGGTGAATTGTGACCTAAAATTAAAAAGTCTATAGAAAAAAAAAACAATTGAAACAATAAATCAGAACACACTCTACGGAAAACAAAAATACACATCTTTCAATATGTTTAAAAGTCTACAAAGCAAAAAAAAGGAATAAAACCAAATATTAAAACTCAAAACAAAACATAAAACCAAATATCTAAAGTAAAAAAAACAACTCAAATCAAAACATTAATCTTACAATATCTTTTAACAACTAACAGCCTACATAGTTAAAAAAAACAGTATATCTTTCAATAGGTTTTAACAAATAATTTTATTTTCGATTCCTATTCACTCCCTCGAGATGATAGTATAACTAGCTTTTAAAATTAGTCTTTCTAATTGAAAAAAATAAGAAAATATTACAACAAATATTAGGACTTATTGTAACTAAAAGAGGAAGAGCTAATAGAATACACATCATTTGTTGAAGGTAATTTTTTGAGGGGTAGCCGCAAAGCTTTGGATTAAAAAAACAATGAAAGTGACTCTTTCCTCAGGTCTCGCTAATTTCCTCAGGTTTCGAAAATAATAAGACTCACTATTTTCTTCTAGCTAGATAGGCAGTTCAATCTAGCTTCTAGACAGTTTAGATAAAAAAAAAGCCAATTTTCTGCTTCTTTCAAATTCAACTTGAAATCAAAATAATAGACAGAATTATCTATTAATTTATAAAGAAATATTTACACTATAAATATGAATTGTATAATCCATATAGTCATGTAGTTTTAAGGCTTAATATCAAGCTTATTGAAAAATAATAAAACCTACCAAACCATTTTCGAGTGAAAATTTAAGAATGTTCTTGAAAGACTACGAAAACGGTTTGGCAAACATATACATATTGGAATAAGATAAAACAAAAGTTCCATCTTAATATTAGGTCCCATTGTCATATTTTTGTCTCATAAAATATTATCTAATAAATTTCAATCAACAAGAACACAATGTTTCAGATGTACCTTCATTGTTAGAATATTTGGATTCTAGGGTGTCGTAATCAAATTTACATGGTCCTGAAATGCTAGGTAAATTAAGCAAAGGAACATCTTCCCGCTTCGGTGACAAATGATGGTTTGGAAAATGAAAGGGCTTCTCGCTGTCACCTGGTGAAGCATCTTCAACTTCTGAAAAGAAATTTAAATTTAACAGACATAGAAAAATTTAATAGTAAAGCTTACTAAACAAACCTAACAGCTTTTTCTTTTTAGTTACGTGTAAAAATGTAAATATACAGACATTACATGTGTACATTAAATCAGATGTATATGCAGGTTTTTTCATAGATCTTTTTTTAAATCTACTTTTTATAAAGCCAAAGAAAACCATAAACATTCGACAAAATTCATTAACATAGAACGAATTAAAACTTGATATTCATATCAAAACAAATTCATAGCATAGAACGAGCTGCTGAATAAGTGTTGGTTAAGGATAATGTATTGAATAAAAAAAAAAAAAAATTGAAGTAAAAGAATACCAATCGATCTGTGTTAGTTCTGCAAACATAAAATACAAAATATAGCCTCCCTTAGCTGCTGAATTCAACTAACTTTATTCCTCTCTTACATGTATTATAATTAGATATTCCCATTTCAATCCCCATAACTACCCCTGCTTTGGTAGAAATATTTCGCTCATCATGCCTGCACAGAGAAAAGATTGACAGAAAGTTTCTCCACCGGATGATTACTTGTCTCACCAAACTTAAAAATTAAAGCCAATAAATTTAATTTAAATGTGTTTTGCGTCACAAAGAAGTCGCTTTTATCATCCCTAAGCTCTTAATTGTTAGACCCAAGTACATATACTCCTACTAGCCATCTCAACCTTTCTCGAATTAGAACCCTAGAAAGCGAAATCACTTTTCGAACAGCCTAAGGTTTGAAATACAGTGAGTCAGCCTGGTACTCAGAACAATCCGTAGGTAATTTCTCTGGACAACATCTAACAAATCTTCATCCGCTTTTCTGAACACACATACTTCAGAGCCATATCTGACCACTGTCGTCACTGTAGCTTTCAAAATTTTAATCTTATTTGCAAACTTATCTTCCTATTCTTCAAAATTTTTCTTAACTGTGAAAAAACACCCTTAGCCATGGCTATTCTATTTTTAACATCTTCACTGCTCCCACCGTCTTTACTAATAATACTACCAAGCTAAGTGAAGCTGTCCAGGATATCAATCTTTTCGTTACCCAACGTCACTTTTTCATCTTCACTTATTCCAAGCCTTAGTGACTTTTTTTTAACATTAATTTTTGAACCTATTTTTGCTCCCTGAGCTCGCAAAACCTATAAAACATCATTCATTTTGCTCACACTTTCATCTAGGATGCTTAAATCGTCAGCATGATCTAAGTCCATGGCTTTTTTCCCTCCCCATTTGATTCCGTGCTATCCCATTCTCTTTCCTGTGCTCCTTAAGACAAAGTCCATCAAAATGACCCATATGAAGGAGGATAGAACACAACTCTGCTTAACTCCTGATTGAACACAAAACCAGCTGCTAACCTCATTTCCTACCTTGACCACAGCGGTGTGATTTTCGTATATAGCACTAATCACTTTTGTGTATTTGTCTTGTATACCATAGAAGGATAAGATCTTCGCTAAAGCTCTTCTATCAACAGAATGGAACGATTGCTGATAATCTATAAAACTGAGGACCAAAGGTGTTTGATAACTCAGGCACTTCTCAATTATTAACCTAAGAGTAAAAATTTGGTCAACACATCTTACCTTTTCTAAAACTGCACTGTTCTTCTCTTATAACTTTATCTATAGCATCTCTCTATAGAAACCGATTCTATTAGTCTAGAAAGTATCATATTACTAAGTGCTACCTATATTTGCATCCCTTTGAAAACCTATTTAAGAGTATAGAATACTTAAAAAAAAGAATTATGTAGCAAAGAGTCTAAATTTCTTTGAAATTCAGAATTTGAGAAATGTCATATTACTTGTTTACTTAAGAATGAAGTTGGTCGAGGGCCTAGAACAATATTTTCTAGCGCAAAGCACCGTCAAATATGTGAAGTACCCTTAAACCATTAGTTTTTCTTTTGAAAAACTTTCACACAAATTGGCTAGGAAATAATTAATCTTAAAAGGCTGTTTTAAGCCGCGAGGTAACGAAAAATTTTTAATTGGCAGTAAGAAATGTCATTTTTCCCATGCATTTTTCTTCTTTCATATTTTTGTTTTTTCAAGTGTTACCACCAGAGAAAAGCGCTACCAGTGGCAAGTGGCATTCCTGACAAAAAGTCTAAAAGAGAGAATGAGAGACTAAAAGGCTAATGTTTTCATATTGGAGACCCATTCATTTTATGGACCCAAACCAAGAGATCTTTCCGGAGCTGCCAGAAATCGCTCTAAAGCCTCTAGTGTACTGCTAGTAGTGTATTGAGCAAACATGCATTTTTGATAATTGTGCAGATTATTGCAGATTATTTCGTGCGGATGCAGTATGCCCAGACAATGTCTGAACAAGAGGAAAGCACAATTCTTAAATGATAAGCTTTAAGGCTTGAACAACTGATGTTATAATTAGCTTTGCGATAATAAGCCAAAAACTTATCATTAAGAATTTTTCTTTCTTTAATGTTTAGGTGTTCGAAAAACAGCTGTTTTTTTTTTAACAAAAACAGCTGTTTTCTGTTTTTACCAAAAAACAGAACAGAAACAGGTCTTCTGTATTTTTGGTGACCTGTTCTGTTTCTGTTCTGTTTCATTAAGTCCTGTTTATTTTTTTTCTGTTTCTTCAGAAAAACAGAACAGTGCCCATGCTTAATCACAGTTTGGCAAACACCTGCACAGTGGAGTAACATAAAACAAAAGTTTCATTTTAAGATTCAGTCCCTCAGTCTTATTTTTATCTAATAAAATATTATCCAATACATTTCAATCATCAAAATGACAATGTTTCATATATACCTTCATTGTTAGAACATTTGGGTTCCGATTCCTGGGTGTCGTATTCAAATTTACAAGATCCTGAAATGCTAGGTAAATTAAGCAAGGGAACATCTTCACGTTTCGGTGACAAAAGATGGTTTGGAAAGTGAAAGGGCTTCTCACTATCACCTGGTAAAGCAGCTTCGACTTCTAAAACAAATAATAAATTAAACAGAAAAAGTGGCGCTCTCATAAAATAACTATGAGGGGAGGGGGCTGACTGGTGGTCCCTGGACCCACAAACGGAAAACTTAATTTAGAAAAAACGGTATTTTAAGGCATTTCTTAAAGTTTATTTTAGCTCTTTGAATGCAAATTTTGAGTGGGGAATACGGAATGAATGATAAAACTGAGCACATTAAATAGTATTTTAAAAACAATATAATTTTTTAGGGGGGGGGGGGGGTGCTAAGGCCCCTTTAGAACACCAGCCCCCCTCCTCTGTGTGTGCACACCCGAACAGATATAGAATAATTTAACAGTAAGGCCTACTAAACAAATCGAACTGCTTTTTCTTTTTAATAGCGTGTAAAAATGTAAATATACAAACATTATATAATTACAAAAAATCGGATGTATATGCATGTTTTTTCAACTACAGTTTTTAAAATCTGCTTTTTATAAAGCAAAAGAAAACCTGAAACATTTAACGAAATTCATTAGCATAGAAAGGGTTAAAACCTGAAACTCATAAAACAAAGTTCACAATATAAAAGAAATTGACAACATTAAATGTAGAAAGAAAAGAAATCAATTGGGAATTTTCTGCATCAGTTCCCAAAACAAAAAAAAAATAATACAAAATAGACTCCCAAAGTTTAACAGCTGAATTCAATTAACTTTAATCATCTCTAACATGTCTTATAACTTGCTTAACCCATCCAAGGCCCATAACTACCCATGCTTTGCTGGTAATATTTCGTTCATCATATCTGCACAGAGAAAAGATAGACAGAAAATTTCTCTACCGGATGATTACTTGTCTCCCCAAGATTAAAAATAAAAGCTAATAAATCAAATTTAAATGTGTTTTGCGGCACAAAGAAGCCACTTTTCAATCAGTTAATCAACCAATATCTTTATTGCCACCCCCTCCAAAAAAAATACACAAGTATTCAATAAGGAGTAGATGAAAAGTAAAAAAAAAAAGCAGAAGACACTCACAAAAAAGAATATACAACCAAGAATAGCTTCAAATATTTTTATTAACACATAGCAGGATGTAGGCTGTTTTTCCTATCAAGCATAGGAAAATAGGGACCGCGACGCTGCTCAGCCACTGTTAGTTGCTCAGTTAAACCGTAGGCTGACACTATTCTTTTGTTTCTAGCCCATAGGGGTATGCACAAGAGAAATTTTGCAAAACGAAAATATACAGTTCTAATAGTCTACTTATCAGTAGCCGTAAACAATTCCAAAATGGAGTCACTGCAAAGACATGAGACATCGCAGAAGCGTTGTAGAGACGGGTGAGAATACGCCTGCTGTAGCAAGCTTTACAGCAAACTAGCAAACCTAACACTTTTCTAAGTTTCTCACTTAGATGAGAGATAAGGTGAGCATTTGTCATTTTTACACTATCCCCTATCAGAATTCCGAGATACTTAATACAACCAGATTTCCGAACGATACGCATCCAACATTACCGACAGATTTGCCAATAGCAAGGATTTCACTCTTCAAACTATTAAATTTGAGACCAATTTCGGCATATTCCCTACTGAGCATAGAAAAATACCCCTCAACAGACAATACGGTTCTACTTAAATTCAGGATGTCTTCGGCGTAATTGAGCATGGAGGGGTCCAAACCATAAAAAAATAAAACTAATTCTAACCTTCTTCTGGGGTGCAACCACACTATTATAATACAATGGTGGCGAAGTTAACCCACCTTAACGGATTCCTTTCCTAACTCGAATTGCGGCTTAACACATTATGTAGCCATGACGAGTAGCTACTTTCACAACAACGCATAATCTCGCATACAGATTTTTAAATAACTGCACAGCTGAACGATTGAGACTTTGCGGCTGCGCACTATAGGGGAGAACGGGGCGAACTTGGACACTTTTTAGTTTTCAAAGCATAACTAGGTACTGGATTGACATAAAACAATTTAGTGTGGGTCGTTAGAAAGGTAAAAGTCTGGCAAATAATGGTGAATTTTTTTCAGATTTTTTAAAGATCACCTTGAAGCGTGAGTACCATGAAATTAGGACCTTGTCAAGTGTCCAGTTTCGCCCCGTACACGGGGTGAAATTGGACAGGCATGGGGCGACCTTGGACGCAATTAAACTTTATCCAAATACAGAACATTCGAAAACTCAAAATCGCATAAAAAATCAGCCAGGAACATTGCACGGGCATCCGGGTTTCAACTAGAATTGTCATTTTAAAGCGTATATCGAAAGATCACAACCAAAGACAAGCCCCTGAACTGCACGACCGGTTCCACCAGCTGAAGAGGGGACAGGAAGCTTCAGTTCTATGTCGGTAACGTCTATCTCAGCAATATCGGGAAGCTGAGGAAACATGAATTTGTCCCCTTGTTTCCGAAGAAAGTTAACCCTCGCAAACTGCTTTTCTACAACATCAAGAACTTCGCCAACATAATACACAAGGGCTTTCTTCTTTCCATACTCGAACTTGACAAGAACAAAGTCTCCGGCTTGAATGTCCTTGTCTACGTCATCCTTATCAGCCTCATGGAGGTGCAGAGAATCGTCAGATGAATTGTCGTCAAGTTCAACGTCATCACCACTACTTTCCACTGGAGATTCAATTTGCTTTCTTTTCTTGGCAGTGGGCTGCTTGGCCTACTTGGGCATAGGCTTTTTACTCTGCTTTTCCTTTCTCGCTCGTGCTTCAGCTTCTAAAGCATCTTTTTCGGGTGTATCGGAAGAATACGAGTTCGACCTTGCTTTCTCGCATTCCTTCTGGACTTTTTCATTTCCGCTCTTGGATAGGGTCTTACTGCTTCAGGAGTCTGTTTTCCTAGCTCGCTTTGGGGACGAGAAGGTGGAGGAGGAGAGGGAGAGGGTATTGGCTCCATATCGAGTAACGAATCGTCTGGGGCTTGACGATTAATCACCTCAGCAGGTAGAAAGTCTACCTCAGAAAATACACTTCTGTTGAGGGGCCAAATTCCAGCTTTCGTGAAACCAACCGTTATATTTTCCGGGTTGAACTTGCGAAGGAATGGTTCTTTGCAGAGCTGGGCAGTCTCGTGAATTGTAATTCGTTGACCTGGATGGATCTGCAACCAGGTGTTCAGTGATTCTCTCATCGCAAACTTGAATGGTCCGTAGACAGAGACGTCCAATGGCTGTAAGCGGTGGGAACAATGGGGAGGAAAGGTCAGGAGGTGGACCCAATTATCTTTGCACAGCCGCACTAATTCCACCGAAACATGGCTATCGTGATTGTCAAGTAGCAGTAATACAGGGTCTTCTTTCGATGGCTTCACCAGCTTGATGAAGTGCTCAATAGCAGCTACAAAGTTGATGGAAGTCATCCAACCACTAGGGTGAGAAAGCCCGAGACATCCTGTGGGGCCTATGTCGTCTCGCACCCAGCTCTCCGGCGTTTCGACGCCAATCAATTTGCCCCATTCAAAGGCAAGTTTCCTCGCTTCTTTCGGAGTGAGGCCGTGATTCATCAGCTGACATTTTAGGATATACTCTACAAACTCTTTTTCTTGTTTGTTAGGGAAAACAGTTTTTCTCTTCAGGTTGGGCGATGGGCTTGGGCGACCTGGGGGTGTAACTGGATTCGCTCGAGGTTCTTCAGTAACTCCTTGTCGATTTTTCAGAGCATAGGCGACGGTTGATTTCTTCAGTCCATAGGTTTTTTGCGGCATTTCTAATAGATAGTCTACGCTCTAAGACTGCATTCACTGCCTGCTCCATGGATTCGCCATCTGGTAGATCGTGTTTCCTGATGTAGTTGCGAACCATTGTCCAACTAGAAAGAACAAACAGCAAATGCACGGAAAATAACCTGAAAATAGCTTTAAGAGGCAATGATATGAACCGGGTCCCTACTTACTTACAGTTCGTTACCACGAATTGTTTGATCATGTAATTAAAAAAATTATATTAAAAATTAAAAAAAAAACTTTTTTTTAATTGACGGCTTTTGTGATTAAGGGGTCATTCTTAAAGCATTGGAACAAAATTTGAACTTTAGCGTAGAGTGAGGTATTGACTAGGGGGTGAACCCCCTAAAATACGTAATAAAAATATACGAATATAGTTTGTTACGTGAGTGAATTCATAAGTTACGTCAGAACAAAATTTCGAGAAAGCCATTTAGCCAAAAAATAAATAAAATTGATATACAAATTTTGTTTGAATTATTCATGTACGATGAGCCAAAATTGAAGCTGCATTAATTCAAAAACGCCCTGAAATTAAATTACAAAAGACAAGTTTTTTAACTGAAAGTAAGGAGCGTAATTAAAACTTAAAACGAACAGAAATTATTCCGTATATGAAAGGGGTTGTCCCCTCCTCAACGCCTCGCTCTTTACGCTAAAATTTTTTATTGTTTAAGAAAATAGAGTTGTGAGAACGAGTCAAACTTTAGCGTAGTAAAGAGCGAGGCGTTGAGGAGGGGATATACGGAATAATTTCTGTTCGTTTTAAGTTTTAATGTTGCTCCTTTCATTAAGCTAATGAAACAGCCAACTTAACCTCGTTGTGTTGTGCGAAAAAAAAAACACATCTACACACAAGCAACGCCATCTAGCATCATCGATCAAACTCCAAATATTAGTTAAGAAATTCTCTAAAAATAGCCTCCAAAGAGAAAAAGACATTCTCTAAAATGATAAACAAAAATAGCACGGGGTGAAGTTGGACACACGGGGCGACCTTGGACAGTGTCCAAAGTTGCCCCCGAATTGCTGTCCAATCTCGCCCCTATCGAACCAATTTTAGAAAATGGCGACCTGAAAAAGAAGTACTCGGAATAGACAAATCAAACTCAGGGCATAGATAGAGGATGTATCTAGCAACTGTACAACATCAACAACAAAGAAAAACTACCACCTTTTGTTACCGCAAATCAAGCTGATGTTGCGACTCCCAGATTTTTTTTAAGCATCAAAAAACTTTCTTACCTCTTATCCTGGTGCTAACAGTTCCGTTAGATTTCAAACTTCCCGCCAATGTAGACATACATAAGCCCCATCTACCCTATTTTTTGTGGATCGATAGAAGCAATAGGCTAGATGTCAGGTTCGACGTCCAAGTTCGCCCCTGTCCAATTTCGCCCCGTTCTTACAACAAATGCGAATGTACACCAGAATCAAAAGCACGAGAGACATCGTGAGACGCAATGAAGAGAAACACCACTATTCTCTGTGTCTATCAGGACGTTGGGGAGAATATAATGCATGTATTCCCAACTATAGCCTTCCTTAAATCAAAATTGGTTGTCCGGAGTTGAACAAGCCTTATTTACGTCCTTATTCACTAGTAACTCCAGCAATTAACATACAACAGAAGAAACTGTTATAGGCCTATAGGAACAACATTGCCATCTTTATCTTTTTTTTCAGAACATAAGTCAATGTACCAACACAAAAAGAATTGGGGACAATACCAGAAATAAAAAAGTTTTGGTAAAACAAATGTAGATACTGCAGTGGCTAATCACTTGCGTGTAATAAATGAAAACCACATAATTGATCATAACCACGCAAGAACATCTTTCGAAGGCGAATGATAGCACTGTGAATATCAGAGGTCATAACTATGAAACCAATATCTGATTCAGTACCAACTAGTCTATCTACTAGTAGGGATTCATAGCGGGTTTCTAACACTGGATCAGGTGGCAAAAATTCGCTGGCGAAATAGCTGATCCAGTCACTCTCAAATGGAGGCCCTGAAGCAACACCTTTTGACTTTTTCCCCCGATCAATCTCACGATTTAATTTGGGTTAGTTGCGAGACGCTCGCTCAAGCAGTCAATAATCTCAGCTTTGTGACTGGCAAGAAACCTAGCAAAACAACGTTTGGTATATAACCGTATGTCATTAACGGTACCAGATTACGGCCGGTCACAAACATTCCATATTCGGTGCCAAACCTTCGAAGATTTGCAACTTTGCTGTAAAGGCAGATTTATTGACAAGCTATTCCTGAACCCGGACAATCTTTACGTACAGGATGGGAAAAACGCTCAGCACAAAGCATTACATGTGTGATTTCACTATAGTAAATGTTGATTAGATTTTTTTTTCGACTCGGCGAGTTCTGAAAGTTGTTGCAGCAGCTGGAAAAGGATCTTATTTGGTCAAGTGTGGCATCAAGCTCTGCTTTATATACAACAGCATTTAATTTCTTCCAGTCACATTTGAATTCCCACTTCCGTTTCTTTTCGTCTTTTTTAAAGAGAACAGTATGAGTAACAAAACAGTTGGAGATTGCTAAATGATCCGATACCAATACGCTAAAGTCAACATAGCTTGAGCCATTCACAGTCACATCGTTCGAGCAGAGCATGAAGACAAGCAAACTTGTCACTCTGGAGTTATGGATATACGTATACGAATGGTCATTTGGGACAACATACAGATTGGACAGAGCAGACAGAAGTATTTGAGATCTCGACAGATCTGGCACTGAGAGGTCGCAGTTCACGTCCCCAGCAAAGATAACACGATGAGACGCATAGACACACTGGTGCAAAGATTTAGCAAGCTTCATGGTCAGACGGGAGAACCTTTCTTCAGAAGCCATATTCTTGTAATCTGTTGATAAGTAGCAGCAATCAACTGAGAAGTAACTTCCTTTAACTGTGGTACTACAGGCTATTTTGCAGCTTTTATACCAAGGAAACATTCGTTCTCAACAAATACTGATGCCGAAAAGTGAGAGCTGATTTGTACTGCCAGTCTGTCGGAAGGTCTTCCTCTGCCCGAATGCTTAGCAGGCACTGCAAAGAGGTGATTTTTGTTATTCACTTTTAACAGGGATAGCAGATCGGCTAATAGGAAATTTTATTGTAGATACAAAAGATCTTTGCAAGACATCAACCTTTCAATTAGTGGTAGTTTTTTTATTACACCGCCATTCACATTCCACAAAGACGCTTTTAGCTCCAAGTTGGTCATGGTTTCGTAATGAGCTTTCTGTCTACGAGGTGCTAAACACTGTAGCAGGGATGGTCTGTCTACTTGCAGAGAGCAAACTTCAGTGCAGTATTACAGGGTTTATCTTCATTGTTCGCATGATTACCACTGTAATGGGAACAGCGAATAGAGTATTTACAGTCTTTAGCAGCGTGACCGTAGGCTACTCTTGGCACTGAAAATACCTCATCGAGAATACCGATACATGTCTATTCAGAAGTACTCATAGCCCACAGTTATAAGGTTGTTCAATGCTACTTGTAAATAATCCTTACTTTCAAAGACAAGCTTACAAGAGCAAGTTTGTCGAATTGTCTTGACTTTCGTCCAATTTCTAATCATTAAACATGGATCGTTCGGCAAGACATCATCAGGAACATGTCTTATAATACCACAATGAGCGGGAATCTTCAGTCGAGCATCAGTGTCTGTAGCACTGTTGAGCACTTCAGCAAGAGACAGTGTCTGTAGCACTGTTGAGCACTTCAGCAAGAGACTAAGGTACATCTTCGCCATCAAGTATCACGCACCATTTTTTGCTAAGAGGCCTCAGGTTCACTATATGGTAACAACAATCACCAACGAGGCCCTCACGATACTCCTTAGTGCGACGCGCAGTCGCACTAACGATATTTTCTGCTGATCTGAAGAAGCTCAGGTGGTCAATAAGATCGTCCATTGTAGAATGAAGCTCATTGACCTAGGGGTGAGGGTGGCTGTAACCTCCCCTCAGAGAATGAGTACCTCGTCAGGCTTATATATTACAAACTTGGGGAGGACTACATTCTTCTCATCGCAAGTCAGAATGCCTCTTTTCAGATTAGCAACTATGTCTTGGGGCTTAACAGGATCTGTAGAACGAGTAGACATAACGACTAAGTGCCATTATTCATCCGTTGCCTTAGTCAGCATATCAGTTTTGATATACTGTACTGCCTTCGCCATCATTTCATCATATTTGTTACTTGCTTTGATTGCTTGGAAAACAAAGTTCAAAACGGGGCTAAAAACCAAGTCTGGCTTCAAACTACTCATTTCCCTTTCGGAGTGAAATGGCTTCTAAGGCAGCAAGCAAAATCAGTGGTTGGTCCAATTCAGATGCAAAATCACAGAGCGATATTCCAATTAGAGTGGCCGGGGGCGGAGCAAATAGTCGTCAGAGAATACTGAAATCACCCAAGAACAAGGGAAGTGTAGGGACTCCCTCACCTTTTCCCTGCAATTTGTGGGTAACTGAATATCGGCTGGTATAATACGGTACTTGCCTCCTTCCCCTCTTCTGGTTGTTCCCAGAAAAAAAAAATCAGATACACCTTAATGATATGGAAACAAAGATGGTACAATATGAAATTGGCAATATAGATGGGGATCCAGTTTACCTGAGAAAAAAGATGACGCTGGTGAAAATACCCACAAAGAAAAAATTATACTAGAAATTGATGAAGATCTCTCAAATACTACTTAACTAAAAACCTATCTTTAGAGGGTAGAGATCAACATGAAAATAACCTCAAAGTAATGCAGTAGCTTTATCCCATTAACAGCAAAGAAACAAACTCAGCCACAATAACTCTGGATATAACATAGAAGGCACGTTATCACCCCTCAGCTCTTAATCGTTAGATCCAAGAACATATACAATTAAATTTTTTTCAAAAGACCACTTACTGAGCAAGGAGGCAAAAAAAAGACAATACTTTTCAAGAGTAAAGTAGCTTTTCTTTTATTCTGTAACAGAAAATAAACTGTATATCTTACCGTTTTTAATGAAAGAATCCTGAGATATGGTGATGAGATCAGACATTTTCAGAATTTGTGACAAGTCCATAAAGGTCTAGGAACGGAATTAATGCAAATTATGAGAAGCATAATACTATCATCGACACTTGGATACGAAAGTGATTTTCGTCTAGAGAGGCCTGAAATACAATAGATATAATGATTGATGACTGATAATGACTTTTAACCACTGCAAAGCATTTTTATTAGTAAAAGCCAGTAGAGGCATTAGAAATCTGATTATTTTTTTTAAAGAAAAGGGTGCTAAAGTTCAAAAACTGCCTTTTTGATGAAACTATATTCAAAGTGCAGTTCTTGATTTTAAGTTAAAGTAAACTTTTACGGTAAAAAGCAAAATAAAGCAGCTAGCTTATTCTCTTAGCTGTTGTGGCTGTTAGCTACATTTTGTTAGTAAATTTTCCAATCCGAAAACTATTAGGTTGGAAAATTTGGTTTAACTCCTGAAATGAAAGCTTTATTCATGGTTATAATGGTTAAAACACTAAAAAGTGTACGCCTATTATATAAGGGCAATAATGTAAACAAATATTGAAATAGCCTGAAACCCCTTAAATGGCGTGGATTTGAAACAAAAAGTAGCCAAAAGTTGGCCGTCCAACCTTTTTAATGTTCCCCATCTAACCTCTTTTAGGAACCAACTAAAGATAAACTAAACGTCGTTGTTATTAATGTTTAGAAACGAGTTTTAAAAACAAAATAATGTTGGTAAACTAATGGCACCCTAGTTCATTGCCCTCCCCCTCAAGATTTTGCTCTAGATCCCCCTTTGAGTACTCAAAGGTGTTGAAAATGCATATCTGCATCAAATATCTTTGCATTACAAATTGAGTTTCCATTTTTCCTAGTTTTATAAGACTAAATGACTGTGTTAGTTTCCACTAACACCAATTTTAAGAATCAGAATTCGTTTTTAGTATCCCTGATAATTTGCAAAAAAAAAACAACAGCAGAATAAAAGATATAGAATGCAGATAAGGATATAAATACAAATAAAATAAAAGATCAAAAAAAATAAAAATAAAAATATGAGCAAATTTTGCATAGAGCTACTTTCTAAGACCACACTGGTTATATATGACGCATGAAGCTAAGAGAGGAAAGGAAATATTAAATGATAAATAAAACCAAAAAAGGGTGAGAAAACGAGGATTTTGTTTACCACTGGCTGACAAAATCCTCGTTTTCTCACCCTTTTTTGGTTTTATTTATCATTTATTATTTCCTTTCCTCTCTTGGCTTCATAAGTCTTTGCATATAGCACAGGCAAAGGCATAACCAAGCTTTAGAAGACTATGACGCAATTTCCATGGTTACAATTAAACTTAAATAAATATAAATATCCTACTTCAACTTTCTTTTTTTCTTATCTCTCTTTAAGGGATTTCCTTTTTTCTTAATATAGAAAAAAGAAAATAAAAAAATGAATTACACTTCAATCACTATCACGGAGCACAGAATAAAAGAAAGCAAGCCAGAAAGAAGAAATAAAGAAAAGAAAATTGACACACGGAAATAGTGATGGAATTAAAAAAAAAAATACGAATAAATCAATAATACATTGAATCGCCGCTATTTTAGGAAGAAAGGAGAATCATTGTCAATTTTGTTTTATTGCCTATATAGCTCTTGATGAATGGCTATGTTTATTTTCAACAAAAATATGTTTATTTTCATCTCAACGATGAGTTTTTTTAAAACCATATGTCCATATTAAAGTGAAAAATTTGTTGTAAATCAAGAATATCCTGAAACAAAAAAGACAATTTAAGTTTCAAATAAATTTTCTGTCTTACTAGAGTGAGTTAAAAAATGGCCCTAGATTCTTATTCATTTATTTTGAACATTTTGGGACAATATTGAAAAGAGCATTCAACTAATAAAAACTAATCTGGTCCTCATAGTCCTCATAATCTGGTATGGAAACATAAGCTTAAATAAAGCAAATGACCAAAATTCCTGGACACTGTTGAAATATGTTAAATAATATATGCTTTAAACCGCAAAGCTGAATCAATATAAATATCAAAATATATGTAAATATAAAAAAAAATATAAAATATAAAAAATATATAAAAAAAAGTGAATTTGGTATATAAATGCAAAAAGAGAAGCTTTGAACTTCTAAATACGAAATGGGAAAAAACAAATCATATTACTAGTTTTAGGCGATAATTTGATTAAACGATATATCGATAATTTTGCTTTCAATATTCGATAATTGATATATTGATTTCGATATTTCTGATCAGTTTTTCATCCAGATTAACTCTTGGTTTTCTCAAAGTTAAACAAAAATTGGGTACTTATCTGTTAGCCACTACAAACTAGAGAATTTGGATCTATAAGATCAGACAATAACCGATTTATTACTGTTTGTACACGGAGACAATTAGTTTCGGCTCAGTGGAAATTACATTGTAGCTATATTCTAATAAATATTTAGTTGGAAGTTTGGTCTTATTAGGTTACATTTTGCATGCAGCGCCGCTATACTTAACCCCAAACCCCTACCCCCAAATCTGCAAATACATAGCCCAAATTAAATATATCCTATCTAGCATCTCAGTTGTTTCAATCCTGTACCTGTAGATCCAAATTCTCGAGTGAGTACTGGCTATGAGATAAGTACCAAAAGTTGTAATAAAAGTGTATTTTGTACAATTTTTTTCAAACTTTGAATAATATAAAATCAAAAACAAAAACGAATAATATAAAAACGAACTTCGATTACGTCACATAAATAAATATAATAAAAATCTAGATTTGAAATTTCTCGGGCTCAGGATAAAAAAAGATAGCCTACTGGCTACTTTTGGCTATTCAAACTCAGCAACATGTCAGTATTTTTCCCTAATAATTGGTTCAACCTTTCAGTTATAATAGGCAGCGCAAGATTGCGCTGCCTAAGTAAAGAACAATGTTGGTACAAAATATTATTTTTGGTTTTAGACCAGGGAACATCGTAGCGAAGGAGTTGTCGTAGAAACTTCGAAAAGGGCTTATTCGATTGGAAATTGGAGTGGCTAGTGCCATTTTTAATAGAAGAAAGTCATTGGAAGGAAATTAACACCCCTTCCACGCCCACCAAATCCCCACAAACATACAATCAAAATTTAGAAATAGTCATTTTGTTCAGCGTAGTTGATTTCCAGATAGAAATTATATTTTTGAGGAAGACACTCCCCCACAGCCCTCAAGACAAGGGTTGTAAGTTATGCCCTGGGGGCATATAAGATTATTATGTCGTAGAAACTTAAAAAAAAAGGCTCATTCGATTGGAAATTCAAAGGGCTAGTACCCTTTCTAATAGTCGAAAGGGATTGGAGGGCCATTACCCCCCTCTCACACCCACATTTCCCCCAAACACATCCAATCAAAATTTTGAGATAGCCATTTTTTTCAACGTAGTTGAAAGTTCTGAAAATTAGAGCTTTAAGGATGAACCCCCCCCCCCCCAAAGCCGTCAGGGCAAGGGTTACAAGTTATATGCTGGGGGCATATGAGGTTTTCATAGAAAGCGTTGTAGCAGAAACTTCAAAAGGGGCTCATTCAATTAGAAATTGAAATGGCTAGTTCCCATTTTAATAATCAAAAGTGATTGGAAGGCAACTAACACCCCTTCCAAGCCCACCATTTATCCAAACACATCCAGTCCAAATATTTCGATAGAAATTTTGTTCAGCGTAGTTGAAAGTTCTGGAAATTAGGTCTTTGAGGATGATAACCCCCTCAGAGCCCTCAGGGCAAGGGTTATAAATTATACCCTGGGGGCATGTAAGGTTTTTATTGAAAGCTTTGTTGTAGAAACTTGAAAAAGGGCGCATTTGACTGGAAATTCAAAGGGCTAGTGCCCTTTTCAATAGTCGAAAGCGATTGGAGGGCAACTAACCCCCTTCTGACGCCCACCTTTTCCCCAAACAAATATAATCAAAATTTTTAGATAGCCATTTTGTTAAACGTAGTTGAAAGTTTTGGAAACTAGGTCTTTAAGGATGAGCCCCCCCCCCAGCCCTCAGGGCAAGGGTTGTAAGTTAAGCCCTGGGGGCATATGAGGTTTTTACAGAAAGCGTTGTCGTAAAACTTCAAAAAGGGCTCACTCCATTGGAAATTGAAATGACTAGTAGCCTTTTTAATAGTCGAAAGTAATTGGAGGGCAACTCACCCGCCTATCACGTCCACCATTTTTCCAAACACATACAATCAAAATTTTTAGATAGCCATTTTTTCAAAGTAGTTGAAAGTTCTGGAAATTATGTCTTTGAGGATGACAATCCCCCCACAGTCCTCAGGGCAAGGGTTGTAAATTATACCCTAAGGGCATACGAGGTTTTTAAAGAAAGCGTTGTCGTAAAACTTCAAAAAAGGCTCATTCGATTGAAAATTGAAAGGGCTAGTGCCCTTTTTTATAGTTGAAAGTAATTGGAGGGCAACTAACCTCCTCTCAAGCCCACCATTTCCTCAAACACATCCAATCCAAATTTTGAGATATTCATTTTTTTCAACTTAGTTAAAAGTTCTGGAAATTAGGTCTTTTTGGATGACAACGCCCTCAGAGCCCTCAGGGAAGGGTTGTAAGTTATACCCTGGGGGTATATAAGGTTGTTTTTTTTATAGAAAGTGCTGCCGTAGAAACTTTGAAAAGGGCTCATTTGCTTGGAAATTGAAAGGGCTAGTGCCCTTTTTAATAGTCGAAAGTGAATGGAGATTAACTACCCCACCCCCTCACGGCCACCATTTTCCCAAACACATTCAAACCCCCCAAACCCCTCACGGCAAGGGTTGTACATTATACCCTGGGGGCATATAAGGTTTTTATGGAAAGCGTTTTGGTAGAGACTTCAAAAAGGGCTCATTCGATTGGAAATTATAAGGGCTAGTGCCATTTTTAATAGTCGAAAGTGATTGGAGGAAAACAAGGCCCCCTGTCATGCTCACCATTTCCCCAAACACATTAAATCAAAATTTTGTGATAGCCATTTTGTTCAACGTAGATGAAAGTTCTGAAAATTAGGTCTTTGAGGATGACACTCCCCCTAGAGCCCTCAGGGCTAAGTTTGTAAGTTATGCTCTGGGGGCATATAAGGTTTTTTGTAGAAAATGTTGTCTTAGAAACTTCAAAAAAGACTCATTCATTTGGATATTGAAAGGGCTAGTACCCTTTTTAATAGGCTAGTCGATACTGATTGGAGGGCAACTAACCTCCCTCTCACGCCCACCATTTTCACCAAACATCCAATCAAAATTCTGAGATAGCCATTTTTTTCAATGTAGTTGAATGTTCTGGATATTATGTCTCTGAGGATAATCAAGCCCCCCCCCACCCCTCAGGTCAAGTGTCATAAGTTATACCCTGGGGGCAAATAAGGTTTTTATAGAAGGTAGATAGAAGAAAAAGCTGAAAATAGTCAAACATTTTCAAATATCGTTTTCGATATTTGCTCCGACGATATTCGATCGATCAATATTGATATTGAATATCACCCAACACGATGTATCATCCTCTGTTGGCACAAGCTGTAATATATGTAAAAATACAAGCTGTAATGCAATTTTTGTAAAAATTCACTATTCTGCAAAATTGATGCGTTTTCTGTAAAACACAATATTTTGTAACTGTGGGTTATAGCAAGAGTTGTCATTTATATAATCCTCCACTTCTCACATCTTCATATAACCTTTGGCATAGTAGTTTGTGTCTTGCAAAATATTTCTTCCTAATTCAAATTTTTGATTTGTTTGTAGAACTCTTTAGAGAGCAAGTGACATAATAGAAAAGGTTAGACCAATTCATTTTGAAATTGTGGAGATGGCAATGCAATTCAACAAAGCAAACAGTAACCTCCAAATGAATCACCTTTGTAGGCTACTTTTTCCTTGGGAAAACATAGGACTCCACAGTGAATACATAAAAACCTGAACAATCCAAGTTATTTTTGATTAACACTTGCGTAATCTACTGCATCTAAATAGTTTTGTGCTGGGTTTTTAACCAGAGTTTACTGATGTTGATGATTGTGATGGCATTGTTCATCAAACGCAATATTTTTTTCTCCTTCACTTTCATTTTTGATTCAATTTGGGTTGGAAGTTGAACCGCAGCTTGACAAATACTATGCCATTTTCTTTAGCAACAAAAAAAGCAAGGTGCCATATTTTGTTGTTAGGTTTCTGGACTTTCCTGACAAAGGACAGTCCAAACTAATGTTTTTCAAGTGGATTAGAATCACAGATCACACTTTGAAATGGCCAAATGTTGATGACATTTACACTGTCAACAATGAAAAAATCTTTGCTGGGCCATTAAAACTGACAGGAAGTGGGCCATTCCAGAGAGCATTTGGAGATGCTATTCCTGTGGCATATATGCAACACTTAGAAAGAAGAAGATTTATGTGATCTAGGCCACAATATCACACTCCTTATGATGATCCAATTTTGTTGTACTAAATACTACATACTTGAAACATTTTTTTTAGTTTTATTACTTCTACTTTTTGAATAGTATTTTATACATTAAATGGAGTTGAAGAAAAACAAAGAAACAAGAATATAAGGGACCATGAGATCCAGGTGTGGCATGCACGAGTGAATGAGACCCAATCACTGGAAGTATATGCAAAGGCTAAGGAGCAGTGGGGAGAAGTATTGTATTTTAAGGTGGGGCTTCAAAAGAGGCAGCTAAAGTTTATGATTTGTGTTAGGTCAGATGGGTTACCACTAGGTGAGATTAGGAAGTATCTGGGAGGGTTTAGGCAAGCTTCTGGTCCTTACTTCTGTCCCATGTGCAGGAAAGAGGAAGATTTGGTTCATTTTGTGGGGAAGTGTAGTGAATTAATAGATTTAAGAAAAGAATTGTTTGGGGTTGAGGTTTCAGAGAGAGATGACATAATAAATCTATTAGCAAGGAATGATATGGGAGGTATTTGAAGCTTCCTGACGATGGGTATAGAACATAGAAAAAGGTTTTTTGAAGATTAGGATGAGGGTGATAGTTCACTAGCCTAGATTCTACTTTTGTGCCATTTTAAGTTTATATGAAAGTGCCTTTGTTTTTGTGACCACAGCCCTTTGGGCTTTTGTGTCAATAAATTCTATTCTATACATGTTGAATACACCAGGTTCCACCCACAGGTAGCCTATTCCCCAAGTATTTCAATACACCAATACGCATCAAATACACCAGGTTTGGCCAACAGGTATTCCCCAAGTATTTTGACATGTGTCAAATTGGGTTCCTACTTGCTTCAAAAACAGGTACCTTTTTTGTTGTGTAGAACTTGTAGGTGAAAATGCTCTAATTTCAGAAAATCGGTAGTTTCTTTATTTTTTAACACTAGATTATATAAATCAAGCTTTAGTAAAAATAAGGGTAAATCTTAGTTTAGTTACTTTTTATAATCTTGGAAAGGGGTTAGATTAGGAAAATGAAACTTTCATTAATAAATTCAGGGCCAAGAACATAATCTGAGTTGGTATTCTAAAGCTACTACATTAAACTTCTTCCAATTTCTAAGTCTTAGAAATTTGCGTTTTTGACAGGTCTATATTTACCAATTGAAATTTTGAAAAAACAACATTTTACCTTAATTTTCAGTTATCACTCTCCTTTTCTCTGGTTTTAGTTCTGAAAATGCAATTCCTGTTATTTGAGTAGAATTTTAAGCCATATTGTTGGTTTTTTTTTCTAAATTTAGTATACGTATTTGCAGATCTTAGAAACCTCATAAATTGGGATTAAGCAAAGTTGTGAAGCCAAAAACAAATTTTTTGTACCTCAAATAAGCAGGAGATCTATTTTGTAAGATTTTACTTTTATAATGCAGATTTCTAAAGGTCGCTGCCCTCTAGAGGGAGAAGTTTTGTTTTCCTAACCTAACTCCTTTCCAAGATAGCAAAATGCAGCTAAACTAGAATTTTACCAAAATAAGATATTTTTATCAGGGAAAGCAATTTGCAGCTTAACCAAAAAAGGGATTCAGAGACAGGACCTGGGGTTGTGAGTTCTTTGGCTGGTATAGTGTATGGCCAGTCCTGGTCATAAAAAGACATGTTAAGAAAACAATTACTACTACTACTACTATTAACAACTCACCGCAGCACCAAGCCGCCTGAGGCCAACACAGCTATGCACACTCCTCCTCCACCCCAATCTATTCAAAGCCTCCCTTTTTAAACCTGCCCACGAAGTTCCCATTTCCTTTAAATCTTTCTTTATGACGTCCTCCCACCCCAGATGGGGGATGACCTGCTTTCCGTTTCGCTCTAGATGGTTGGCCAAAAAGAACAATCTTTGGCAATCTGTCATCCTTCATCCACACAACATGCCCTAACCACCTCAACCTTTCTTTCATTATAGACCTGGAGAGCTGTATTGAACCACATTTTTTGTATAGCCTATTGTTTGAAATACAGTCAGTCAGCTGGGTACCCAGAACAATCCTTAAGCAATTTCTCTGGAAAACATCTAGCAAATCTTCATCCGCTTTTTGGAGCGTCCATGCTTCAGAGCCATATTTGACCACTGTCATCACTGTAGCTTCTAATATTCTAACCTTAGTTTGCAGACTTATCTTCCTATTCTTCCAAACTTTTTTTAACTGTGAAAAAAACACCCTGAGCCTTGGCTATTCTATTTTTAACATCTTCACTGCTCCCACCATCTTTACTAATAATACCACCAAGGTAAGTGAAGCTGCCCACCTGTTCAATCTTTTTATTACCCAACGTCACCTTTTCATCTTCACTTATTCCTAGCCTTAGTGACTTAGTCTTCCTAACATTAATTTTCAAACCAATACTAGCACCCTGAACTCGCAAAACCTCTAAAACTTCATTCATTTTGCTCGCACTTTCATCTAGGATGCTTAAATCATCAGCATAATCCAAGTCCAGGAGACTTTTTCCTCCCCATTTGATTCCGTGGTCTCCCATTGCCTTTCCTGTGCTCCTTAAAACAAAGTCCATCAAAATAATCCATATAAAGGGGGATAGAACACAACCCTGCTTAACTCCTGATGTAATACAAAACCAGCTGCTAACCTCATTTCCTACCTTAACCGCAGCAGTGTTATTCTCGTACATAGCACTAATCACTTTAATGTATTTGTCTGGTATACCATACAAGGATAAAACCTTTACTAATGCTCCTCTATCAACAGAATCAAACGCTTGCTCATAATCTATAAAACTGAGGACCAAAGGCGTTTGAAAACTCAGGCACTTCTCAATTATTAGCCTAAGAGTGAAAATTTGGTCAACACATCCTCTACCTTTTCTAAAACCGCACTGCTCTTCTCTTAAAACTCTGTCTACAGCATCTCTCAGTCTAAAAAGTATCATATTACTAAGCAATTTGCTACCTACAGAGACCAGACTAATGCCTTGATAATTACCACACTTACTTTTATCACCTTTCTTATAAAGTGGCTTAATTAAGGTTTTCCTATAATCATTAGGTACTTCCCTTTTTCAGAAATCATATTCATAATCTTCAATAACTTATTTCTAACCTCAGAGCCACCATATTTAAGAAACTCATTTACCACCCTATCAGCACCTTGAGCCTTATTATTCTTTGATCCTTTTAGTACTGTTGCTAATTCCTCCTCACAAAACAAATCTTCCTTCATATCCAAGGTATCACAAACTTTTTCATTTTCCTCTATATTTTTTCCTGCAACTCTATCTTGGTTAAGCATGTTCTCAAAATGTTCAGCCCATCTTGCTTTAGCTTTTTCCTTATCGCTAATTGCCACCACATTACTATCTTTAACTGGGACAAGTCCGGATTGACTACTACCTCTCAATTTGTTAACGTGCCAGTACAATTATTTACTATTATGCTGTCTAGCTGCATCTTCCAGATCCTCGGCAATTTTATCCATGGCCTCCACTTCACACCTCCTTAGTTCATATTTCAATGCTTTCTCCACTTTCTTTACATTTCTTTTGTTTTCATACAATCTATCACTCAGATAGTTCTTGTACAAGTCCTTTCTCCTTTCTATTAAACATAAGGCTTTTTCACTAATATTCTTAGCTGCAGTTCTAGCTTTCTTCCCTAATACACCTTCAGCAACTTCACAAATTATTTTTACTTCATACTTCATAATTCTTATGATTCTTACTTCATAATAGGCACAATAATCCTAGTTAACATGTTTTTTAGGGGGAGAACCTTTATCCTCACTATTTTCTTTGTTTTTCCTGTTTTTTAATCACATTTTTCAATATTTATGTCAATCCTCAAGTCTTGAAAATTGTTTTGAAACAAACACCCAAGAACCAACTATCTAACATAACTTAGCCTAAATTTATCAATATTAGCCTATTTATATTTTTTTGGTAGAGAGAAGTGATGGGGTTAAGCTTTCATATATAGAATATTTGCAAAATAGATAGATGCAGTGAAATCTGTTTATTTTTCAGAATTTTGTTAAAGATATTGTATAATACTGAAAGAAATGAGGATAAAAAATTTCCCCCAGGTAAATATGTTAACTATGATTATTATGCATATTATGAAGTAATGTTTTCTTAACATATCTCCTTCTGACCAGGACTGGTCATACACTTATACCCTGTGGCCTAAACCAGTAAACAAAATGGCATTTTTTTTTTCTTCAAAAAGAAAGCAGATTTTTTTTTATAGAAATATAAATTGGTCTGCAAATTTGCAGTAGGCCTTTTAATTTAGCTAAGATGAAAGTGAAAACATCATTTGATGCTTTCTTTCAAAATCCAATAATTGCTTATGGGGCTAATTGCATCTTGAGCCCTTAAAGGGGCCCCAAAGGTATTTCATTCTTATAACCATACAAAGAAGTTATCAACACTAGTTAAGTTATTGAAAAGTGGTTAAAAACGTATCACTATTTTATAAATAGGTTGTTCAAGAGTAATATATCCCAAAAATACCTTGCCTATTTATAACAATTCAAACCTCATTTATTAGGCAGCTTGGTGAATAAACTGTTTTCCTACCATTTCAAGATTTTTGAATGTCATTAACAAAAATAGCACTGAATTTTGCAATTCAAAACTGTTATTTTTTGTGGTTTAGGGGGGGGGAGGTACCTAGGTTAGTTGGTACTGGTGCATTATGTGGAAACCTCAAAAGAAGTCAAGTTTGGTTAATGCTAATGAAATGAAATAAAATAGGATAAATTTATAATAGTTTAGAAACAAATTTGGGCTATATATTTGCACATTAGGGGGTGGGGGGTAATGCTAAGCATATATTAAATACGTAACCTAACAAAGGTACCTCCCCCCTAAACCCCCCAAAAAACACTTTAAATATTCTAAACTCAATAAAAATTACAATTTGCATTCCATCTCTCTATGGCAGTCTCTTGCAAATAACCTGTTAGGTGGGTTTTGTCTCTTGTTTCCTTGATACAATATATAGCAGTGTCTGCATAATGCAACAGTACCAGTTAGGTTACATATTTATTATATGCTATGCCATAGCCCCCCCCCACCCCCCTAGTGTGCAAATATATAGCCCAACTTTGTTTCTAAACTATTATATATTCATCCTATTTTATTTCATTAGCATTAACCAAACTTGACTTCTTTCATCTATAGAACTGGATTAGATATAATGCACCAGAACCTTTTATGATCTTTCATTATTCATATAAAATACTTTGGGCCCCTTTAAGGGCTCAAGATGCAATTAGTCCCAGAAACAATTATTGAATTATGAAAGAGCATAAAAAAAGGCATCAAATGACATTTTCACTTTCATCTTAGCTAAATTATAAGGCCCAATGCAAATTTACCTAGTAGTCTTGGTTGAATTACCAATAATTTAGTTTGAACTAGCCTACCCTTACATTAAAGGTTTATTTATTAAATCTGTGAATAAACACACAAAGCTTATCCTACTTATATATTGGGCTTGGTAAATATCTACCAAATCATATTATTGAGTTAGGACTAAAGTGAATACACCATTTGATGCCTTTTTTTAATGCTGATTACAAATATAATAAGCATTTCTATCGGAAATGAATTTCAGTCCCCCCCCCTATATATGCCAATTCAGGGTTAGGTTAATTATAGCCTATATAGGGGGGGGGGGGCTGATATTCATTTCCAATAGAAATGCTTATTATATTCATAATCAGCATAAAAAAAGACATCAAATAGTGTATTCACTTTATTCCTAACTCAATAATATGATTTGGTAGATATTTACCTTGGGCTTTTATGCAATTCAAAAGATTTACTCTTGGTAAACATCTACCAAATCATATTACTGAGTCAGGAATAAAGTGAATACACCAGTTGACACCTTTTTTTTTGCTGATTACAAATATAATAAGCATTTCTATTGGAAATGAATTTCAACCCCCCCCCCCCTATATAGGCTATACCTACCCTAACCCAACCTAGCCCTGAATTGGCATATATAGGGGGGGGGGGCTGAAATTCATTTCCGATAGAAATTCTTAGGCCTATTATATTCATAATCAGCATAAAAAAAGGCATTGAATGGGGTCAATATATACCAAATCATATTTTTGAGTTTCAAATAAAGTGAATACACCATTCAATGCCTTTTTTTATGCTGATTACAAATATAATAAGCATTTCTATCGGAAATGAATTTCAGCCCCCCCCCCCCCTATATAGGCTATACCTAACCTAACCCTGAATTGGCATACATAGGGGGGGGGGGGTGAAATTCATTTCCGATAGAAATGCTTATTATATTCGTAATCAGCATAAAAAAAAGGCATTGAATGGTGTATTCACTTTAGTCCTAACTCAATAATATGATTTGGAATATATTGACCTTGAATGGTGTAGCCTATTCACTTTAGTCCTAACTCAATAATTTGATTTGGTAGATATTTACCTTATTCTCTTTCAATTTCTATCTTTAATGGTTTTATCATTAGGCCTATATATAGTTCATAAATTGGGACATTCTGTAGGATTTATGTGTCTTTTGAATAGGTAATACCTGATATTTAACTAGTCAGTGTAAAGAAGTTCATTTTAACTTGCTATGGTGCCTGATTTCACAAATAAATTGTAAATTCATCTTATCACCAAAAAATATTTAATATTGTTTTTATGATAAAAAAAGGCCTAGGCTTGTGGCAGACATGTTGAACTTGTTTACCTCCAAATGGTGCATAGTGCTTGAGGGATAAACTGCAAATATCAGAGAATCCAACTGTTTGAGGCCTCCACCCCTGTGCACACTCATACTTCAACATACCCTGTTCCAAGCTTCACAAATAACTCAACCTCATAAAGTTCCTACTTTGTTTAATTGTTTTCTTAGACTCTTTCACAATCTATTTGAAAAAGTTGGGATTAGCACCATTTAGTCACATTACCTTTTTCTTCATAAAATTAAAATGGCAACAAATATTACATTGTCAAAACTAGGTTCAAACTGTCGAAAATTCTTTAAAGTAGTGGAATACCAGGCGCATTAAAAATGTTCCTTTAGTCAAATTCAAGCGTCAATAATGGCTTCTATAAATTGATTTATTTCTTTTGCAAATATCTTGTAGTAACTTTGTCAAAATTTTTGGCAGACAGCAACAGGCCCTGTCGAAATATAGGTGACTCTGTCAAAACTTCACTGAACATGTAAAACAAATGAGAAATAATTGGTGTCAAAATTCTAGGGTCCACTGACAAAAATATAGCTGTCAAATTTATGAGTACCCGCTACTACAAAAAATTGCAGAGGTTCATATGGAAGTCATTTTTCCCTTTCTTTAGCACTTATCAATGAAACTAAAAAAAAATCTCAAATTTGGGTCGGAAGTTGAACTGCAGCTTGACAAATACTATGCCGTTTTCTTTAGCAACAAAAAAAGCAAGGTGCCATATTTTGTTGTTAGGTTTCTGAACTTTCCTGACAAAGGACAGTCCAAACTAATATTTTTCAAGTGGATTAGAATCGCAGATCACACTTTAAAAAATATAAATGTTTTTACTTTTATAACTATAATAAATCAAATAATTTTAACATTTTGATTACTAAATATCAGTATATGCATATTAAACTGACAATACGCATTCATTTGTATTTTTTCAGTATAGTGAAATTTTTTAGTTTGACTCGGTTATTTATTGTTATTTCTGTTGGTTTTGGGTTTCATTTATTTATCGATGCTGATTTGTTGTAGTTTCGAGCTTGGTAGATTATTTGATTTTTTTTTTTGCTCATTTTTTGTTTAATGGAGTTCTTTACTTTTCTTTGAAAAACTTATTTTGTGGAAAAAGTTTTATTTAATTAATTTCTATTCGTTTATATTGACATAGTCTTTTCAGGGAAAAAGCAAATAACACTCTAAATCTTTTTGTTTTTTAAGACTTTATAGTTTGGCCTGCTATTTGTATGCTGGAGAAAAATTTTCAGCAATTTTTAACAACATACACCTATTTAAAAATCTGGACACAAATAGTAATGTTTAACTTAATTTCATACCTCCTCTAGTTGACCTGAAATGGAAAACTTGATACCATTCGCAAAAAAATCTGTTTACTTTCTTTGATAGCTTGGATACATTTACACTATTTTGATTTGGTTAAATTTTAAGAGCAGAAGTAGCCTCGAAAGTTTGAACATAATACCCTCAGTCGTTCTTGGGATACTGCTGAGATGCCTTATTGGGAATTAGCATTATCACAGTGCATTTTAATTTAATCTTAAGGCAACATTTAGTTTTTAAACATAATGGGCAAATGGGAGGTTGGGAAGGGAAGGGGGATTAGTTGCCCTCCAATCACTTTCGACTATTAAAAAAGGCATCAGCCCTTTCTATTTTCAATCGAAAGAGCTCCTTTCGAAGTTCCCACAAACACTCCTTTGATACGAAGTGCCCTGGTCTAAACAACAACAACAACAAAAAATATTACTAATCACTTTCGACTATTAAAAATGGCACTAGCCCTTTGAATTTCCAATCGAATGAGCTTTTTTTGAAGTTTCTACGACAACTCCTTCTATAAAAACATTATATGCCCACAGGAAATAACTTACAGCCCTTGCCCTGAGGGCTGTGGGGGGGGGGGGTGTCCTCCTCAAAAACATATTTTCTATCTGGAACTCAACTATGCTGAACAAAATGGCTATCTCAAAATTTTGATTGGATGTGTTTAGGGGGATGATGGGCGTGTGGGGGGGGGGTAGGTGCCCTCCAATTACTTTCGAATATTAAAAAGGGCACTAGCCCTTTGAATTTCCAATCGAATTAGTCTTTTTTGAAGTTCCCACGACAACGCCTGCTATAAAAACCTTATATGACCCCAGCCTCAAAATTCTGATTAGATGTGTTTGGGGGAATGATTGGCGTGGGGGGCTAGTTGCCCTCCAATCATTTTCAACTGTTAAAAAGGGCACTGGCCCTTTGAATTCCCAACTGAATGAGCCTGTTTTGAAGTTTCTTTGACAACGCCTTCTATAAAAACCTTATATGCCCCCATTGCATAACTTAAAACCTTTGCCCTGAGGGTTGTGGGGGAGTGTTCTCCTTAAAAACATATTTTCTATGTGTAAATCAACTACGCTGAACAAAAAGGCGTTGGGGGGGGGGGCTAGCTGCCCTCCAATTACTTTCGACTTTTAAAAAGGGCACTAGCCCTTTGAATTTCCAATCGAATGAGCCTGTTTTGAAGTTTCTACGGCAACACCTTCTATAAAAACATTATATTCCCCCAGGGCATAACTTAAAACCTTTGCCCCGAGGGTTGCGGGGGAGTGTCCTTCTCCAAAACATATTTTCTATCTGGAAATAAACTAGCCTACGCTGAACAAAATGGTTATCTCAAAATTGTGATTGGATGTGTTTTGGGGAATGATGGGCGTTAGCGGGGGGGGGGGCTAAGTGCTTTCCAATCACTTTTGACTATTAAAAAGGGCACTAGCCCTTTGAGTTTCCAATCAAATGACCCTGTTTTGAAGTTTCTACGACAACGCCTTCTATAAAAACCTTATATGAACCCAGGGCATAACTTAAAACATTTGCCTTGAGGGTTGTGGGGGAGATTGCCCTCCTCAAAAACATATTTTCTATCTGGAAACCAACTACGCTGAACAAAATGGCTATCTCACAATTTTGATTGGATGTGTTTGGGGGAATGATGGGCTTAGGGGGGGTTTTAGGGGGGTTTTGAAGTTTCTACGAAAACGCTTTCTATAAAAACCTTATATGCCCCCAGGGCATAACTTAAAACCTTTGCCACGAGGGTTTTGGGGGAGTGTCCTCCTCAAAAAGATATTTTCTATCTGGAAATCAGCTACGCTGACAAAATGCTTATCTCAAAATTTTATTGGATGTGTTTGGGGGAATAATGGGTGTGGGGGGGGGGGCTAGTTGCCCTCCAATCACTTTCGACTATTAAAAAGGGCACTAGACCTTTGAATTTCCAGTCGAAAGAGCCTGTTTTGAAGTTTCTACGACAACGCCTTCTATAAAAGCCTTATATGCCCCCAGGGCATAACTTAAAACCCTTGCCCTGAGTGTTGTGGGGGAGTGTCCTCCTCAAAAACCTATTTTTTATTTGGAAATCAACTACGTTAAACAAAATTACTATCTCACAATTTTGATTGGATGTGTTTGGGGGAAAGATGGGCGTTGAGGGGGGGGGGCAAGTTGCCCTCCAATCACTTTCGACTATTAAAAAGGGCACTAGCCCTTTGAATTTCCAATCGAATGAGCCTTTTTTGAAGTTTCTACGACAACACTTTCTATAAATACCTTATATGCCCCCAGAGCATAACTTCAAACCCTTGCCCTGAGGGGAGTCTCCTCCTCAAAAACACATTTTCTATGTTGAAATCAACTACGCTGAACAAAATGGCTATCTCAAAATTTTGATTGGATGTGTTTGGGGGAATTATGGGCGTGGGGGGGGGGGGCTAGTTGCCCTCCAATCACTTTCGACTATTAAAAAGGGCACTAGCCCTTTTAATTTTCAATCGAATGAGCCTGTTTTGAAGTTTCTACGACAACGCGCTAATAAAAATCTTATATGGGCATATAAGGTTTTTATTAACGCGTTGTTAATAAAACTTAAAGGCATAACTTAAAACCCTTGCCCTGAGGGTTGTGGGGGAGTGTCCTCCTCAAAAACATATTTTCTATCTGGAAATCAACTAAGCTGAACAAAATGGCTATCTCACAATTTTGATTTGATGTGTTTGGGGGAATGATAGGGGGGGGGGCTAGTTGCCCTCCAATCACTTTAGACATTTAAAAAGGGCACTATCCCTTTGAATTTCCAATCGAATGAGCCTGTTTTGAAGTTTCTACGACAACGCCTTCTATAAAAACCTTATATGACCCCAGGGCATAACTTAAAACCCTTGCCCTGCGGGTTTTGGGGGAGTGTCCTCCTCAAAAACACATTTTCTATCTGGAAATCAACTACGTTGAACAAAATGGCTATATCACAATTTTGATTGGATGTGTTTGGGGGAATGATGGGTTTGGGGGGCTAGTTGCCCTCCAATCACTTTAGACTATTAAAAATGGCACTAGCCCTTTGAATTTCCAATCGAATGAGCCTGTTGAAGTTTCTACGAAAACGCCTTCTATAAAAGCCTTACATGACCCCAGGGCATAACTTAAAACCTTTGCCCTGCGGGTTGCGGGGGAGTGTCCTTCTGAAAAAGATATTTTCTATCTGGAAATCAGCTACGCTGACAAAATACCTATCTCAAAATTTTGATTGGATGTGTTTGGCGGAATAATGGGCGTGGGGGGGGGGCTATTTGCCCTTCAATCACTTTCGACTATTAAAAAGAGCACTGGTCCTTTGAATTTCCAATCAAATGAGCCTATTTTGAAGTCTCTATGACAACACCTTCTATAAAAACTTTATAAACCCCCGGACATAACTTAAAACCCTTGCCATGAGGGTTGTTGGAGAGTGTCCTCCTTAAAAACATATTTTCTATCTGGAAATCAACTACGCTGAACAAATTGGCTATCACAAAATTTTGATTGGATGTGTTTGAGGGAAATATGGGCGTTGGGGGGGGGGGGGGGGCTAGCTGCCCTCCAATCACTTTCGACTTTTAAAAAGGGCACTAGCCCTTTGAATTTCCAATCGAATGAGCCTGTTTTGAAGTTTCTACGACAACGCCTTCTATAAAAACCTTACATGCCCCCAGGGAATAACTTAAAACCTTTGCCCTGCGGGTTGCGGGGGAGTGTCCTCCTTAAAAATTCATATTTTATATCTGGAAATCAACTAGCCTACGCTGAACAAAATGGCTATCTCAAAATTTTGATTGGATGTGTTTTGGGGAATGATGGGCGTGGGGGGGGGGCTAGGTGCCCTCCAATTACTTTTGACTATTAAAAAGGGCACTAGCCCTTTGAATTTACAATCAAATGAGCCTGTTTTGAAGTTTCTACGACCACGCCTTCTATAAAAACTTTATATGCCCCCAGGGCATAACTTAAAACCCTTGCCCTGAGGGTTGTGGGGGAGTGTCCTTCTCAAAATCATGTTTTCTATCTGGAAATCAACTACGCTGAACAAAATAGCTATCTCACAATTTTGATTGGATGTGTTTGGGGGAAAGATGGGCGTTTGGGGGGGGGTCTAGTTGCCCTCCAATCACTTTCGACTATTAAAAAGGGCACTAGCCCTTCGAATTTCCAATCGAATTAGCCTTTTTTGAAGTTCCTACGACAACGCCTGCTATAAAAACCTTATATGCCCCCAGGGAATAACTTAAAACCCTTGCCCTGAGGGTTGTGGGGGAGTATCCTTCTCAAAAAAATATTTTCTGTCTGGAAATCAACTAACATACGCTGAACAAAATGGCCATCTCAAAATTTTGAATGGATGTGTTTGGGTGAATGATGGAAGTGGGGGGGGGGGGGGGCTAGTTGCCCTCCAATCACTTTTGACTGTTAAAAGGGCACTAGCTCTTTGAATTTCCAATCAAATGAGCTCCTTTTGAAGTTTCTATGACAACGGCTTCTATAAAAACTTTATATACCCCAGGACATAACTTAAAACGCTTGCCCTGAGGGTTGTTGGGGAGTGTCCTCCTCAAAAACATATTTTCTATCTGGAAATTAACTACGTTGAACAAAATGGCTATCTCAAAATTTTGATTGGATGTGTTTGGGGGAATGATGGGCGTGAGGGAGAGGCTAGTTCCCCTCCAATCCCTTTTGACTATTAAGAAGGGAACTAGCCCTTTAAATTTTCAGTCGAATGAGCCTGTTTTGAAGTTTCTACGACAATGCCTTCTTATAAAAACCTTATATGCACCCAGGGCATAACTTAAAACCCTTGCCCTGAGGGTTGTGGGGGAGTTTTCTCCTAAAAAACATATTTTCTATCTGGAAATCAACTAGCCTACGCTGAACAAAAAGGCTATCCCAAAATTCTGATTAGACGTGTTTGGGGGAATGATTGGCGGGGGGGGGCTAGTTGCCCTCCCGTCACTTTAAACTATTAAAAAGGGCACTGGCCCTTTAAATTCCCAACCGAATGAGCCTGTTTGGAAGTTTCTTTGACAACTCCTTGTATAAAATCCTTATATGCCCCCAGGGCATAACTTAAAACCTTTGCCCTGAGGGCTGTGGGGGAATGTCCTCCTTAAAAACATATTTTCTATCTGTAAATCAACTGAGCTGAACAAAATGGCGTTGGGGGGGGGGGGGGGCTAGCTGCCTTCCAATTACTTTCGACTTTTAAAAAGGGCACTAGCCCTTTGAATTTCCAATCGAATGAGCCTGTTTTGAAGTTTCTACGACAACACATTCTATAAAAACCTTATATGCCCCCAGGGCATAACTTAAAACCTTTGCCCTGAGGGTTGTGGGGGAGTTTCCTCCTCCAAAACATATTTTCTATCTGGAAATCAACTAGCCTACGCTGAACAAAATGGTTATCTCAAAATTGTGATTGGATGTGTTTTGGGGAATGATGGGCGTTGGCGGGGGGGCTAAGTGCCCTCCAATCACTTTCGACTATTAAAAAGGGCACTAGCCCTTTGAGTTTCCAGTCAAATGACCCTGTTTTGAAGTTTCTACGATAACGCCTTCTATAAAAACCTTATATGCCCCAAGGGCATAACTTAAAACCCTTGCCACGAGGGTTTTGTGGGAGTGTCCTCCTCAAAAAGAAATTTTCTATCTGGAAATTAGCTACGCTGACAAAATTAGCTACGCTACTGCTTATCTCAAAATTTTGATTGGATGTGTTTGGGGGAATAATGGGCTTGGGGGGGGCTAGTTGCCCTTCAATCACTTTCGACTATTAAATGGGCACTAGCCCTTTAAATTTCCAGTCGAATGAGCCTGTTTTGAAGTTTCTATGACAACACCTTCTATAAAAGCCTTATATGCCCCAGGCCATAACTTAAAACCCTTGCCCTGAGGGTTGTGGGGGAGTGTCCTCCTCAAAAACCTTTTTTTTATCTGGAAATCAACTACGTTAAACAAAATTGCTATCTCACAATTTTGATTGGATGTGTTTGGGGGAAAGATGGGCGTTGGAGGGGGGGGGGGGCTAGTTGCCTTCCAATCACTTTCGACTATTAAGAAGGAAACTAGCCCTTTGAATTTCCAGTCGAATGAGCCTGTTTTGAAGTTTCTACGACAATGCCTTCTTATAAAAACCTTATATGCCCCAGGGCATAACTTAAAACACTTGCCCTGAGGGCTGTGGGGGAGTTTTCTCCTAAAAAACATATTTTCTATCTGGAAATCAACTAGCCTACGCTGAACAAAATGGCTATCTCAAAATTCTGATTGGATGTGTTTGGGGGAATGATTGGCGTGGGGAGCTTGTTGCCCTCCAATTATTTTCAACTATTAAAAAGGGCACTGGCGCTTTGAATTCCCAACCGAATGAGCCTGTTTTGAAGTTTCTTTGACAACGCCTTCTATAAAAACCTTATATGCCCCCAGGGCATAACTTAAAACCTTTGCCCTGAGGGTTGCGGGGGAGTGTTCTCCTTAAAAATATATTTTTTATGTGTAAATCAACTACGCTGAACAAAATGGAGTTGGGGGGGGGGGGGCTAGCTGCCCTCCAATTACTTTCGACTTTTAAAAAGGGCACTAGCCCTTTGAATTTCCAATCGAATGAGTCTGTTTTGAAGTTTCTACGGCAACACCTTCTATAAAAACCTTATAAGCCCCCAGGGCATAACTTAAAACCTTTGTCCTGAGGGTTGCGGGGGATTGTCCTTCTCAAAACATATTTTCTATCTGGAAATCAACTAGCCTACGCTGAAAAAAATGGTTATCTCAAAATTGTGATTGGATGTGTTCTGGGGAATTATGGGCGTTGGCGGGGGGGGGGGGGGCTAAGTGCCCTCGAATCACTTTTGACTATTAAAAAGGGCACTAGCCCTTTGAGTTTCCAATCAAATGACCCTGTTTTGAAGTTTCTACGACAACGCCTTCTATAAAAACCTTATATGACCCCAGGGCAAAACTTAAAACATTTGCTCTCAGGGTTTTGGGGGAGTGCCCTCCTCAAAACCATATTTTCTATCTGGAAACCAACTACGCTGAACAAAATGGCTATCTCACAATTTTGATTGGATGTGTTTGGGGGAATGATGGGCTTAGGGGGGGGGGGTCTAGTTGCCCTCCAATAACTTTCGACTATTAAAAAGAGCACTAGCCCTTTGAATTTCCAATCGAATGAGCCTGTTTTGAAGTTTCTACGACAACGCTTTCTATAAAAACCTTATATGCCCCCAGGGCATAACTTAAAACCTTTTCCACGAGGGTTTTGGGGGAGTGTCCTCCTCAAAAAGATATTTTCTATCTGGAAATTAGCTACGCTGACAAAATGCATATCTCAAAATTTTATTGGATGTGTTTGGGGGAATAATGGGCGTAGGGGGGGGGGAGGTCTAGTTGCCCTCCAATCACTTTCGACTATTAAAAAGGGCACTAGCCCTTTGAATTTCTAATCGAATGAGCCTTTTTTTAAGTTTCTACAGCAACGCCTTCTATAAAAAACCATATATGCCCCAAGGGCATAACATAAAACACTTGCCCTGAGGGTTGCGCTGAACAAAATGGCTATCTCAAAATTTTGATGGGATGTGTTTTGGGGAATGATGGGCGGGGGGGGGGGGCTAGTTGCCCTCCAATCACTTTCGACTATTGAAAAGGGCACTAGCCCTTTGAATTTCCAGTCGAATGAGCCTGTTTTGAAGTTTCTACGACAACGCCTTCTAAAAAAGCCTTATATGCCCCCAGGGCATAACTTAAAACCCTTGCCCTGAGGGTTGTAGGGGAGTGTCCTCCTCCTAAACCTATTTTTTATCTGGAAATCAACTACGTTAAACAAAATTGCTATCTAACAATTTTGATTGGATGTGTTTGGGAGAAAGATGGGCGTTGGGAGGGGGGCTAGTTGCCCTCCAATAACTTTCGACTATTAAAAAGGGCACTAGCCCTTTGAATTTCCAATCTAATGAGCCTTTTTTGAAGTTTCTACGACAAAACTTTCTATAAAAATCTTATATGCCTCAGAGCATAACTTAAAACCCTTGCCCTGAGGGGAGTCTCCTCCTCAAAAACACATTTTCTATGTTGAAATCAACTACGCTGAACAAAATGGCTTTCTCAAATTTTGATTGGATGTGTTTGGGGGGATTATGGGCGATGGGGGGGGCTAGTTACCCTCCAATCACTTTCGACTATTAAAAAGGGCACTAGCCCTTTTAATTTTCTATCGAATGAGCCTGTTTTGAAGTTTCTACGACAACGCGTTAATAAAAACCTTATATGGGCATATAAGGTTTTTATTAACGCATTGTTAGTAAAACTTAAAGGCATAACTTGAAACCCTTGCCCTGAGGGTTGTGGGGGAGTGTCCTCCTCAAAAACATGTTTTCTATCTGGAAATAAACTAAGCTTAACAAAATGGCTATCTCACAATTTTGATTTGATATGTTTGGGGGAATGATGGGGGGGGCTAGTTGCCCTCCAATCACTTTAGACAATTAAAAAGGGTACTATCCCTTTGAATTTCCAATCGAATGAGCCTGTTTTGAAGTTTCTACGACAACGCCTTCTATAAAAAACCTTATATGACCTCAGGGTATAACTTAAAACCTTTGCCCTGCGGGTTGCGGGGGAGTGTCCTCCTCAAAAACACATTCTCTATCTGGAAATCAACTACGTTGAACAAAATGGCTATATCACAATTTTGATTGGATGTGTTTGGGGGAATGATGGGGGGGGCTAGTTACCCTCCAATCACTTTCGACTATTAAAAAGGGCACTAGCCCTTTGAATTTCCAATCGAATGAGCCTGTTGAAGTTTCTACGACAACACCTTCTATAAAAGCCTTACATGCCCTCAGGGTATAACTTAAAACCTTTGCCCTGCGGGTTGCGGGGGAGTGTCCTTCTCAAAAAGATATTTTCTATCTGGAAATCAGCTACGCTGACAAAATACCTATCTCAAAATTTTGATTGGATGTGTTTTGGGGAATAATGGGCGTGGGGGGGGGGGGCTAGTTGCCCTCAAATCACTTTCGACTATTAAAAGAGCACTGGACCTTTGAATTTCCAATCAAATGAGCCCCTTTTGAAGTTTCTATGACAACGCCTTCTATAAAAACTTTATATACCCCAGGACATAACTTAAAACCCTTGCCATGAGGGTTGTTGGAGAGTGTCCTCCTTAAAAACATATTTTCTATCTGGAAATCAACTACGCTGAACAAATTGGCTATCACAAAATTTTTATTGGATGTGTTTGAGGGAAATATGGGTGTTAGGGGGGGCTAGCTGCCCTCCAATCACTTTTGAATTTTAAAAATGGCACTAGCCATTTGAATTTCCAATCAAGTGAGCTTGTTTTGAAGTTTCTACGACAACGCCTTCTATAAGAACCTTACATGCCCCCAGGTTATAACTTAAAACCTTTGCCCTGCGGGTTGCGGGGGAGTGTCCTCCTTAAAAATTCATATTTTATATCTGGAAATCAAATAGCCTACGCTGAACAAAATGGCTATCTCAAAATTTTGATTGGAGGTGTTTTAGGGAATGATGGGCGTGGGGGGGGGGGGGCTAGGTGCCCTCCAATCACTTTCGACTATTAAAAAGAGCACTAGCCCTTTGAATTTCCAATCAAATGAGCCTGTTTTGAAGTTTCTACGACCACGCCTTCTATAAAAACTTTATATGCCCCCAGGGCATAACTTAAAACCCTTGCCCATAGGGTTGTGGGGGAGTGTCCTTCTCAAAATCATGTTTTCTATCTGGGAATCAACTACGCTGAACAAAATGGCTATCTCAAAATTTCGATTGGATGTGTTTGGGGGAATGATGGGCGTAGGGAGGGGGGTCTAGTTGCCCTCCAATCACTTTCGACTATTAAAAAGGGCACTAGCCCTTTGAATTTCCAATCGAATTAGCCTTTTTTTAAGTTTCTACAACAACGCCTTCTATAAAAACCTTATATGCCCCAAGGGCATAACATAAAACACTTGCCCTGAGGGTTGTGGGGGAGTCTCCTCCTCAAAATCACATTTTCTCTCTAGAAATCAACTACGCTCAACAAAATGGCTATCTCACAATTTTGATTAGATGTGTTTGGAGGAATGATGGGTGTCTGGGGGGGGGAGGGCTAGTTGCCCTCCAATCACTTTCGACTATTAAAAAGGGCACTAGTCCTTTAATTTCCAATCGAATTAGCCTTTTTTTGAAGTTTCTACGACAACGCCTGCTATAAAAAATCTTATATGCCCCCAGGGCATAACTTAAAACCCTTGACCTGAGGGTTGTGGGGGAGTGTCCTCCTCAAAATCATATTTTCTATCTGGAAATCAGCTACGCTGACAAAATGCCTATCTCAAAATTTTGATTGGATGTGTTTGGGGGAATAATGGGCGTGGGGGGGGCTAGTTGCCCTCCAATCACTTTCGACTATTAAAAAGAGCACTGGTCCTTTGAATTTCCAATCAAATGAGCCCCTTTTGAAGTTTTTATGACAACGCCTTCTATAAAAACTTTATATACCCCAGGACATAACTTAAAACCCCCAGATATTTTATATCTGGAAATAACCTACGCTGAACAAAATGACTATCGCAAAATTTTGATTGGATGTGTTTGAGGGAAATATGGGCGTAGGAGGGGGGTCTAGTTGCCCTCCAATCACTTTCGACTTTTAAAAAAGGGAACTAGCCCTTTGAATTTCCAATCGAATGAGCCTGTTTTGAAGTTTCTACGACAACACCTTCTATAAAAATCGTACATGCCCCCAGGGCATAAAACCTTTGCCCTGCGGGTTCCGAGGGAGTGTCCTCCTCAAAAACATATTTCAAATCTGGAAATCAACTAGACTACGCTGAACAAAATGGCTATCTCAAAATTTTGATTAGATGTTTTGGGGAATCATGGGCATGGGGGGGGGGGTCTAGTTGCCCTCCAATCACTTTCGACTATTAAAAAAGGCACTAGCCCTTTGAATTTCCAATCGAATGAGCCTTTTTTTGAAGTTTCTACAACAACGCCTTCTATAAAAACCTTATATGCCCCAAGGACATAACTTAAAACCCTTGCCCTGAGGGTTGTGGGGGAGTGTCCACCTCAAAAACATGTTTTCTGTCTGGAAATCAACTACGCTGAACAAAATGGCTGTCTCACAATTTTGATTGGATGTGTTTGGGGTAATGATGGGCGTAGAGGGGTCTAGTTGTCCAATCTTTTTCGACTATTAAAAAGGGCACTAGCGCTTTGAATTTCCAATCGAATGAGCCTTTTTTGAAGTTTCTGCAACAACGCCTTCTATAAAAACCTTATATGTCCCAAGGGCATAACTTAAAACCCTTGCCCTGAGGGTTGTGGGGGAGTCTCCTCCTAAAAAATACATTTTCTATCAAGAAATGAACTACGCTCAACAAAATGGCTATCTCAAAATTTTGATTGGATGTGTTTGGAGGAATGATGGATGTCTGGGGGGGGGGGGAGGGCTAGTTGCCCTCCAATCACTTTTGACTATTAAAAAGGGCACTAGCCCTTTGAATTTCCAATAAAATGACTTGTTTTGAAGTTTCTACGACAACGCCTTCAATAAAAACCTTATATGCCCCCATGGCTTAACTTAAAACCCTTGAACTGAGGGTTGTTGGGGAGTGGCCTCCTCAAAAACATATTTTCTATCTGGAAATCAGCTACGCTGAACAAAATGCTTATCTCACAATTTTGATTGGATGTGTTTTGGGGAATGATGGGCTTGGGGAGAGGGGGGGGGGGCGCTAGTTGCCGTCCAATCACTTTCGACTATTAAAAAGGGCATTAGCCCTTTGAATTTCCAATCGAATGAGCCTGTTTTGAAGTTTCTACGACAACACCTTCTATAAAAACCTTAAATACCCCCAGGGCATAACTTAAAAATCTTGCCCCGAGGGTTGTCGGGGAGTGTCCTCCTTAAAAAGATATTTTCTATCTGGAAATCAGCTATACTGACAAAATGCCTATCTCAAAATTTTGATTGGATGTGTTTGAGGGGAGGATGGGCGTGGGGGGGGGGGCTAGTTGCCCTCCAATCACTTTTGACTATTAAAAAAGGCACTAGCCCTTTGAATTTCCAATTGATCGAATGAGCATGTTTGAAGTTTCTACGACAACGCCTTCTATAAAAACCTTATATGCCCCCAGGGCATAACTTAAAATCCTTGCCCTGAGGGTTGTGGGGGAGTATCCTCCTCAAAAATATATTTTCTATCTGGAAATCAACTACGCAGAACAAAATGACTATCTCAAAATTTTGATTGGATGTGTTTGGGGAAATGATGGGTTTGGGGGGGGGGTTGCTAGTTACACTCCAATCACTTTCGATTATTAAAAAGGGTACTAGCTCTTTAATTTCCAATGGAATGAGCCGGTTTTGAAGTTTTTACGACAACACCTTCTATAAAAAACCTTATATGCCCCCAGGGCATAACTTAAAACCCTTGCCCTGAGGGTTGTGGGGGAGTATCCTCCTCAAAAATATATTTTCTATCTGGAAATCAACTACGCTGAACAAAATGGCTATCACAAAATTTTGATTGGATGTGTTTTGGGGAAAGAAGGGCGTGGGGGGGCTAGTTGCCCTCCGATCATTTTTGACTATTAAAAAGGGCACTAGCCCTTTAATTTCCAATCGAATGAGCCCGTTTTGAAGTTTCTACGATAATTCTTTCTATAAAAACCTTATATGCCCCCAGGGCATAACTTAAAACCCTTGCCCTGAGGGTTGTTTCAAAAGTGATTGGAAGGCAACTAACACCCCTTCCAAGCCCACCATTTATCCAAACACATCTAGTCCAAATTTTTAGATAGTAATTTTGTTCAACGTAGTTGAAAGTTCTGGAAATTAGGTCTTTGAGGATGATAATCCCCTCAGAGCCCTCAGGGCAAGGGTTATAAATTATACCCTGGGGGCATGTAAGGTTTTTATTGAAATCTTTGTCGTAGGAACTTGAAAAAGGGCGCATTCGATTGGAAATTCAAAAGGCTAGTGCCCTTTTTAATAGTCGAAAGCGATTGGAGGGCAACTAACCCCCTTCTGACGCCCACCTTTTCCCCAAACAAGTATAATCAAAATTTATAAGATAGCCATTTTGTTAAACGCAGTTGAAAGTTTTGGAAATTAGGTCTTTAAGGATGAGCCCCCCCCCAGCCCTCAGAGCAACGGTTTTAAGTTAAGCCCTGGGGGCATATAAGGTTTTTATGGAAAGCGTTGTCGTAGAAACTTCAAAAAGGGCTCACTCCATTGGAAATTGAAATGGCTAGTAGCTTTTTTAATAGTCGAAAGTAATTGGAGGACAACTCACCCCCCTTTCACGTCCATAATTTTTCAAACATATACAATCAAAATTTTTAGATAGCCATTTTTTTCAAAGTAGTTGAAAGTTCTGAAAATTATGTCTTTGAGGATGAAAACCCCCCCACAGCCCTCACGGAAAGGGTTGTAAATTATACCCTAAGGGCATATGAGGTTTTTAAAGAAAGCGTTGTCGTAAAACTTCAAAAAGGGCTCATTCGATTGAAAATTGAAAGGGCTAGTGCCTTTTTTTATAGGTGAAAGAAATTGGAAGGAAACTAACCCCCTCTCAAGCCCACCATTTCCTCAAACACATCCAATTCAAATTTTGAGATATTCGTTTTGTTCAGCTTAGTTAAAAGTTCTGGAAATTAGATCTTTTAGGATGACAACCCCCTCAGAGCCCTCAGGGCAAGGGTTGTAAGTTATACCCCGGGGGCATTTAAGTTTTTTTTTATAGATTGTGTTGTCGTAGAAACTTCGAAAAGAGCTCATTTGATTGGAAATTCAAAGGGCTAGTGCCCTTTTTAATAGTCGAAAGTGAATGGAGAGCAACTACCCCCCCCCCCTCACGGCCACCATTTCCCCAAACACATTCAAACCCTCCAAACCCCTCACGGCAAGGGTTGTACGTTATACCCTGGGGGTATATAAGGTTTCTATAGAAAGTGTTTTCGTAGAGACTTCAAAAAGGGCTCATTCGACTGGAAATTATAAGGGCTAGTGCCCTTTTTAATAGTTGAAAGTGATTGGAGGGAAACAAGGCCCCCTGTCATGCTCACCATTTCCCCAAACACATTCAATTAAAATTTTGTGATAGCCATTTTCTTTAACGTAGATGAAAGTTCTGAAAATTAAGTCTTTGAGGATGACACTCCCCCCAGAGCCCTTAGGGCTAAGTTTGTAAGTTATGCTCTGGGGGCATATAAGGTTTTTTGTAGAAAATGTTGTCATAGAAACTTCAAAAAAGGCTCATTCATTTGGAAATTAAAAGAGCTAGTGCCCTTTTTAATAGGCTAGTCGAAACTGATTGGAGGGCAACTAACCTCCCTCTCACGCCCACCATTTTCACCAAATATCCAATCAAAATTCTGAGATAGCCATTTTTTTCAATGTAGTTGAATGTTCTGGATATTATGTCTCTGAGGATGATCAAGCCCCCCCCCCCACATCCCTCAGGGCAAGTGTCGTAAGTTATACCCTGGGGTAAGTAAGGGTTTTATAGAGCGTTGTAATAGAAACTTTGAATACTTCAAAGGGCTAATGCCCTTTTTAATAGTCAAAAGTGATTGGAAGAAAACTAACACACCTCCCACGCCCACTATTTCCCCAAAAACATCCAATAAAAATTTTGAGATAGCCATTTTGTTCAACGTACTTGAAAAGTCTGGAAATTATATCTTTGAGGATGATACTCTCCCCACAGCCCTCAGCGCAAGGGTTGTAAGTTATGCTCTGGGGGCATATAAGGTTTTATAGAAAGAGTTGTTGTAGAAACTTCAAAAAGGGCTCATTCGATAGGACATAGAAAGTGTTAGTGCCCTATTTAATAGTCGAAAGTGATTGGAGGGTAACTAACGCCCCTCTCAAGCCTACCATTTCTCCAAACTCATCCAATCAAAATTTTGAGATAGACAATCTGTTCAACGAAGTTGAAAGTTTTGGAAATTAGGTCTTTGCCAGCGTTGGTGTAGAAACTTCAAAAAGGACTCATTCAATTGGGAATTAAGAGGGTTAGTGCCTTTATTAATAGTCAAAAGCGATCGGAGGGCAAATGACCCCCCCCCCCCCCTATACCCATCATTTCCCCAAACACTTCCGATCAACATTTTGATATAGCAATTTTGTTGAACGTAATTGAAGGGTCCGGAAATTATGTTTTTGAGTATGGCAACCCCCAAAAGCCCTCAGAGCTAAGGTTGTTGGTTATGCCCTGGGGGAATATAATGTAATGTAGGAAGTGTTGTCGTAAAAGCTTCAAAAAGGGATCTTTCAATTGGAAATTGAGAGGGCTATTGCCCTTTTTAATAGTCGAAAGTAATCAGAGGGAGAATCCCCCCAACGCCCATCATTTTCCCAAACATTTAATATCAACATTCTGATATGGCCATTTTGTTCAACTTAGTTGAAAGGTCTGGAAATTATGTCTTTGAGGATGACAACCCTCCCCCCATAGCCCTCATGACAAGGGTCGTGAGTTATGCAATAGGGGCATAAAACGTTTTTATAGAGAGTTTTGTCGCAGAAGCTTCAAAAAAGGCCCATTTGATTGGAAATTGAGAGGACTAGTGCCTTTTTTATTAGTCAAAAGTGATCAGAGGGCAAATATCTCCCTTCACGCCTATCATTTCCCCAAACACTTCCAATCAAAATTTTTATATAGCCATTTTGTTAAGCCTATCAGAAAGGTCTGGAAATTATGTCTTTGAGGATAACAAATCCCCCCAGCCCTTAGGGCAAGGGTTGTAAGTTCTGCCCTGGGGACATATAGGGTTTTTATAGAAAGTGTGGTCATATAAACTTCAAAGGAGACTCATTGGATTGCCAATAAGACGCTCTTTTGCTCTTTTCAAAAGTTAAATTGATCAGAGGGCAGTTACCCTCTCACCCCAACACACACGTCATATTGTCCCGAAATGCGTCCAATAGAAATTTTGAGATAGCCATTCTATTCAAAATAATCTAAATATCATATAACAAGGCTTTTAGGGTTGAAACAAACCCCAGAGATTAGGGCAAGGTTTGTAAGTTATGCCCGGAGGGTATTAAAGGTATTTGTGGAAGGGGCGGTTGTTTAATTGCAGAAAAGGCTCAGTCTTTCTCCCTGGAAAAGATTATGTCAATATAAAACGAACAGAAATTAATCAAAAATGTTTTGCACGAAATAAGTTTTTCAAAAAAAAAGTACTGAACTCCCTTAAACCAAAAATGAACATAAATAGAATCAAATATTCTACCAAGCATACAACTACCACAAATCAGTATCAATAAATAAATGAAACCCAAAACAAACAAAAATTAGAATAAGTCAAACTCAAAACGAAAAAAAAATAATCTGAGTAGGGTTCTAAAACCTATGCTTTCTAAAAGCCATAATATAATTTGGACTTTACTGAAAAAAATTCTTTTAAATGTTTTCACTTATAACTTTAAAAAAACAAAAATTAATTAAGATTTTAAGGAATAAATATCAGCATATGTATATTAAACTGACAATGCACAATTTTTTAAGAAAATTCATTTGAATTTTTGTTTCAACCCCGTGTTTCATGAGTTGTTTTAACAGAATTAAGACAAAAAGTCAAACTTTAGCGTATAGAGCGAGATATTGAGGAGCAAGTTTCTTCCCTCATATACGGTATGATATCTTTTTGTCTGAAGTTTCAATATTCCTCCCTAGTTTCAGTAAAAAAAAGCTCGTTTTTTTTATTTAATTTTTGATCGTTGTCAAATAATGCCGGCAGACCTGCCTCTGTCCTCCATGGAAAATTCCCCTCCCACCGAAAAAACTAACGCTTGGCAATTTCATCCTGCGTAAAATCTCCCTCCCCCAAGACAAACCCGTCCCTGCTGAAAATTCCACCCAAAGCTTTTCTTGGGGATATTTTCGCCTAAAAAATTCTCTTTGGCCTACTTTATTTGAAAAAAAAATGTTTTTCATTTAATTTCTAATCTTTGTTTCAAATCTTGCCTGAAAAACCCCTCGAAGGGAATTTTTTCCTTGAAATTTATCTTCTGTATGGAAAGTTTCACCCGCGGAAAATTCTCCTATGAAGAATTTCTCCCGCGGAAAATTACCCATGAAGAATATCTCTTAAGAGAAATTCCGCCATGAAGAATTTCTCCAGCTGAAATCTTCCCCATGGAGAATTTCTCCCGTGGGAAATCGTCCCCTCCAACGAAAAAATCTCCCTGACAATTTTAATCTATCTGAAAATTTCCCCAAAACAATTTCCCTGGAACATCTCAAGATGTAAAATTGAATCGGCGAAAAAGAAAATAAGATATATTTCGTCTGGAAGTTCTGGGAAATTCTCCAGTGTAAAATTTTCCCTTTTAGGCTTATCTCCGGAAACGTCCGTGTCCATGGAAAATTCTGGCCGCGGAGAATCCCCCTTCAGAAAATTCTTCTTCCCAAAAAATATCTGTTTACTTCCAAATAACAAATATTATATGTAAACAGTAAGCAAAATTCAGAGCCATTCCACCAGGTATTGTAGGGAGATCATGACAATTTCCTCGGAATAACTCAACATGAAAAATTGAATCGGCAAAGAGAAATTATGACAAATCTCCCTGTCCATGGAAAATCCTACCTGTGGAAAATCCACCAACAGAAAATTCCCCCTCTCCAAACAATGCATCTTTACTTACACAAATAAAAAATACTATACGTAAACAATAGGCAAAATTCCTAACTTAGAGCCCTTTCCCCAGGTTTTCGGGGGGGGGGGATCATGTTATCTCCGGGGACACAGTTATTGGATCTTTAAGCTATTGTCAATAAAATAAATATATCAAACTTTGGATCCAATGACCTCACGTAAAAAAGGGCGTGGGAGGGGGGCTAGTTTCCCTTCAATATTTTGGGTCACTTTAAAAGGGCACTAAAACTTTTATTTTTTTCGAATGAGCCCTTTCTTAAGGTTCTTGGGCCATTGTTTTGATACAATCACCCATTCGAAAAAAAAGAATAAATAAACACGCATCTTTTTTCTGACAAAAATAAAAAATTCCTTGACTTTTTGGGGTTTTCTCCTTTTTTTTAAATCAAACAAAGTTTCTCAGGTTTGTATCTTTTGAGAGGAACACTAAACTGAATGAATCTTGTATATTTGGAATCAGCATAAAAAAACCAATTCTCCGTTCTATGAGCAAGGCCTATAAGCCTAGAAGGCATTTTATACAGCCAAACCCTTTTGGAGGTCCTCAGTAACATTTGACAGATCTTCCTCATTAAACTTAATTTGAGTTCGAGAATAGGCTATACCAACTTAAAGATGCAGGTATGAATGCTTTGTATGAGCATGTATACTCTTCTTTTCGGCCATTTTGTTAACAATTTTGTATGTTGGATCTTTTCTGCAGGACATTTACCGGTAGATAGAAGAAAAAGCCGAAAATAGTCAAACATTCTCAAATATCGTTTTCGATATCGATATTTTTTCCGACATATCGATCGATCAATATTAATATTGAATATCATCCAGCACTACGTATCATCCTCTGTTGGCACAAGCTGTAATATATGGAAAATACAAGCTGTAATGCAATATTGGGAAAAATTCACTATTCTGCAAAATTGATTCGTTTTTTGCAAAACACAATATTTTGTAACTGTGGGTTATAGCAAGAGTATAGCAATCCTCCACTTCTCACATCTTCATGTGACCTTTGGCATAGTTGTTTGTGTCTTGCAAAATATTTCTTTCTAATTCAAATTTTCGATTTGTTTGTAGAACTCTTTAGAGATCAAGTGAGATAATAGAAAAGGTTAGGCCAATTCATTTTGAAATTGTGGAGATGGCAATACAATTCAACCAAGCAAATAGTAGCCTCCAAATGAATCACCTTTGTAGGCTACTCTTTCCTTGGGAAAACTTAGGACTCCACAGTGAATACATAAAAACCTGAATGGTCCAAATTATTTTTGACTGACACTTGCGTAACCTACTGCATCTTAATAGTTTTGTGCTGGGTTTTTAACCAGAGTTTACTGATGTTGATGATTGTGATGGCATTAGTAGTAATGTATATGCTGATTTCAAAAATACATGAAAAAATACATGAAATTACACGAAAATATAGAGTATAGTCTAACCGGTGCGTTGACTTACCAAGGACAGTGATATATAGGTTTCACCAGTGATTGCGTAATATGTCTTACCTCTTGCCTGAGGCATGAATATAAAATGCGGGTTAACCAGTACATTAAGTTACCAAGCACGGTCACACCTTACCAGGGTGCAGTCATCACGATAACTTGATTGGTAATTGGATTTGAATAAAAGGACTGATTTTCATTGCAATTCATATTAGTAATAGAATTGAATTCAGAGAGAATAGTTTATTTGAGACGATATTCGTAGAGAAAATGAGTGGAGCATTTACACTATTGGAGATTGATGGGGGAGCCGGCAGCAGCAGCAAAGATATACGAGTACCAAACGTGGCTGTGGAAATAACAGGAGGCTGTAGACTATGCCTAGAATAGGACGAGATGTATGCTAGATACATGATATCATTAAGCAAATTTAAGCTGGAGAAGCAATTATGTTTTGCTGCGAAACTGAATATTGTGCATATAAATAGACTTCGGGCAGCATTAGATGCTTCCCGATCTAATGAAATATATTGATGAGAACAAAATGAATCAGTGATTTTTATTGTAGTAATTATGCTCAATAAAATTGTTTCTAAATCAAAGGTATTTTTTTCTTTCTGTAGTAGACTAGCGTATATTTTTTAGATTGGAAAAAATTCTGGTTAGTCTGAAGTTGGTTGTGAGAGTGTGAGTGGACTCCGAGTGTGAGTGGACTCCGTTTTTCCATTGGTTGTGAGAGTTGTGAGAGTGTGAGAGTGTGAGTGTGTGAGAGTGGACTCCATTAGGAAATGGATAGATTTGAGAAAGAGCGAATCATGGGGAATCTAGTGCTTATGGAAAAACGTTTGATTCTAGATGATGATTTTCTAGAGTTGTCTATTCAAAGGAAGATATTTTCCCAGGGAATGCTTGTTGATATAATGAAAACTGATTCTCCATCATTACACTACTGCATGAAGCTTTTACGTCGTGGTCCAAATGCATTTACACAATTTATTGATATTTTAATCACGACACGGCAAAATGATATTGTGGATATGCTTTTAAACACTAGTTTAGAAATTTAGGACTTTTTTTCATGAGAAAGATGGTGTTCAAGGATGATTTTCTCCTCTCTCTCTCTCTATCCCAGACAATTTTTTGTTATTGTTGGTAGCTCAGTTTCATTGTTGCAGTGAGAGTGTCAACACATGAAAAAGTAAATGTTCCATACATGTCCACTATGCATGTACAAACTGGGCAGCTGGTCTTCATGTGAGAATTGCACAATGATTGATGAGTATGATGAAAAGTGTAGATTATGCAACCCGTTGTAAATTGCATAGAGGATATGCTGTACAAATTAAAGATTGTAATTCCTGTCTTGAAGAGGTGTGTGACTCTCATCCTAGAGGGCACTTATGCTTCAATTGCCACTGTGATAAATGTAATCAGTGGGAGAAGACAGATCCTGGTATGATTGGAAAGAATCCTAAGCGTGATATTAGTTTATTGTTAGGAGATTGGTATCGTCGTGGTTTTAGATTGTTCTGGGAGGAGGAGCCGGGTCAGCGATTCAACTGTTGGAACAACAAAAGAATATGGTTTCTACGTCATCGTTGTGAAGACAATGGGTGTTATGATTATAAGCCCACTGATTTTTATTTGGTTGTGACAGAGTGTGACTCGCCACTTGAGGACACTGTTTGTGACATTGCTTCAAATAAGCAAATTGAAACATGTGAATTTTACAGAATGAATGAGAATAGTATCATTGACTATACAAAGAGATATGACAAGAGTGAAGTTACACTACTGTAGAAAATGTGACCCTGACATTGCAGTACATCAGGATCAGTATACTGTGAATTCGGATAATCTACCTGCATTAGTTGTTCTAGATAAATACCTATACCAAGTAAAAGATGAAATCTAAAGAGTAGAAAAGTCGTTTTTATCATGTATATACATTTTTTCATGTATTAATAGAAAATTTCACATAAATTTTTAGAACATTTTATTCGTAGGGCACTAAAATCAATATTAAACACACTTGTAGGTATATTTTCCACTAGAAGGTCGTTCAAACGAGGTAAGTCAACGTAGATGTCGAGAAACTGCTTGTAGGTATCGCCACGGCATCTGAACATGAAAAAGAGTAGCGCATGAAAGCCACATGTCTTAGTCGTTAAATCCTGTACTCAATGTTGATTTTGAATAATAGTTTTCCCCCTGCTTTCAATAAAGTTGCTGATGTATGGAGTGTAGAAATTATATGATAGGCCAAGAGGATCAAAAAATTCAATATCCTTTGCTGTTTGAAAGATGCAGAGCCAATGACCTGTCTTCAAAGTCGATGGACTGCTATTAACAATGATTAGGCTACTGTTAACACTTGGAATTTTTTCAATGAAGTCCGATGGTATGCAATAGGACTTGTACTGGAACATGTGTGGATCCATACTAAATACGTTGATTATTTGGTTTATGTTCATGGTGCTAGGTCTAGTAGAACACTGCCGTCGGGTGTGATTTCCCAATAGGTTTCAAATTGACTCAATGATATTAGCGTGATACTCTCAGTCAAAGCATCGGCAAATGTAAACTCTAAACGCACATTCCCTGTTCGTACTATGCTCATATCCTGGGTCCCCGACAAGTACAAAACAATTACACCATGATTTTTAAAAACATCGAATCGGTTATTCCATTTTCAAATAGTTGAGAATCATGATCTAGGGATTGCATCGTCAACTCGTACAGAGTTCTATAGGATTTTTTGTCAAATGATAGAGTGTACAGTGGAATACCATTCACTTTGTACACAAGGCTAGATAAACCGAAAAAATTAAAATCATGGGGGGATTCAGTCCAGGATCCAACGGCACTGCCACTCTTCACAAAGGCCAAAGTCAATTTTGATGGGATTTCTCCATTGATAAATGATAAATCGGTATAGCTACGAGAGCCGGTGGCAATGTTAGGTTGATTGGTGATCGTATGGGGGACAAGAAGTTTAATATTGTTGCCTTTGGCTCTTAGCTTTTCCACTGCCAATGCAACAGAGCTCTTAACCTGTTCTTTTTGGACGTGGAGAATTGCCGATGTGATCATGACATTTGCATCGGGTGCTGCAGGAAGTGTTTTTCTCAAAATGAAATTCGATGGAGCCAGTTGCAACTTTATGTCAATCTTGACATTGGGGGGTAACCATTGGGATATATTGAATATCTCATGATTTAATTTTCCAACCAGATGATACTCCTGGCTCACTGCAGTAGTCAACTCACCGTCAGTATCAACACCTCATCGATATTCATAGCCCAATGACTGTCCTCTCAACTCCTTGTATGCCTTTGGTGTCATCATCATAAATTGTATGTAGCTTGCATAGTTGGATAAATTATTGCTAGTGCTCACCAATGTTCCATTAATAAATACATTAATTTGTTTGAATAGGTTGTGTAGAATACAGTTTTCGTAGGAGAGACCATCGGCAACAGTTGGAGTTGTATTATCTGACTTTTTCTTCACCGCAACATTTAAATCAATAAATGTTGATGACAAATCAATGAAACAGTTTTCATTGGAAAATATTTGAAAGTGTATATTTTCCGAGAGAGGTTGTTGGGGGTGAAATTGTTCATAGTAGCCATACTTGACACTATTATCAACATTTTCAGTATTGAACAGATTCAATGAGGAACTGATTGATGGAAGTGATTCCTTGTGGGGAAGATAAGTCATCTTAAGAGAAGAAATCCTTCTTTGATCTAACAATCTTTTTCTTTTTCTTCTTCTTATTGGTCTTCCTTGTTTTATTCCTCAAAGTCCTTGCTGATGTCCTTCGCTTCCCGCCTGGGTGGAGACTGATGAGTGGATGATGCGCACGCATCCTTTTCAATCCCTTCCATTTTGCTGAGATTTTAATTGCTCACCAACGGCTCTTGCTGAAGATCTAATATTTTCCTTAACACTCTCCTTGAAATTCTTGCCCGACCCCCAGTCCTGTAGTGTTGAGGCAGCAAAATTTGATTCAGCAGGTATAAGATATTTTCTGGCAAGGGGTAGTGCAGAACGAAATAGCCTAGCAAACCAGCTACCAAAACCATAGCCGGACATTTTAGTACGCCCCTTGTAGTAGTCCAATCCATTACCTATTTGACGTGGACTCAGAGCACCAACATAGCAATTGATGTCGGGACAGACAAATGGAATTCTTCTATTGTTCTTTTTAGGTGATGGTGTCGCCGACAATGGGTCGAAAATGACATGTAATCACTGCTAAGCCTTTTGTTATTGCTAGACGATCACCCAATTCACTTCTTAGTGTTAACTGACAGAGTTCCAAATACGAAGTGTTTACAGGAACATACTGAAGATGCTTTATATTATAGTGATGAACAAGTTCATGAGTTGTTATTCGTTCAAGAATACGTAGGAGGGGGACATTTGAATTACCAACTCTCGATGTTTCCACAAAGGATGCATAGAGAAATATGCAAGAGTCCGAGGCGAAACCAGGTGGATAATCAGCAAAAATAACTTGATCCATCCCGTAAACGGTGCCAGCGTTTTTCCCATTGGTCATATTCTGTTTAAAGCCAAGAATTTCTCTCAGATTATCATTGAGAATAATTATTTTAGTGTCAACAGGTGAGGTAATGTAAATCCTATCGTGTTCCAATGAATAATTTAAATGGAATGTAGCATTCCTACGATATGAGATTTTTCTATTGATTGTACGACACAAATCTGGCATATTATCGTATTCAATATATTTCAATTTGACATGTGGATATTCGTTAGATTTAAGTGCTTCGACCCATTCATAGTCGACAAAGAGTGACCAGTCGAATGGTATAATTTTTATATCATACACACGATCCTTTCTCAGGAAATCATAGGTATATTTGAGAATACAATCGACAAGAGCCACTTCATACGCACCGTCAAATTTGATGGCGGGTGAGAGTTTCATCCAAAAATCACTTGCCTTACTCAAGTCGTTGTAGAGAGGATCGGCAACGTTGGACATAAAAGTTACATAGAAATCATTGGGCATTGTCAATATCTTCAACACCGATCCAAAAATCAAAATCAGAGTTGTATCCTAGCCACCGAAAAAGTAACTGTTTCTTACCCCTGCGAGTACGAGTCTTTAATATCTTTTCAATTTTATAGATTTCACTATTACTTTTAACTTTTTGTAGTTTATAGTCATAAAAGCCACCGAGAATCTTTTCATCTTTGGTATCGCGCAAACGATAAGTTATGGGTTTAGTGTCTAGGATTTTTGCCACTTTAAAAAGATCTATGGACCACAAGTAATTCCCCTTTTCAAAAACATTAGTTGTTCTATTAATTCGAACAGTATCACCAACATTGTATTTATTTTTCTTCTTGACAATCGTTTCTTTGGAATATTGTTTAAGAAAGGTGTCGATTGTATCATGATCAGAATGATGAACTTCCATTGGGGTTGAGTTGGACAATGATCGATGAGGTCGTTGATTATAAATCAACATGAGTTTATCTAAATCCTGAATGAAAGCAGATATATTTTTCAATGTACAATATCTTGAAATTAAAAGTCAAATAGTTCTTATCAATCGTTCAGCCAATGCAGCATTTATAGGACTATGACTATGATAGAGCAGTGTATTATATTTCACTAGTACTTTTGCAACATGGGGATTGACAAATTCACCACCGCGATCCGTTTGAATTTTTTATACGAATCCTGTTCAAGAATACTTTCTATAGCCTGTGCAACTTCAACGCCTCTCTTTGACCCCAATGGAATTGCATATGCATAACAACTATAAACACTGATTGCCAGTAGAATGTACTTGTATGGTGTATTGTGACGTCGTTGAATCTCATCTAGAGTTAGGAGATCTGCTTGCATTATATGCAATGGGAAAAAGGCTTGTGTTTTCCGATAATGATTAGCACGAAGTCTATGATTTCTATGCACAGTGTAACTTGATTTATTTTGTAGATATTCTTGTACACTTTTAGTGTGAACACCCGTGACTTTGGAAAGAGTGATGGGGGAACTCAAACTCCCCGTTTCACCAATATTTTCATAAGCACCTTTCAGAACTTCAACCATTTTGAACGTAAACACGTAGTGTAACGTCCGCTACCCTTTTGTATACTAGTTGTGGTTGGTGATGGGGATGATGGTGACATGATACGTTTTCGCTTTTTCCTCGCCACCATTTTCAAGTTTCCACTAGGTGTGCTAGTATTTTCCAAGATTGATTTAAAATCTTCTTCTTCTTCTTCCTCTTCATGTTCATTTTTTAATGGTGTTGATGACGAGGGTACATGTTCATTTAATTTTGTTAGAATTTGTCTATTGCTAATAAGGCTTTTGGGGAAGTTTAATGTATTTAGAAAGTTGTATAGATGAGCGTCAAATGATAATAGTCCTTTACGATTTGTAACCATATCATAGATTAAATCAAGTAGATTATAGCTCTTGCCCTAGATTATAATCCCTTTCCCATTACTCTCAATTTGAATGTGATCTTGACCACTTTCCATGAGATAAGTTAGGAATCGTTTACTTTGTTCGTGATATGAGTGGGGCATTAGATTTCCAATTTTCAAGACAATTGAATCCAATTCCTCCTTCTTTAATTGTGTTCCAGAAGCAGAATCCTGTAGAGATGGTTCTTTTTTGTGATCAATACCACTGGCCTTCGCACGATAGGGCTTATGTTTGTCTACTCGGCGAAGTGTACTTGAAGTAAAGGCAGTTTTATCATCCTCAATATTCGCGTTGTCAATGAATTTACTCAGATTGTTCTCAAAGTGTTCCACGGGTGAGAGAGAGAGTTCTATTGGAGTCAATTTATAGGGTTTTGCCATTCTCTAGAGAAAACTGTTTACAAGTCCTGCAATTATTGGCAGTAAAAGTGTGAAAAAGCTAGCGCCCGCCTGAAGAAGTCGTTTCTTTTTAAAATTCTTTCCTTTCTTTTTAGAGGCCAATGTACGTACAATGGAACGATGTTGCTTTGCCTGCTGCTTAACTACTTCTGGCAGTTGAACATTACCCTCGGTCAAATTTAAACAAACTTCAGATATTAGATTAATGAAATCATTGTAAAAACCATGCTTGGGTATAGCTTTCCTAAGCGGGGGTTTTGAAGTGCTTAGAACTGAAAATAAATGTATATTTTCATGTAGTTTCTTCAGTGTCATGATAGCAACTAATAGCCTTTTTTACTGTTCACGGGGAGATATACTGTAATTTCATTGTCAAAAATATCTGTGACTTCACGCAGATCCTCGGGTGTATTTTGATTAAGATCCAATAGGATATAACCGTAGGGTTTATTAGTTGCCTGATTGTATGCTGAGAGCAGAAATTTAGGGGCGCCGGGATATATTTGTTTATTGAGAGTTATTAGCGAGCTAGAGTCACGAACAACTCTGTACATGATATAGTAGGTGCAGTTCAATGCAAGTGTTCGCATACATTTGCTCTGATGAAAGAGATTGTGTAGAACCAGAGTAACGGAAATCTGTTCATGATGAGAGTGAACAGTGAACAGTTGCAGCATTTCCTGGGGCCATTGTTCAATAGATTCAGCCAGATCGTCAATAATCAGCCAAGAGTTTGGTTCAATAATACTGAAAACATCAAGTCCCTGTATGAATTGTATCTGCACCAATCCCGTCGTACCAATTGCTTTTATTTTATCGTATGACTCCTGCCAAATACTGTAACAATAGTAGATTTTTTTGGGCTTTTCCACAAACATTTTATCGCAATTTTTAATTATTTTAGTTAAGAGTGTTGTTTTGCCTGACATTGACGGTCCACACAGAAACGATCTGAATGGTGTTTTAAATTGATGCATGTTCCCTTCAACAGTTCACCTAGACAACTAACTGTAGACTATTGCTGTCTAATGACTAAATAATTTCGCTACTACTAGTAGTCCGTTCAAGAATAATAACAAGATGAATAAAGAATCATATTTTCTTTTATTATACGAATAAAAGTAACAACACTTTACAAATACTACATTGAAAAAAACACATTAAACATGAAAAAAATACACTTTTTTTTGAATTTATTTATAATAAAAAATACAACATTTACATAGGCACTAGAAAAAACATTTTAATAAATACACTTTTTTTTATTTATTTATAAAAAAATACAACATTTATTAGAATATGTACACACACTTAAAATAATATCACTTTTATTTACAGCATTTGAAATGGGGTCCCCCCCCTGGGAGGCGGCCACTGCTGCGGCCGGAAAGCGCCGGGAGCCCGTTGTGGTGGGCCGGGAAGCGCCACGGGGGCCCGCTGCGGCAGGTCGGGGGCGGGGCGGGCCGGAGGGGGGCATTAAATAGTGGAAATTGCTCTGTCTTGCACACACACTGAAAATTGTTTGTGATATAAAAAAAAAGAATTTAAAAACACCCATCAACCCCAAAAAAAAACCCTCCCACCCAATTTGTACTTTTTTAATGAATTTAAGTTAATTTTTGTAGACCGAGTTGTTTTCTGTACTCTAAACATTCAACTCGATCTGAGATTAAATAATGACCGTGTGGTAGTACCTTCATACCATCCTCAAGTAAATAGACTTTGTCTGATATGGCCGATATGGCGTTTTTCTCAACTCTAACTGTGTAGTTTTTAAATTTTAAAGAGCGAATCGCCATGACTTTCGCTCTTGGGACTAAACTACGTTCCACACAGTTTCTATACACACTCATGTCGAAATTATTTTTTACAAAGTGTGTAGGTACCCCCTTGCGAACTTGTTTGTTATCCTTGTTGTGTGTTTCCACACAGTATACCTTCGGTCCACGAAACACACCACTGGATATCAGATCGCTACCTGTTTCAGATTTTAGCATTAACAATTGATTTGGGGCCTGGCGTTTCACTAGCTCTGGGTAGTGGGATTCATCCCAATTAGTGTAGTTCATTCGTGAGCTAATGTACCTGCCATTTTCCAAATCATTCAATAGATTTTCAGTTTTGACTTTTAACAGGAGTGAATCAGTGTCCCCGTAATACACTTGAACTTGTCGCTCGATCGGCCACTGTACCTTGCATACATTATAATAAAATGACAACATGAGTTTTTTAGATATTTCAGTTATTGCACTCCCGCCTGCAATATTTTTATTTAAAACAATGTTTCTTTTCTTGCGGTGTAGGAGCACCATATCAGAGTCTATGATTGTGAACGAAGTGAAGTTTGGATCCGCAATGATTCGAGCACAATCTTTGGGATTGGGTACAATGTCACATCGACTTCTGTTTCGTACGCTTTCGCACATTTTACCGAAAGCTGAGTTCAAAATGAGTTTATAGACTTCTTTTTCAACTTTCGTTTTCGCTTGTGAACGCTTACTGACAAAGGTGTCAATAAACGTTTTCATGTAAGGCTTTTGATCAAATTGGAGGTCTCTATGAATCTTTGTGACCTTGAAACCATTGGACACCATCCATTTCAATAGCAAGTGATGAACAACGATATTCTGTTTCGGGTTGAGGTCAGCAATTAGTTTTTGTTTTGAAGGTATCCAATGCATACTCCCATCCTCTACTAAAGATAAATTATAGAGACTCAGATTCCCTACACATCGGTCTATTTATGCGCGGTAAAACAAAGTCTTTTACCGAGTCATTGAATCCATGGGTATTTCACCGTCAATTTCAAAAAACCATCCTTGTGCCCCATTCTCCTCGACACTAGCAATGTCAGGGAAATTCGAAGCACATGGATTGTCAAGCCATTTATAGTTGTCAAACGGCAAACAGTAGTGAGACATTGCCAATGGGTAAAGAGAATTCATATCCAAAAAAACTGCGTCCGACTTTTCATCGGTGTGCTGTCCGGTCGGATCAGTTTTCATGATACGGTCCCCGTGAAAAACATACCCACCCCTCATTGATCTCTCTACAAACAGATGCTGATCCACATCGGCAATCAGACCTATTTCTTCTTTGCTGATTTTAAGTATCAAGTCCATCACCAGATGAGGAGTGAAAAATAATAACCTAAATCCAACCCAAATTCCCCATAGATTTTATCCGTATTTTTGCACACAATGTCCAGAAGAGTGAGTACGTCACTGGCTAAGTATAGTTTACAATAATCCCATCCATTTTTACATCCGCCCTTTGCCCAAACCCTCTTAGCAAATTCGTAGTCACTAGTGGTGCACTCACTCTCAGTAAGAGAATTTTAAAGAGCTTCAATGGGCGGTAATGACACCTCATCTAGCCTCGAGCCAGAGTTGTAATAATCATATGGATATATACCCTTACACGTTAATAAATCATACATTTAATCATCGGGGAAGTGCTGTTTAAGGAGGGGGAAGCTATCAAAATTGTCACTTTTCTGTACCTGAATCAATTGACCTAAAGATTTGGGGAAGAAGCTGAAAAAGTCTAAAAACGGACTTTATTCAGGCACGTGTTACCATTGCCAACTGTTTTCCACATGAATTCTAGCAGCAGTAGCTTCTCCGATGATTTGGGTATGATATTATATGAAAAAGAATCATCTATCCATGCGTCATCTACAACTCCACCCTTGGCAATGCGGGCCAACGCCGGTAGAACAAACTTTTAGTCGTAATTGGAATTGTGTATTAAAACAGGCACGAAATATTGCTGTCTAACGTTTAAATTGCACGACTGATGTGCTACCCATCTAAATTTACTCTCCCCGATGTAATTTCCTGCCACAAATGATCATGGTCGATCACCTTCCTCCTCCCCCCATTCCCAACACCATCATCAAATTCTCCCTTGCAAACCCAACACATTTTACGATTTTTAATGGCCAATCTGTCATCTGGTGATAGGAGCATAGGATAGTTTGTGTAACAAAGGCGCGAAATTGCACCGTTCGCTGTTTTGATTAGACTGACCAATGCCGAGCGCATGCAGTCTTCACCATCTCAACTACATCCAGCACTTGCATGGTATTATTGGAATCTCGTTGCGCGTGAGCGTAAGAGACCCCTATGGCTTTATGTATTTTAACATGATTTGGATTTGACGAATCGTACACGTCTGTGAGTTTCGCTTCGCAGTCCAATGCGATCTTATTGCTCTGCAGGAATGTGTTTTGGAAATTTTTAAAACGTAAGACCGCTCTATCTCTGCTTACCGTCTCCACAGCCTGGTATCCATGATGTTTACAGTGTTTCATGTGTTGCTTTAACTTTAAATCAGAGTGAAATCTTGAGAGGCATGTTATACAGTAATAACGTGCCTCATGTTTCTTACCCTCCCCCAAAACCCTACTAATATCGGTAATTGGATTAAAATGTCCAATTGAATCAGGCACTGTGGGTGGCGTGTATAGAAGCCACACCCAATGTTCCACTGATTCAATTGAAGGAGCCCTCACTGGAAATAATATGCCCTTCTTATCAGAACGGTGGTCCTCCTCAAATTTTGTTTCATACTGTAACACCATGACACCAATCTTTAAATTTGTGTTACCCTGCTCGAAAATATCTATTCCTTTTAGTGTCACGGGAAATTGAGCATTTAAACAATTAAAATCTACTATGGGGAACTTTGAACCCTCCCTACCATTAACTGCCATTTAATCCAACTTTTTCTTAGATGCATCTATTTGAAGAGGTCTTTAGGCGCCAATTATAAATGCATATTTGAAACACTGTAGCCTCGTATCGAAACAGATTTGTTTTATCCCCCTACATCCCTCTAAATCTGAATGATTTTTTAAAACTATAGCCCTCTCCCCAGCCCCACCTCTTAAAATAAAATCCTTTTTAAATCTACAAATATTAACATTTATACTTTCAATAAATAAAACCACCGTTCCACTACTCCCCTCGTTATAATTTTCCCATTTACTTTGAATGCTATTAACCCAATTTAGAAAAACCTCCTCATAATTTGATAACTGTGGGCGAATTGCCAACATCTCTGTGTGCAAGTATTTCGAATATACATCGCCCGCATTTTCATTAAAAAAAATTTTTTTAGTGCTATTGATGCTTTTAAACTGACCCCCACTTCCCACACCCCCATCTGTTGTTCAAGAAGGGCTCGAATCTTATTAATATATAAATGTGTAATGGCCTGGGGATCTGTTATTATATCCCCTGACACTAGAAAGTTAAAGGGGTCACCGAATTTGGCGCTGTAGACCTTTGTGTGGTGCAAGGCAGAGTTGGAAAGAAAAAAATCTGGAAGTGGGGATACTTGTGATGTTCTTATATCATTATTACTACTACTACTTGCTCTATCATTAACCAGAATGGCGGGGGGAGGCATAGAATTGACAATAGCACTTCCCCCAGTCTGTTCAATTGCATTGGATGGCATGAAATCCCCTAGGCTAGTTAGCATGTCTTCCAGGGTTTTTGGGGATTGCTGATCATGCCAGCCTGTATTGTCCTGTGACAGAATTTCTTTATGAGGACCCGGTTCAGATGCACTACTAACATCGCCTAAATGCTCTCGCATAAATCTATCTGTCCATTCCGGGTCCTCCATCATGTCAATGTCACAGGTTAAATCATTTAGGCTGGCCATACCCCCAAAACAATCATTTAGAAAACCCCTATGCCATTCCATATTGTCTAGAACTAATGTATGTTCATCTCTAAACTCCATTGGTGGTGCGATGATAGGTTCAGGTCCACTAAAAATTGATGTTTCATGACCCAATGAGGATGGCGTTGCTATTTCATTAATCCATAGAAAAAGGGGCTTATTTTTTATTTGAAATAACCATTATTTTTATAAAGTTAACAAACTATGTCAATTTTCATAGTCATTGTCCCACCACCTGAACAATTAAAAGAAACAAAATTACATGGGATATGTCTTTCATAATGACAGCAGAAAAGTCATGTCAAATGAAGAGGTTTTTTTTCATGTATCATATTAAAAATATATTTGGTTTAGTCAGGAAAATGAAGCCTTATTCTTACAGGTTAAGTTAGAACAAGAGAATGATGTATAAAACTAATGGTTTTATTCGAAAATATATAATCTTCAAAATGAAAATGCAAAATGGGAAGGCAATCCAACTCTAGTGCTTGCCCCTTCTGATTGTAAGTTGTAAGTCATTTTTTAAGGTCACTACATTGACGCCTTAAGTCAGGTTTCATCGCGTCACGTATTATTTACAAGTCAATCGCGTACGTTGACACTAATTCATCCTTCATGATCTATTTTCATATGCGAAATTGCAAATGTCCTATATTTTTTTTTCATCCCATTCCTCCACACTCTTTTCGTTCTTTTTTTCTACAATAATTAACTCCCTTGAGAAAATGCATATACACTTATAAGTGGCTGATTCGAAATTATTATTATTATTATTATTATTCCTCGAGTAAGCAATACCCTATTCGTTGAGTTTGCATTAATTTTGACTATTTACCTCATATATTATTCATTCAGAAGTAGGTAGCTTATAGGCGTATAGGCCTAAATTTCAATCATCTTAAAATATATATATATATATATATAAAAAAGAACGCTACTTCAAGGTATTATTATTAAGAGTTAAAGGAAGAATTGCTGAATGCTATAACATAAAAATATAAATGGGGGTATATTTAATAAACTATTGTTATTATTAAAGTCTCAGAATATATATCTTCGTGAATGACAAATTATAATTTTCCTTAAATTACAATGCTAAATACCTCTTGCATAAAAGAAACCGGCGGGGTTTTAGACATAAATTTGTCACATCCAGAAGGGACCCGCATCTCATTATACCAGAGAGGCATGCTAATCCGGTTTCATCGCATCGCATATTATTTACAAGTCAATCGCGAAAGAGCCTTATTCACCTCAAGCATAGAAGGAAACGAGTTAATAAATTATTATAATATTTTCAGAATATCTATTTGCACTTACGTCAAAAATCACAGCTAGGTCGCTAGAATCCTCCTTTCCTTCGAAATGGGGAGCGAGGCGAATTACACTTGGCCTGATCGAATTTAATGATTTGATCAGGTCTGTCTCGATGTTGTCCTGGGGCCCGTCCAACTTTGTACGCTTTTGTTGTAAGGGTTGATCAACAACATTCTAAAATAAAAAAAAATTATTTTCAGTTTTCAAACTATTTAGCTTACGAGGGGACACTGCCCCTTCAATTCCACAATACCAAACCCCAAAAGTTAACAATTATAGATCTATTTCAATTTTATATGCCACGCTTTTAAAACTTATATAGCTAAATTGCAAAATACTTAAAATCATAGAAAAAGGAAGAAGAAGACCCCTAGACGTAGCCTAAACCAAATATATTTTTAATATGATGCATGAAAAAAAATAGCACAATTTGATTATCTACTTCAATTCTTAATTATTCAGAATATTAATGGGGGACTGCCCCTTCAATTCCACAGTACCAAACCCCAAAAGTTGAAAAAATGGCACAATCTGATTAGCTACTTCAATTCTTACTGATTCAGAATAATAATGGGGGCAAGGCCCTTCAATTCCACAGTACCAAACCACAAAAAATTGACAATTATAGATCTTTTTCAATTTTATATGCCACGCTTTTAAAACTTATTTACCTAAATTGCAAAATAATTAAAATCACAGAAAAAGGAAGAAGAAGACCCCTAGACGTAGCCTAAACCAAATATATTTTTAATATAATGCATGAAAAAAATAGCACAATTTGATTATCTACTTCAATTCTTAATTATTCAGAATACTAATGAGGGACTGGCCCTTCAATTCCACAGTACCAAACCCCAAAAGTTGACAATTATAGATCTTTTTGAATTTTATATGCCACGCTTTTAAAACTTATACACCTAAATTGCAAAATACTTAAAATCATAGAAAAAGGAAGAAGAAGACCCCTAGACGTAGCCTAAACCAAATATATTTTTAATATGATGCATGAAAAAAAAAAACAGCGCAATTTGATTAGCTACTTCAATTCTTACTTATTCAGAATATTAATGGGGGACTGCCCCCTTCAATTCTACAGTACCAAATCCCAAAAGTTGAAAAAATGGCACAATTTGATTACCTACTTCAATTCTTACTTATTCGGAATATTAATTGGGGCACTGCCCCTTCAATTCCACAGTACCAAACCCCAAAAGTTAAAAAAATGGCACAATTTGATTAGCTACTTCAATTCTTACTTATTCGGAATATTAATGGGGGCACTGGCCCTTCAATTCCACAGTACCAAACCCCAAAAATTGACAATTATAGATCTTTTTCAATTTTATATGCCACGCTTTTAAAACTTATATACCTAAATTGCAAAAAAAACCTAAAATCATAGAAAAAGGAAGAAGAAGACCCCTAGACGTAGCCTAAACCAAATATATTTTTAATATAATGCATGACAAAAAAAATGACGAGACAAAAATGGATTTCTTTTTATTATAATATAAGAAAAATTTACTCACCAGAACTCGCTTAGAACATTCCATATCTCTACCAATGTAAATGATCATAAAATATATATAGATAGAATGAATGAAGTATTCAAACTGTACAAAATTCTAATTTGAAACTCAATTTTATAGTAAAAAAAAACTGAATATATTAACACATAGCCAAGACGCACCGGCTTTTGAAACGGATAATGAACTTACCCTAAAAGGCATGTAGGCCATATATATTATGAACTAGAAATCTGACTTACATGAATGAGGAGTCGGAAACCTGTCCCTCATAACATATACCACTAGTCATATCATGTAATCACTCATAGAATCATAGTTGATTGCACCCTGGTAAGGTGTGACTGTCCTTGGTAACTTAATGTACTGGTTAAACCGCATTATATATTCATGCATCAGGCGAGAGGTAAGACATATTACGCAAGCACTGATGAAACCTATATATCACTGTCCTTGGTAAGTCAATGCACCGGTTAGACTATACTCTATATTTTCGTGTAATTCCATGTATTTTTTCATGTATTTTTGAAATCAGCATATACATTACTACTGGCATTGTTCATAAAACGCAATATTTTTCCTCCTTCACTTTCATTTTTGATTCGTTCTTATTCTTACAGTCTTTGGTCTTCTAATAGCACAGTTCTTTGTTCTTCACTTTCATTTTTGACGCTTTCTGATATTTGCTTTCACGTGACTGCTGACCAATTGCATACCCAAGAGCATGCTTGATACTCATTGATCACTATAACTGTAAAAAGCACAACTAGATGTTCTGGGAGAATCATCTTGATTGGCATCCAGGCAGTCACATGTATTCTTAATCTGTGACATTAGTTTTGCACTAATGTAATCAAGAAAAGAAACACAAGTGCTGCTAAATTGTAGTAGCCTATGGCTGTTTTAGGCTACTAATCTTCCACATTTCAGCTTTCTCATTACCTGCATCAACTATAGGTACACCTTTAAAAAAATAGCCCATTTTAGACTCTTTCTATATGACAAATAAAGAGTTTTGAGAGAATTTGTTCCAGACTTGAGCAAATACTAACTTGCAGTTAAAGAGAAATCAAGTAAGTAAAAACCTATCAATAACAATGACTTAAAACAAAATTTTTAAATATTGAGATTGAAACTGAATGAGCTTTAAGTTTGAACAATTTTTATAGAGCAACAGTATGAGAGCTTCTGCTCTATATTTGAAGTTTTCAAACCCTAGAACCAAAACTTTCCATTCCCACACATCACAAACTAAAAAATTTCAAAAATATTAGCCCTCCCCTTCCTTTCTCTCACATATTAAGATATAAAAACTATCTTTGAATTTAACCTGACCTTCATAATAAGTAGCCTAGTCTATTGAGTTACTGTTCAATTTAAATTACAAAGTAATGTACTTTTTTATAGTAGGCCCTATTGCAATATTTTTTATTTAATGTATTTTTTCAATAGTTTGGCTGTATTCCAGTAAGATATATCACTAAGTAAAAAAAGAACATCAAAAACGAAAACAGCTCTTTTTTTGTTTTACAGTTACTGTTTTTGGAGTTTTTGTTATGTTAAGTCAAGCCGCTCCTTACTTAAAGTTCATTACCATGAACTGTTTGATATATCTTCTAAAACAGATATAAGGAAGCAGAGTACAAAATAAAGACCAAAAGCAGGTGAAATAAGTCTGAAAATAATTTAAAACTTCACAAGAAAACACTCTGGTACTAGCAGCAGGGGCTTCACGTATTGGGAGGGAGGGAAGACGCCCACCCCAATATTTTTGGTGACTCGGTAAAAATACTTGAGTCGGTAAAACTGCAGCGCGAAGCGCAGCGGTTTTATGTACTCAATTTTTAAAATAAATAAATGAGATGAATGAAATTACTGAAAGAAGATGAAAACACTGGCGTGGCATCCACTGAAATCTAGATCCTCCCTAAGTCTCGAAAACCTCGGTGTCAGTCGGTAAATGAGACAGACTATTTTACCGACTCAATTTTGCCCCCCCCCAGACCCCAGTTTGCCTTCCCCCCAGCTTGATGTTTGGCCCCAGCAGCTGGAATTTTGCGTCTTCAAAACTCTCGTCGAAACTAAGATAGGCCTACAGAATTCAAGCATCCACAGAAACAGATCGGTTTTCTTTAGCATACCTTTGCCTTTATGATAAGATTGGAAGACGAAAGCCTTTTTAAATAGAGTATAGTCGGCATGTTTACGATTTTCGAAGCACATTTTGTTGTCCGCTCCCAAAGGAAAAGGGCTAGTGACAGCCTTGGCCAGGGGCGTTTCTAAGGGGGGTACCCCCCCTAAAGGTCCTGAGAAAGGAAGTTTGTCGGACGAAGCCCGAGGCCCCTGAAAATGCTGCTTCAGACCATCCAATTATTTTGCCTATTGGCAAACAAGCAATAAAAATAAAATATCAATATTCTTGAACTGAATTTATAAAAACGTTGACCCTTTGTGGCAAACTTTGCTTGCCATTTGCTTGCCATTTTTAAAGAGAAACATTAAAGGATCCAAGCCTTTTTTTTATAGAAATTCGTCGGTGCAATGTCGATTTTCGTCGGCACACTTTCGTCGTCCCAACCCCTAAAGGGAAATTGCTAGTAACGCCCCTGGCCTTGGCTACAACTAGAAGTATTTGAGACAAGAGTATAATTTTATTTGGCAACCGAGCGTCAATCCCCCTCCCCTGAAATCCTAGATCTGCCACTGTTTCTAAGTTGTAAATATAATAGAAAATTCATTTTTTTTGTGGGGAATTGGCATAATTTTCCGCAATGACCTCGCAAAATTTAATGAAGTTTGCCCCCCCAAAAATTTTTCTGAAATTACGCCCCTGATACCGGGCTTCCAGACTATGGGGGGGTGAATGAATATTTTTATCAACTTTGAACTTTTCGTATTCTTATTCTTTTAATATTTTTATACTTTTAGCTGATGATGGAGTGGTGTTATCAGCCGTTACGCAGGTATCCGTAGAGCCGTCAAAATCGATGACCGATAAAGATCCCTTAGGGACCGAAGTTGAACTTTATGTTGTTGAAGATATGATCAAAGTAAATGCAGAAATAATAGAAGAAGTTAAAGATATGGCTTCGTTGAGTGAATCAGAGCCGTTAACCCCTTTACCGGAACAAGATTACCCAGTACAGCCTGTAAAGACAAACTTCAACGAAAACATCAGTGTAAGTGAACAATCTCTTAGTGACACAAGAAAGTCAAGCGTTGGTGTGTCGGAGGACAACGAAGAGCTACTTACAAAGTGCCTGGCCTTGATAGATGTTAAGTATGATTTAATTGGTGAGTGCCGAGCAAAATTTCGCTTTGACAGTGCCTCGGACAATAAAATAAAAACTCTCGCCATCGATACTGCCAGTATGTGTGAATTTGTAGATGAAAGCTTAAAAGAACTTGAAGTTTTGTCAGCAGCTATAATCGAAGCTGAAACTCACAAGAGCATGACTTTTGAAAATCTGCCTCTTGATTGTCGTGTCGATCATGATCCAGGGAAGCGACCCACTTAAAGAGCTTCAGAAACGCTATTTACTAACAATGGGTCATAACCAGCCGTATCTAGCAGCTTTTCCAGAGCAGAAAAACGTATCGATAGGCAGCAGACATCAGAAGAGAATGAACGTTGGTTGGTACAAAAAGTACAGGTACCTTGAGTATAGCGTCAGCAAGGACTGAATCTACTGCTTTGCATGCATTTTGTTTCCTTTTGGACCAAAACGAGAAAAGGCAGAAGATGCGTGGGTTAAAAGTGGACTGTGTTCTTGGAACAAGATGATGAGTAGAGGGGCTGAGAACCCTGGCAAGCTGAAGGAACATTTTGAAAGTGCCGCTCATCATTCAGCAGTCATTGATATGGTGGTTTATAGCGAACCCGAATTTGGCATTGAAAAAATGTTTGATGAACAGACTAAGGCCTTGAAAAGGCAACAAGAAAAGAAAGCAATTGAAAACCGACGAGGGGTGAAGGCCCTAATGGACATAGTAAAGACACTGAGAAAACAACAGATTGCCCTTCGTGGTGCGGCTGATGACAATGATGGAAACTTTCGTCAAATTGTAAACCTAGTTGCTCGCTGTGATCCACATTTCAGTAATTGGTTGCGTTAAAGAACAATGAAGAAGAACATGGTAAACTACCCTATCGGTGTCTCGCAAAACCAATTCCTTGAGGTACTGGGTAACGAAATTAAGCGCATGATTGTAACCGCTGTGAATGCTAGTGGCGCATATTCAATTATCGCAGATACCAAACCGGACTGCGCACACGAAGAAAGACTTGTGATTTGCGTCAGGTTTGTTGGTTCTGATGGCACCATCCAAGAGAGACTTTTAGCCATAGTACCAGTTGAATCAAGAAAAGGGAAAGAAACTGCCGATAAAATCCAAGTAGTCTTGGAAAAGGCAGGAGTAAGCAAAGAGGCGCTCATGTACCAAAGCTATGATTATGCGAGCAACATGTCTGGTGTTCGTCAGGGGGTCCAGGCACATATATCAGCCGAAGTAGGAAGGGAAGTACGCTATATTCACTGCATGGCTCATAGAGAAAATCTTATTGTGGAACTCGCCTGTAGTAGCAGTTCCATACTTCGAAAAATATTTGAAATCTTGCAGGAACTCTATGTCTTCTTTACTGGTGGAACGAAGCGAGTTCTAGCTTACAAACGAGCACTTGAGAGAGCTGAGTCGATGCTCAAGCTAAGAAATCTGTCAATGACAAGATGAACGTCCAGGTCCGAGAGCTTGACAGCGTTGTAGGCCAGCTTTGACACCATTGTTGAAGACTTTGAAGAGCTAATAGAACAAGATGAGGAAAAAATAATAAAAGAAAACACTCGAGCTCTGCATCGCCAAATTACTTGCTTTGATTTTATTGTTAGACTTATGTTCATGCGCCAAGTCATGTTCAGGACGAAGGTTCTTGCAGAAAAGCTGCAGGATGAACAGCTCGATCTTATGACTGCAAATACAAAACTCTGGTCAACACGTGACATCTTAGATGCTCTCCTCCAAGATACGGCTCAGATAGAGAGGCATATTGAAGCAACAAAAGCAGCAGCAGAAAAATTTGTTTCAATAGCCGAAGACGAGTTCCGACTTAAAAACCGTCCTTGACGTCCACCTTCTCGTTATTCAGAGGTGATTCCTAATTCTGGAGCCAACATGTCGGATGACTGGAAATCGTTTTATGTTAAGGACCTCTGCGATATCCTCAGAGTCCTTTTGAACAGCTTGGACGATGAAATCCATGACAACTCCTCTTTTCTAGAGCCAGCGTACCAGTGTCTATTGGGAAAAATGGACGACAGCTATGAAAGCCTTTCGGAAGTAGCGAAGCTGTTTCCGGGAAAACGCCTAGATCCCGCGGAACTCGTGTTAGAGCTTAAGGCCTTCAAATGCTTTTTGATCAGGACTGAGGTCGAAAGCAGTAAAGCCATTGATCGGACCGTTTTCGAGGCTCTATTTAAAGAAATTTATGCTGTCAAGACAATATTCCCAACTCTCTGGTCAGTTTACCAGTGGATCGCAACAGCGCCACCAACTGCAGCAACGGCAGAAAGAAGCTTCAGCAAACTGAAATTGGTTATGACACGTTTACGTGCAACAATGGATCACGACCGTTTGGATCATCTCCTCATGATGTGCTACGAGACTGACGTTTCTGACGAGCTGAAACTTGACAAATTGCTAGAAGTCTGGTTGCCTCCCAAGCCAAGACCGTTGGCTTTTTAATTCAAGTTAGTTTTTTTTTCATTCCGACTCTTTTTATGTATACTAATTGAAATTCTAAATTTCTTACTTTGGCTTATATAAATCATAATATCATCATACCTCACCTCATCAATTGCTTTATTCCACATGAAAAGAGCAAAATCGTTCGCTTTATCAGAGGACAGTATAGCTTATTAAAGATGTGCCTCTCGGGGCGGATCGGGCTCAATTAATTCAGTAAAACCGTTGGAGTTCCTATGATAGCGATTCGGTATTAACACAAAGCACAAGAAGTTAAACTCATGTTTTTTTTCTAATTATTAACAAAATAAAAAAAAGTCGGCAAAAATGACCAGTCAGTTGGTAAAATCTATTGGCTCCCCCCCCCCAACATTTTGGCTAGAAACGCCCCTGACTAGCAGCCAAATATTTAATTTTTGCTATAATATATAATTTTTCAGGAAGGAGTGGGATACACTTAAAAATAAAAGTTTGTACGAAAAATAATATTCTCAAGGAAAAAAGAAAAATATCTAATTTTCACATAAAAAATGAATCAAAATTATTGACTCGGAGGATATCTGGCAAAAAGATCAATTCCTTTATTCTTTGAACAATCAATGTAATGTAGGCTATTTAAAATTGATATATTAAGTCCAAAAATTAGAGTAAAAGAAAATCAGACTCAAACTAAGATTACATAAAATATTTTTTTTGCCAAGATAAAATATGTATAGACTTGTCTTTATGCATTTTCTGAAGCCTAAGGAAGGGAGGTATGGAATAGGTAAAGGTAGGGTCCATTTAGTTTCCAAGTAAACCAACCATTATATTTTGAAATAACATATAAAAGGCATTGAGTGGTATGTTTCATAGCTCAGCTATAAAAATATCTCTAAATTCACCATAAGACCCTCCTCGCCTTTTCTAAATAGGTACCACCCTTTGATTTTACAATAGTCATGTAAAATATACCTTTTTCATTTCAGAATGATTCTTTAGTATTTTTTATATTTTCAGACATTTGAAAATTAAAAAGAATTGCAAAAGAAGAGAAAATTAAAACTCACAATCCAGCTGTCTATATAACCCTCTTACCATCAGTCTTCAGAGTTAAACTGAACATACACGCTTTCAAATAAAATTCTTTACCACAAGTCTCAAGAGAATGTGAAATAAAATGGAATAATCTTATGAGCATTATGCTTTTACTAACATAGGAGAAAAACTTTATATTTCCATGATCTTAGTCTGTTTTTTGATGGTTAGACATTAATTGGGACAAAAATTTTGGAAAGTAATGAATAATTACAAGCCACCCCTAGGTCAAGTAAAGTAAAAGTGATAGTCACTAGTGGTAGATAGTGGCTAGTAATAAATCCTTAGGGATGGCTACCAAGAGCAAAAAATTATTTTCAGACAACCAATTTTTTGGGGTGGGAAATAGAGATTTTAGGAAGAAATCCCTAGAAATTTGTGGATTGCATTTCTTGACAAAATCTGCTGACAAATTTTATAAGGCCATGAAAACTGCCAATTAGAACTTCTACCATACTACACAGCTTTTGGCAAGTCTGGGTAACAAGTTTCAGAAAATTTGTTAAGAGTCTTAGCTTTTAAAAAAAAAAAATCACATGAATTACATCATATTTATCAACATATTTCAAGAACATACATAATAATTTTCTCGGTAGTGGTTGTATCATTTTTAGTGTCTATGATGCAGGAAAAATTACAAGAGAAACATAGATAAGTATTCAACACCAAGCATTATAAGTCTTTTTGCTAAAGATGTTTTATGCAGTTTCATAATGCCAAGAAGACCATTGAATAAGTAACAAGAAATAGACAGTAAGAATATTTGCAACAACAACAGTTACAATGAGGCAAAATTGAAAATTAAGAACAAAGAAATATCTGGTTAGAATTTAAATGGCAGCAAGAATTACAAGCTACAGTGAGAATAAGAACTTGTCAAAAGTATTTTGGAAAATTGGTATCCTGGGATTTTCTGGCCTGCAAAAACAATCTAAATAGATCTCGCCAAAAGAAAGTTTTTCAAAGAAAAGTATAGGACATACTACACTTAAGATCAGAAGAAATAGAAATGTACAATAGCGTAAAGATACCAATGATTTGACAGTGCATTTTAGGAACCATTGTCAAAACTTTCCTTCAAAGCGAAATAACTCTGCTTAGCCTTGACTTGGAGCGCAATCTCTTGAAGCTGTTTTGTATTTCAACAATAGAAAACGTTGACACAATATCCGGTACACCCAGATAAAAAAAGAACATTTAATTCAGTCAGTTTCCTGTTTTCAACAAGAAAGGAGCTCCCAACAATTTTTCAGGTATGCAATATTCAAACTGCTGTTACTTGGTTATTTATTGCAAAAAGTTGGGACTAGCACCAATTCGTCAAGATACATCTGAATTTTAGTCACATTAGCTTTTTCTTCATAAAATTAAAATGGCAACAAATATTACATTGTCAAAACTAGGTTCAAAGTGTCGAAAATTCTTGTTTAAAGTAGTGGAAGACCAGGCGCACTAAAAATGTTCCTTTAGTCAAATTCAAGCGTCAATAATGGCTTCTATAAATTGATTTATTTCTTTTGCAAATATCTTGTAGTAACCTTGTCAAAATTTTTGACAGACAGCAACAGGCCCTGTCGAAATATAGGTGACTCTGTCAAAACTTCACAGAACATGTAAAACGAATGAGAAATAATTGGTGTCAAGATTCTAGGGTCCACTGACAAAAATATAGCTGTCAAATTTATGGGTACCCGCTACTACAAAAAACTGCAGAGGTTCATATGGAAGTCAATTTTCCCTTTCTTTAGCACTTATCAATGAAACTAAAAAAAAAATCTCAAATTTGGTTTGGAAGTTGAACTGCAGCTTGACAATTACTATGCCGTTTTCTTTAGCAACAAAAAAACAAGGTGCCATATTTTGTTGTTAGGTTTCTGAACTTTCCTGACAAAGGACAGTCCAAACTAATGTTTTTCAACTGGATTAGAATCGCATATCACACTTTAAAAAATATAAATGTTTTTACTTTTATAACTATAATAAATCAAATAATTTTAACATTTTGATTACTAAATATCAATACATGTATATTAAACTGACAATGCGCATTCATTTGTAATTTTTCACTAAAGTACAAGTTTTCTTCTGGTCTTGGGAAGGCATAGGGGTTTTGCGCCCAACTTATGTTAATTTCTGCTCGTTTTGAGTTTGACTCGGTTATTTATTGTAATTTCTGTTGGTTTTGGGTTTCATTTATTTATCGATACTGATTTGTGGTAGTTTCGACCTTGGTAGATTATTTGATTTTATTTTTGCTCATTTTTTGTTTAATGGAGTTCTTTACTTTTCTTTGAAACTTATTTTGTGGAAAAAGTTTTTTTTAATTAATTTCTGTTCGTTTTATATTGACATAGTCTTTTCAGGGAAAAAGCAAATAACACTTTAAATCTTTTCGTTTTTTTAAGACTTTATAGTTTGGCCTGCTATTTGTATGCTGGAGAAAACTTTTCAGCAATTTTTAACAACATACACCTATTTAAAAATCTGGACACAAATAGTACTGTTTAACTTATTTTCATACCTCCTCTAGTTGACCTGAAATGGAAAACTTGATACCATTCGCAAAAAAATCTGTTTACTTTCTTTGATAGCTTGGATACACTTACACTATTTTGATTTGGTTAAATTTTAAGAGCAGAAGTAGCCTCGAAAGTTTGAACATAATACCCTCAGTCGTTCTTGGGATACTGCTGAGATGCCTTATTGGGAATTAGCATTATCACAGTGCATTTTGATTTAATCTTAAGGCAACATTTAGTTTTTAACCATAATGGACAAATGAGAGGGTGGGAGTGGAAGGAGGATTAGTTGCCCTCCAATCACTTTCGACTATTAAAAAAGGCATCAGCCCTTTCTATTTTCAGTCGAATGACTGTAGTGAGGCAATAATAGATCCGACGAGTGATTGCGACCTACGCCTTACCACGGGGCAGTCACCTATGGATTCTACGAGTGATTGCATAATATGCCTTACCACGGGTCAGTCACCTATTACTACGAACGGTACTTGCCTTACCAGACGGGTTTTCTGAGGTAACACCCATTTTTTTGGGGTCAATCAGAGAGAGAGCGGTGGTTACTCCATATACAGTAACTTGATTAGTAAGTTTTTTTTAAAAACTTGGCAACGTATGATGTACTCAAGCAAAAACCCTATAAGATTTTTGTTGTCACTATTCTAGTTTTTTCTAAACCAGTATTTGCTTGCCTGTATAGGACCATGCTATTTGCTTAACATCCGTTTTTTTATATTTGTCCTTGAAAAACCGTATACAGGTTTTTTTCTATTTTTGTTGTCAATTTTACAATGGCACCTTTTCAGAGCATGTACTTATGGATACCTTTCCAAGCAAGATGGTTAAACATGCTTTTTACAATCGGAAATGTTTTGATTAACATTTGCAAAAAAAAGGGGGTAATGGGATTTGCGAATTGGAGGAGATGGGGTGATTATGTACTGTATAATACACAAGTGATGTTTTGGAGAGTATTGTCAATTTAACGAGAAATGACTGGAAAGTGTTTTGAGGGAGATGGGTTGCATGGAGGGTTGAGTTTTTCAAAGAGAGTGAGTATTTGACATTTTTGCAAAAAGGGATAAGGAATTCGCAAATTGAACTCTATGAACGATATTAATTAATGTTTTGAATAATAGGAGTGTGAATGATTCTAATTAGTGATTGGATTGTATGACGGTGGAGAAAAAAAGGATTAAACTGATTAACAGTTAAGGTAACCCCGAAGGGGTTGTTAACTCAGGTAATTTGTTACTTGACCTAGCTTTACCTCTCCGATGTGGTCTGTATAATACACAAGTAACGTTTGAAAAGTATTGTCAATTTAAAATAGGATCTAACGTTCCCTTCATTCCCCCATTTCTCAGGGGCAGGGGAGGGTAGAAGAGGGGGAGGGGGAGTCAATTTTGGAGGTATAACAAGTACCATTCATTGCGATCGTAGCTCTATGTTGGCTCGTTTTAAATACTTCAGCTTGTCTATTCATTTGTGTTAAATAAAGATCTTGAATCTGGAAAATGAAAAAATAAGTATTTAAACAAAATTTACGATGCTGCTAATTAAAGAATAGTAGGCTACACTCAGAATTGTTTGCATGAGGGTTCAGTTAAAGAGGGTTCACTTGCACGAGGGTTCAGATGCATGGGGGTTCAGTTGCTTGGGGTTCAGTTACACGAGGATTCAGTTACAATGGAACCCACACAAAAACAATGGGACACACACAAAAGCCAAATTAGCCCAGTGGCCTATGAGAAATCTCAGTAGCATGGGGGTTCAGTTGTACAGGGTTTCAGTTATACAGGGGTTCAGTTACATGGAGGGTTCAGTTGCACGAGGTTTCAGTTAAAGGGGGTACAGTTACACGGGGGTTTAGTTAAATTGGGTCGAGTTGCACGAGGGTTCAGTAGCACGAGGGTTCAGTAGCATGGGGATTCAGTTGTACAGGGTGTCCTTTATACAGGGGTTCAGTTACATGGAGGGTTCAGTTGCACGAGGGGGGATTTGCAAATTGGAGGAGATGGGGTGATAGTGTACTGTATAATACACAAGTGATGTTTTGGAGAGTATTGTCAATTTAAAATAGTTTAGAAATAAAAAAAAATTAATAAGAAATGGCTGAAAAGTGTTTTGAGGGGGATGGGATTGCATGGAGGGTTGAGTTGCAAGAGGGTTCAGTTAAAGGGGGTACAGTTACACGGGGGTTTAGTTAAATTGGGTTGAGTTGGCCGAGGGTTCAGTAGCACGAGAATTCAGTAGCACGGGGGTTCAGTTGTTGAGGGTTTCGGTTATACAGGGGTTCAGTTACATGGAGGGTTCAGTTGCACGAGGGTTCAGTTAAAGGGGGTATAGTTACACAGGGGTTTAGTTAAATTGGGTCTTAGTTTAAAAAATGCTAGGAGGACTTGAGTTTTGTGGGTAGGGTGAAAAATGGTACTTATTCATTATCCTGGTAAACATTATACCTCATTCTTTTATTCTAACTTAACTTCTAGGAATAGGACTTCATTCCATCGGCTAAATCAGTTTATTCATCTATAACGGTGAACAAAAAGACTATTAATTCTCCGTATTCTTCTTTTCTTCTGATCATGCGCCCATTCCTCCTTCTCTCTTCTTCTTCTGATCATGCGCCCATTCCTCCTTCTCGATCGGGGTCAGTTGACGTCTCAGTATCCGGTAAAAATTGCATATTCCACTCGTTCTCCACACCTCATAATATCCATCATGAGTAATATAGTGTGAGTCATCGATCTTAGGTTCCCGATCTAGACATGAAAATTAAAAGGCTTAAAATATATGGAATTTGTATAAGCTGTAATGGGCAAAAATTATTACTTCACGATCGATCTTATATACATAAAGATAATGTATTAAAAAGACCGTCAAAAAATTTTTTTTCAGTGTAAGCCCGTGCAACTTCTATGGCAAGCACCATTTATCAGATAGCTAAGGAGGGTTCAGTTACATGAGGGTTCAGTTAAAGAGGGTTCAGTTGCATGGGGGATTCAGAAGCTTGGGATTCAGTTAAAGAATACCTCCTCGACAGATATATTTTTTTAATGTATTTTATAGCTATTACCAAAACGTCTAGCATAAAGAGCAAGGTATTTCGGAGGGGGCAGCTCGCTTCATATACGGGATAATTTGCATACGTCTTAGTTTTTAATGATGTTCCTTATTTCCAGTTGAAAATGCTTATTTTTTAATTTAATTGGGATGAAAAGTTAAAGTCTAGCATAAAGAGCAAGGTATTTAGGAGGATGCAGTTCACTTCATATACCGGATAATTTCTATTTGTCTTAGTTTTAATGATGCTCCTTATTCCTTGTTGAAAATGCTTATTTTTTAGAAGTCACCTCTTGCATACACAATGGAGAAATTTCATTCAAAAAATTATGAAAAAATTGTAAGTAAGTAACAATGTCTGGGGACCGGAACTTCTCAAATAATAAATCCCAGGAACCTAACACCCACGAAAATCTAAAAAACTAGGTCTGAAAACCCAAACAGCTAATTAACCTTTCTAATTCATGATTTCATCTAGACATGAAAATTAAAAGGCTTAAAATATATGGAATTTGTATAAGCTGTAATGGGCAAAAATTAATACTTCACGATCGATCTTATATACATAAAGATAATGTATTAAAAAGACCGTCAAAAAAATTTTTTTTCAGTGTAAGCCCGTGCAACTTCTATGGTAAGCACCATTTATCAGATAGCTAAGGAGGGTTCAGTTACATGAGGGTTCAGTTAAAGAGGGTTCAGTTGCATGGGGGATTCAGAAGCTTGGGATTCAGTTAAAGAATACCTCCTCGACAGATATATTTTTTTAATGCATTTTATAGCTATTACCAAAACGTCTAGCATAAAGAGCAAGGTATTTCGGAGGGGGCAGCTCGCTTCATATACGGGATAATATGCATTCGTCTTAGTTTTTAATGATGTTCCTTATTTCCAGTTGAAAATGCTTATTTTTCAATTTAATTGGGATGAAAAGTTAAAGTCTAGCATAAAGAGCAAGGTATTTAGGAGGGTGCAGTTCACTTCATATACCGGATAATTTCTATTTGTCTTAGTTTTAATGATGCTCCTTATTCCTTGTTGAAAATGCTTATTTTTTAGAAGTCACCTCTTGCATACGCAATGGAGATATTTCATTCAAAAAATTATGAAAAAATTGTAAGTAAGTAACAATGTCTGGGGACCGAAACTTCTCAAATAATAAATCCCAGGAACCTAGCACCCACGAAAATCTAAAAAACTAGGTCTGAAAACCCAAACAGCTAATTAACTTTTCTAATTCATGATTTCAGGCACGTCAAATCACGAAATCTAAAAAAACCTAGGTCTGAAAACCCTTTGTGTGTGTGTGTTCCGACTCTTGCATAAGAAAACCTTAAAATTTAGTAAATTGTCAAACGATGTCAAAATGTAACCTCTTAGTTTAACTGAGGTATTGGACCTTTCATCTATACCGAACAAAAAAAAAATAACTAGTTGAAGATGTGTTTAAATTCTTCATCAACATAAAACCATAACGGATATAGCCTTAGCTAGTTAAAACTGCGCATAAATTCTTGATTTCTTTAAAAATGACTGAATTTCAAAATCAAAATGAATTTTGCATTTAATACTTTTCGTTTAAACTTAAAATATGCTAAAAGAAGGTTCTCGTGAAACTATTGCAGTTTCTATAAAAATGACTGAATTACAAAATCAAAATTAAATTGCATTTGCTACTTTTCGTTTAAACTATTGCAGTTTCTATAAAAATTTGAAAGCTAAAAGTTAAAAAGCTGCTCACCAAGTTTAGCGAAATAAAAGCGTCTATTTGCGTTCCACTTCATGATTCGAATTGTAAGAAGGAACTGAACACACATCACTCCATTTTTAAGGCATTTTATACGTTATATCTTGGGAATTAAAAGAAATTAAGCCCCTTCTTATCAGATTCAAACGCTTAATATCCCCAAGCATATGCGGTAACGGTTAATTATTACGAAAATCATAAGGGAGAGGAATCTATATCTTGGAAATTAAAAGAAATTAAACCTCTTCTTATCAGATTCAAACGCTTAATACCCCAAGCATATGCGACTAAAATTTCACTTTAGAGTGCTAACGTGTATCTGATGAAATAATTTAAGTCCAGTTTCAGAATTCCTATCAAGTCGAACAATAAAGCAAAAACGAAAACAACTACAAAAAAACCCCTAATTTTAAACAGTTTTTGGGAAACAAGGTGAAAGTAAAGTGCAACTCGTATAAATGAAACCCAAAACGTAAAAAAACTACAATAATTAACCGAGTCAAACTCAAAACGAGCAGAAATTAACATGAGGTTATGTGCGCGCACATAACCTCATCTAAATTAACCTTAAAAAAATGAAACTATCTTGTTTTTATCATGAACTGTTTAGCCTGTAGACCCATTCCTGAAAGTTTAATTTTCCTAACCTAACCCCTTTCCAAGATAGCCAAAAGTAGCTAAATTAACCTTAAAAAATGAAACTATCTTTTTTTTATCATGAACTGTTTAGCCTGTACACCCATTCCTGAAAGTTTCATTTTCCTAACCTAACCCCTATCCATTTTTCTTCTTTTTTTTCCCTATCCCCTTTTTATGTTGTTTTTTAAACATTTATTAATGTATATATTGTTTATTTTTTTCAGTTTTACCAGTTTTTATCTTTTTAACTAGTTGCCATTTTGCAGATTTTAATATAACTGACAAAGGAATCATATAGCATTCCGATATTTATTTATTTATTTTTTTTTGCAATAACTGAATTTTGTTTCTAAACTATTACATTTTTATCCTATTTTGTTTTATTTCATTAGCATTAACCGAACTTTACTTCTTGTATGATTTAAAGCTAATAGAACAGTACCGTAGAATTTTACTAAACTTTTTTTTATTTATAAAAATGTACTATCTTAAAAATTTTGGGGAACATAAGACACAAGTTATCAATATTAATTAACTAAAGTGAATACTTACCATCACAATCAGAATGTCTTCTCTCTCTGATCTGAATGCCCCCCAGGTAAAATTGTCGCTTCTTCGTTTGAAGGTCTTAACATTAGGTCTGCTTCCGTATTATTCTGTATATGTAGGTAGTTGAAAGAGATGTTTTTTTTTGTCAAATTGATCTTAAATCATCACATTCGAAAACAAAATAAGAAATAAATTAGGTCTTGGGAGGAGGTTTAGTTGCCCTCCAGTCTTTACGGTCTCTTAAAAAGGACACTAGAACAAAAAAAACAACAAATAGAAACGCATCCGTGATCTGTCTTCTGGCAAAAACATAAATTCCACATTTGTGCAGATAGGAGATCATAACCCCCAAAATAACATTTTCTGATACGCTGTATCTGAAGGTCGGATTTACATTAAGATTTATTGACTTTTTGGGGGGTGTTTCTCCCTTTTTCGAAAATCAGGCTCCCTGTTTTCAAAATCCCCTTTTCTTCTGAGGCTTGGAGCATTTGGTGGGTAGATATTAAACGTAATGAAATTTATATATTTGCAATCTGCATAAAAAGCTAATTCTTGTCAATTGTTATCAAAATTCCATTTTTGAGTTTCGGTTACAATTGAGCTAAGTCGCTCCTTCATTACAATTTAACACTATGAACTATTTGATAAAACTTATTGGGCTAACGTCCTATTTTTAATTAATCCTGTAGCAAACCGGAGTTTTTGAAGCACGATTCACGCTATTAAAGCTTAGTATTTCAGACTCCAGTTGAAATGTGCACCATTTTAGAAAATTCTCTTTTTGGGGGAAGCTTTTGGTTCCTTTACGTGTACGTAAAGGACTGAAATACTCTTACAGGCGTCTTCTTTTCTTCGATATATTTGCTTACTTGGTTATTCAGCGTAAGCAGCGAATTTATGGCAAATCCAGGGAAGAATTTTTTTTTTGAAACGCTTTCTGGGTCTCATTACAAAAATGACGTTCCTCGCAAAAACATAAGTTGTTCCCACAAAAGGATTTTCGTTCTTAATTAGAAAAAATTAAAAAAAACACTTTTTCCACAAAATAAGTTTTTCAAAGAAAAGTACAGAACTCCATTAAACAAGAAATTAGCAAAAATAACATCAAATAATCTACCAATCGTGAAACTGCCACAAATCAGCATCGATAAATAAATGAAACCCAAAATGAACAGAAATTACAATAATTAACCGAGTCAAACTCAAAACGAGCAGAAATTAACACAAGTTGGGCGCGAAACCCTATGCCTTCCCAAGGCCAGAACAAAATTTGCACTTCACTGAAAAATACAAGTGAATGTGCATTGTCAGTTTAATATACATATACTGATATTTAGCAATCAAAATGTTAATATCATTTGATTAAAGGTGTAAAAGTAAAACCATTTGTATTTTTTCAGTAAAGTGCAAATTTTGTTCGTGTCTTGGGAAGGCATAGGGGTTTTGCGCCCAACTTATGTTAATTTCTGCTCGTTTTGAGTTTGACTCGGTTAATTATTGTAGTTTTTTTTCGTTTTGGGTTTCATTTATACGAGTTGCACTTTATGTTAATTAAACCTCTGCAGAACCTATGTTAATTTCTGCTCGTTTTGAGTTTGACTCGGTTAATTATTGTAGTTTTTTTTCGTTTTGGGTTTCATTTATACGAGTTGCACTTTACTTTCACATTGTTTCCCAAAAACTGTTTAAAATTAGGGGTTTTTTTTGTAGTTGGTTTCGTTTTTGCTTTATTGTTCGACTTGATAGGAATTCTGAAACTGGACTTAAATTATTTCATCAGATACACGTTAGCACTCTAAAGTGAAATTTGAGTTGCATATGCTTGGGGTATTAAGCGTTTGAATCTGATAAGAAGAGGTTTAATTTCTTTTAATTTCCAAGATATAGATTCCTCTCCCTTATGATTTTCGTAATAATTAACCGTTACCGCATATGCTTGGGGATATTAAGCGTTTGAATCTGATAAGAAGGGGCTTAATTTCTTTTAATTCCCAAGATATAACGTATAAAATGCCTTAAAAATGGAGTGATGTGTGTTCAGTTCCTTCTTACAATTCGAATCATGAAGTGGAACGCAAATAGACGCTTTTATTTCGCTAAACTTGGTGAGCAGCTTGTTAACTTTTAGCTTTCAAATTTTTATAGAAACTGCAATAGTTTAAACGAAAAGTAGTAAATGCAATTTAATTTTGATTTTGTAATTCAGTCATTTTTATAGAAACTGCAATAGTTTCACGAACACCTTCTTTTAGCATATTTTAAGTTTAAACGAAAAGTATTAAATGCGAAATTCATTTTGATTTTGAAATTCAGTCATTTTTAAAGAAATCAAGAATTTATGCGCAGTTTTAACTAGCTAAGGCTATATCCGTTATGGTTTTATGTTGATGAAGAATTTAAACACATCTTCAACTAGTTATTTTTTTTTTGTTCGGCATAGATGAAAGGTCCAATACCTCAGTTAAACTAAGAGGTTACATTTTGACATCGTTTGACAATTTACTAAATTTTAAGGTTTTCTTATGCAAGAGTCGGAACACACACACACAAAGGGTTTTCAGACCTAGGTTTTTTAGATTTTGTGATTTGACGTGCCTGAAACCATGAATTAGAAAAGTTAATTAGCTGTTTGGGTTTTCAGACCTAGTTTTTTAGATTTTCGTGGGTGTTAGGTTCCTGGGATTTATTATTTGAGAAGTTCCGGTCCCCAGACATTGTTATTTACTTACAATTTTTTCATAATTTTTGAATGAAATTTCTCCATTGTGTATGCAAGAGGTGACTTCTAAAAAATAAGCATTTTCAACAAGGAATAAGGAGCATCATTAAAACTAAGACAAATAGAAATTATCCGGTATATGAAGTGAACTGCACCCTCCTAAATACCTTGCTCTTTATGCTAGACTTTAACTTTTCTTCCCAATTAAATTAAAAAATAAGCATTTTCAACTGGAAATAAGGAACATCATTAAAAACTAAGACGAATGCAAATTATCCCGTATATGAAGCGAGCTACCCCCTCCGAAATACCTTGCTCTTTATGCTACACGTTTTGGTAATAGCTATAAAATACATTAAAAAAAAATATATCTGTCGAGGAGGTATTCTTTAACTGAATCCCAAGCTTCTGAATCCCCCATGCAACTGAACCCTCTTTAACTGAACCCTCATGTAACTGAACCCTCCTTAGCTATCTGATAAATGGTGCTTACCATAGAAGTTGCACGGGCTTACACTGAAAAAAAAATTTTTGACAGTCTTTTTAATACATTATCTTTATGTATATAAGATCGATCGTGAAGTAATAATTTTTGCCCATTACAGCTTATACAAATTCCATATATTTTAAGCCTTTTAATTTTCATGTCTAGATGAAATCATGAATTAGAAAGGTTAATTAGCTGTTTGGGTTTTCAGACCTAGTTTTTTAGATTTTCGTGGGTGCTAGGTTCCTGGGATTTATTATTTGAGAAGTTCCGGTCCCCAGACATTGTTACTTACTTACAATTTTTTCATAATTTTTTGAATGAAATTTCTCCATTGTGTATGCAAGAGGTGATTTCTAAAAAATAAGCATGTTCAACAAGGAATAAGGAGCATCATTAAAACTAAGACAAATAGAAATTATCCGGTATATGAAGAGAACTGCATCCTCCTAAATACCTTGCTCTTTATGCTAGACTTTAACTTTTCATCCCAATTAAATTAAAAAATAAGCATTTTCAACTGGAAATAAGGAACATCATTAAAAACTAAGACGAATGCAAATTATCCCGTATATGAAGCGAGCTGCCCCTCCGAAATACCTTGCTCTGCTAGACGTTTTGGTAATAGCTATAAAATACATTAAAAAATATATCTGTCGAGGAGGTATTCTTTAACTGAATCCCAAGCTTCTGAATCCCCCATGCAACTGAACCCTCTTTAACTGAACCCTCGTGTAACTGAACCCTCCTTAGCTATCTGATAAATGGTGCTTACCATAGAAGTTGCACGGGCTTACACTGAAAAAAAATTTTTGACGGTCTTTTTAATACATTATCTTTATGTATATAAGATCGATCGTGAAGTAATAATTTTTGCCCATTACAGCTTATACAAATTCCATATATTTTAAGCCTTTTAATTTTCATGTCTAGATCGGGAACCTAAGATCGATGACTCACACTATATTACTCATGATGGATATTATGAGGTGTGGAAAACGAGTGGAATATGCAATTTTTACCGGATACTGAGGCGTCAACTGACCCCGAGTGAGAGTGAGGAATGGGCGCATGATCAGAAGAAGAAGAGAGAAGGAGGAATGGGCGCATGATCAGAAGAAGAAGAAGAATTCCTCGAAGTTAAGTTAGAATAAAAGAATGAGGTATAATGTTTACCAGGATATTGAATCAGTACCATTTTTCACCCTACCCACAAAACTCAAGTCCTCCTAGCATTTTTTAAACTAAGACCCAATTTAACTAAACCCCTGTGTAACTATACCCCCTTTAACTGAAGCCTCGTGCAACTGAACCCTCCATGTAACTGAACCCCTGTATAACCGAAACCCTGTACAACTGAACCCCCGTGCTACTGAACTCTCGTGCTACTGAACCCTCGTGCAACTCAACCCAATTTAACTAAACCCCCGTGTAACTGTACCCCCTTTAACTGAACCCTCGTGCAACTCAACCCTCCATGCAATCCCATCCCCTCAAAACACTTTTCAGCCATTTCTTGTTAATTTTTTTTTTATTTCTAAACTATTTTAAATTGACAATACTCTCCAAAACATCACTTGTGTATTATACAGTACACTATCACCCCATCTCCTCCAATTCGCAAATCCCCCCTCGTGCAACTAAACCCTCCATGTAACTGAACCCCTGTATAACCGAAACCCTGTACAACTGAATCCCCATGCTACTGAACCCTCGTGCTACTGAACCTCGTGCAACTCGACCCAATTTAACTAAACCCCTGTGTAACTATACCCCATTTAACTGAACCCTCGTGCAACTGAACCCTCCATGTAACTGAACCCCTGTATAACCTAAACCCTGTACAACTGAACCCCCGTGCTACTGAGATTTCTCATAGGCCGCTGGGCTAATTTGGCTTTTGTATGTGCCCCATTGTTTTTGTGTGGGTTCCATTGTAACTGAATCCTCGTGTAACTGAACCCCAAGCAACTGAACCCCCATGCATCTGAACCCTCGTGCAAGTGAACCCTCTTTAACTGAACCCTCATGCAAACAATTCTGAGTGTAGCCTACTATTCTTTAATTAGCAGCATCGTACATTATGTTTAAATACTTATTTTTTCATTTTCCAGATTCAAGATTTTTATTTAACACAAATGAATAGACAAGCTGAAGTATTTAAAACGAGCCAACATAGAGCTACGATCGCAATGAATGGTACTTGTTATACCTCCAAAATTGACTCCCCCTCCCCCTCTCCTACCCTCCCCTGCCCCTCAGAAATGGGGGAACGAAGGGAACGTTAGATCCTATTTTAAATTGACAATACTTTTCAAACGTTACTTGTTTATTATACAGACCACATCCGAGAGGTAAAGCTAGGTCAAGTAACAAATTACCTGAGTTAACAACCCCTTCGGGGTTACCTTAACTGTTAATCAGTTTAATCCTTTTTTTTCTCCACCGTCATACAATCCAATCACTAATTAGAATCATTCACACTCCTATTATTCAAAAAATTAATTAATATCGTTCATAGAGTTCAATTTGCGAATTCCTTATCCCTTTTTGCAAAAATGTCAAATACTCACTCTCTTTGAAAAAACTCAACCCTCCATGCAACCCATCTCCCTCAAAACACTTTTCAGTCATTTCTCGTTAAATTGACAATACTCTCCAAAACATCACTTGTGTATTATACAGTACATAATCACCCCATATCCTCCAATTCGCAAATCCCATTACCCCTTTTTGTTTGCAAATGTTAATCAAAACATTTCCGATCGTAAAAAGCATGTTTAACCATCTTGCTTGGAAAGGTATCCATAAGTACATGCTCTGAAAAGGTGCCATTGTACAATTGACAACAAAAACAGAAAAAAACCTGTATACGGTTTTTCAAGGACAAATAAAAAAAAACGGATGTTAAGCAAATAGCATGGTCCTATACAGGCAAGCAAATACTGGTTTAGAAAAAACTAGAATAGTGACAACAAAAATCTTATAGGGTTTTTGCTTGAGTACATCATACGTTGCCAAGTTAAAAAAAAACCCCTACTAATCAAGTTACTGTATATGGAGAAACCACCGCTCTCTCTCTGTTTGACCCCAAAAAAATGGGTGTTACCTCAGAAAACCCGTATGGTAAGGCAAGTACCGTTCGTAGTAATAGGTGACTGACCCGTGGTAAGGCATATTATGCAATCACTCGTAGAATCCATAGGTGACTGCCCCGTGGTAAGGCGTATGTCGCAATCACTCGTTGGATAATTATTGCCTTACTACTAATGAGGCCCTTTCGAAGTTCCAACGGCCACTCCTTTGATACGAAGTGCCCTGGTCCAAACAACAACAACAACAAAAAATATTACTTATCACTTTCGACTATTAAAAATGGCACTAGCCCTTTGAATTTCCAATCGAATGAGCTTTTTTTGAAGTTTCTACGACAACACCTTCTATAAAAACATTATATGCCCCCTGGGCATAACTTAAAACCCTTGCCCTGAGGGTTGTGGGGGTGTCCTCCTCAAAAACATATTTTCTATCTGGAACTCAACTATTCTGAACAAAATGGCTATCTCAAAATTTTGATTGGATGTGTTTATGGGGATGATGGGCGTGGGGGGGGGGGTAGTTGCCCTCCAATCACTTTCGAATATTAAAAAGGGCACTAGCTCTTTGAATTTCCAATCGAATTAGCCTTTTTTGAAGTTCCTACGACAACGCCTGCTATAAAAACCTTATACGCCCCAGGGAATAACTTAAAACCCTTGCCCTGAGGGTTATGGGAGAGTATCCTTCTCAAAAAAATATTTTCTATCTGGAAATCAACTAACATACGCTAAACAAAATCTCAAAAATTTGAATGGATATGTTTGGGTGAATGATGGACGTGGGGGGGGGCTAGTTGCCCTCCAATCACTTTCGACTATTAAAATGGTACTAGTTCTTTGAATTTCCAATCAAATGATCCCCTTTTGAAGTTTCTATGACAACGGCTTCTATAAAAACTTTATATACCCCAGGACATAACTTAAAACGCTTGCCCTGAGGGTTGTTGGGGAGTGTCCTCCTCAATAACATATTTTCTATCTGGAAATCAACTACGTTGAACCAAATGGCTCTCTCAAAATTTTGATTGGATGTGTTTGGGGGAATGATGGGCGTAAGGGAGGGGCTAGTTCTCCTCCAATCACTTTTGACTATTAAGAAGGGAACTAGCCCTTAAAATTTCCAGTCGAATGAGCTTGTTTTGAAGTTTCTACGACAATACCTTCTTATAAAAACCTTATATGCACCCAGGGCATAACTTAAAACCCTTGCCCTGAGGGTTGTGGGGGAGTTTTCTCCTAAAAATCATATTTTCTATCTGGAAATCAACTAGCCTACGCTGAACAAAATGGCTATCTCAAAATTCTGATTGGATGTGTTTGGGGGAATGATTGGCGTGGGGGCTAGTTCCCCTCCAATCACTTTCAACTATTAAAAAGGGCACTGGCCCTTTGAATTCCCAACTGAATGAGCCTGTTTTGAAGTTTCTTTGACAACGCCTTCTATAAAAACCTGGGGGAGTGTCCTCCTTAAAAACATATTTATATATGTAAATCAACTACGCTGAACAAAATGGCACAGGGGGGGGGGGGGAGCTAGCTCCCCTATTGGCTATCGCAAAATTTGATTGGATGTGTTTTGAGGAATTATGGGCGTTGGCGGGGGGGCTAAGTGCCCTCCAATCACTTTCGACTATTAAAAAGGGCACTAGCCTTTTGAATTTCCAATCGAATGAGCCTGTTTTGAATATTCTACGACAACACCTTCTATAAAAACCTTATATGCCCCCAGGGCATAACTTAAAACCTTTGCGCTGAGGGTTGCGGGGGAATGTCCTCCTCCAAAACATATTTTCTATCTGGAAATCAACTAGCCTACGCTGAACAAAATGGTTATCTCAAAATTGTGATTGGATGTGTTTTGAGGAATGATGGGCGTTGGCAGGGGGGCTAACTGCCCTCCAATCACTTTCGACTATTAAAAAGGGCACTAGCCCTTTGAGTTTCTAATCAAATGACCCTGTTTTGAAGTTTCTACGACAACGCCTTCTATAAAAACCTTATATGCCCCCAGGGCATAACTTGAAACATTTGCCCTGAAGGTTGTGGGGGAGTGTCCTCCTCAAAAACATATTTTCTATCTGAAAACCAACTACGCTGAACAAAATGGCTGTCTCACAATTTTGATTGGATGTGTTTGGGGGAATGATGGGCTTAGGCGGGGAGGGTCTAGTTGCCCTCCAATCACTTCGACTATTAAAAAGGGTACTAGCCCTTTGAATTGCCAATCGAATGAGCCTGTTTTGAAGTTTCTACGACAAAGCTTTCTGTAAAAACCTTATTTGCCCCCAGGGCATAACTTAAAACCCTTGCCACGAGGGTTTTGGGGAGTGTCCTCCTCAAAAAGATATTTTCTATCTGGAAATCAGCTACGCTGACAAAATGCTTATCTCTACATTTTGATTGGACGTGATTGGGGCAATAATGGGCGTGGGGGGGGGGGCTAGTTGCCCTCCAATCACTTTTGACTATTAAAAAGGGCACTAGCCCGTTGAATTTCCAGTCGAATGAGCCTGTTTTGAAGTTTCTACGACAACGCCTTCTATAAAAGCAATATATGCCCCCATTGTATAACTTAAAACCCTTGCCCTGAGGGTTGTGGGGGAGTGTCCTCCTCAAAAACCAATTTTCTATCTGGAAATCAACTACGTTAAACAAAATTGCTATCTCACAATTTTGATTGGATGTGTTTGGGCGAAAGATGGGCGTTGGGGGGGGGCTAGTTGCCCTCCAATCACTTTCAACTATTAAAAAGGGCACTAGCCATTTGAATTTCCAATCGAATGAGCCTTTTTTGAAGTGTCTACGAAACCCCTTCTATAAAAACTTATATGCCCCCAGGGCATAACTTAAAACCCTTGCCCTGAGGTTGTGGGGGAGTGTCTTCCTCAAAAACATATTTTCTATCTAGAAATCAACTACGTTGAACAAAAGGGCTATATCACAATTTTGATTGGATTTGTTTGGGGGAATGATGGGTGTGGGGGCTATCTGCCCTCCAATCACTTTCGACTATTAAAAAGGGCGCTAGCCATTTGAATTTCCAATCGAATGAGCCTGTTTTGAAGTTTCTACGACAACGCCTTCTATAAAAACTTTATATGCCCCCAGGGCATAACTTAAAACCCTTGCCCTGAGGGTTGTGGGGGAGTGTCCTCCTCAAAAATCTATTTTCTATTTGGAAATCAACTACGTTAAACAAAATGGCTATCTCACAATTTTGATTGGATGTGTTTGAGGGAAAGATGGGCTTGAGGGGGGGGGGGCTAGTTGCCCTCCAGTCAGTTTCGACTATTCAAAGGGCACTAGCCCTTAAATTTCCAATCGAATTAGCCTATTTTTGAAGTTTCTACGACAACGCCTGCTATAAAATCTTATGTACCCCCAGGGCATAACTTAAAACCCTTGCCCTGAGGGTTGTGGGGGAGAGTCCTCCTCAAAAAGATATCTTCTATCTGGAAATCAGCTACGCTGACAAAATTTCTATCTCAAAATTTTGATTGGATGTGTTTGGGGGAAATAATGGGCGTTGGGGGGGGGGGGGTAGTTGGCCTCCAATCACTTTCAACTATTAAAAAGAGCACTAGCCCTTTGAATTTCCAATCAAATGAGCCCCTTTTGAAGTTTCTATGACAACGCCTTCTATAAAAACTTTATATACCCCAGGACATAACTTAAAACCCTTGACCTGAGGGTTGTTGGGGAGTGGCCTCCTCAAAAACATATTTTCTATCTGGAAATCAGCTACGCTGAACAAAATGCTTATCTCACAATTTTGATTGGATGTGTTTGGGGGAATGATGGGCGTGGGGAGAGGGGGGGGCTAGTTGCCCTCCAATCACTTTCGACTATTAAAATGGCACTAGCCCTTTGAATTTCCAATCGAATGAGCCTGTTTTGAAGTTTCTACGACAACGTCTTCTATAAAAACCTTAAATTCCCCCAGGGCATAATTTAAAACCCTTGCCCCGAGGGTTGTGGGGGAGTGTCCTCCTCAAAAAGATATTTTCTATCTGGAAATCAGCTACGCTGACAAAATGCCTATCTCAAAATTTTGATTGGATGTGTTTGGGGGAATGATGGGCGTGGGGGGGGGGAGGGCTAGTTGCCCTCCAATCACTTTTGACTGTTAAAATGGGCCCTAGCCCTTTGAATTTTCAATCGAATGAGCCTGTTTTGAAGTTTCTGCGACAACGCCTTCTATAAAAGCCTTATATGCCCCCAAGGCATAACTTAAAACCCTTGCCCTGAGGGTTGTGGGGGAGTGTCCTCCTCAAAAACTTATTTTCTATCTGGAAATCAACAACGTTGAACAAAATGGCTATCTCACAATTTAGATTGGATGTGCTTGGGGGAAAGATGGGCGTTGGGGGGGGCTAGTTGCCCTCCAATCACTTTCGACTATTAAAAAGGGCACTAGCCCTTTTAATTTCTAATCGAATGAGCCTTTTTTGAAGTTTCTACAACAACACCTTCTATAAAAACCTTATATGCCCCAAGGGCATAACTTAAAACCCTTGCCCTGAGGGCTGTGGTGGAGTCTCCTCCTCAAAAACACATTTTCTATCTTGAAATCAACTATGCTAAACAAAATAGCTATCTCAAAATTTTCATTGGATGTGTTTGGAGGAATGATGGGTGTCGAGGGGGCTAGTTGCCCTCCAATCACTTTCGACTATTAAAAAGGGCACTAGCCCTTTGAATTTCCAATCGAATGACCTGCTTTGAAGTTTCTACGACAACGCCTTCATTAATAACCTTATACGCCCCCAGGGCATAACTTAAAACCCTTGACCTCAGGGTTGTGGGGGAGTGTCCTCCTCAAAAACATATTTTCCATCTGGATATCAACTACGCTGAACAAAATGCCTATCTCATAATTTTGATTGGATGTTTGGGGGAATGATGGGCGTGGGGGGGGGGGCTAATTGCCCTCCAATGATTAACTGTAAGTAAGTAGTTGCTCATTTTTATCATAAGCAGCACAATAGCGCTGCCTAAGTTAAGGATGATGTTGGCACAATTTTTTGTTATTTATTTTTTTCCTTTAGACCTGGGCACGTCGTATCGAATGAGTTGTCGTAGAAACTTTTTAAATAGTCGAAAATGATTGGAAGGCAATTAACCCCACTCTGACGCCCACCATTTCCCCATATATTCAATCAAAATTTTGAAATAGACATTTTGTTCAACGTAGTTGAAAGGTCCAGAAACTATGTCTTTGAGGATGACACTCCCCCCACAGTCCTCAGGGCAAGGGTTGTAAGTTATGCCCTGGGGGCATATTAGGTTTTTAAAGAAAGCGTTGTCGTAATAACTTCAAAAAGGGCTTACTCAATTTGAAATCAAAAGGGCTAGTGTAGTTATTAATAGTTGAAAGTAATTGGAGGGCAACTGACCCCCCTCTCACGCCCACCATTTCCCCAAACACATGCAATCAAAATTTTGAGATATACATTTTGTTCAACCTAGTTAAAAGTTCTGGAAATTAGGGCTTTGAGGATGATAATCCCCTCAGAGACATCAGGGCAAGGGTTGTAAGTTATGCCCTGGGGGCATATAAGGTTTTTATAAAAAGCGTTGTCGTAGAAACTTCCAAAATAGCTCATTTGATTAGAAATTGAAAGGGGTAGTGGCAAGGGTTGTAAACCCTCAGGGCATTGAGGGCCACTAATCCCCCTCACACGCCCACCATTTGCACAAACACATCCAATCAAAATTTTGAGATAGAAATTTTACTCAACGTAGTTGAAAGGTCTGGAAATTATGTCTTTGAGGATGACACTCCCCCTAGAGCCCTCAGGACAAGGGTTGTAAGTTATGCCCTGGGGGCATATAAGGTTTTTATAGAAAGTGTTGTCGTAGAAACTTAAAAAAAACTCATTTGATTGGATATTCAAAGGGCTAGTGCCATTTTTAATAGTCGAAAGTGATTGGAGGTAAACTAGCCCCCTCTCACGCGCACCCTTCCCAAACACATCCAATCAAAATTTTGAGATAGGACTTTTGTTCAACGTAGTTTAAAATTCTGCAAATTATGTCTTCGAGGATGACAAACCCCCAAACTCCTTAGGGCAAGGGTTGTAAGTTATGCCCTGGGGGAATATAAGATTTTTATAGTGTTTTCGTAGAAACTTCAAAAAAGGTCTCATTCGATTGAAAATTCAAAGGGCTAGTGGTCTTTTTAATAGTCAAAAGTGATTGGAGGGCCACTAACCCCCCTCTCACGCCCACCATATCCACAAACACAATCGAAAATTTTAGATAGAAAATTTTGTTCAACGTAGTTGAAAGGTCCAGAAATTATGTCTTTGAGGATGACCCTCCTCCTAAGGCCCTCAGGGCAAGGGTTGTAAGTTATGCCCTGGTATGGTTACCTGGTATGTGGTAGTGGTACCAATCATACAACTACCACAAATCAGTATCAATAAATAAATGAAACCCAAGACAAACAGAAATTAAAATAATTCAAACTCAAAACGAGCAGAAATTAATCTGAGTAGGGTTCTAAACCCTATGCTCTCTAAAAACCAGAATATAATTTGTAGTTTTAAGAAAAAATTCTTTTAAATGTTTTCACTTTATAACCTTAAGAAACCAAAAATTAATTAGAATTTAAGGAATAGAAATCAGCATATATATATATATATATATATATATATATAATATATAATATTATATATATATATATATATATATAGATATATATATATATATATATAATATATATATATATATAATATATATATATATATATATATATATATATATATATATATATATATATTATATATAGATATATATATATATATATATATATATATATATAATATAGATATATATATATATATATATATATATATATATATAATATATATATATATATATATATATATTATATATATATATATATATATATATATATTATATATATATATATATATATATATATATATATATATATATATATATATATATATATATATATATATATATCAAACTGACAATGCACATTATTTCAGTATATTCATTCGAATTTTTTTCAGTAAAGTACAAACCATATTCTGGCTTTTAGAAAGCATAGGGTTTAAAACCCTACTCAGATTAATATATGCTCGTTTTGAGTTTGACTAATTTTAATTTCTGTTTTTTTTCATTTATTAATTGATACTGATTTGTGGTAGTTGTATGCTTGATAGATTATTTGATTCTAACTTTGTTCATTTTTGGTTTAATGGAGTTCTTTACTTTTTTTTGAAAAAATTATTTTGTGCAAAAAGTTTTTTTGATTGATCGTTAAAAAAGTCAAAGAAACAAGTTTTGATAATCTTACAAATTTTTTACTCAAAACTTTGGAAGGTTATCAAAACTGGTTTCTTTGACTTTTTTAAAACTATAAGAATGAGCCGCTTCTTACTTATAGTGCTTCACCACGAATTGTTGGACTATTATTTTGATTCTCAAATCAAAAGTCTTGATGATGAGTAGGATTTTCAAACTTAGTTTTCTCTATAATCTAATAACAACCCTCCCGCCCTTGAATTGCCTGCTAGGACCCCCATCTTTCTTTAATTCACGCATGTTTTTGCATATATTTTATCCTATGTCAGGCCTTTTCATGTTTTGTTTTTTCCATTTGCTGAGTTTTAAGTGACTTTTCTGTGATTTCATGATTTTATAGCATTTTTCATCAATAAATTTTGTATTTACAATGGTATGTTTCTTTTTAGATTTCATGTTACAGGGGGAATCTTCAGTATGTAAACATTTACACCATTTAGGCGTCTTGTAGCCCCCTTCACCTTCATTACTAAGAAAATACGCTATGAGCAGCCCAAAATATTATCTGGTAACCCTCTCTAGATTCATTACTTAATGAGCAGGTGATAGCAAACTAGGCAATTTCTAGTGATCGATTTCCCCCCCCCCCCCTCTGCGTGTCAATTATCACAGCCGTAGGAAGCACGCAATCGTCATTCTAGCATGCGCAAAAATGGGCTCACCTTGCATGCAAAAGTTATTTCCTAGAATATATTCGCCAAACCGTAACATCAGAAATATATTGCTTGTCCAGGTGTCTAGGGCACAGTGCATTGGATGGAAATGCCTTTCGAGTTCTAATGGGGACAAAATCATTAGAATATAAGGGCCCCCCTATGAAAAACACATTGAAAGAAAAATTAAATCTCAAAAAGTATTATGTAACAACCAACGTATGTGCCGTGCTCAGTTCCAAGCGGGTGTCCCCCACGAGCTCTGAAGGAACAGGTCACGTTAGAATATCTCATCCGTAAACATTTCCCATTGCATAAAAATTAAAGAAATGTTAAGAAACGTCTTGGAAAAAAAATTCCTAATCAAATTCCCCTGCTTGGTGCTGTCATTACGTAACACCCATGTGTGTGCCATGCTCAGCTACAAGGGGGGTCCCCCTTGGGCTCTGGACAAACATGTCTTAATAAAATTCCCCTGCTTGACTAGTGGACTCTAACATGTCCTATTAGGTAACGTTTACATAGCTAAGCATTCCCTTTTGCGTAACATTTGCATCACTTAGAAAACATTCCCTATTAAATAACATGCAAAGTAAACATTCTACCCTCAACTCAGTTCACATAGATAAACATTACCTATGTTGTAACATACACCTGCGTCTCTTAGTTTCCATATGGTGTAACTAATACCTGCTCTCGTGATCGGTTGCATTGCGGGTCCACTTAAAACAAGGCTGTCACGGGATACCATTTTACGTCCGTTTAAAACAGGGACCGCTTTTATTGCGGGAATGTGTCTTCCCAAATGTAAACCTTCCCATGACGTAATAACTTCTAACCCTTTAAAAGACGGTGTCTTTAAAACCAGGGGTGTGTGTCTCCCCAAATGTAAACATTCGCTGTGACATAACACGTGTTGGCCGTTTAAAACAGGGGTGTGCCTGAACACAGGGCGTTGCAGACCCGGAGGGGGGGGGGGCTGTCTTCCCAAAAGTAAAAATTTCCTGATATGTAACACCTGCTAACCCATTGAAACAGAGCCTTGCAGAATCCAAGGGGATGTGTCTTCCCAAATGTGAACATTCCCAATAACATAATACCTGCTGATCGTTTAAAACAGGGCTCTCGTGGAATGACAGGAGAGTGTCTTCCAAGATGTAAACAATCCCTGTGATGTAACACCTGCATCTCTTAGTTTCCCCCGACGACTTAACTAACACCTGCAGTCCGTTTAAAACAGGGATGTGTTTAAATTCCGGGGGTGTGTCTACCCAAAAGTAAGCATTCCCTGTGAAGTAATATGCACCTGCTCTTTTGGAATGATGAGCACTGCTTGTATAGCAGAATAGGACTCCGTTAAAAACAGGGCACCGTTTAAAAGTAGGAATAGGGCACCGTTTTAAGTTATTAATGGGATACTACTTATATATCACTCTTTTTTCACATGCTGATTTGAGTTATTATCCTCAATATATTTCACTATTGCACTTAAAGCAGCTTGAAGTCTATGTATATGCATTATGTTAAGTTTTGCTGCAAAACATAACTTTTCCTCCAATTTGAATTTGATCAATGATATCACATATCTCGCAAACATCTTATCCCGTTTAAGGTTTAGTCGACATTCTCCTGTTATTTTTACTAGTATGTTTGGTATTCTTTTATTTGTATCATTGCTGCTGCTGCCAATTCCGCTATCAACTTCCAATAGTGTAAACAAACCACTCATTTTTGCTATTATATACTTGTCAAATAAAAACTTGAAAAAAAGAATATATTCAAACTGTCCTCTCTCTGAACTTTACTTTCTTACTAGTATAAAATACATTTGAAATCCAACCCTACTGTAGATCTGGTTGCTAAGGCCTCATGAGTATATTTAAATTATGTTATCCTGTCAATATGCAAATTATGTATCCTCTGTAGTAGACAATCTGGTTGCTAGGGAAGGTCATTCACCAAATCTAGCCGCTAGGTAAACTGGTTATGCAAATCATGTATTCCTGTCTGATATGCAAATTATGTATTAGCGGGACCTGTTACAGGGATACTAACCGGTTATACGAATGATGTATTTCCGGGCTCCAGACTCCAACACTACTGACCCCTGAATCACAGAGTTTTATTAGAATGAATAGCTGTTATAACAAACTTTAGCGTAAAGAGGGAGGTATTGACGAGGCGGTGAACCACCTCATATACGTAATAATTTCTATTCGTTTTAAGTTTTAATGTTGATACTTATTTCAGTTTAAAAAACTTGTTTTTTTTATATCTAATTTCTGATCGTTTTTTTAATAATGCAGGGAAATCGGGCAACCACCAACATGGAAAATTCCCTCCCCATATAAAAAATTCCTCCATGGAAAGATCTTCACATGCAACTTTCTCCCCCCCCCCCACCAGAAAAAATCCTCCCTGAAAACGTCTGTATACTTCCCAATAACCAATACTATCTTTAAACAATATGTAATGTTCACAACTTGCAGCCCTTCCCCCAGGGACTTTTGGGGATTAAGTCATCCTAAAAAACATATTGGTTAGATGTTTCAATTATGCTAAACAAATTGGTTATCTCAAAATTTTGATCGGGTGACTTTGGGAAAAAACTGAGAGTGGGAGGGGGCCTAGTTACCCTCCAATGTATTTGGTCACTTAAAAAGGGCACTAGAACTTTTACTTTCCGTTCGAATTAGCCCTCTTGCGATATCATAGGACCACTGGGTCAATAAGATAACCCCTAGGAAGAAAAAAAAACAACAACAAATAAACATGCATTTCTTATCGCAAAAATACAAACTTCCATATTTTTGCAGATATAAGCTTGAAACCTCTACAGCAGGGTTCTCTGATACGCTGAATCTGGGGGTGTGATTTTCATTAGCATTATATAACTTTTAGAGGTTGTTTCCACCTTTATTCAAATATTCTCAGGCTCGAAATTTTTGATGGGTTAAACTAACTTGATGAAACCTATATATTTGAAATCAGCATAAAAATTCAATTCCTTTAATGAATCTATTGGTATCGAAATTCCGTTTTTTTAGAGTTTCGGGTACTATTGAGCCGGGTCGTTCCTTACTTACAGTTCGTTAACGAACTGTTTGATTAAATGAAAAAAAGAAATTTTAAATGAAAAAAATTTTTTCGTCCAATTGAAAGCGCGGAGCAACATTAAAAAGAACAAGAATTATAAATCCTTCTCTTGTTTTGTTTAAACCTCTCAAAGAATTTGGGGAAAATTTTTTACTATAGCGTAAGGACAAAGGGGTTAAGGATGGGATAGCCGCCTCACGCAGAGAATAATTTCAATTTGTTTGAAGTTTCAATATTACTCTTAAATTTCATTAGAAAGAGTAAGTATGTCATTGATTGTAGTATGAATTTATGGGTATCTGCTTTTTTTACTGTTGCTATTTTATTCTATAGTTAATAACTAAAACTGTTTTTCTAGGGGTAATTTTTCTAAAATAAAGAGTTAGCAAGATTGTAGATTGAAACCTCTCTAAATTCAAAGCAGTTAGAACACCAACAAAAATAATTTTTTTTCTTAATTAGAAATAAAAATTGCACAAGCATAAATTACTTGGTAATTTAGAAAAAAGAAAGAATTAAATTTCAATAAAAATACCTCCATTTATCAAATGACCAATACCAAAACAAAAACTTAATTACAAGCAAAATAAAACATAATAACAAATAGTTGTCAGTGGTGTATACTTTATTAGAACTTGGCACGTATGTCTAGATAATTTGTATAAGAAATGATTTCGGGATCCCTTCTGCCAAAATATTTTATACAAAGCATTAAATTGCATAAATAATTATTAAGACTATTTAGTATTGATTCATATTCTTGGGAAAAGGTAAGCTAGTGAAACATATTCAATTGGAAACTGAGTACATAGTTTGAAGTTGCAAATTGGTAGTTTTTTACAAATTTAACTTGCCAAAAATTCAAAATAGATAAATAAAATTAACTAGCCTTATTTTTAATCCAAATCTGTATAAATTTCTTTTTACAACCCAAGTAATCTTAGCAAATCAATTTGAGAACATCCGGCTTTTAGCTTGACCTAAGAAAAACGGCCAATTTTCGGCAACCAGTTAGACGTTTATTACGATCAGTTCAACTAATACTTACAACACTCGATTCTCTGGAAAAGCAAAAATTGATCAATTTATTCTTTCTTTAGAAGTAACTATATCTGAGAGCAGGAGCTACAGGTTTCCAAGGTTGTTTTCAGATTACAGGTTTACTGGGCTCAACAAATAGTTCCCAAATAAAACAAGGTTTTTAAGGAGTTATTGGAGCTTTGGTAATTTTAAGCCTTTCGCTTAATATAATAATATTAAATCAAAACAAAACTTTTTTAACAAATTGGAAACTTACTCATAATTAGTAACAGCAGAACCTCTGTCCCCCCATGTGTTTTTTTTTTGTGCGATTAGGTCTCTTGGTCCAAAGACACATAGCCTAATTCTGCACAATACAAAAAACAAAGTGTTGCACCTGTTGTTGAAATTTATCTTACAGGGTTTTCTTTTCTTTTAATCGAAACCGATCAGAAGAAAAAGATGATGAGAAGAAAAATATAAAGAAGAAAAGGAAACACATAAGCCAAAATTTGTTTTTGTCAATTGATCCCTGGTTCCTGTTTCTTTAGCCTTTTGATTCTTTTCATTTTTTTCTTTTTATGGAACTAAATGAAACAAAATGACAACTAATTGTATCTTCTTTTCTGGTGTAAAGTTTTTGGCTGTTTAAAATTCCAACTATTATGAATTCAGTTTTGGACAATGTAAACTTCCGTTTCTATTGAGATTATCAATTTAAGAGGAAATGTTTTCAGAAGATAAGGATTTGCCTTTTTCGGTTCGTGTGGCTCCACATTGGATGGATGAAAAAAACAATCTTCACTTTAAAAAAAACAGAATTACCAGAAAATTATATAAATATCCAGTGCTAATTTAAATATAAGAATTAACCACCATGGAACTGCCTTAATTTTTCATCAAAAATCTTGATGTAGACATGCATTTCTTACATATATCACATTTGTTACAATAAAGCAAATATGTATCACTACTTTTCAGAGGATGACGATGAAATTGCTAAAGGATGATGATGAAACTAAACACATAAAAAACATTGAACAAAAAACTAATTCGATGCATTACTAATTGGGTGTGAGAATAATAACCACCAACCAATGAGGATAAAATTTGTGTTACAAAAATCTTCCTTTACTCCTATATGTACTTTTTGTGTACTCATCCGTATGCCATCTTTGGTTTTTGTTAAAATTTACTGCTTGAGGAAAAGTTTAGTCACATATGCATTCTTTGATGTTTGTTCAAATTTGATGAGTCAGAAAAGGACTTGTCACAAACTTCACACGTAAACGGTTTCTCCCCCGTATGAATTCTTTGATGTTTGTTCAAACTTGATGACTGAGCAAAGGTCTTGTCACAAACAGCACACTTATAAGGTTTCTCACCCGTATGAATTCTTCGATGTGTGTTCAAATGTAATGACTGAGAAAAGGTTTTGTCACAAACATCACACTTAAACGGTTTTTCTCCCGTATGTACTCTTTGATGACTGTTCAAATACGATGAATCAGAAAAGGTTTTGTCACAAACTTCACACCTAAACGGTTTCTCAGCCGTATGTACTCTTTGGTGTTTATCCCAACTTGATGAGTCAGAAAAGGTTTTGTCACAAACATTACACTTAAACGGTTTCTCACCCGTATGTACTCTTTGGTGCTGGGTTAAAATGTCCACTCGTGAAAACGTCTTGTCACATACATCACACTTAAACGGTTTTTCACCTGTATGAATTCTTTGATGTATGTTCAAACTTCCTGCTTGAGAAAACGTCTTGTCACATACATCACACTTAAACGGTTTCTCACCCGTATGAATGCTTTGGTGTTTATTCAAATTTGATGAGTCAGAAAAAGTTTTGTTACAAACATTACACTTAAACGGTTTCTCACCCGTATGTACTCTTTGGTGCTGGTTTAAAATGTCCACTCGTGAAAACGTCTTGTCACATACATCACACTTAAACGGTTTTTTCACCTGTATGAATTCTTTGATGTATGTTCAAATATCTTGCTTGAGAAAAGGTTTGGTCACAAACATCACACTTGAACGGTTTCTCACCTGTATGAATTCTTTGATGTATGTTCAAATATCTTGCTTGAGAAAAGGTCTTGTCACAAACAACACACTTAAACGGTTTCTCACCTGTATGAATTCTTTGATGTATGTTCAAACTTCCTGCTTGAGAAAACGTCTTGTCACATACATCACACTTAAATGGTTTTTCACCTGTATGAATTCTTTGATGTATGTTCAAATATCTTGCTTGAGAAAAGGTTTGGTCACAAACATCACACTTGAACGGTTTCTCACCTGTATGCACTCTTTGGTGCCGGTTCAAATGCTGCATAAGAGAAAAGGTCTTGTCACATACCTCACATTTAAATGTCTTTTTATGAGTTTTTTTATATCTTTTCAATTTTTCATACTTTTTACTTTGCAGGCAACTTATCAAACCTCTTTTCTGATTTTCTAAGCCTTTTCTTTCCGACTCAGATGCACAACCATGTGAGAAACCGCTCAAAGAGGGATTCATTGAAACAAGTAGTGACGTATTTCCCTGTAAGTGTAGGCCAGATACGTGTGGTGAAAAGTAACCTAAAATTAAAAAGTCTATAGAAAAAAAAACAATTGAAACAATAAATCAGAACACACTCTACGGAAAACAAAAATACACATCTTTCAATATGTTTAAAAGTCTACAAAGCAAAAAAAAGGAATAAAACCAAATATTAAAACTCAAAACAAAACATAAAACCAAATATCTACAGTAAAAAAAAACTCAAAATAAAACACAAATCTTACAATATCTTTTAATAACTAACAGCCTACATAGTTAAAAAAAACAGTACATCTTTCAATAGGTTTTAACAAATAATTTTATTTTCGATTCCTATTCTCTCCCTCGAGATGATACTATAACTAGCTTTTAAAATTAGTCTTTCTAATTGAAAAAATAAGAAAATATTACAACAAATATTAGGACTTATTGTAACTAAAAGAGGAAGAGCCAATAGAATAAAAATCATTTGCTGAAGGAAATTTTTGAGGGGTAGCCGCAAAGCTTTGGATTTAAAAAAACAATGAAAGTGACTCTTTCCTCAGGTCTCGCTAATTTCCTCAGGTTTCGAAAATAATAAGACTCACTATTGTCTTCTAGCTAGATAGGCAGTTCAATCTAGCTTCTAGACAGTTTAGATAAAAAAAAGCCAATTTTCTGCTTCTTTAAAATTAAACTTGAAATCAAAATAATAGACAGAATTATCTATTAATTTATAAAGAAATATTTACACTATAAATATAAAATGTATAATCTGTATATTCAAGTAGTTTTAAGGCTTAATATCAAGCTTATTGAAAAATAATAAAACCTACCTAACCATTTTCGAGTGAAAATTTAAAAATGTTCTTGAAAGACTACGAAAACGGTTTGGCAAACATATGCGATTAAAATAAGATAAAACAAAAGTTCCATCTTAATATTAGGTCCCATTGTCATATTTTTGTCTAATAAAATATTATCTAATAAATTTCAATCAACAAGAACACAATGTTTCAGATGTACCTTCATTGTTAGAATATTTGGGTTCCTGGGTGTCGTATTCAAATTTACATGGTCCTGAAATGCTAGGTAAATTAAGCAAAGGAACATCTTCCCGCTTCGGTGACAAATGATGGTTTGGAAAATGAAAGGGCTTCTCGCTGTCACCTGGTGAAGCATCTTCAACTTCTAAAAGGAAATTTAAATTTAACAGACACAGAAAAATTTAATAGTAAAGCTTACTAAACAAACCTAACAGCTTTTTCTTTTTAGTTACGTGTAAAAATGTAAATATACAGACATTACATGTGTACATTAAATCAGATGTATATGCAGGTTTTTTCATAGATATTTTTTAAATCTACTTTTTATAAAGCCAAAGAAAATCATAAACATTCGACAAAATTCATTAACATAGAACGAATTAAAACCTGATATTCATATCAAAACAAATTCATAGCATAGAACGAGTTGCTGAATAAGTGTAGGTTAAGGATAACGTATTGAATAAAAAAAAACATTTTACAGCTAGATAATCACAAAAAAAAAAATTAAAAGTAAAAGAATACCAATTGATTGGGGTTTTCTGTATTAGTTCTGTAAACATAAAATACAAAATATAGCCTCCCAAAGTTCAGCAGATGAATTCGACTAACTTTATTCCTCTCTTACATGTATTATAATTAGATATTCCCATTTCAACCCCCATAACTACCCCTGCTTTGGTAGAAACATTTCGCTCATCATACCTGCACAGAGAAAATATTGACAGAAAGTTTTTCCACCGGATGACAACTTGTCTCACCAAACTTAAAAATTAAAGCCAATAAATTTAATTTAAATGTGTTTTGCGTCACAAAGAAGTCGCTTTTATCATCCCTAAGCTCTTAATTGTTAGATCCAAGTACATATACTCCTACTAGCCATCTCAACCTTTCTCGAATTATAGCCCTAGAAAGCGGAATCACTTTTCGTACAGCCTAGGGTTTGAAATACAGTGAGTCAGCCTGGTACCCAGAACAATCCGTAGGTAATTTCTCGTGACAACATCTAACAAATCTTCATCCACTTTTCGGAGCACCTATGCTTCAGAGCCATATCTGACCACTGTCGTCACTGTAGCTTTCAAAATTTTAATCTTATTTGCAAACTTATCTTCCTATTCTTCCAAACTTATTTTAACTGTGAAAAAACACCCTTAGCCATGGCTATTCTATTTTTAACATCTTCACTGCTCCCACCGTCTTTACTAATAATACTACCAAGCTAAGTGAAGCTGTCCAGGATATCAATCTTTTCGTTACCCAACGTAACTTTTTCATCTTCAGTTATTCCAAGCCTCAGTGACTTTTTTTTAACATTAATTTTTGAACCTTTTTTTGCTCCCTGAGCTCGCAAAACCTCTAAAATATCATTCATTTTGCTCACACTTTAATCTAGGATGCTTAAATCGTCGGCATGATCTAAGTCCATGGCTTTTTTCCCTCCCCATTTGATTCCGTGCTATCCCATTCTCTTTCCTATGCTTCTTAAGACAAAGTCCATCAAAATGATCCATATGAAGGAGGATAGAACACAACTCTGCTTAACTCCTGATTGAACACAAAACCAGCTGCTAACCTCATTTCCTATCTTGACCACATCGGTGTGATTTTCGTATATAGCACTAATCACTTTTGTGTATTTGTCTTGTATACCATAGAAGGATAAGATCTTCGCTAAAGCTCTTCTATCAACAGAGTGGAACGATTGCTGATAATCTATAAAACTGAGGACCAAAGGTGTTTGATAACTCAGGCACTTCTCAATTATTAACCTAGGAGTAAAAATTTGGTCAACACATCTTACCTTTTCTAAAACCCCACTGTTCTTCTCTTATAACTTTGTCTATAGCATCTCTCTATATAAACCGATTCTATTAGTCTAGAAAGTATCATATTACTAAGTGCTACCTATATTTGCATCCCTTTGAAAACCTATTTAAGAGAAGAGAATACTTAAAAAAAAGTATTATGTAGCAAAGAGTCTAAATTTCTTTGAAATTCAGAATTTGAGAAATGTCATATTACTTATTTACTTAAGAACGAAGTTGGTCGAGGACAAGAAAAATATTTTCTAGCGCAAAGCACCGTCAAATATGCGAAGTACCCATAAACCATTAGTTTTTCTTTTGAAAAACTTTCACACAAATTGGCTAGGAAATAATTAATCTTAAAAGGCTGTTTTAAGCCGCGAGGTAACGAAAAATATTTAATTGGCAGTAAGAAATGTCATTTTTCCCATGCATTTTTATTCTTTCATATTTTTGTTTTTTCAAGTGTTACCACCAGAGAAAAGCGCTACCAGTGGCAAGTGGTATTCCTGACAAAAAGTCTAAAAGAGTGAATGAGAGACTAAAAGGTTAATGTTTCAATATTGGAGGCCCATATATTTTATGGACTCCAACCAAGAGATCTTTCCGGAGCTGCCAGAAATCGCTCTAAAGCCTCTAGTGTACTACTAGTAGTGTATTAAGCGAACATGCATTTTTGATTATTGTGCAGATTATTGCAGATTATTTCGTGCGGAAGCAGTATGCCCAGACAATGTCTGAACAAGGGGAAAGCACAATTTTTAAATGATAAGCTTTAAGGCTTGAACAACTGATGTTATAATTAGCTTAACGATAATAAGCCAAAAACTTATCATTAAGAATTTTTCTTTCTTTAATGTTTAGGTGTTCGAAAAACAGCTGTTTAAACAGCTGTTTTTTTTTAAACAAAAACAGCTGTTTTCTGTTTTTACCAAAAAACAGAAGAGAAACAGGTCTTCTATTTTTTTGGTGACCTGTTCTGTTTCTGTTCTGTTTCATTCAAGTCCTGTTTATTTTTTTCTGTTTTTCAGAAAAACAGAACAGTGCCCATGCTTAATCACGGTTTGGCAAACACCTGCACAGTGGAGTAACATAAAACAAAAGTTTCATTTTAAGATTCAGTCCCTCAGTCTTATTTTTATCTAATAAAATATTATCCAATACATTTCAATCATCAAAATGACAATGTTTCATATATACCTTCATTGTTAGAACATTTGGGTTCCGATTCCTGGGTGTCGTATTCAAATTTACAAGATCCTGAAATGCTAGGTAAATTAAGCAAGGGAACATCTTTACGTTTCGGTGACAAAAGATGGTTTGGAAAGTGAAAGGGCTTCTCACTATCACCTGGTAAAGCATCTTCGACTTCTAAAACAAATAATAAATTAAACAGACAAAATGGTGCTCTCATAAAATAACTATGAGGGGAGGGGGCTGACTGTTGGTCCCTGGACCTAAAAACGGAAAACTTAAAAAATTTCTTAGAAAAAACGGTATTTTAAGGCATTTCTTAAAGTTTATTTTAGCTCTTTGAATGCAAATTTTGAGTGGGGACTACGGAATGAATGATAAAACTGAGCACATTAAATAGTATTTTAAAAACAATATAATTTTTTAGGGGGGGGGGGGGGCTAAGGCCCCTTTAGAACACCAGCCCCCCTCCTCCGTGTGTGCACACCCGAACAGATATAGAATATTTTAACAGTAAGTCTTAATAAACAAATCGAACTGCTTTTTCTTTTTAATAGCGTGTTAAAATGTAAATATACAAACATTATATATTTACAAAAAATCGGATGTATATGCATGTTTTTTCAAATACAGTTTTTAAAATCTACTTTTTATAAAGCAAAAGAAAACCTGAAACATTTAACGAAATTCATTAGCATAGACCGGGTAAAAACCTGAAACTCATAAAGCGAAATTCATAATATAAACTGATAGCTGGAAAAAATGTAAATTTAGAATAATGTACTGAATTAAAAAAATAATATTGAATGAAAAAAATATATAACCAAAAAACAAACATTTTAGAGCTTAACAATAAAAAGAAATTGACAACATTAAATCTAAAAGAATACAACTCAATTGGGAATTTTCTGCATCAGTTCCCAAAAAAAAAAAAATAGTCTCCCAAAGTTTAACAGCTGAATTCAATTAACTTTAATCGTCTCTAACATGTCTTATAACTTGCTTAACCCATCCAAGGCCCCATAACTACCCATGCTTTGCTGGTAATATTTCGTTCATCATATCTGCACACAGAAAAGATAGACAGAAAATTTCTCTACCGGATGATTACTTGTCTCCCCAAGCTTAAAAATAAAAGCTAATAAATCAAATTTAAATGTGTTTCGTGCCACAAAGAAGCCACTTTTCAATCAGTCAATCAACCAATATCTTTATTGCCACAGAAAACACACATGGATTCAATAAGGAGTAGATGAAAAGTAAAAAAAAGAAAAAAAAGAAAGCAGAAGACACTCACAAAAAAGAATATACTACCAAGAATAGATTCAAATATTTTTACTAACACATAGCAGGATGTAGGCTGTTTTTCCTATCAAGCTTAGAAAAATAGCGACCGCGACGCTGCTAAGCCACTGTTAGTTGCTCAGTTAAACCGTAGGCTGACACTATTCTTTTGTTTCTAGCCCATAGGGGTATGCACAAGAGAAATTTTGCAAAACGAAAATATATAGTTCTAATAGTCTACTTATCAGTAGCCGTAAACAATTCCAAAATGGCGTCACTGCAAAGACATGAGACATCGCAGAAGCGTTGTAGACACGGGTGAGAATACGCCTGCTGTAGCAAGCTTAACAGCAAACTAGCATACCTAACATTTTTCTAAGTTTCTCACTTAGATGAGAGATAAGGTGAGCATTTGTCATTTTTACACTATCCCCTATCAGAATTCCGAGATACTTAATACAACCAGATTTCCGAACTATACGCATCCAACATTACCGACAGATTTGCCAATAGCAAGGATTTCACTCTTCGAAGTATTAAATTTGAGACCAATTTCGGCATATTCCCTACTGAGCATAGAAAAATACCCCTCAACAGACAATACGGTTCTACTTAAATTCAGGATGTCTTCAGTGTAATTGAGCATGGATGAGTCCAAACCATAAAAAATAAAACTAATTCTAACCTTCTTCTGGGGTGCAATCACACTATTATCATACAATGGTGGCGAAGTTACCCCACCCTAACGGATTCCTTTCCTAACTCAAATTGCTGCTTAACACATTACGTAGCCATGACGAGTAGCTACTTTCACAACAACACATAATCTCGCATACAGATTTTTAAATACCTGCACAACTGAACGATTGAGACTTTGCGGCTGCACACTATATAACAAATGCGAATGTACACCAGAATCAAAAGCACGAGAGACATCGTGAGACGCAATGAAGAGAAACACCACTATTCTCTGTGTCCATCAGGACGTTGGCAAGTATATAATGCATGTGTTCCCAACTATAGCCTTCCTTAAATCAAAATTGGTTGTCCGGAGTTGAACAAGCCTTATTTACGTCCTTATTCACTAGTAACTCCAGCAATTAACATACAACAGAAGAAACTGTTATAGGCCTATAGGAACAACATTGCCATCTTTATCTTTTTTTGCAGAACAAGAGTCAATGTACCAACACAAAAAGAGTTGGGGACAATACCAGAAATAAAAGTTTTGGTAAAACAAATACAGATACTGCAGTAGCTAATCACTTGCGTGTAATAAATGAAAACCACATAATTGATCATAACCACGCAAGAACATTTTTCGAAGGCGAATGATAGCACTGTAAATATTAGAGGCCATAACTATGAAACCAATATCTGATTCAGTACCAACTAGTCAATCTACTAGTAGGGATTCATAGCGGGTTTCTAACACTGGATCAGGTGGAGAAAATTCACTGGCGAAATAGCTGATCCAGTCACCCTCAAATGGAGGCCCTGAAGCAACACCTTTTGACTTTTTCCCCCGATCAATCTCCAGATTTAATTTGGGTTAGTTGCGAGACGCTCGCTCCAGCAGTCAATAATCTCAGCTTTGTGACTGGCAAGAAACCTAGCAAAACAACGTTTGGTATATAACCGTATGTCATTAACGGTACCAGATTTCGGCCGGTCGCAAACATTCCATATTCGGTGCCAAACCTTCGAAGGTTTGCAACTTTGCTGTAAAGGCAGATTTATTGACAAGCTATTCCTGAACCCGGACAATCTTTACGTACAGGAACGGAAAAACGCTCAGCACAAAGCATTATATGTGTGATTTCACTATAGTAAATGTTGATTAGATTATTTTTTCGACTCGGCGAGTTCTGAAGGTTGTTGCAGCAGCTGGAAAGGGATCTGATTTGGTCAAGTGTGGCATCAAGCTCTGCTATATATACAACAGCATTTAATTTCTTCCAGTCACATTTGAATTCCCACTTCCGTTTCTTTTCGTCTTTTTTAAAGAGAACACTATCAGTAACAAAACAGTTGGAGATTGCTAAATGATCCGATACCAATACGCTAAAGTGAACATGGCTTGAGCCATTCAGTCACACCGTTCGAGCAGAGCATGAAGACAAGCAAACTTGTCACTCTGGAGTTATGGATATACGTATACGAATGGTCATTTGGGACAACATACAGATTTGACAGAGCAGACAGAAGTATTTGAGATCTCGACAGATCTGGCACTGAGAGGTCGCAGTTCACGTCCCCAGCAAAGATAACACGATAAGACGCATAGGCACACTGGTGCAAAGATTTAGCAAGCTTCATTGTCAGACGGGAGAACCTTTCTTCAGAAGCCATATTCTTGTAATCTGTTGATAAGTAGCAGCAATCAACTGAGAAGTAACTTGCTTTAACTGTGGTACTACAGGCTATTTTGCAGCTTTCAGATTTGCAGCTTTTATACCAAGGAAACATTATACAAAGCAATCAGATTTGCAGCTTTTATACCAAGGAAATATTCGTTCTCAACAAATACTGATGCCGAAAGGTGAGAGCTGATTTGTACTGCCAGTCTGTCGGAAGGTCTTCTTCTGCCCGAATGCTTAGCAGGCACTGCGAAAAGGCGATTTTTGTTATTCACTTTTAACAGGGAAAGCAGATCGGCTGATAGGAAATTTTATTGTAGACACAAAACATCTTTGCAAGACATCAAGCTTTCAATCAGTGGCAGTTTTTTTTATTACACCGCCATTCACATTCCACTAAGACACTTTTAGCTCCAAGTTGGTCATGGTTTCGTAATGAGCTTTCTGTCTACGAGGCGCTAAACACTGTAGCACGGATGGTCTGTCTACTTGCAGAGAGCAAACTTCAGTGCAGTATTACAGGGTTTATCTTCATTGTTCGCATGATTACCACTGCAATGGGAACAGCGAATAGAGTATTTACAGTCTTTAGCAGCGTGACTGTAGGCTCCTCTTGGCATTGAAAACACTTCATCGACAATACCGATACATGTCTATTCAGAAGTACTCATAGCCCACAGTTATAAGGTTGTTCAATGCTACTTGTAAATAATCCTTACTTTCAAAGACAAGCTTACAAGAGCAAGTTTGTCGAATTCTCTCGACTTTCATGCAATTTCTAATCATTAAACATGGATCGTTCGGAAAGACATCATCAGGAACATGTCTTATGATACCACAATGAGCGGGAGTCTTCAGTCGAGCATCAGTGTCTGTAGCACTGTTGAGCACTTCAGCAAGAGACTAAGGTGCATCTTCGTCATCATGTATCACGCACCACTTTTTGCTAAGAGGTCTCAGGTTCACTATATGGTAACAACAATCACCAACGAGGCCCTCACGATACTCCTTAGTGCGACACGCAGTCGCACTAACCATATTTTCTGCTGATCTGAAGAAGCTCAGGGGGTCAATAAGATCGTCCACTGTAGAATGATGCTCATTGACCTAGGGGTGAGGGTGGCTGTAACCTCCCCTCAGAGAATGAGTACCTCGTCAGTCTCATAGATTACAAACTTGGGGAGGACTACATTCTTCTCGTCGCAAGTCAGAATGCCTCTTTTCAGATTAGCAACTATGTCTTGGGGCTTAACAGGATCTGTAGAACGAGTAGACATAACGACTAAGTGCCATTATTCATCCGTTGCCTTAGTCAGCATATCAGTTTTGATATACTGTACTGCCTTCGCCATCATTTCATCATATTTGTTACTTGCTTTAATTGCTTGGAAAACAAAGTTCAAAACGGGGCTAAAAACCAAGTCTGGCTTCAAACTACTCATTTCCCTTTCGGAATGAAATGGCTTCTAAGGCAGTAAGCAAAATCAGTGGTTGGTCCAATTCAGATGCAAAATCACAGAGCGATATTCCAATTAGAGTGGCCGGGGGCGGAGCAAATAGTCGTCAGAGAATACTGAAATCACCCAAGAACAAGGGAAGTGTAGGGACTCCCTCACCTTTTCCCTGCAATTTGTGGGTAACTGAATATCGACTGGTATAATACGGTACTTGCCTCCTTCCCCTCTTCTGGTTGTTCCCAGAAAAAAAAAATCAGATACACCTTAATGACATGGAAACAAAGATGGTACAATATGAAATTGGCAATATAGATGGGGATCCAGTTTACCTGAGAAAAAAGATGGCGCTGGTGAAAATACCCACAAAGAAAAAATTATACTAGGAATTGATGAAGATCTCTCAAATACTACTTAACTAAAAACCTATCTTTAGAGGGTAGAGATCAACATGAAAATAACCTCAAAGTAATGCAGTAGCTTTATCCCATTAACAGCAAAGAAACAAACTCAGCCACAATAACTCTGGACATAACATAGATGGCACGTTATCACCCCTCAGCTCTTAATCGTTAGATCCAAGAACATATACAATTAAATTTTGTTCTAAAGACCACTTACTGAGCAAGGAGGCAAAAAAGGACAATTTTTTTCAAGAGCAAAGTAGCTTTTCTTTTATTCTGTAACAGAAAATAAACTGTATATCTTACCGTTTTTAATGAAAGAATCCTGAGAGATGGTGATGAGATCAGACATTTTCAGAATTTGTGGCAAGTCCATAGAGGTCTTGGAACGGAATTAATGCAAATAATGAGAAGCATAATACTATCATCGACACTTGGATACGAAACAGATTTTGGTCTAGAGAGGCCTGAAATACAATAGATATAATGATTGATGACTGATAATGACTTTTAACCACTGCAAAGCATTTTTATTAGTAAAGGCCAGTAAAGGCATTAGAAATCTGATTATTTTTTTTAAAGAAAAGGGTGCTAAAGTTCAAAAACTGCCTTTTTGATGAAACTATATTCAAAGTGCAGTTGTTGATTTTAAGTTAAAGTAAACTTTTACGGTAAAAAGCAAAATAAAGCAGCTAGCTTATTATTTTAGCTGTGGTGGCTGTTAGCTACATTTTGTTAGTAAATTTTCCAATCCGAAAACTACTAGGTTGGAAAATTTGGTTTAACTCCTGAAATGAAAGCTTTATTCATGGTTTTAATGCTTAAAACACTAAAAAGTGTACGCCTATTATATAGGGGCAATAATGTATTTCTTACTTTTAGGGCTTCAAAAATGCGACAACACATGTAAAACTAGCTCCAAAAATATAATAGGTGAAACCATTGTATTGATAAAAAAATAATTTATTAAAAATTCAGTAACTAACTTCCAAAGCAATTTAAAATTCAAATCTAAAGTGAAACTCAAGCAAATTAAGAAATATTTCCAGAAAAATAATATCTACTAAAACTTTTAATATCTACTAAAATGTAATAATGTTTGTCAAAAATAGTTCTGAAAAATCAATCCATTGTTTAGCTTAACTAAGGAGAACCATCTTCCTGGGGCCCACTTATGACAAGGTCTAAATTTGCCTTCAATGACTTGTTTATCCAAATATTGTTTCAGCATATATGCCAATGTTATTAAGAAATCAATTTCACCTTTTTACTAAAACTCTTTAATTACACTTTAAAGGATATACTGATGTAAAATAGGAACAAAAAATATCCCAATTGAATAGATTTTCTATATATGGTAACTTGGTTGCAGCGACAGCTGTAACCTAAGGCAGAGTAAACAAATATTGAAATAGCCTGAAACCCCTTAAATGGCGTTGATTTGAAACAAAAAGTAGCCAAAAGTTGGCCGTCCAACCTTTTTAATGTTCCCCCATCTAACCTCTTTTAGGAACCAACTAAAGATAAACTAAACGCCGTTGTTATTAATGTTTAGAAACGAGTTTTAAAAACAAAATAATGTTGGTAAACTAATGGCACCCTAGTTCAATGCCCTCCCCCTCAATATTTTGCTCTAGATCCCCCTTTGAGTACTCAATAGGTGCTGAAAATGCATATCTGCATTAAATATCTTTTGCATTACAAATTGAGTTTCCATTTTTCCTAATTTTATAAGACTAAATGACTTTCCACTAACACTTAACATTTAACATTTCCACATAACACAAAGTTTCCACTAACACCAATTTCAAGAATCAGAATTCATTTAAAAAAAACGAATAAATCAATAATACATTGAATCGCCGCTACTTTAGGAAGAAAGGAGAATCATTGTCAATTTCTTTTTATTGCCTTTGTAGCTCTTGATGAATGGCTATGTTTATTTCCAACATAAGGTTTCATGCTGTCGAGAAAATAATCTCAACCATGAGTTTTTTTAAAACCATATGCCCAAATTAAAGTGAAAAATTTATTGTAAATCAAGAATATCCTGAAACAAAAAAGACAATTTAAGTTTCAAATAAATTTTCTGTCTTACTAGAGTGAGTTAAAAAATGGCCCTAGATTCTTATTCATTTATTTTGAACATTTTGGGACAATATTGAAAAGAGCATTCAACTAATAAAAAATATAAAGTCCTCATAATCTGGTATGGAAACATAGGCTTTAATCAAAGCAAATGACCAAAATTCCTGGACACTGTTGAAATATGTTTAATAATATATGCTTTAAACCGCAAAGCTGAATCAATATAAATATCTAAATATCTAAATACATCCACTTTATTTTAAGGAGAAATTTCAATATTAATAGTTTAAAATGACAAACTCAAATTTCTTCCAAACACAATAACTTCTGACTTCTCAAAGAGCTATTTTAGTTGGACTTTAAAACTTCTTTTAAATAGATACAATCTCACTAAAGAGCTATTACACCAATTCCAATTTTTTCCAACACATAAAGAAGAATCGCAAGGTTTATTATACCAAAAGCTTTTTTAATGTAAAAAAAATATAGCTGACGCCAGATAATTATCATCCGTAGTCTCTGATAAGAAATTATGTAAAGCAGCTACTGTTTGCTCTGTTGACCACTCAAGAAACACAACTGTTAGAAAAAAAAATATTCTTTATAAGAAATTAAGTATAAGCACTCTTTACTATTATTTCAAAACTTTAGAAACAGGTGATATTATTGTAATAGGCCTATGATTGTTTGGACAAACGAGTAACAGTTTTTGGTACTCCAAGAAGTGAATTTGGTATATAAATGCAAAAAGAGAAGCTTTGAATTTCTAAATGCGAAATGGGGCAAAAAAAAAATCATATTTCTAGTTTTAGGCGATAATTTGATTAAACGATATATCGATAATTTTGCTTTCAATATTCGATAATTGATATATTGATTTCAATATTTCTGATCAGTTTTTCATCCAGGTTAACTCTTGGTTTTCTCAAAGTTAAACAAAAATTGGGTACTTATCTTTTAGCCACTACAAACTAGAGAATTTGGATCTGTAAAATCAGACAATAACCGATTTATTACTGTTTGTATACGGAGACAATTAGTTTCGGCTCAGTGGAAATTACATTGTAGCTATATTCTAATAAATATTTAGTTGGAAGTTTGGTCATATTAGGTTACATTTTGCATGCACCGCCGCTATACTTAACCCCAAACCCCCACACCCAAATCTGCAAATATATAGCCCAAATTAAATATATACTATCTAGCATCTCAGTTGTTTCAACCCTGTACCTGTAGATCCAAATTCTCGAGTGAGTACTGGCTATGAGATAAGTACCAAAAGTTGTAATAAAAGTGTATTTTGTACAATTTTTTTCAAACTTTGAATAATATAAAATCAAGCAATAAAAAAAAACTTCGATTACGGTACATAAATAAATATAATAAAAATCTAGATTTGAAATTTCTCAGGCTCAGGATGAAGAAAGATAGCCTACTGGCTACTTTTGGCTATTCAAACTCAGCAACAGGTTAGTATTTTTCCCTAAGAATTGGTTCAACCTTTCAGTTATAATAGGGAGCGCAAGATTGCGCTGCCTAAGTAAAGAACAATGTTGATACAAAATATAATTTCTGGTTTTAGACCAGGGCACTTCGTATCGAAGGAGTTGTCGTAGAAACTTCGAAAAGGGCTTATTCGATTGGAAATTGGAGTGGCGATTGCCATTTTTAATAGTAAAAAGTCATTGCAAGGAAACTAACACCCCTTCCACGCCCACCAAATCCCCAAAAACATAAAATAAAAATTTAGAAATAGTCATTTTGTTCAGCGTAGTTGATTTCCAGATAGAAATTATATTTTTGAGGAAGACACTCCCCCACAGCCCTCAAGACAAGGGTTGTAAGTTATGCCCTGGGGGCATATAAGATATTATGTCGTAGAAACTTCAAAAAAAAGGCTCATTCGATTGGAAATTCAAAGGGTTAGTGTCCTTTCTAATAGTCGAAAGGGATTGGAGGGCAATTACACCCCTCTCACACCCACTTTTTCCTCAAACACATCCAATTAAAATTTTGAGATAGCCATTTTTTTCAACGTAGTTGAAAGTTCTGAAAATAAGGGCTTTAAGGATGACCCCCCCCCCCCCCCACACAATCCTCAGGGCAAGGGTTACAAGTTATACCCTGAGGGCATATGAGGTTTTCATAGAAAGCGTTGTCGCAGAAACTTCAAAAGGGGCTCATTCGATTAGAAATTGAAATGGCTAGTTCCCATTTTAATAGTCAAAAGTGATTGGAAGGCAACTAACACCCCTTCCAAGCCCACCATTTATCCAAACACATCCAGTCCAAATTTTTAGATAGCAATTTTGTTCAACGTAGTTGAAAGTTCTGGAAATTAGGTCTTTGAGGATGATAACCCCCTCAGAGCCCTCAGGGCAAGGGTTATAAATTATACCCTGGGGGCATGTAAGGTTTTTATTGAAAGCTTTGTTGTAGAAACTTGAAAAAGGGCGCTTTCGACTGGAAATTCAAAGGGCTAGAGCCCTTTTTAATAGTCGAAAGCGATTGGAGGGCAACTAACCCCCTTCTGACGCCCACCTTTTCCCCAAACAAATATAATCAAAATTTTTAGATAGCCATTTTTTTTAAACATAGTTGAAAGTTTTGGAAATTAGGTCTTTAAGGATGAGCCCCCCCCCCAGCCCTCAGGGCAAGGGTTGTAAGTTAAGCCCTGGGGGCATATGAGGTTTTTATAGAAAGCGTTGTCGTAGAAACTTCAAAAAGGGCTCACTCCATTGGAAATTGAAATGGCTAGTAGCCTTTTTAATAGTCGAAAGTAATTGAAGGGCAAATCACCCGCCTTTCACGTCCACCATTTTTCCAAACACATACAATCAAAATTTTTAGATAGCCATTTTTTTCAAAGTAGTTGAAAGTCCTGGAAATTATGTCTTTGAGGATGACAATCCCTCACAGCCCTCAGGACAAGGGTTGTAAATTATACCCTAAGGGCATATGAGGTTTTTAAAGAAAGCGTTGTCGTAAAACTTCAAAAAGGGCTCATTCGATTGAAAATTGAAAGGGCTAGTGCCCTTTTTTATAGTTGAAAGTAATTGGAGGGCAACTAACCTCCTCTCAAGCCCACCATTTCCTCAAACACATCCAATCCAAATTTTGAGATATTCATTTTTTTCAACTTAGTTAAAAGTTCTGGAAATTAGGTCTTTTAGGATGACAACGCCCTCAAAGCCCTCAGGGAACGGTTGTAAGTTATACCCTGGGGGGTATATAACGTTTTTTTTTATAGAAAGTGTTGTCGTAGAAACTTCGAAAAGGGCTTGATTGGAAATTGAAAGGGCTAGTGCCCTTTTTAATAGTCGAAAGTGATTGGAGAGCAACTACCCCCCCCCCCTCACGGCCACCATTTCCCCAAAAACATTCAAATCCCCCAAACCCCTCACGGCAAGGGTTATACATTATACCCTGGGGACATATAAGGTTTTTATAGAAAGCGTTTTGGTAGAGACTTCAAAAAGGGCTCATTCGATTGGAAATTATAAGGGCTAGTGCCGTTTTTAATAGTCGAAAGTGATTGGAGGGAAACAAGGCCCCCTGTCATCCTCACCATTTCCCCAAACACATCCAATCAAAATTTTGTGATAGCCATTTTGTTCAACGTAGATGAAAGTTCTGAAAATTAGGTCTTTGAGGATGACACTCCCCCTAGAGCCCTCAGGGCTAAGTTTGTAAGTTTTGCTCTGGGGGCATATAAGGTTTTTTGTAAAAAATGTTGTCATAGAAACTTCAAAAAAAGCTCATTCATTTGGATATTGAAAGAGCTAGTGCTCTTTTTAATAGGCTAGTCGAAACAGATTGGAGGGCAACTAACCTCCCTCTCACGCCCACCATTTTCCCCAAACATCCAATCAAAATTCTGAGATAGCCATTTTTTTCAATGTAGTTGAATGTTCTGGATATTATGTCTTTGAGGATGATCAAGCCCCCCCCCCCCCCCCACCCCTCAGGGCAAGTGTCGTAAGTTATACCCTGGAGGCAAATAAGGGTTTTATAGAGCGTTGTAATAGAAACTTTGAATACTTAAAAAGGCTAATGCCCTTTTTAATAGTCAAAAGTGATTGGAAGAAAACTAACACCCCTCCCACGCCTACTATTTCCCCAAAAACATCCAATAAAAATTTTGAGATAGCCATTTTGTTCAACGTAGTTCAAACGTCCAAAAATTATATCTTTGAGGATGACACTGCCCCCAAAGGCCTCAGCGCAAGGGTTGTAAGTTATGCTCTGGGGGCATATAAGGTTTTATAGAAAGAGTCGTTGTAGAAACTTCAAAAAAGGCTCATTCGATAGGAAAGTGATTTGAGGGTAACTAACGCCCCAATCAAGCCTACCATTTCCCCAAACTCATCCAATCAAAATTTTGAGATAGACAATTTGTTCAACGAAGTTGAAAGTTTTGGAAATTAGGTCTTTGCCAGCATTGGTGTAGAAACTTCACAAAGGACTCATTCAATTGGGAATTAAGAGGGTTAGTGCCTTTATTAATAGTCAAAAGCGATCGGAGGGCGAATGCTCCCCCCCCCTATACCCATCATTTCCACAAACACTTCCGATCAACATTTTGATATAGCAATTTTGTTGAACGTAGTTGAAGGGTCCGGAAATTATGTTTTTGAGTATGACAACCCCCAACAGCCCTCAGAGCTAAGGTTGTTAGTTATGCCCTAGGGGAATATAATGTCATGTAGGAAGTGTTGTCGTAAAAGCTTCTAAACGGGATCTGTCAATTGGAAATTGAGAGGGCTATTGCCCTTTTTAATAGTCAAAAGTAATCAGAGGGAGAATCCCCCCCCCGACGCCCATCATTTCCCCAAACATTTCCTATCAACATTCATATGTGGCCATTTTGTTCAACGTAGTTGAAAGGTCTGGAAATTATGTCTTTGAGGATGACAACCCTCCCCCCTTAGCCCTCATGACAAGGGTCGTGAGTTATGCAATAGGGGCATAAAACGTTTTTATAGAAAGTTTTGTCGCAGAAGCTTCAAAAAAGACCCATTTGATTGGAAATTGAGAGGACTAGTGCCTGTTTTATTAGTCAAAAGTGATCAGAGGGCAAATATCTCCCTTCGCGCCTATCATTTCCCCAAACACTTCCAATCAAAATTTTTATATAGACATTTTGTTAAGCCTATCAGAAAGATCTGGAAATTATGTCTTTGAGGATAACAAATCCCCCCAGCACTTAGGGCAAGGGTTGTAAGTTGTGCCCTGGGGACATATAGGGTTTTTTTTTATAGAAAGTGTGGTCATATAAACTTCAAAGGAGACTAATTGGATTGCCAATAAGACGCTCTTGTGCTCTTTTTAAAAGTTAAATTGATCAGAGGACAGCTACCCTCTCACCCCTACATACACGTCATATCATCCCGAAATGCGTCGGATAGAAATTTTGAGATAGCCATTCTATTCAAAATGGACTAAATATCATATAACAAGGCTTTTGGGGTTAAAACAAACCCCAGAGATTAGGGCAAGGGTTGTAAGTTATGCCCAGAGGGCATTAAAGGTTTTTATGGAAGGGGTGGTTGTTTAATTGCAGAAAAGGCTCAGTCTTTCTCCCTGGAAAAGATTATGTCAATATAAAACGAACAGAAATTAATCAAAAACGTTTTGCACGAAATAAGTTTAAAAAAAAAAATACTGAACTCCCTTAAACCAAAAATGAACATAAATAGAATCAAAAATTCTACTAAGCATACAACTACCACAAATCAGTATAAATAAATAAATGAAACCCAAAACAAACAAAAATTAAAATAAGTCAAACTCAAAACGAAAAGAAAATAATCTGAGTAGGGTTCTAAAACCTATGCTTTCTAAAAGCCATAATATAATTTGCACTTTACTGAAAAAAATTCTTTTAAATGTTTTCACTTATAACTTTAAGAAAACAAAAATTAATTAAGATTTTAAGGAATAAATATCAGCATATGCATATTAAACTGACAATGCATATTTTTTTCAGATAATTCATATGAATTTTAGTTTCAACCCCGTGTTTCAGGAGTTGTTTTAACAGAATTAAGACAAAAAGTCAAACTTTAGCGTATAGAGCGAGGTATTGAGGAGGGAGTTTCTTCCCTCATATACGGTATGATGTTTTTTTGTCTGAAGTTTCAATATTCCTCCCTAGGTTCATCCTGCGTAAGATCTCCCTCCCCCAAGACAAACCCGTCCCTGCTGAAAATTCCCCCCAAAGCTTTTCTTGTGAATATTTTTTCCTAAAAAATTCTCTTTGGCCTACTTTATTTTTTAAAAAAAATGTTTTTCATATAATTTCTAATCTTTTTTTCAAATCTTGCCTGAAAAACCCCTCGAAGGAAAATTTTTCCTTGAAATTTATCTTCTGTGTGGAAAGTTTCACCCGCGGAAAATTCTCCTATGAAGAATTTTTCCGCGGAAAATTTCCCCATGAAGAATATCTCTTGCGAGAAATTCCGCCATGAAGAATTTCTCCAGCTGAAATCTTCTCCATGGAGAATTTCTCAGTAGTCTAGGTATAACAGTTTCAAGCAGGGTGTCTCCTCATATAGCTATAACAGTTCCGAGCAGACAGTCCCACCATATAGCTATAATGATAAGTAGCGGACAGTACTTCCGCCATACAAGCAGACAGTACAATGACCGGATTCAACCTACCATGAAAATTCGTGCTGTTGACGAAACCATGGTTTTGGGTCATGGTCGTTCACATATCTAATGTTAAACATGATTCTTCATTATGGTATGATTATAGGCGTTGACAGAAATGAAAATGGTAAACGATCTGAGGGAATGCTAACTCCTATTCAGAGATACATATTTTTTTATTTGGGCGATTCTAAACTGTGTTCGGTATAATACACAACTACCATTTGAACAGTGTTGTTAGGTCTCTTTTTCCAACCCCAAGGACCCCCTCCCCCCCAACTTTTTGCCCCCCCCCCCACTTGGCGTGGCGCGCCACGCCAAGTGAACCTAATTGAACCTAACTTGAATTGTTTGTGAAACTTTTTTGTTTGTGAAACTTGTTGCATCCTGTTTTTTTTCTCTTCGCGAAACTTGTACTTTGATTTTTCACCTCGTGAAATTGATTTTTGTTAATGGAACATGTTGCGTGTTGATAGTTTTTTTTTTAGTTCGGGGAACTTGTTGCATGCTGTTTTTTATTTGTGAAACTTGTTGCATGTTGATTTTTTCTCTTAGTGAAACACGTAAATTGATTTTTTTTCTCCTCCTAAAACTAATTTTGTCCATGGAACATAATGCAGGCATATTTTTCTGATTCTGAAACTTGTTGCGTGCTGATTTGTTTTTGTTCGTGAAACTTGTTGCATGTTGCTTTTTTCTCTTCGCGAAACTTGTACACTGATTTTTCTCCTTGTGAAATTTATTGTTGTTCATGGAACTTGTTGCATGATGGTTTTTGTTCAGCTTGTTGAGTGCTGATTTTTCTTCGTGAAACTTGATGCATGCTGATTTCGGAACTTGTTGCATGCTGATTTATGTTCGTGGAATTTGTTGAGTGATGATTTTTTTTGTTTGTGAACTTGTTGCATCCTGTTCTTTTTCTCTTTGCGAAACTTTTACATTGATTTTTCACCTCGTGAAACTGATTTTTGTTAATGGAACTTGTCACGTGCTGATTGTTTTTTTTTAGTTCGTGGAACATGTTGCATCCTATTTTTTATTCGTGAAACATGGCGCATGTTGATTTTTTCTCTTTGTGAAACATGTACATTGATTTTTTTTTTTCTCCTCCTAAAACTAATTTTGTCTGTGGAACATACTACATGCATATGTTTCTGATTCTTGAACTAATTGCGTTCTGATTTTTTTTTCTTGAAACTTGTTGCATGTTGCTTTTTCTTCTCTTTGCGAAACTTGTACACTGATTTTTCTCCTCGTGAAACTGATTTTGTTCAAGGAACTTGTTGCATGCTGATTGTTGTGCATGGAACTTGTTGCATGATGGTTTTTTGTTCATGAAACTTGTTGCATGTTGATTTTCTCATCGTGAAACTTGCACATTGATTTTTTTCTTCCCTTGAAGCCAATTTTGTTCGAGGAACTTGCCCGTGCTGATTTATGTTTGTGGAACTTGTAGAGTGCTGATTTTTCTTCGTGGAACTTGTTGCATGCTGAATTTTTCTGCGTGGAACTTGTTGCATGCTGAATTTTTTTTCTTCGCGAAACTTAAACAATGATTTTCTCCCCGTTAAACTGATTTTGTTCGTGGAACTTGGTGCGTGCCGATTTTTTATTCCAGAAACTTGTTACATGTTTATTTTTTCTCTTCGTGAAACAAGTACATTGATTTTTTTTCTACCTAGTGAAACTAATTTTGTTCATGGAACTTATTGCATGCATATTTCTTTGTTCGTGATCCATGTTAAATGTTGATTTTTCTCTTCGTAAAACTTCTACCATGATTTTCCTCATTGAGAAAGCTGGTTTTGTTCATGGAACTTGTTGTACGCTGATTTATGTTCGTGGAACTTGTTGAGTGATGATCTTTTGTTGATTTTTTTTTGTTCGTGAAACTTGTTGCATGTTGTTTTTTCTTCTCTTCGCGAAACTTAAACAATGATTTTCTCCCCGTTAAACTGATTTTGTTCGTGGAACTTGTTGCGTGCTGATTTTTTATTCCTGAAACTTGTTGCTTGTTTATTTTTTCTCTTTGTGAAACAAGTACATTGATTTTTTTTCTACCTAGTGAAACTAATTTTGTTCATGGAACTTATTGCATGCATATTTTTTTGTTCGTGATCCATGTTAAATGTTGATTTTTTCTCTTCGTGAAACTTCTACCATGATTTTCCTCATTGAGAAAGCTGGTTTTGTTCATGGAACTTGTTGCACGCTGATTTATGTTCGTGGAGCTTGTTGAGTGATGATCTTTTGTTCCTGAAACGTGTTGCAGTGTGATTTTGTTTATTCGCTTCTCGAAACTTGTACATTGATTTTTCACTTCGTGAAACTGATTTTGTTAGTGGAAGTTGTTGCATGCTGATTGTTTTTTTTTGTTTGCGGAACTTGTTGCTTGCTGTTTTTTTATTCGTGAAACTTGTTGCAGGTTGATTTTTTTTCTCCGTGAAACATGTACATTGATTTTTTTTTTCTCCTCCTGAAACTAATTTTGTCCATGGAACATACTGCATGCATATTTTTTTACCGTGTATTTTTTTTGTGTGCTGACTGTTTTTTTTTTGTTCGTGAAACTTGCTGCATGTTGATTTTTTTCTCTTCGCGAAACTCGTACACTGATATTTCTCCTCGTGAAACTGGTTTTGTTCAAGGAACTTGTTGCGTGCTGATTGTTGTTCATCGAAATTGTTGCATGATGGTTTTTTGTTCATGAAACTTAATTATTTTTCCGCATAGTGAAACTGATTTTGTTCATATAACTTATTGCATGCATATTCTAAAATCGTGTTTCATGTTACATGTTGATTTTTCTCTTCGTGAAACATCTACAATAATTTTTCTCATTGAGAAAACTGGTTTTGTTCATGGAAATTGTTGCGTTCTTATTTATGTTCGTGGAACTTGTTGAGGGATGATTATATTTGGTTTGTGAAACTTGTTGCAGCCTGTTTTTTTTCTCTTCGCGAAACTTGTATATTGATTTTTCACCTCGTGAAACTGATTTTATTAATGGAACTTGTTGCGGGCTGATTGTTTTTTTAGTTCGTGGGACTTGTTGCATGCAGTTTTTTATTCGTAAAACTTGATGCACGTTGATTTTTTCTCTTCGTGAAACATGTACATTGATTTTTTTTTCTCCTCCTAAAACTAATTTTGTCCATGGAACATACTGCATGCATATTTTTCTGATTCTGGAACTTGTTGTTTGCTGATTTTTTTTTTGTTCGTGAAACTTGTTGCATGTTGCTTTTTTTCTCTTCGCGAAATTTGTACACTGATTTTTCTCCTCGTGATACTGATTTTGTTCAAGGAACCTGTTGCATGATGATTTTCTGTTCATGAAACTTGTTGCATGTTGATTTTTCTCTTCGTGAAACTTGCATATTGATTTTTTTTCTTCTTCTCTTGAAGCCAATTTTGTTCATGGAACTTGACCATGTTGATTTATACCTGTGGAACTTGTTGAGTTCTGATTTTTCTTCTTGAAACTTGTTTCATGCTGATTTTTTTTCTCTTCGCGAAACTTGAACGATGATTTTCTCCCCGTTAAACTGATTTTGTTCGTGAAACTTGTTGCGTGCTGATTTTTTTATTCCTGAGACTTGTTGCATGTTATTTTTTCTCTTTTTAAAAAAGTACATTGATTTTTTTCTACCCAGTGAAACTGATTTTGTTCATGGAACTTATTGCATGCATATTTCTTTGTTCGTGATCCATGTTACATGTTGATTTTTCTCATCGTGAAATTTCCATAATAACTTTCCTCATTGAGATAACTGGTTATTTTCATGGAACTTGTTGCACGCTTATTTATGTTCTTGGAAGTTTTTGAGTGATGATCTTTTGTTCGGGAAACGTGTTTCAGTTTGATTTTGTTTATTCTCTTCTCGAAACTTGTACATTGATTTTTCTCTTCGTGAAACTGATTTTATTAATGGAACTTGTTGCGTGCTGATTGTTTTTTTTGTTCGTGGAACTTGTTGCTTGCTGTTTTTTTTTATTCGTGAAACTTGTTGCAGGTTGATTTTTTTCTCTTCGTGAAACATGTACATTGATTTTTTTTTCTCCTCCTGAAACCAATTCTGTTCATGGAACATACTGCATGCATATTTCTTAATCGTGATTTTTGTTTGTGCAGACTGTTTTTTTTTGTTCGTCAAACTTGTTGCATGTTGACTTTTTTTTCTCTTTGCAAAACTCGTATACTGATTTTTCTCCTCGTGAAACTGATTTTGTTCAAGGAACTTATCGCGTGCTGATTTTTTTTTTCAATCGTGAAACTTGTTGCATGTTGCTTTTTTTCTTTTCGCGAAATTTGTACACTGATTTTTCTCCTCGTGAAACTGATTTTTTTCAAGGAACTTGTTGCATGATGGTTTTCTGTTCGTGAAACTTGTTTCATGTTGATTTTTCTCTTCGTGGAACTTGCTCATTGATTTTTTTTTCTTCTTCTCTTGAAGCCAATTTTGTTCATGGAACTTGACCGTGCTGATTTATGCCCGTGGAACTTGTTGAGTGCTGATTTTTTTTCGTGAAACTTTTTGCATACTGATTTTTTCTCTTCGCGAAACTTAAACAATGGTTTTTCTCCCAGTTAAACTGATTTTGTTCGTGGAATTTGTTGCGTGCTGATTTTTTATTCCTGAACTTGTTGCATGTTTATTTTTTCTCTTCGTGAAACGAGTACTTTGATTTTTTTTCTACCTAGTGAAACTAATTTTGTTCATGGAACTTATCGCATGTATATTTCATTGTTCGTGATCCATGTTAAATGTTGATTTTTTTCTTCATGAAACTTCTACAATGATTTTCGCTTGCTGTTTTTTTATTCGTGAAACTTGTTGCAGGTTGATTTTTTCTCTTCGTGAAACATGTACATTGATTTTTTTTCTTCTCCTGAAACCAATTTTGTTCATGGAACATACTGCATGCATATTTTTTAATCGTGGATTTTTTTTGTGTGCTGACTGTTTTTTTTTCGTGAAACTTGTTAAATGTTGATTTTTTTTCTCTTTGCGAAACTCGTACACTGATTTTTCTCCTCGTGAAACTGATTTTGTTCAAGGAACTTATCGCGTGCTGATTTTTTTTCGTTCGTGAAACTTGTTGCATGTTCCTTTTTTTCTCTTCACGAAATTTGTGCACTGATTTTTCTCCTCATGAAACTGATTTTGTTCAAGGAACTTGTTGCAGGATTGTTTTCTGTTCGTGAAACTTGTTGCATGTTGATTTCTCTCTTCGTGGAACTTGCTCATTGATTTTTTCTTCTTCTCTCTAAGCCAATTTTGTTCATGGAATTTGACCGTGCTGATTTATGCCTGTGGAACTTGTTGAGTGCTGATTTTTCTTCGTGAAACTTGTTGCATGCTGATTTTTTTTTCTCTTAGCGAAACTTAAACAATGATTTTTCTCCCAGTTAAACTGATTTTGTTCGTGGAACTTGTTGCGTACTGATTTTTTAGTCCTGCAACTTGTTGCATGTTTATTTTTTCTCTTCGTGAAACAAGTACATTGATTTTTTTTCTACCTAGTTAAACTAATTTTGTTCATGGAATTTATTGCGTGCATATTACATTGTTCGTGATCCATGTTAAATGTTGATTTTTCTCTTCATGATTTTCCTCATTGAGAAAACTGGTTTTGTTCATGGAACTTGTTGTACGCTGATTTATGTTCGTGGAGCTTGTTGAGTGATGATCTTTTGTTCGTGAAACGTGTTGCAGTGTGATTTTGTTTATTCTCTTCTCAAAACTTGTACATTGATTTTTCTCTTCGTGAAACTAATTTTATTAATGGAACTTGTTGCGTGCTGATTGTTTTTTTTGTTCGTGGAATTTGTTGCTTGCTTTTTTTTATCCGTGAAACTTGTTGCAGGTTGATTTTTTCTCTTCGTGAAACATGTAAATTGATTTCTTTCTCCTCCTGAAACTAATTTTGTTCATGGAACATACTGCATGCATATTTTTTGATCGTGGATATGTTTTGTGTGCTGACTGTTTTTTTCTTCGTGAAACTTGTTGCATGTTGATTTTTTTTTTCTTTGCAAAACTCGTACACTGATTTTTCTCCTCATGAAACTGTTTTTGTTCAAGGAACTTGTTGCGTGCTGATTTTGTTAATGGAACTTGTTGCATATTTTTTTGGTTCGTGTAACTTGTTGAATATTGACTTTTCTCATTGAGAAACATGCACATTGATTTCTCTCCTCTTGAAGCTGATTTTCTCCATGGAACTTGTTGCGCGCTGATTTTTTTTTGTATGTGTAACTTGTTGCATGCTGGTTTTTCTTCATGAACCTTGTTACATGTTGATTTTAATCTTTGTGAAACCTATACATTGATTTTTATCCAAATGAAACTGGATATGTTCATGGAACTTGTTGCATGTTAATTTTTTTTTATTCGTGAAACTTATTGCATGTTGTTTTTTTTCTTCGTGAATTTTGTACACTGATTTTTTTCATTTTTTCCTCGTGAAAACAATTTGTAGATGGAATATGTTGAGTGCTGATTTTTAGTCATGTAAAAAAAAAGTTGAAAAAAAAACTGTCAAAAAAACTGTCAAAAAAATGGTCACTGCAAATATTATTTTTCTATTAGTAAAAGTCACGACTAACATTTCTATATGATTTTCATCGAGTTCGGAAAATATTAAATGTAATTTTTTTATGTAGTAAGTATGTTACATGTCATTCTAAGAGATGTAGAAAAAAGTTCAAAAATATATCATGTAAAAAAAGAAAAAAAGTTGGGGCTGGGGGTTGGGAGGAGGGGGAGGGGTTTGAGGGAGGGAGAGGGGGTAGTTAGGGGCAGGAGTTGGGACGGGGGGCAAAAAGTTGGAGGGGGGGGGGGCAAAAAGTTGCGGGGGGGGTACTTGGGTTTGGGGACCTAACAACACTGTTTAAATGGTAGTTGTGTATTATACCGAGAACAGTTGAGAATCGCACAAATAAAAAAAAATATGTATCTCTGAATAGGAGTTAGCATTCCCTCAGATCGTTTACCATTTTCATTTCTGTCAACGCCTATAATCATACCATAATCAAGAATCATGTTTAACATTAGATATGTGAACGGCCATGACCCAAAACCAGGGTTTCGTGAACAGCATGAATTTTCATGGTAGGTTGAATCCAGTCATTGTACTGTCTGCTTGTATGGCGGGAGTACTGTCCGCTACTTATCATTATAGCTATATGTTGGGACTGTCTACTCGGAACTGTTATAGCTATATGGGGAGAAACTCTGCTTGAAACTGTTATACCTACACTACTTTTCTCCCGTGGGAAATCCTCCCCTTCAACGAAAAAATCTCCCTGACAATTTTAACCTATCTGAAAATTTCCCCCAAACTATTTCCCTGGAACATCTCAAGATGTAAAATTGAATCAGCAAAAAGAAAATAAGATATATTTCGTCTGGAAGTTCTGGAAAATTCTCCGGTGTAATATTTTCCCTTTTAGGCTCATCTCCGGAAACGTCCGTGTCCATGGAAAATTCTTGCCGTGGAGAATCCCCCTGCAGAAAATTCTTCTTCCTAAAAAATGTCTGTTTACTTCCAAATAACAACTATTATATGTAAACAATAGGCAAAATTCAGAGCCATTCAACCAGGTATTGTAGGGAGATCATGACAATTTCCTCGGAATATCTCTACATGAAAAATTGAATCGGCAGCTATTGTCAATAAAATAAATATATCAAACTTTGGATCCAATGACCTCACGTAAAAAAGGGCGTGGGAGGGGGGCTAGTTTCCCTTCAATATTTTGGGTCACTTTAAAAGGGCGCTAAAACTTTTATTTTTGTTCGAATGAGCCCTTTTTTAATGTTCTTGGGCCATTGTTTTGATACAATCACCCAGGAGAAAAAGAAAAAAAAAGAATAAATAAACACGCATTTTTTTCTGACAAAAATAAAAAATTCCACGTTTTTGCAAATGGTAGGTTGAAATCTTAGCAAGTAGGGTTCCATGATATGCTGAAACTGATGGTGCGCTTTTCATTAAGATTCCTTGACTTTTTGGGTGGTTTTCTCCTTTTTTTTAAATAAAACAGTTTCTCAGGTTTGTATCTTTTGAGAGGAACACTAAACTGAATGAATCTTATATATTTGGAATCAGCATAAAAACCAATTCTCTGTTATATGAGCAAGGCCTATAAGCCTAGAAGGCATTTTATACAGCCAAACCCTTTTGGAGGTCCTCAGTAACATTGACAGACCCCCCTCATTAAACTTAATTTGAGTTTGAGAACAGGCTATACCAACTTAAGGATGCAGGTATGAATGCTGTGTATGAGCATGTATACTCTGATTTTCGGCCATTTTGTATGTTGGATCTTTTCTGCAGGACGTTTACCGGTAGATAGAAGAAAAAGCCCGAAAATAGTCAAACATTTTCAAATATCGTTTTCGATATCGATATTTTCTCCGACATATCGATCGTTCAATATTGATATTGAATATCACCCAACACGATGTATCATCCTCTGTTGGCACAAGCTGTAATATATGGAAAAATACAAGCTGTAATGCAATTTTTGGAAAAAATTCACTATTCTGCAAAATTGATGCGTTTTCTGTAAAACACAATATTTTGTAACTGTGGGTTATAGCTAGAGTTGTCATTTATATAATCCTTCACGTCTCACATCTTCATGTGACCTTTGGCATAGCTGTTTGTGTCTTGCAAAATATTTTTTCCTAGTTCAAATTTTCGATTTGTTTGTAGAACTCTTTAGAGAGCAAGTGAGATAATAGAAAAGGTTAGGCCAATTCATTTTGAAATTGTGGAGATGGCAATGCAATTCAACCAAGCAAACAGTAACCTCCAAATTAATCACCTTTGTAGGCTTCTTTTTCCTTGGGAAAACTTATGACTGCATACATAAAAACCTGAACGGTCCAAATTATTTTTGATTGACACTTGCGTAATCTACTGCATCTTAATAGTTTTGAGCTGGGTTTTTAACCAGAGTTTACTGATATTGATGATTGTGATGACATTGTTAATTAAACGCAATATTTTTTTCTCCTTCACTTTCATTTTTGATTCGTTCTTATTCTCACAGTCTTTGGTCTTCTAATAGCACAGTTCTTTGTTCTTCACTTTCATTTTTGACGCTTTCTGATATTTGCTTTCACGTGACTGCTGACCAATTGCATACCCAAGAGCATGCTTGATACTCATTGATCACTATAACTGCAAAAAGCACAACTAGATGTTCTGGGAGAATCATCTTGATTGGCATCCAGGCAGTCACATGTATTCTTAATCTGTGACATTAGTTTTGCACTAATGTAATCAACAAAAGAAACACAAGTGCTGCTACATTGTAGTAGCCTATGGCTGTTTTAGGCTACTAATCTTCCACATTTCAGCTTTCCCATTACCTGCATCAACTATAGGTACACCTTGATAGCCAATAGCCCATTTTAGACTCTTTCTATATGACAAATAAACAGTTTTGAGAGAATTTGTCCCATACTTGAGCAAATATTAACTTGCAGTTAAAGAGAAATCAAGTAAGTAAAAACCTATCAATAACAATAACTTAAAACAAAATTTTTTAATATTGAGATTGAAACTGAATCTGCTGTATATTTGAAGTTTTCAAACCCTAGAGCCAAAACTTTCCATTCCCACACATCACAAACCAAAACTTTTCAAAAATATTAGCCCTCCCCTTCCTTTCTCTCACATGTTAAGATATAAAAACTATCTTTGAATTTAACCAGACCTTCATAATAAGTAGCCTAGTCTATTGAGTTACTGTTTCAATTTAAATTACAAAGTAATTTTTTTTTTTTTATAGTAGGCCCTATTGCAATATTTTCTATTTAATGTATTTTTTCAATAGTTTGGCTGTATTCCAGTAAGATATATCACTAAGTAAAAAAGGAACATCTAAAACGAAAACAGCTCTTTTTTTGTTTTACAATTACTTTTTTTAGAATTTTGGTTATTTTAAGTCAAGCCGCTCTTTACTTAAAGTTCCTTACCATGAACTGTTTAATATATCCTCTAAAACAGAATGAAGGAAGCAGAGTACAAAATAAAGACCAACAGCAGGTGAAATAAGTCTGAAAATAATTTAAAACTTCACAAGAAAACAATCTGGTACTAGCATCGGGGGCATCACGTATGGGGGGAGGGGGGACGCCCCTCCCCATATTTTCGGTGACTCGGTAAAAAAATTGAGTCGGTAAAACCGCGCGCTGCGGTTTTATGGACTCAATTTTTGAAATAAATAAATGAGATGAATGAAATTACTGAAAGAAGATGAAAACACTGGCGTGACATCCACTAAAATCTAGATCCTCCCTTAGTCTCGAAAACCTCGGTGTCAGTCGGTAAATGACACAGACGATTTTACCGACTCAATTTTTAGATTTGATTAAAAGGGGCCGCTATCTCGATCTCATTCGGTAACTGGAGCGGCAAAATCAACCGGAAACAATGGATGACTCAATGAATATTTATTCGGTAGCAACTTGTTGAGAACTTCCGGCTTGTGAATCATCGGGGTTCAGTTCAGTTTCACGATTGATTTCAATTGCAAAGAACATATTAACAATAAAAAATATGTCAAGTTTAAGGACAAATCGGGTGAAAATAAAGTGCTTGGCGTGTAAGAATATTTTCAATAAGGATTACCGTAAGCGTCATAACGCCAGTTTTCATAAAAATTAACCTGAGCCGAAATGGATCCTAGCGACCGAGCAGGTAGTGACTAACCCATTTGCTGCATCAGCTCCTAAGAAAATGAAATTGGCAGTTCATTCCAACGGAGGAAAAGGTAAGACATAGCCTATACAATTAAATTGTTCACTGCGAATCGACCAGTGGGTAGGCTGTGCATATAGCCAACACGATTCCACTTGACTAGCGCAGCGATTTACATTTAAAGGTTAATACCGGACAGGGGCGTAATTTGCTATAGGGCAGGGGGGGGGCAACTTCCCCTCCAGACCCCAGTTTGCCTCCCCCCAACTTGATGCTTGACCCCCCCCCCCCAGCTGGAATTTTGCGTCTTCGAAACTCTCGTCAAAACTAAGATAGGCCTACAGAATTCAAGCATCCGCAGAAACTGATCGGTTTTCTTTAGCATACCTTTGCCTTTATGATAAGATTGGAAGACGAAAGCCTTTTTAAATAGAGTATAGTCGGCACGTTTATGATTTTCGAAGCACATTTTGTTGTCCGCTCCTAAAGGAAAAGGGCTAGTGACAGCCTTGGCCAGGGGCGTTTCTAAGGGGGTACTCCCCCCTAAAGGTCCTGAGAAAGGACGTTTGTCGGGCGAAGCCCGAAGCCCTTGAAAATGCTGCTTCAGACCATCCAATTATTTTGCCTATTGGCAAATAAGCAATAAAACAAAATGACAATATTCTTGAACTGAATTAATAAAAACTTTGACCCTTTGTGGCAAACTATTACAGTTATATTATCGAAGTTTTCGCCACTTCGCAGCAGAAATATTTGTTTTCTTATCATTTGCTTGCCATTATTAAAGAGAAACGTTAAATGATCCGAGCCTTTTTTTTTAGAAATTCGTCGGTCCAATGTCAATTTTTGTCTGCACACTTTCGTCGTCCCAACCGCTAAAGGAAAATTGCAAGCAACGCAACCTGGCCTTGGCTACAACTAGAAGTATTTCAGACAAGAGTATAATTTTATTGGGCAACCGAGCGTCAATTCCCCTCCCCTGAAATCCCGGATCTGCCACTGTTTCTAAGTTGTAAATATAATATAAAATTCATTTTTTTGTGGGGAATTTGCATAGTTTTCCGCAATGACGTGGCAAAATTTTTTGAAGTTTGCCCCCCCCCCAGAATTTTTCTGAAATTACGCCCCTGATGCTTCCAGACTATGGGGGGGGGGTGAATGAATATTTTTATCAACTTTTAGCTTTTAGTGTTTTTAAACTTTTAATATTTTTATACTTTTAGTTGATGATGGAGTGGCGTCATCAGCCGTTGCGCAGGTATCCGTAGAGCCGTCAAAATCGATGACCAATAAAGATCCCTTAGGAACCGAAGTTGAACGTTTCATTGTTGAAGATATGATCAAAGTGAATGCAGAAATAATAAAAGAAGTTAAAGATATGGCTTGGTTGATTGAATCAGAGCCGTTAACTCCTTTACCAGAACAAGATTACCCAGTACAGCCTGTAAAGACAAACTTCAACGAAAACATCAGTGTAAGTGAACAATCTCTTAGTAGAGTAAGAGGTACCATTTCCGTACCCTGAATAACAATTTCAACGCTATTCTATAGAAGCTCTACACCTTTTCAAAGAGATTCAGAGCTCCCTCACATGGCATTATACTATGTTCCATCTTGTGCTAGTTAGGACCTTGCATAATATGTTATGAAGGACAAGTTTTTCTGACATAATTTACGTAGACTAGATTTTCTACTTCATGATATACATGTCTTTTAGGGTAAATCTGTGTCAGAAAACCGGCGCGTCTTGTTTAGCTGCCAATATATTCAATTATTTTTTTTTTCGTATATATTCAAGTTTCAGAGCAAAAAGGGATTCGCAAATTGGACACTATGAACGATATTAATTAATTTTTTGAATAATAGGAGTGTGAATGATTCTAATTAGTGACTGGATTGTATGAAGGAAGAGAAAAAAAAAGATTAAACTGATTAGCAGTTAAGGTAACCCCGAAGGAGTTGTTAACTCAGGTAATTTGTTATAAATTTGAAACATCATCAGTCTATGAAAATGACTAACGACGATAGAATGACATTGTGACTTGACCTAGCTTTACCATTCCGATGTGGTCTGTATAATACACAAGTGATGTTTGATAAGTATTTTCAATTTAAAATAGGATCTAACGTTCCGTTCGTTCCCCATTTCTGAGTGCAGGGGAGGGGAGGGGTCAATTTTGGAGGGAAAACCAAAAATACTCAGAATCGAAAATAAACGGGATCTGCCTCAAGGGGAAGGCTCAAAGACCCTTCGTTCCCACATTTCTGAGGGCAGGGGAGGGAGAGGGGGAGTCAATTTCAGAGGGAAAACCAAAAATACTCAGAATCGAAAATAAACGGGATCTGCATCAAGGGGAGGGGTGGGGGCAATGACGGATTGAAGGTCTCAGACTAGTGATAGTGCTGTACTGTGGTACGAATTGCTTGAGAAAAACCCAAATGAATTAGTTGAAAATAAAGTTTTAACAAGAAATGTCTGAAAAGTATTTTTTTTTTTGGGGTGGGGGGATGGAGCGATGACAAATTGTTTTAGTTAAATGGAGTCGAGTTGCACGAGGGTTCAGTAGCACGAGGGTTCAGTAGCACGAGGGTTCAGTTGTATGGGGTTTCGGTTATACAGGAGTTCAGTTACATGGGGGGTTCAGTTGCACGGGGGTTTAGTTAAATGAGGCTTGAGTTGCCCGGGAGTGGAGTTGCACGAGGGTTCAGTTGCATGGGGTTTCAGTTACATGCGGATTTGATTACATGGGGACTAGTTAAATGCAGTTGAGTTGCATAGTCTCGTTGGAAAAAAAATTGGAGGTCATACTTAAACAGTTCTATTGCTATGGAGCTATTGCTAAGAGCTATTGCTATGGAAATGACTCATTTTTGAATTGAAACTATGCTTTTCTGACTGAAGATACACATTTGAATCAGAAAATGCGAAAATGTACACAATATTTTCGACGATATTTTCTATAATTTCGTCTGAAAAATAGGAGTTCACGCTTAAAAAGTTCTATTAAGAGCTATTTTATGGAAATGATTCATTTTTTAACCAAAACTACGCTTTTCTGACTGAAAATATACATTATAATCAGAGAAATGTGTTTTGATAGTATTTTCTATAGTCTCGCTGGAAAAAATTGGAGTTCATACTTAAACAGTTCTATTAAGAGCTATTGCTATGGAAATGGTTAATTTTTGAATCGAAACTACGCTTTTCTGACTGAAGATACACATTTGAATCAGAAAAAGTAAAAATGTACACAATTGAAACAGAGAAGTGTGTTTTGACCGTATTTTATATAATTTTGTCTGAAAAATATGAGTTCACACTTAAAAAGTTTCTATTAAGAGCTATTTTTTACGGAAATGGTTTATTTTGAACAAAAAACTACGCTTTTGTGACTGAAAATATACATTATAATCAGAGAAATGTGTTTTGATAGTATTTTCTATAGTCTCATTGGAAAAAAATGGAGTTCATACTTAAACAGTTCCATTGAGAGGTATTGCTACGGAAATGATTCATTTTTTGAACCAAAACTACGCTTTTCTGACTGAAGATATACATTATAATCAGAGAAATGTGTGGGACCATCAAGCAGAGTGCTATGAGCTAGACTCCTATTGCGCATTTTCATTTTAAATGTTATTACAGATCCAAGTAAAACCATTATCAGTATACCTCATTCTTTCATTCTAACTTAACTTGTAGGAATAGGACTTCATTCAAACAAGTAAATCAGTTTTATTCAATGTATAATAGTGTACAAAAAGACTATTATTTTTCCTCATTCTCCCCCCCCCCCATGACCAGGTGCTATTGTCTCCATCTCGCTCATGCTCAATTTTCTTCTTAATATACGGTAGAAATTAAGGCTACGCCATCTCCATATTTCGTAATATCCATCATGTGTAATGTAGTGATAATCGTCCAATCTAGGTTCCCGATCTAAAAAAAAAAATGAAAATTAAAAAGCTTAAAATATATGGAATTTGTATATGATGTAATGAACAAAAATTATTACTGGCAAAACCCCTATGCATTCCCAAGACCAGTGTGGGAAGTTGGGGGTTAGGCGGGAGGCTATAAATAAATGAAACCCAAACCGAAAAGAAATTACAATAAATAATCGCGTCAAACTCAAAACGAGCAGAAATTAACATAAGTTGGGGGCAAAACCCCTATGCCTTCCCAAGGTCAGTGTGGGGGGTGGGGGGTTAGGTGGGAGGATCTTTCCATGGAGGGGGCTATGGATTTCCCAGCTGGAAATTAAGCCTCTTCTTATCATTATTCTGCAATTCAAACGCTTAATACCCCAAGCATATGCGAGTCAAATTTCACTTTAAAGTGCTGGCGTATCTGATGAAATAATTTAAGTCGTATGATCAATTTAGTAAGGACACTCGATATCCTTAAAATGTCCGATTCAAACTATTAAACCTAAGGAAATTCATATATTTGGAATCAGTATACAAAGCCAAGGTATTTTTTTTGCGGGGGGGGGGGGGTGGGGAACAATGATAGAGTGGATGTGCTTTTTTTCTTTTTTTTTATTTGTTATTTAAATTTTGAAACATATTCTTGTGCATACCGATACTCCTATTGATGAGGACTGATGGTTCTCATTCAATATTTTTTCATGAAAAACAAAATATTTTTTCTTTAACAAAATTTTTTTTTTGGACTTCGACATTATTCAGGTTTTTGACTCTTTTGATTTAAATGTTGAAACATGTTCTTGTGCATACCCATACTCCTATTGATGAGGGCTGATGGTTCTCATTCAATATGTTTTCATGAAAAACAAACTATTTTTTTCAACTAATTTTTTTTTGGACTTCGAAATTATTCAACTTTTTGACACTTTTGATTTAAATGTTAAAACATATTTTTGTGCATACCCATACTCCTATTGATGAGGACTGATGGTTCTCATTCAATGTTTTTTTTATGAAAAAAAACTTTTTTTTTACTTCGAAATTATTCAACTTTTTTTTCTTTTTTTTATTTGTTAACATGGTATTTTTTTCAACTTTTTTTACATCTCTAAATCATATCGGAAAAATAGAATGACGCTTTTGATTTAAATATTAAAACATATTATTGTGAACACCCATACTCGTATTGATGAAGACTGATGGTTCTCATTCAATATTTTTTCATGAAAACACTGGGTTTTTTTTAACTAAATTTTTTTGGACTTCGAAATTATTCAACTTTTTTTACATCTAAATCATATCAGAAAAATAGAATGACACTTTTGATTTAAATTTTAAAAAATATTCTTGTGCATACCAATACTCTATTGATGAGGACTGATGGTTCTCCTTCAATAATTTTTAATGAAAAACAAACTATTTTTTTTAATTAATTTTTTTTTAATTAATTTATTAAATCTTATTAATTTTAATAAGATTGACCCTATCCTTTCTCCCTTTCACAATAAGTATGTTTCTAAAATTTATCATAGAATTCGTTCTGGAACAAATGGACTAAATTTCCTTGCATTCTCATATAAGTTTTCTAATTCAAGTGGTTCAATTCCCCTGTCCCCTCTTTGCAGGTATTGTAATATGAATAATGAAACAATTGACCATTGCCTATTTGAATGTAATATGCTGACGTCTGCAAAACATACCTTGCTTTGTAAACTGTTAAAATGCTTCAAACACCACAAAATCTCACTATCAGCCAAGAGCCTAGCCAACTATGCCTGCACACAGAGCACAGAAATCAATATCTATCATCTTATATTTGAACTCCTTGAGTCAAAAGATCTACTGAAAGATATCTGAGAATATCTAATAAATAAGAGACGACCAAGCCAGTAGCTCTGTAGCCCACAGAGTGAAGCAAAAAGAAAAGGGCTAAATAGTACTAACTGAATAGCCCGCCTGCTGTGAATTAGAAGAAGAAGAAGCAAATTGAGGCAACAAAAGCAGCAGCAGAAAAATTTGGTTCAATAGCCAAAGACGAGTTCCGACTTGAGCACCGTCCTTGACATCCACCTTCTCGTTATTCAGAGGTGATTCCTAATTCTGGAGCCGACATGTCAGATGACTGGATATCGCTTTATGTTAAGAAGCTTTGCGGTATCCTCAGAATCCTTGTGAACGGCTTGGAAGATTCAACCCATGACAACTCCTCTTTTCTAAAGCCAGCATACCAGTGTCTATTGGGCAAAATGGATGACAGCTAAGAAAGCCTTTCGGACGTAGCAAAGCTGTTTCCGGGAAGAGGCCTAGATCCTGCAGAACTCATGTTAGAGCTTAAGGCCTTCAAATGCTTTTTGACCAGCACTGAGGTCGAAAGCAGTAAAGCCATTGATCGGACCATTTTTGATGCTCTATTTAAAGAAATTTATTCTGTCAAGACAATATTCCCAACTCTCTGGTCAGTTTACCAGTGGATCGCAACAGCGCCACCAACTGCAGCAATGGCAGAAAGAAGTTTCAGCAAACTAAAAATTGGTTATGACACGTTTACATGCAACAATGGATCACGACCATTTGGATCATCTCCTCATGATGTACTGCGAGACTGACATTGCTGACGAGCTGAAACTTGACAAATTGCTAGAAGTCTGGTTGTCTCCCAAGCCAAGATGGTTGGCCTTTTAATTCAAGTTAGTTTTTTTTTCATTCTGACTCTTTTTATATATACTAATTGAAATTCTAAATTTCTTACTTTGGCTTATATAAACCATAATATCATCATACCTCTCCTCATCAATTGCTTCATTCCACAAGAAAAGAGCAAAATGGTTTGCTATATCAGAGGATAGTATAGCCTATTAAAGATGTGCCTCTTGGGGCGGATTAGGCTCAATTAATTCAGGAAAACCGTTAGAGTTCCTATGATAGCGATTTGGTATTAACACAAAGCATAAGAAGTTAAACTCAAGTTTTTTTCTAATTATTAACAAAATAAAAAAAGTTGGTAAAAATGACAGGCCAGTCGGTATAATCTATTGGCTCCCCCCTCCCAAATATTTTGGCTAGAAACGCCCCTGGCTAGCAGCCAAATCGTTAATTTTGGTTATAATATATAATTTTTCAGGAAGGAGGGGGATACATTAAAAATAAAAGTTTGTACTAAAAATAATATTCTCAAGGAAAAAAGAAAAATATCTAATTTTAACATAAAAAAATAATCAAAATTTTTGACTCTGAGGATTTCTGGCAAAAAGATCTATTCCTTTATTCTTTGAACAATCAACGTAATGTAGGCTTTTTAAAATTAATATATTAAGTCCAAAAATTACAGTAAAAGAAAATCAGACTCAAACTAAGATTACATAAAATATTTTTTTTTGCCAAGATAAAATAGGTATAGACTTGTCTTCATGCATTTTCTGAAGCCTAAGGAAGGGAGGTATGGAAGAGGTAAAGGTAGAAGCTTGAAAACACTTTCCATGGAGATATTTTAAGCTCTGAATTCAATTGAAGGACCTTAAATTACCCGTCTTAGACAAAAATTTATTTCTACCCATATCTGCTTATATTTGATATTAAGTGTCATTTTAAGAGGTTTTCCCTGGTGTGTCACTTTATTTACCTGAATTTTTATGTTAGAAAACTTTTATTTTCTATTCCCAATGGACTTGTCCTTCGTCTGCTAATAAACAGCTCTTTGTTTAATTGTAAATAAAATTCTTCTTCTATTTAACAGCAGGCGGGCTTTTCAGTAAAACTATTTAGCCCTTTTCCTTTTGCTTCACTCTGTGGGCTACAGAGCTACTGGCTTGATTGCCTCATATTTATTAGATATATTCAGATATCTTTCAGCAGATCTTTCGACTCTAGGAGTTCAAATATAAGATGATAGATGTCGATTTCTATGCTCTGTGTGCAGGTATAGTTGGCTAGGCTCTTGGCTGATAGTGGGATTTTGTGGTGTTTGAAGTATTTTAACAGTTTAGAAAGCAAGGTATGTTGTGCAGACGTCAGCATATTACATTCAAATAGGCAATGGTCAATTGTTTCATTATTCATATTACAATGCCTGCAAAGAGGGGACAGGGGAATTGAACCACTTGAATTAGAAAGCTTATATGAGAATGCAAGGAAATTTAGTCCATTTGTTCCAGAACGAATTCTATGATAAATTTTAGAAAGATACTTATTGGGAAAGGGGGAAAGGATAGGATTAATCTTATTAAAATTAATATCTGATAGCCTCCATCGGTAAATATCTCTAATTGGGATTGGTCTCCCACTTGGCTGGTCAATATTTATAGCATTTTTTGCTATTTCATCAACCTGATGATTACCACTTATGCCAGAGTGGCTAGGAATGTACTGAAAGTAAGTTTTTATGCCACTTGAAGCAAGATTATCAATAATACTGTGACAATGATAAGTGTCAATGTCCAACTTATATTGAGGAGCTGAGGCCAGCAACTCAAGGCTTGATAAAGAGTCGGAATAGATGATAATATTATTCGAATTTTCAATCAAAGATTGGTTTTGCTTAAGGTGTTCTAATGCCATGATTATGGCATTTAACTCAGCAGACATTATAGATAAATTATTAAATAATCTCTCGCCCATTGCAATTTTCAGGTGAGGAAGGAAAACACCACTTGCAACCTTCTCATTCATTTTTGACCCATCAACAAATATTTGGAAGTGATTTTTATAGGTAATTGTATTAAGTTCTGCAAATTTTTTCTGGACAAAAGCAATGGGGTTAAATCTTTATTCCATTTTGAAAATTCAGTATTTATTATGGGAAATGACCAATTCCATGGAGGGGATTGGGGGAAAGTAGGTGCAATAGACTTTGCTGGTACAGGGAACTTCTTTTGAATATTGGCATACTCATCTGCAATACCTCTATACATGGCTGGATTTCTTAACCAATTATGTAATGTGTGTGAGCTATTTGATTCAATTTTTGTAAGATGTTTTATCAAGAGAAAGCTACGTCTCTCCCTTATTGTTGTTAATCCACTCTCCATAAGCAGAAACTTGGTGCTTGTGGGTTTCCTAAGACCAAATATGAGACGTATTATATCATTTTGTGTTGTTTCAATTTTTTGCATCTGGGTCTTTGCACATGCACCATAGACAATGAGCCCATAGTCAATATGGGGTCTTATATGTGATTTATAAAACTGGAGTAAGGTTTTCTCCTTACAACCCCAGGGTGTGGAAAGAAGTCTTTTTAGTATATTTGCTTTTCTATAGCATTTTTTTATTGTGTTTGAAATGTGGAGGTGGAAATTAAGTTTTTGGTCAAGCATGAGACCTAGGTAATTAATATTATTATCTTCTGGAATAGTTGTTTTATTTAGAGTTAGTTTTGCATTAACATGGTTTCGCTTCCGGTGAAATTGGATTATTTTTGACTTGGTGGGTGCAATGGGTAAATCTGAATGTTGAGAGAATTTTTCAAACTGGAAAAGTGACTTTTGCAGATTTGACTGTGCTATCTGAAAGGTGTTGCCAGATGACCATAGCACCAGATCATCAGCATATTGTAGATTCGTGTGGGGTAGGTTCATGTCCCAGAGATATAGGGCAAATAGGAGGCAACTGAGGACTGCTCCCTGAGGTAGGCCTTTGGATATTGTCTTTTGGGGTGAAGAGGCTGAACCAACACAAACAATGAAACTTCGCACTTCTATGAAGGATTTAATAAAGGATACTAGCTTAGGAGGTACTCCAAGGTTTGCAAGTTTATTTAAAAGGATTTGGTGGTTCACATTGTCATATGCTCCTTCAAAATCTAGGAAAGCTGCCACTAGGATATTATTTTTTGAGAAAGATTCATTTATTGCATTTGTTAGCAAAATGAAAGCATCTGTTGAGGAGTGGTATTTCCTGAATCCAGTTTGAGTGTGTGGGATCATGTTATTTTCTCAACAAACCAGAGGAGTCTGTGATAAATCATTTTCTCCATTATTTTCCCCATCACAGGTGTAATCATTATGGGCCTATAAGACTCAGGGTTATCTTTTGGTTTATTTATCTTTAGGATTGGTAGGAGGGACGAACATTTCCATATATTGGGGAACCTAGAAGATGCCCAAGCGTGATTATAACAATTTAGCAGTTCTTGTTTGTATGAAGGTGTGAGATTCTTTATCCATGTAGGGTGTATATTGTCATAGCTGCTGCTAGTTTTGGACCTAATATGATGTATTGCATTATTCAATTCCTGGATTGAAAATGGATTAGTTATGTACTCGGATCCTGGGCGTGGTTGGTAACTAGGGTTCATAGGAATTGTGGACAGTTTGCTTTGATTATTTGATGTTAGCTTATTAACAAAAAGAGTTGCAAATAGGTTAGCCTTTTCAATATCATTGTCATAATGGGTATTATTATGTATAAGCTCATACAGGAGTGGGTTGGGAGAAGTCTTTTTCCCACATATGTGGCTTATGACTTTATGTATAATTGGCTCATGCGTTTCTCTGGAGAGATTATTTGCAAAATTATTCCAGTATTTATATTTAGCATCTATTATAGTCCTTTTTAGATTAGATTCTGCTTGTAATTTTTTTAAATATGTAGTAGGTGTTGGTTTTTTTATGAATTCTGTCCTAGCTGCCTTTTTTATCCTCCATTTATTTAGGCACTCATTTGTCCACCATGCTTTAGGAATTTGTTTAGGGAATGTTTTCTTAGGTGTTGTCCTGGGGATAGCATGATTAGCTGTATTTATTAGTAAAGATGTCAACGCTTCAGCATGTGTGTCAACTGTTGTGTTAGAAATGCATGAACTTTGGGTGAAACTTGTAATTTCATCATTTAGCTTATTTTGGAAAATAGACCAATTTGCTTTAGTGTTGATATATTTGGAGGTATGAGATGAAGTTTCAGCAGGTTCATTTAGGGAGCAAACTATAGCAAAGTGGTCTGTACATAGACTATCAATTTTATTTATGTAAATTTTGTTCAAAAAATTTAAAGACACAATTTGTAGGTCAATTGTGGAGAATTTGCCACTTTTGGGGTTGAAATATGTATTCAGGTTTGGAGGGGTAGCAACAGCTAATTCATTATTATTTGAAGTCATATGCTCAATAAATTTACCAGCTTTACTTGCTGGTTTATTCCCCCACAAAAGGCTGTGGGCATTGAAATCACCACAAATAATGATATTTTTTAACATATTAGAATTATTTATATAATTAAAGAAATCCTTGGCATCTGTAGTTTGGCCATTAGGGTTATAAAAGCTTATTATGTAGGTTTTTAAATTATTCAGCCAAACACTTATACCAATTACATCAACATCATTTGCAAAATCTGGAAAATTGATGCCACAAAATTTTATATTATTATTAACTAATAAAGCTACACCACCTCCTTTTCTCTCTGAAGATCTATCCTTTCTCAGGATAGTATATCCCAGAGACTTAATTTGTTGATTTTGGGTTAAATGAGTTTCCTGGAGGCAAGCAATATTAATGGAATTATTATTCATAAATGATATTAGTTCATTTAGCTTATTTTCTGTGAGTGATCTTACATTCCATTGGAGTATTGATAAATGTTGTGTTGTTGATTTATTCTTCATATGACTGTGTATCAATGTTCAGCTTTGTTAAAAGTAAAGCAAGATCTTTTTTTGCTTGAATGAGCATATCATCTGGGATGTAGATTTTTGCCAATTCTGCAATAATTTTTGTTTTCTGTAGTTGATGTATGTTCATGGCCTGAACTGCATTACAGTTTAGAATGAATAAGCATATATTTGGGATTGCATTTTTGGTAGTGCATCCTGTTTGTTGGTTAAGGGATTGATTCCTGGTAGTGTTTCTGGTTTGTTTCTTCTTGGGAGGGAGGGCCAGGCTGGCCTCATCTCACCGGAAAACGAGGCTTGCTGGCTTGGCGATTCCTTCTGATAGGGATTTGAGCTAGGGGGCTTAGAAGATATTGTTTTATATGGGGTGCTTGATGCATTTGGGGCATTTGACTTGGGGGTTTTGGTTGGTTTCATTACAGGCTTTATTTGGTATTGTTGGGCAGCATTTGCTTCCATTGCTGCAAAGGGGTATGGGATGGCCTTCTCTGTTGATATTTGGAGTGTTAGAGCTCTTTTCTTGTATGCAGGGCATAATGATTTATTTGTAGATTCATGTGGGCCTTTGCAATTGATGCATGTAGGCTGGGTGTTGTTGCAAGTTGTCAGCTCTTTAGGATGGAAAGATTTACAATTACTACACTCTTGGAGAATTTCATTGCATTTGTTTGTCGTGTGTCCCAGTTTGAAACACTTCTGACACTGAATAGGCTTAGGTTTGTATTCCTTGTGTGGTTTGATTTGCCCAAATAGGAATAATTTTTCTGGGATATCAATTTTATCCTTTAGTGTGAATAAGAAGGATCTACTAGTTTTTAGGCCAGTAGAGTTAGGTTTTCCAATTTGGGTGACATCCTCAACTGGGATTGTGTTTCCAGCCCTATCTGAGAAGCCTTCTTTTAACTCCTGAGTAGATATCTCTGGGGGAACATTATAAACTACAATTTTTGTTGGTGATTGTTTTGGGTTCCAATTAGATGCAATAATTGGGATATTCAGAAGGGATTTAAGGTTAATTATTGTATCTGCTGATTTCTGATCTTCTACAGCTATTAGCAGAGATCCATCACGGTTAATGTTAAGAGAGAACATTGATTTTAGCAATTTAAAAATTGCAACGAAAGCCAAGCTTTCGTTGCCTTCAGGCTTTGAATTCAGTTTGACTTTCTCACAACTCTTTTTTTTAAACAATAAAAACTTTAGCGTAAAGAGCGACGCGTTGAGGAGGGCACAGCCCCTTTCATATACGGAATAATTTCTGTTCTTTTTAAGATTCAATGTCACTCCTTATTTTCAGTTTAAAAAACTTTTTTTTTTTATTTAAAGGCTGCGAAAGCGGGGGGTTTGGGGGGTGGCAGCCCCCTTACTGTGCCTCCTAATCCCTGCACGTTTTAAGGTTCGACCTTGTAACTCAGCCTCTTTAACTCTTTAGAAAACGTAGTTTTTTTCAAATAATTTCTGCACGTTTTTGTACATTTAAAAAAGAAACTGAGTTTCTTTTTTAAACTTTAAATTCAGTATATAAAAAATTTCCTCTGACGGTGAATCGAACCCGGTTTTTCCGCCTGACAGTCAGGAGTCTCGACCGCTGGACTAAAGAGACACAATTGTAATTGTTTTTTAGTAAGGGGAATCTATTTTTGACGCAAGCAAATACCCACAAAACTTGAAATTTGGTTTTCGGAAAACAGGGAAGGAGTTATCAGATTGAGCTGAAATTTCGAGGATAAGCTCCCAGGCCCCAGAAAAGCTTATCCTCTAAATTTCAGCCCGATCAGACAACGTTAAAGGGGGGATGTGGTGGGAAAAATTAACATGGGCTATTATAGAAAAACGAGGTTTTTCGTAAATGTAAATTCAGGGGATAATTTTTTCGGTCTGAAAATATCAAAAGGCCCTAACAGGTCGAATTCTGCTTCGAATGAGTCCTCATTCATCCGGATCAGTTGCCAACTGTGGCCTGTAGGCGTGGATAACAAAAAAAAGAGAAATGAAGTTTAAGTGGCTATATTTGGTTTTTTGAAAACAGGGAAGGAGTGATCGGATTGAGCTGAAAGTTCGAGGATAAGCACCCGGGCCCTAGGAAAGCTTAAAACAACGTTAAAGGGGGGCTGTGGTGGGAGGGTCGAAACTTCCGGCCCAGTTTACCCATGAAGATAAAGTTGGAGGAGGATGAAATTTTGCACGATTCTTAGTTTGAGCTTGGGCTAAAATGCGATCACCGCCGTCTCTCTGTGACCTCTAGGACCTGAAATCGCTTAACATTGTGGTGGTTCGCCTATTTATAGAGGCACAAGTGTGCGTCCTTGATTAAAACAGCTGCCGATGCACAATCTCTGCAAGAGGACCTTGACAAGCTCAATAGTTGGATGTCCAACTGGCTGATGGAAATCAATATCGACAAAAGCCACGAGCTAACGATAGGGAAACCTACTATCCACTATGAATATAGATTAGGAGACTTACCGATCACATCCTGCCAGGAGGAGCGCGACTTGGGAGTTGTCATTGACAGCAACCTCGACTTCCAGGCCCACTACAACAGCATTATTGGGAAAGCAAATCGTGTTGCAGGAGTTTTAAGGCGCAACTTCACTTTTGGAAATGATAAGACCCTTTGCCTTCTCTACAAAGCATTGGTACGGCCAATCCTTGAATATGGTCATTGCACTACACGTCCTTTTTACAACAAAGACATTGAATCTCTTGAAAAAGTTCAAAGACGAACAACAAAGTTCTGTCCGACTTTTAGAAATTTATCCTACAAAGATAGGCTCCGGAAGCTCAAACTCCCTTCACTAGCTTATCGACTGCACCGAGACCTTATTGAGGTATACAAGCTTTGCTACGCGCCTACGAAAACATCCAGGCTACCGATGTTCTCAGCTTCAGCCACACGAACCTTCGTGGTCACAACCTCAAGCTTCAAGAAGAGAGGTTCCAAAAGGACATCGGCTGTTGGGCGTTCAAGAACCGAGTAACACAACACTGGAACAAGTTCCCCTTTGAAGTCATCAATGCCAACTCATTAAACTCGTTCAAGCAGGAACTGGACAAATACTATGGTGAAGGTGCCTACAATTTTTTTTGATTTAAAAGATTTTTGTAGAGGCCCTGTGGCCTATTTGTTTTGCATTATATTATTATTATTATTATTATTATTACTTCTACTTTTTGAATAGTGTTTTATACATTAAATGGAGCTGAAGAAAAACAAAGGAACAAGAATATAAGGGACCATGAGATCCAGGTGTGGCATGCGCGAGTGAATGAGACCCAATAACTGGAGTTATATGCAAAGGCTAAGGAGCAGTGGGGAGAAGAATTGTATTTTAAGGCGGGGCTTCAAAAGAGGCAGCTAAAGTTTATGATTTGTGTTAGGTCAGATGGTTTACCACTAGGTGGGATTATGAAGTATCTAGGAGGCTTTAGGCAAGCTTCTGGTCCTTACTTCTGTCTCATGTGCAGGAAAGAGGAAGATTTGGTTCATTTTGTGGGGAAGTGTTGTGAATTAATAGATTTATGAAAAGAATTGTTTGGGGTTGAGGTTTCAGAGAGAGATGACATAATAAATTTATTAGCAAGGAATGATATGGGAGGTATTGGAAGCTACCTGACGATGGGTATAGAACATAGAGAAAGGTTTTTTGAAGACTAGGATGAGGGTGATAGTTCACTAGCCTAGATTATACTTTTGTGCCATTTTAAGTTTATATGAAAGTGCCTTTGTTTTTGTGACCACAGCCCTTTGGGCTTTTGTGTCAATAAATTCTATTCTATACATGTTGAATACACCAGGTTTCGCCCACAGGTAGCCTATTCCCCAAGTATTTCAATACACCAAATACACCAATACGCGTCAAATACACCAGGTTTGGCCAACAGGTATTCCCCAAGTATTTTGACACGTGTCAAATTGGGTTCCTACTTGCTTCAAAAACAGGTACCTTTTTTGTTGTGTAGAACTTGTGGGTGAAAATGCTCTAATTCCAGAAAATCGGTAGTTTCTTTATTTTTAACACTAGATACTATAAATCAAGCTTTAGTAAAAATAAGGGTAAATCTTAGTTTAGTTACTTTTTATAATCTTGGAAAGGGGTTAGATTAGGAAAATGAAACTTTCAGTAATAAATTCAGGGCCAAGAACATAATCTGAGTTGGTATTCCAAAGCAACTACATTAAACTTCTTCCAATTTCTAAGTCTTAGAAATTTGCCTTTTGACAAGTCTATATGTACCAATTGAAATTTTGAAAAAAACAGCATTTTACCTTAATTTTCAGTTACCACTCTCCTTTTCTCTGGTTTTAGTTCTGAAAATGCAATTCCTGTTATTGGAGTAGAATTTTAAGCCATATTGTTGGGTTTTTTTTCTAAATTTAGTATACGTATTTGCAGATCTTTGAAACCTCATAAATTGGGATTAAGCAAAGTTGTGAAGCCAAAAACAATTTTTTTGTACCTCATATAAGCAGGAGATCTATTTTGTAAGATTTCACTTTTATAATGCAAATATTTCTAAAGGTCGCTGCCCTCTAGAGGGAGAAGTTTTGTTTTCCTAACCTAACTCCTTTTCAAGATAGCAAAATGTAGCTAAACTAGAATTTTACCAAAATAAGATATTTTTATCAGGGAAAGCAATTTGCAGCTTAACCAAAAAAAGGGATTCAGAGACAGGAGCTGGGGTTGTGAGTTCTTTGGCTGGTAAAGTGTATGGCCAGTCCTGGTCATATATATAGAATATTTGAAAAATGGATAGATGCAGTGAAATCTGTTTATTTTTCAGAATTTTGTTAAAGATATTGTACAATACTGAAAGAAATGAGGATAAAAAATTTCCCCCAGGTAAATATGTTAACTATGATTATTATGCATATTATGAAGTAATGTTTTCTTAACATATCTTCTTCTGACCAGGACTGGTCATACACTTATACCCTGTGGCCTAAACCAGTAAAAAAAATGGCATTTTTTTTCTTCAAAAAGAAAGCAGAATTTTTTTTGATAGAAATATAAATTGGTCTGCAAATTTGCAGTAGGCCTTTTAATTTAGCTAAGATGAAAGTGAAAACATCATTGATGCCTTCTTTCAAAATTCAATAATTGCTTATGGGGCTAATAGTATCTTGAGCCCTTAAAGGGGCCCCAAAGGTATTTCATTTTCATAACCATACAAAGAAGTTATCAACACTAGTTAAGTTATTGAAAAGTGATTAAAAACGTATCACTAGTTTATAAATAGGTTGTTCAAGAGTAATATATCCCAAAAATACTTTGCCTAGGCCTATTTAAAACAATTCAAACCTCATTTAGATAGATAGATAGATAATTTTATTCACCCACTCGATACAAAACCACAAATGGCACGAATGGAGTACAAAGAAGAAGAAAAAAAAAAAAAAAAACAAAAAAAAAAAAAAAAACAAACACTTAACTGCACAAACAAAAACAAACGTTACGATACACCGCCAATAAATAAAAACATTATTACAAAAACTCACTAAGGACGAATTGCAATTGCCAGACTACTAGGCCCAAGGCAGCTTGGTGAATAAACTGTTTTCCTACCATTTCAAGATTTTTGAATACATCAACAAAAATAGCACTGAATTTAGCAATTCAAAACTGTTATTTTTTGTGGTTTAGGGGGGGGGGGAGGACGGTACCTAGGTTACTTGGTACTGGTGCATTATGTGGAAACCTCAAAAGAAGTCAAGTTTGGTTAATGCTAATGAAATGAAATAAAATAGGATAAATTTATAATAGTTTAGAAACAAATTTGGGCTATATATTTGCACATTAGGGGGTGGGGGGGGGGGGGGGTTAAATCCAAGCATATATTAAATACGTAACCTAACCTAACAAAGGTACCTCCCCCTCCCTAAACCCCCCAAAAAACAGTTTAAATATTCTAAACGCAATAAAAACCACAATTTGCATTCCATCTCTCTATGGCAGTCTCTTGCAAATACCTGTTAGGCCGGTTTTGTCTCTTGTTTCCTTGATACAATACATAGCGGTGTCCGCATATTGCAACAGTACCAGTTAGGTTACATATTTATTATATGCTATGCTATACCCCCCCCCCCCCCCCCCACCCCCCTAGTGTGCAAATATATAGCCCAAATTTGTTTCTAAACTATTACATATTCATCCTATTGTATTTCATTAGCATTAACCAAACTTGATTTCTTTCATCTATAGTACTGGATTAGATATAATGCACCAGAACCTTTTATGTTCTTTCATTATTCATATAAAATAATTTTTGGCCCCTTTAAGGGCTCAAGATGCAATTAGTCCCAGAAACAATTATTGAATTATGAAAGAGCATAAAAAAAGGCATCAAATGGCATTTTCACTTTCATCTTAGCTAAATTATAAGGCCCACTGGAAAATTACCTTGTAGTCTTGGTTGAATTACCAATAATTTAGTTTGAACTAGCCTACCCTTACATTAAAGGTTTATTTATTAAATCTGTGAATCAACACATGGAGCTTATCCTACTTATATATTGGGCTTTTATGCAATTCAAAAGATTTATTCTCTTTCAATTTCTATCTTTAATGGTTTTATCATTGTATATAGTTTATACCTGGGACATTCTGTAGGTTTTATGTGTCTTTTGAATAGGGGTAATAAATGATATTTAACTAGTCAGTGTTTTAACTAGTCAGTGTTCAGAAGTTCAAAGTTCATTTTAACTTGCTATGGTGCCTGATTTCACAAATAAATTGCGAATTCATCTTATCACCAAAAAATATTTAATGTTGTTTTTGCGATAAAAAACAGACCTAGGCTTGTGGCAGACATGTTGAACTTGTTTACCTCCAAATGGTGCATAGTGCTTGAGGGATAAACTGCAAATATCAGAGAATCAAACTGTTTGAGGCCTCCACCCCTCTGCACACTCATACTTCAACATACCCTGTTCCAAACTTCACAAATAACTCAACCTTATAAAGTTCCTACTTTGTTTAATTGTTTTCTTAGACTCCTTCACAATCTATTTGAAAACATGCTGCTTTTCATTTGGCACCAGCTGGTTGTATCAGGATTACCAAAAAGCACTCCAACACAATACTATGACATAATCACAGATAATGAAGGGATTCATCGCTGTTGTAACATCAATGTTTATCATACAGAGAAGACTCACTGAGAAGGTCATACCTTATTTGAACCAAAATTATGCAAGGATCTTCAAAAGAAAGGATAAGAAGTGGGGCCCTATCCCTCCTTTGGTACCCTCTCCCCTTTGCCTTAACAGCTTTTTAAAAAGAAAAGCAGGTTTTTGCACATTTTCACAACAAGAATAATACAAGGATCCTCAAACACCCCCTATTCCCTGTCATATTTTTCTTTACAAACAAATTCTCAGGTGGACTTATTTGGGTAAACTTGCAGGTGGCACAATAATTTTGCTACAATAAAGTGAAAATGTCATTTGATGCTTTCTTTGTGCTCTTTCATAATAAAATAATTGCTTCTGTTGCAAATTGCATCTTGAGCTCTTAAAGGGGCCCCAAAGGTATTTCATTTTGTAACAACACAAAGAAGTTATCAACACTAGTTAAGTTAGTGAAAAGTGGTTAAAAACATATCACTAGTTTATAAACAAGTTGTTCAAGAGTAATATATTCCAAATTTTTTATTTATAGCAATTCAAACCTCATTTATTAGGCAACTCTATTCAAACTTTTTTCCTACTGTTTCAAGTTTTTCAAATGCCATTCACAAAAATAGCACTGAATTTTGGAATTTGAAACTTTGCCGTCAACAACTCAGGGTAAATATATTTGCACATTAGAGGGGTGGGGTGTAAAGTTCAAGGTAAATTTGCAGTGGGCCATATAATTTATCTAGGATGAAAGTAAAAACATCATTTGATGCATTTTTATGCTCTTTCATAATTCATATAAAATATCTTTGGGACCCCTTTAAGGGCTAAGATCCAATTTACAACAGAAGCAATTATTGTCTTATGAAAGAGCATAAAAAAGGCATCAAATGACATTTTCACTTTCATCCTAGCTAAATTATTGATTAAAATTCTACTTCAGCTACTTTTGGCTATCTTGGAAAGGGGTCAGGTTAGGAAAATGAAACTTTCAGGGATGGGTCTACATGCTAAAGTATGTCCTGGGAAGGTATTTTGAAGTACCTACCTCCACTCCTTCTTCCTCTTGAGGGTCCTGACCTTTGATGACCTTTAAAAATTTGTGTGTTATAAAGGTGAAACCTTGCAAAATAGATGAAGTACAACCAAATTGTTTTCAGCTTCACAACTTTGCTCAATCCCAATTTATAAGGATTTAAAAATATAGAAATATATTTTCTAAATTTTGATTATAAAACCACTGATATGGCTTAAAATTCTAGCCCACTTAAATAACAGGAATTGCATTTTCAGAACAAAAGCCAGAGAAAAAGAAACTGATAATAGAAAATTAAGGTAAAATGTTGTTTTGTCAAATTTTAATAGGTATGACCTGTCATGTAGGCAAATTTCAGGGCCCTCTAGAGGTAGAAGGAGGGAAGGTAGGTACTTCAAAATACCTTCGCGGGACATATTTTAACCTGTAGACCCATCCCAGAAAGTTTCATTTTCCTAGCTTAACCACTTTCTAAGATAGCCAAATGTAGCTAAAATAGAATTTTACCAAATTATTGTTCCACCTGCAAATTTACCCTTAAGCTAAGTTCTCACTGCCCAGATTGCTGTTCTCACTGACCAGAAATCTGGTCAGATTTTCGTCTCCAGAATTCTGGCCAGATTTTTTTCCCAGATTTTACTGTTTTCTGACCAGATTTTTCGATCAGATCGAGTTTGATATTTTCTGGCCAGAAAAAAAATCTGGGCAGATTTTAGCCTTAAAAGTAGTTCAAAGCATGGTTGATGTAGCTGAAGAACAAGCAGATATTTAAAGATCACTGAGAAAACGACAACCACCAACCAAGATCAAGGTAAAAAACTGAAGAAGCTGACTTCACAAGAATATTAGAGAAAAATTCGTTGGAGATACATGAGAAGGTGTAGATTAGTTCCCCCTGATAAAAACAACTTTTTTCTTACTGTATTTTATTTAGTCAATTGGGCTGTAAAGTTGCACAGATAGCCTACTGTCCAGTAGAAGCAGGGTATAAGCAGCTCACTTCTTACTGTATATCCCAGTTCTATTGGTAGGGCCTCTGTACCCCACACTACAGTGGGAACTAAACTGCACCTTTATTTAGGTAACCTGACTTTGTAGAAGTAGAGCTCAATCAGTCTAGTACAGAAATATGATGGGGAGAAAAGGCCATAAATGTTTCAGCAAATTCAAAAGTTACAGGACTCTCTTAAATTATAAAATTGTCACAGGTTTGAGATGACATCATAATCATAAATCTAATGCTCCATCACATTAATCGATGAATATAGTAGTTAGGCAGAAATCAGAATGCGCCAGGGGTGTTGCATAGGGGGTGTGTAGGGGGGAGGGATGCAGCACCCCTGGTGCTACCTTTAGAACACGAGTTTCTAGGAACCTCTTAACACCAATAAGTTGTTTTTTTTTCAAGGGTAGCTAATTTGCTAATTAGTAAGGTAATTAGCTAATTTCAGATATTTTAAAAGAACACCAGTTTCTAGGAACCTCTTAAAACCAATTACTTTTTTTACATAAAAATTTGTTTCAGAGGCAACTGGCGAGTGAGTTCCAACCCAGTTACCATGGTAAGCTACCATAGTAAGCTCCTTACCCTGCAGAGCAGCATGGTAAACAAAAAGTTACTATGGTAACTAAAATCAAGGGAAAAATGTCAGGTTGGAACAATAGTCATGGTAACTCTATGGTAAGGAGAAGAAGGTTGGAACGGATTTGCTAACTTTTTTTTCATGTTTGCTTACCATGGTGAGTAGGTCGGAACTCAGCATAAGTCAACTGATATTACAATATATACTGTAAATATGTTATAATGTAATAATATAATAGTGTAATCTGTACCCTTTTTTCTTTTTAGGCATAAGAACCAGAGCTGAAGCCAGCTGGTACCTTGCAAACCCCTAGGATACCATTATCGTCATGGAGGACAAAATAAAATGGTCTGACAGTGACATTGAACTCCTTGTCAACACCTGTATCAACTATCCATGGCTATGGGATTCTTCTAGAGAAGACTTCAAAGATTGTAGGAAGAAGAAAAACTCTTTTGCAGCCATGGCAGAATCCGGGATTTTGTTTTCAGATTATGGACTGCCTGTTCAGAATCTTGCATACATTTTGAAGAAAAAGTTTGACATTCTAAGAGATACTTATATGAAGTGTAGACGCAGTGAAAAAGGTAAAAGTGGAGATGGTGCAAAAGTAAACAGAAAAACATGGAAGTATTTCCACCTTTTCAGCTTCATGACAGAGTCGGGTCAGCTAAGAAAAACTGTGGACAACATGACTGAGCCTCTGCAGATTGCTTCTGTTAGTGAAACTTTGACCAGGATAGATACTTCAATTGATGATGAAGACGAATTTACTCAGCATATAGAATTGAGCTCAGAAGAGTTTGAGCAGACAGCAGAATCTCTTTTTCAGCCGTCAAAAAGAGCTAGGATAAACTCCGCGGAGAATCAGCAGTCTGAAACCTCATCATCATGTATGTCACCTTTAGCTCCCATCCAGCCTGAACGAAAGCGCAAAACATCCCAAGAGCCATGTGGTAGTAGTGGAGGTAACAAGACTCAGAATACTCCTGGAGGTAGCCAGGCACATACAGACATTGACCAAGAAATTGTCAAAGCTCTTTCGTCTTTACAAGAGAAAAAAAACACCCAACTTACATTTTAGCCAGTACATCTGTAGCGTGTTGAACGGTTTGCCAAAAAAAGCACAAGCAGCGGCACGTCATGAAATTTCTGAAGTGCTTAAAAAATATGAAAGTGATGACCAGGAAATGAGTAATGTGTTTGTGTAATTTCTTAGTTTACAACTAGACTCTATGGTTGATTAGACCTATGGTTGGCAATCCTGCTATGGTTCAGATATACAAAGACATGCTTCAAAGGCAAGTGAGTTAGAGCGGCTTATGGCTATGCAGCAGAGCATTCAAAAGCGGTAGGAAAGTATATTGAAAAAACTAGTGCCTATGTAGAAGAATAGTATCCATATAAATTCATTTCAGTGCAGTTCTTTGCTCTGAGTTTTATCAGTATGCAAAATCTCAATACCCCAACATTTTCTACTGCACTCACTCATGCTTAGCTCTTTTTTCTACTTTCGAATGCTTGTTATAGTGGACGAGCTCGGATGCTGCATAACTACCGTATCCGTTTTTTTCTTTTTTTCCTCTGTCAAGACTTCCGTAGTGCAAATATTGATGCCTTGACGTATTCAAAAGTTGGATATAGATTAAGGGCGAAATCGAAAGTTTTTTTTAAAGCCGGTTGTTTCGAAAATCTTCATTTTTACTTTAGGACAGTGGCTAAAGACATGGAAATTGTGCAATTTCTTTTTTTTTCTCTTTTTCTTTCAGGCGAGAAAAGTTCAGTGTCAAGTATGTCCACTTTTTCACGCCATATTCTTTCCAAAACAGATTGTGCCTAACGTAGCGGCTTAGAAAGAAAAGCGGTTTTGGGGAGAGTAACGAAATATGTTTATGGATTCTAAAAATGAACAAACAAATTTAAGGCCTAAACAGTCGTTGAATTAGTTGAGATAAGTTTTTGCTGGAAACTATGCATCTGGATTGCAAGCTAGGCAATAAATTTAATGGTATTCAGCGCTTCGCGTTAACTTTGGTTTCTCAACGGAAAGATTACGGTTCAGAAGTGTTATAACTGTGTCGCACATTGACCCAAACATTTATGTATAGCTTGTGCTTTGTACTTTGTACTATACTTGTGCTTTACTGAAAGTTAGTTTTTATCTCAGTATTAAACAGTATTTTATCTCACTATTAGAAAAAATAGTCGCTATTTAACAGTTGCCAGTCATTACTATCAATTATCCTCCCCTGAACCCATGCAGCATATTTATCTGATAAATTTACCAGCAATATATTGAAAGCAGGAAAATCCACCAGAAAAAGCGAAATAAGCCGTTTTTACTATAGACTTTAATCTTTACTATAGAAAAGTAACTAAACTACAGCCAGAAATAGACGCACACATTTACACATTCATTTCTGATAGTTAATCACACAACTTTGAGTGTGATAAGTTTGCATACAGCCTGCTGCTACAACACAACACTGACCTACTCAGGAATGCGGCCTTGACTCACTCTACTCAGCTGCCAAGGAACACTTCCTTCTGGCGTCATGAAGTAGTCTCGAAATTTGTCACGGGCATGTTTGGCAGCTTCAGCTGGGTTTCGTGCTGCTGTTGAGACAATTGGTAACAGCCCATTTACTTGCTCTTGTCTCCACTGCCCCAATGTTATAACACCGTCAGTTTCTGTGTCAACGAAGTTAGCACTAACATACCTCGAGTGTCTCCGTGGAGTTGTAAGATCTTCGGTACGCAAGTAATTATGTAGGCAAACACAAGTGCGTATGACCTTGTCAATATTCTCAGGCTTTGCATTAATTGCTTCTCTGAATATCCTCCACTTGGCACCAAGAATTCCAAATGCATTTTCTATTATCCTTCGTGCACGAGAAAGCCTGTAATTGAAAATTTCCTCTGGTACTGGAAGGTGATCACCAGGATAGGGTCTAAGTAAGTTTGTTTTCAAGGGGAAAGCTGCGTCTCCAACAATCACATATGGTAAGTAGGTGGCATTTCCTGTATCAGTCGTATCACTGCCTGGAAGATCTAAAGTACCGGCAATCACTTTCTTACCAAGAGTTGAATTGCCAAACACAGAACCATCACTTTGCCGGCCATAACTGCCTATGTCAACATAGACAAATCGATAGTTAGCATCGCACATAGCCATCAACACTATGCTGTGGAACTGCTTGTAGTTGAAATATTGTGACCCCGAATTCGGTGGAGCCTGGATTCTAATGTGCTTCCCATCAATAGCTCCAACACAGTGTGGGAAGTTCCATTTTACTGCAAACTCATGGGAAATTTCCTTCCACTCAGATTGCTCACTGGGAAATCGTAGAAATAATGGGGACAGTACTTGGCAGATTGCATCCATAGTGTTCCATATAATTTGGTTGGCAGTCGACCTTCCCAGGTAATGTGTGAAGCTTTGGTTTCTCTGTGTGCCACCAGCTGCAAGATATCTTAATGTCACTTCAAGCCTTTCTTTAGGTGAAATAGCTGTTCTGAAGTTTGTATTTTGTCTTGCAATATATGGTGTAACCAGACCAAGCAGGTTATCAAATTGCTTAGGTGACATTCTGAAATAGTCATGAAACCAATCTGCATCTTTCAAACGCAGGTTATTGATTAGTAGGTTTGAAGCACCATTTTCACTTCTCATTTTTAAAAAGTCTCTGACCCAAAATTTTCTTTTTCTCATAGTCTCTGAGGCTTGTAGGCCTTTTCTCTTCTTTCTCCTTCGAAGTAAGCACAAGCGCAAAACAGTTGTAGCCTCATGATCCATTTTTTGAATCTTACGCCGATTTTTCCGATGGCCAGAAAAAAAAAATCTGTCCAGAAAAATTATCTGGACAGTGAGAACTGAATTCCGGTGTGAACATGCGGAATTCCCAGATTTTTTTTCTGGACAGAAAAAAAATCTGCCCAGAAAAAAAATCTGGGCAGTGAGAACCAGTCTTTATTTGCTGCATCATGTTTGATGCACAATCACAAAAATATATTCAGTCTGCATGACTGGAGATCCAAAGAAGGTCAGATGGCTATACTCCTCTGTCTTTTTGAAGGTGGAAAAAATACCATGTTCCTGACTAGCCAAGACCCCAAATCCCAAGTGAGCTGAAAACCAGTGGCGTATCCAGGATTTTGTTTCGGGGGGGGGGCGTCAGTCTACCTTTTTATAGCAGTCATGTGAGAGAAAAAAATTATTCATCATAGTGCAAGATTTCATGGGGAGGGGTATCTAGGTAAAGAAATGAAAAGTACACACTTGTCGTGAGTATTTTTAGTTGTAGACTTTTTTTGTTTGAGAATGGATGACAAAATTTTGCCAACAAAGTCAGAATTAAAAAAAAGTTAGAAGCAGTGAGAGTTTATATTTTGGGCGAGTAGATGTTTTGGAAATGCCACGAAGCGGCAGAATTTAGAAAACATAAAAAAAAGAAGTGCATTATTCCTTATATTTGCCAATGGGACCCTTGTTTTAGAGAACCAAATAAATAAAAATAATATTATATCAAAGACAATTGCCCAGAATTTGGTTTTGGAGGGGTGGGGGCCTCAGTCTACCTAATATAGCAGCCATGAAAGCAAGAAATGTATTGATATTAACATTGTTTACAGAGGATGAAGCACAATTAAACTTTAAAAAACATAATCAATTGCACTTAGAGAAACGAGCAATGAAAGACGACCTAACCTCTCACAGTAACAGCCACCGGTCTTTTTTGGCTGCAAATCAATCAAAAACTTGGTCAGCATTGACCTGGATATCGTGGTTCAGGGTCATGTGAGCTAGTCCGTTCAGACGCTCCTCGCCCGTTGAGCTCTGCAGATGGGTTTTTAATCGCTTAAGACAGCTAAAGCTCCTCTCAGCAGAAGCGGTAGTCACTGGTAATGTCTGAAAAATCGTCAAAAGCCTTCGAATGCATGGGAAAATTTTTGCATCGCATGACGCAAGAGTCGAAGGAACAGTTGATGCTTTCTCAGACATTCCGAGCCACTTCTGTTTCCAAAGGACTAACTCACATTCCAGCGCACGTCTACCCCCGTGAAATCCCTTGTAAACAGCAACAGCGTTCACAAATTCATTAATTTTTAATGACTCACTGTTAGCTGCCAAAAGCCTTCCGATTTTGATAGATGCCTCCTGGTGGCGCAAAAATCTTTGATCAAATTCTACAATAAGTGAAGCAAAGTAAGGTTTGAACAATGACTCGCGATAAAAAACCTTGATGGACTCATTATCGTTGATGGACTTTTGGCGAATAGACCTTGGAACACCCGGAGCCACATTTAACTCTTATGGAAGCTCATAGGCCTTCTGAAAAATTGTTTCAAAATTATTTTGTTTTGACTGCAGTAAATTATCAGAACATAGCTTAACATGCCGACAGCACTCAACTAAGTTTAAATCGTCAGCTTACAGTGCCTTAGAGACAGAGAGCATTATGGCACTTACAAACTCTAGCATAGCCATCGTGAACATAAAACTAAATTCGGTTGCTGCCGAAACCAACGCATTCGCTTTTGAAATAACTTCTGTATCGCACCGTGTGCTACCAACTATTTCCTCAAGCACGGAAATAATCGCACAATACAAAGACATAAAAACTAAAATGCAATCGTGACACTCCACCCATCTCGTTCCGCACAAATTCACAAGTTTCCTCACAGGACTATCGGGACAAACGACAGCGACCACTTCTACAAACCTATTCGTTCTTTTTGGTGAGGACCTAACAAGTTGACCTAACAGTCCCACCCTACTAGTTTTACATAAAGCCAAATTTAAGCTGTGCGATGCACAGTGGGTGTAGATTACATGCGGATATTTTTCCTAATTTCTGCCTAGCAAAGGTTGACCTAACAAGTCCCACCCTACTAGTTTTACATAAAGCCAAATTTAAGCTGTGCGATGCACAGTGGGTGTAGATTACATGCGGATATTTTTTCCTAATTTCTGCCTGTGCACCAGAATAGCAGCCTGACATGTTGCTGGCCTCATCAAAACCAACCCCCACAAATTTCTTCATTTTTAAGCCGAACGCAATGCATTGGCTGATGATTTATGTCGCTACTGCAGAGCCTGTGAGATTTCCGCAAACAGAAAACTCGAGAAACTGCTCTTCAAGTAAAGCACGAGTTTCATACTAGTATCTTACTACAAGAACTAATTAAGCTTGTCAGCATGTATATCAATAACTGTACAAAGAACCTAAAGAATCCTTTGACGCTATATGCTGATGACTGCAAACTCCTAGGACTGGCCCAGAACGACCTAAATCTATCAACTATGCAAAAAGATCTGGACAGACTATCTAGATGGTCATCGGATTGGTGTCTACTGTTCAATGCCTTAAAATGTTAAGTTCTACATCTTGGACGCAATAATCCAAAACTTGCATATCACATAGGAGACACCCAGCTTGAGGCAGTCAGTGAGGAGAAGGACCTGAGGGTTATTGTTGACAATGAGCTGAAGTTTCACTGCCACACACGAGCTCAAGTTGCAAAAGCAAACCAAGCCCTTGGCCTCATAAAGCGAACATTTACCACCAGGAAGTCAGGAGTGATTACGAAACTGTACAAAGCCATAGTCTGTCCTCACCAGGAATTTGGCATGACCCTAGCCTCTCCGTACTATAAGATGGATGTGAAAGTACTTGAGAGCGTCCAAATAACAGCAACTAAGCTTATCTCTGCATTCCAAGACAGATCTTACGAGGAACGTCTCACCTTACTCAAACTCCCTACCTTAGTATACCGTAGGAAAAGAGACGTAATAGCAACTCGTAAGTTGCTAGAAAATGACCTATTAAGTCATGTCTTTTCCCAGTCCTTCTCAACTACCACAAGAGGACACACCAAGAAGCTGCAGGCCCCCCGTTGCATCAAGCGAAAGCGCCAACAGTTCTTCTCAGTCCGTTCCGCCCCACTCTGGAACTGCCAATTCGAAGCCACCGTCCAATCTAAAGCTCTAGATGCCGTCAAGAAAGGAGTTGATCAAGACTGGGCCAACGCCGAATGGAGGCTGAACTGGGATGTCAAATCATAACCTTGAAACACCACCAGCGAGATTTCTACAGGAGGCTCAAAACCACCTTATCTCGCTGGACATGCGATTTAAGGTAATTTTCTTTCTTTCCTCTCACGTGACCTTCCCGTTTCAATGCTTAGCTTACACTGGAATTATAGCAGCGTTTGAAACTTTGAATGAACTATCACCTCTTAGTCCGATTTCTTATCGCAATTCATTCATTGTGGAGAAGCTAGTGCTTATAGCTGCGGGGGTTAAATAGTGAGAAAAATTTCTTGACATGTTGTTTGATTATAGGAGGCGACTGCACGTTTGATGATAAAATAATGATATAAGCTTGCTGGAGAAATGGATAGTCATTTAACAAGAAATGAAAAAAAGAACAGGTGTTGCATATAACTTAAAAGCGTGAATATTTTGGAACTTACTATATTGGCACTTAAAAAAAGAAGAAAAGAAATTTCGGGGAGGGGGGGGGCGGGCTGCTCCGGCCCCCCTGGATACACTACTGCTGAAAACTAAGCTAAAACTAGGTTTTTCTAATTCCAGCCTAAAATTTTTCCATTCATGTACAATTGAAACAGCCGAACTAAGAGATAATAAAGAAATATTTCTGAGAAAGAAATAGCAAAAAAACTATTATTATTTGTAAAGTTTATTAATAATTGAGATTATTATCTCAATTAATCAGTAGTTGTACCGAATGAATCGTGCTCAAATCCTCCTCAGGGCCATACTGTGGTGTTTCTTTTGATCCTAAAACTTTCCCCATAGTAGAGTGCAAACGGTTTGTTATCATTGTATTACCCTTTCTTGTTTTAGTTTTGTTTTAGTTTAAAGCTTTTTCCGAAGGCAATAGGCAATGATTTGAAGCCCTCCAATAAAAAGTCCCCCCAGATCCCACCCCAAATACCAGTGAAACTGATACCTATATTGGCTGGTCAAGCTCACTATCACAAAGTTCACATGATAGCTCCAATACTGAGAATAGGACAATGATCAGTGTAGGGGCTAATGTCACTATAAATGATGATAATGGGTTTCAAGAGGTCCTTTCTAGAAGTTCTAAAAAAAAAAATCTCCCCAATCAAAAGCATTTCCCCTCTCCCTGCCCAAGATCCTCCCTCCCAAAACTTTAGGAATTTACCTTAAAATTTCCCTTTGAAATAAAAAAAATTACTGCAATAACAGTTGCAATTTTCAAACTGATAAAATCAATGTTCTCTATTAATATTCACCGTGATGGATCTCTGCTAATAGCTGTCCAAGATCAAAAATCAGCAGACACAATAATTAATCTAAAATCGCTTCTGAATACCCCAATTAATACATCTAAATGGGACCCAAAAGAATCCCCAACAAAAATAGCAGTTTATAATGTTCCCCCAGAAACACCCATTCAGGAGTTAAAAGAAGGGCTCTCAGATAGGGCTGGCAATACAATCCCAGTTGAAGATGTTACCCAACTTGGTAAACCTAACCCTAATGGCCTAAAAAAAGTAGATCCTTTTTATTTACACTGAAGGAAAAAATTAATATCCCAGAAAAGTTATTCCTATTTGGGCAAATCAAACCGCAAAAGGAATACAAACCAAAGCCTATCCAGTGTCATAACTGTCTCAAACTGGGACACACAACAAACAAATGCAATGAAATTCTCCTAGAGTGTAGTAATTGTAAAGCATTCCATCCTAAAGAGTTGACAACTTGCAACAACACTCAGCCTACATGTATCAATTGCAAAGGCCCACATGAATCTACCAATAAATCACTATGCCCTGCATATAAGAAAAGAGCACTAACACTCCAAATAGCAACAGAGAAGGCCATTCCATACCCCTTTGCAGCAATGGCAGCAAATGCTGCCCAACAATACCACATAAAGCCCGTAATGAAACCAACCAAAACCCCCAAGTCAAACGCCCCCAATGCATCTAGTACCCCATATAAAACACCATCCTCTAAGCCCCCCTAGCTCACATCCCTATCAGAAGGAATCACCAAGTCAACAAGCCTCCTTGCCGGTGAGAAGAGGTCAGCCTGCCCCCCCCCTCTCAAGAAGAAACAAACCAGAAACACTACCAGGAATTAATCCCTTAACTGACAAACAGGATGCACAACCAAACATGCAATCCCCAAATATATGCTTATTCATTCTAAACTGTAATGCAGTTCAGGCCATGAACATACATCAACTACAGAAAACAAAATCCTTGCGGAATTGGCAAAAATCTACATCCCTGATGATATGCTCATTCAAGCAAAAAAAGATCTTGCTTTACTTTTAACAAAGCTGAACATTGATACACAGTCATATGAAAAATAAATCAACAACACAACACATATCAATACTCCAGTGGAACGTAAGATCACTCACAGAAAATAAGCTAAATGAACTAGTATCTTTTATGAATAATAATTCCATTAATATTGCTTGCCTCCTGGAAACTCATTTAACCCAAAATCAACAAATTAAGTCTCTGGGATATACTATCCTGAGGAAGGATAGATCATCAGAGAGAAAAGGAGGTGGAGTAGCTTGAATAGTTAAAAATAATATAAAATTCTGTGGCATCAACTTTCCAGATTTTGCAAATGATGTTGATGCAATTGGTATCAGTGTCTGGCTGAATAATACAAAAACCTACATAATAAGCTTTTATAACCCTAATGGGCAAACTACAGATGCCATGGATTTCTTTAATCATATAAATAATTCTAATATGTTAAAAAATATCATTATTTGCGGAGATTTCAATGCTCACAGCCTTTTGTGAGGGAATAAACCAGCAAATAAAGCTGGTAAATTGATTGAGAATATGACTTCAAACAATATTGAATTAGCTGTTGCTACCCCTCCAAACCTGAATACATATTTCAACCCCAAAAGTGGCAGATTCTCTACAATTGACCTACAAATTGTGTCTTTAAATATTTTGAATAAAATTTGTATAAATAAAATTAAGAGTCTATGTACTGACCACTTTGCTATAGTTTGCTCCCTAAATGAACCTGCTGAAACCCGATCACACACCTCAAAATATATCAACACTAAAGCAAATTGGTCTATGTTCCAAAATAAGCTAAATGATGAAATTACAAGTTTCAACCAAAATTCATGCATTTCAAACACAACAGTTGACACACATGCTGAAGTCTTGGCATCTTTACAAATAAATACAGTTAATCATGCTATCCCCAGGACAACATTAAAAAAACCTTCCCTAAACACATTCCCAAATCATAGTGTACAAATGAGTGCCAAAATAAATGGAGAATAAAAAAGGCAGCTAGGAGAGCATTCATAAAAAAAACCATCACCTACTACATATTTAAAAAATTACAAGCAGAATCTAATCTAAAAAGGACTATAAAAGATGCTAAATATAAATACTGGAATAATTTTGCAAATAATCTCTCCAGAGAGACACATGAGCCAATTATACATAAAGTCATAAGCCACATCTGTGGGAAAAAGACTTCCCCAACCCACTCCTGTATGAGCTTATACATAATAATACCCATTATGACAATGATAATGAAAAAGCTAAGCTATTTGCGACTCTATTTGTTAATAAACTAACATCAAATAATCGAAGCAAAATATCCCCACTTCCTATGAACCCAAGTTACCAACCACGCCCAGGATCCAAGTATATAACTAGTCCATTTTCAATCCAGGAAATGAATAATGCAATACATCATATTAGGACCAAAACTAGCGGCAGCTATGACAATATACACCCTACATGGATAAAGAATCTCACCCCTTCATACAAACAGGAACTAATAAACTGTTATAATCACACTTGGGCAAAAAAATTGAAACAACACAAAATGATATAATACGTCTGATATTTGGTCTTAGGAAACCCACAAGCACCAAGTTTCTGCTTATGGAGAGTGAATTAACAACAATAAGGGAGAGACGTAGCTTTTTCTTGACAAAACATCTTACAAAAATTGTCAACCCACTCCTGTATGAGCTTATACATAATAATACCCATTATGACAATGATAATGAAAAAGCTAAGCTATTTGCAACTCTATTTGTTAATAAACTAACATCAAATAATCGAAGCAAAATATCCCCACTTCCTATGAACCCAAGTTACCAACCACGCCCAATATCCAAGTATATAACTAGTCCATTTTCAATCCAGGAAATGAATAATGCAATACATCATATTAGGACCAAAACTAGCGGTAGCTATGACAATATACACCCTACATGGATAAAGAATCTCACCCCTTCATACAAACAGGAACTGCTAAACTGTTATAATCACGCTTGGGCAAAAAAATTGAAACAACACAAAATGATATAATACGTCTGATATTTGGTCTTAGGAAACCCACAAGCACCAAGTTTCTGCTTATGGAGAGTGGATTAACAACAATAAGGGAGAGACGTAGCTTTCTCTTGACAAAACATCTTACAAAAATTGAATCAAATAGCTCACACACCCTACATAATTGGTTAAGAAATCCAGCCATGTATAGAGGCATTGCAGATGAGTATGCCAATATTCAGGAGAAGTTCCCTGTACCAGCAAAGTCTATTGCACCCACTTTTCCTCCATAGAATTGGTCAATTCCCATAATAAATACTGATTTCTCAAAGTGGAATAAAGATCTAACCCCCATTGCTTTTGTCCAGGAAAAAATTGCTGAACTTAATACAATTACTAATAAAAGCCCCTTCCAAATATTTGTTGATGGATCAAAAATGAATGAGAAGGTAGCAAGTGATGTATTCCTTCCTCACCTGAAAATTGCAATGGGCGAGAGATTATATAATAATTTATCTATAATGTCTGCTGAGTTAAATGCCATAATCATGGCATTAGAACACCTTAAGGAAAACCAACGTTTGATTGCAAATTCAAATAATATTATAGTATACTCCGACTCTTTATCAAGCCTCGAGTTGCTGGCCTCAGCTCCTCAGTATAAGTTGGACATTGACACTTATCATTGTCTCAGTATTATACATAAACTTGCTTCAAGTGGCATAAGAACTTATTTTCAGTATATTCCTAGCCACTCTGGCATAACTGGTATTCATCAGGTTGATGAAATAGCAAAACATGCTATAAATATTGACCTGCCAAGTGGGAGACCAATCCCGATTAGAGATATTTACCGATGGAGGCTATCAGATATTAATTTTAATAAGAATAATCCTATCTTTTCCCCCTTTCCCAATAAGTATTTTTCTAAAATTTACCATAGAATTCGTTCTGGAACAAATGGACTAAAGTTTCTTGCATTCTCGTATAAGTTTTCTAATTCAAGTGGTTCAATTCCCCTGTCCCCTCTTTGCAGGCATTGTAATATGAATAATGAAACAATTGACCATTGCCTATTTGAATGTAATATGCTGACGTCTGCACAACATACCTTGCTTTGTAAAGTGTTAAAATGCTTCAAACACCACAAAATCTCACTATCAGCCAAGAGCCTAGCCAACTATACCTGCACACAGAGCATAGAAATCGACATCTACCATCTCATAATTGAACTCCTAGAGTCAAAATATCTACTGAAAGATATCTGAAAATATCCATTAAAAATGAGGCAATCAAGCCAGTAGCCCTTTAGCCCACAGAGCGAAGCAAAAGGAAAAGGGCTAAATAGTACTACTGAAAAGCCTGCCTGCTGTTAAATAGAAGAAGAAGAAAGAAGATAAACTTATTTTTAGGAAGAGAATTCAAGGTAATTTTTTACCAAATCATATTATTGACTTACAAATAAAGTGAATATACCACTTGATGCCTTTTTTATGCTCTTTCTAAATATAATAATCATTTTTGTTGGAAATGAATTTTACCCCCACCCCTAAATATACCAATTCAGGGTACATATTTGCACATTAGGGGGGGGGGGGAAATTTTATTTCTGATGTAAATGGGAGGTAAGTTTAAACTTTACCCCCACCCCCCTAATGTGGAAATATATACCATGAATTGGTATATAAGGGTGGGGGTAAAATTCATTTCCGACCAAAATGATTATTATATTTGGAAATAGCATAAAAAAGGCATTGAGTGGTATATTCACTTTATTTGTAAGTCAATAATATGATTTGGTAAAAATTTACTAATTCAATTGGGAATCAAAACATAGGCACAACATTCATTTCTGTTAGAAACAGGTCTGAAGTATTTAACAAAGCTTCACTTTATACCCAAAAAGTCGAAATTTAGATTTCTTTCCCTTCTTCTGTAAATAACGAGTGACTTCTCGGCTGTCCTCTGCCAAAACCATGGGCCTGTTTTTTAATAAAATCATCATTCCTCGTCATTCCACAGTTTGTATGTTTTTTAATGGAATGATTGTAACTTTTGTTAACTAATGGTTCGTTTACACATTGCGGAAATCCGTCCGTAACTGTTCGAACTATGGCTAAAATAACACTCCGTTTAAAGGCAAAGATTTCAAATTATTGCAACAGCATGACCTATGTTCTTACCCTATTCTGAAAGCTGTTGAACAATAGAGAGCCAAATGACACCGTTTTTCTTAGTTTTCTTATAGCCTGGGTGCGCAGGATCATAAAGCTGGGTGTAGCCTTGAACCAAAGTTATAAGATCGTGTAGTTTTTGATAATCCATACTCATGTTTTTATTCATTTAAAAATCTTGCCAAGATTCCGTCCTGATTTGACCAAAACGTTGCGGAAAGCTAGAGATTTTTTCTAGCACAAAAACGGACGGAATTTCCACACGGATTGCTAAATCCGCATGAATTTCCGCAATGTGTAAACGAACCATAACAGAGGAATGTGCGATTTTATCATATTTTATTTAAAATTTACCGCAATTTTCAAAAAATAATAACATGTCTGTGTTGGTAAGTACATTTTTATGCTGGAAGTGCAATATCCTCCAAAAATGTGTAATTAGTCTCGGTTAACAAGTTTTCTTGTCATATTTACAAGTTGAATTTTATTAAGGGTCTCCTAGAAGGGTCATGATTCTACCTGGTTGATAACAAATTAGGCTATAGGCCCTATGAAAACTTTGTGTGGAGTTATAGCCAGTAAAATTCTACTTTAGCTACTTTTGGCTATCTTGGAAAGGAGTTTGGTTAGGAAAATGAAACTTTCAGGGATAGATCTACAGGCTAAAGCATGTCCCGGGAAGGTATTTTGAAGTACCTACCTCCACTCCTTCTCCCTCTAGAGGGTCCTGACCTTTGATGACGTTTAAAAATATGTGTGTTATAAAAGTGAAAACTTGTAAAATAGATCTTGTGCTTAAAATGAAGTCCAACAAAATTGTTTTCAGCCTCACAACTTTGCTCAATCCTGATTTATAGAGTTTTAAAGATATTCAAATACATTTCCTAAACTTTGAAAATTAACACTGATATGGCTTAAAATACTACTCAAATAACAGGAATTGCATTTTCAGAACTAAAGCCAGAGAAAAAGAATCTTATAACTGAAAATTAAGGCAAAATGTTGTTTTATCAAAATTTCAATAGGTATAGACCTGTCATGTAGGCAAATTTCAGGATCCTCTAGAGGGAGAAGGAGAGGAGATAAGTACTTCAAAATACCTTCCCAGGACATATTTTAGCCAGTAGATCCATCCCTGAAAGTTTCATTTTCCTAACCTCACCCCTTTCCAAGATAGGTAAAAGTAACTAAAGTAGAATTTTACCTTATAGCCTACTAAAGTGTTGCTGGAAGAAAGACAGTCACGCACCCTGTTTGAATTAGTTACCTTTCGGTTTATGTGAAATTCTCAGTAAGATTCTGGAAAACTAATAAAAACTTAGCCTAGACTAGGCTATAGTGGAGGGGTTACATTGGGTAAAACCCCCAGTGCTTGGCTAATGTATAATCTTTGACAAGTAGTCTATCTTGATCAAAATACACTCATCCTAAACATTTAAAACAGGCCCCCAATCTTGGGCACAATGTATAGGTTTATGCAGTTGGTATTTGGGGTAAATTTGCAGGTGGCATATAATTTAGCTAGGATGAAAGTAAATACATCATTTGATGCCTTTTTTATGCTCTTTCATAATCCAATAATTGCTTCTGTTGCAAATTGCATCTTGAGCCCTGAAAGGGACCCTGAAGGTATTTTATATGAATTATGAAAGAGCATAAAAAGTATCAAATGATGTTTTCACTTTCATTCTAGTAGATTATAAGGTCCACTGCAAAGTTACCATGAAATTTACCAACCCCCACCAGCCTAATGTGCAAATATATACCTTGAATTGTTGACAACAAAGTTCCAAATTGCAAAAATCAGTGCTTCTTTTGTTGACATTATTTGAAAACTTGAAACATTAGGAAAACAGTTTATATTGGTGTTGCCCAATAAATGAGGTTTGATTGTTATAAATAAGTATTTTTGGAATATAGTACTCTTAAACAACTTATTTATAAATTAGTGATATGTTTTGAAAGCAGCATTCACAAGCATATCTAGCTAGAATCCCATGTCTAGACACGTGTTTAGCCAGAATCCAATGTCTAGGCAACAACCATTCACAAGTAAAATTTGGCGCTTAGCTAGACACACTAGACAAGGTACTTGGCTAGACATTGAGTTCTAGCCTCTAGAACTCAATGTCTAGGATTTTCAATTACAGCCAATCAGAATGTGTCAAGATCCACTATTTTCATCAATTTTGTTTACATTTGTAAACTTAAATTTAATTTTTGTTTTCTAATTAATTGTTTTTTTCATTTTAGGCAAATATACAATGCCAGACATAATAATGAAGCACACTAAGGTAATTGTTTTGCTTATCTCATCCATTAGCTTGTGACAGTAAAAAAAGGGATTATAATATTTGAAAGTTTTGCCTGCATAAGCTCTGTTGATTGGCTAGAAATGACAATTTGAAACTAAATTTGTAGTTTTAGCTAAGCACCAAATTTTACATTTGAACAGTTGTTGCCTAGACATTGTATTCTGGCAAGACATGTGTCTAGACATGGGATTCTAGCTAGACACGCTTGTGAAAGCCGCTTAACAACTTTTCAGTAACTTAACTACTGTTGATAACTTCTTTGTGTGGTTACAAAAATGAAATACCTTTAGGGCCCCTTTAAGGGCTCAAGATGCAATTTGCCACAGAAGCAATTATTGAATTATGAAAGAGCATAAAAAAAGGCATCAAATAATGTTCTCATTTTCATCCTAGCTAAATTATTGTGCCACCTGCAAATTTACCTTATTGGCTAATGACTAAGATTAGGCTGGTTGGGATTTGCTTGCAACATTGTTGAATTTTTTTTTTGTTAAAACAAAATGCATATCATAGAAGAATAATTTAATTGTTATGGTGTTTTCTATTAGCTTTTTGATCCTTGGCCTATATTTAGGATCCTCAGGGATGGAGTGTATTTGTAAGCAAATTGTTTAGTCTAAGCAATTTAGAAAAAGCATAAAAACAGAACTGATAAATGCTTTTACCTTGTCCCTAGGTCAGTTATGGAATCTTGTTGGCTATCCAATATATTCAGGCTATAAAAGTTTGTTTCTCAACATTTAAACTTTGACAAAAGTTATCCCTTGCCTTGCAACCTAGACTATTTAAATACAATTTATCTGCACATGAATTTTGTCAAAAATCAAATATTCTGCTTAATATTGAGATACTTTGTTCCAACTTTAAGATCCAGTATTCCAATAGCCCTACCAATTAACTCCTTATTTTATGCTGTTTTCAAATATCTTCATCAGTTATTTACAATGCATAACACCTGCATCTTTTCTTGTATCAGGTGTAGCCCTAGTAAAAAATTGTTTAAAAAAGTGTTTAAAAATCTTTTAGTTCTGCATTCCTGGTCTCCTGAAAGAAACATTGTAAAACTTTGAAAATGATCATAGCAATTATTTTAGAATTTTGAAAGATAAGTAAAGTTTTATCAATACATTCATCAATCAAACATTCAACTTCCCCCTGCAAGGCTATATAGCCTAAAATTGTTGAATATTGCTGGATAAATGCTACTTAGGAAATTCATATGGCCTTTGAGGGTAAACTTAAGTCAGACTCAAGTCTGATTTTACTTGATATTAAGACACTAGTCAACACTTACTCTCATTTAATACAAATGTTATAGAACAATGTTTATCCTTTTTTTCATCAATCTAGAATCATCTTGAAAAGAAGATATCAAACTTTTGCTGCCAATAAAACAATGCAACATAATTTAAAAATACAAATATATTTTCATTAAATCAGATACATATATAAGGTAATAATTATTAAAAACAAATGTTGTCCCATAAAAAAAAAAAACATAAAATGGTATGTGCTCAAATTTATACCAAAATAATTGTCTAGGAAATTATAATACTTAAAATAAACTTGTTGCAGTTACAGGGAAAACAAAAAAAAGCTGACTGATGTAGAAATGGTCCAGAGCAAATGTAGAACAAAATCTTATTGCATGACTGGGCTCATTATTTAGGAGGTGGTAGCGTCAAAATTTCCACACTAATTTTTGATAAATTCATGTAAATGCAACTAAAAAATACACCAAACTAAATTCTAAAAACATCAAGAAGATCAAAAATTATTTTGAATCTGAAAAAGATTTGGGATGGTTTCTTTTTCTTGTTATTTAGATTCTTTTTGCTGACAAAAGGCTCAAAATACTCTTAAAAATTGATTGCCTTGCTCAAGCATTTGTTTTAGGTCATTTTTAGTTTTGTTAAGATTTTCTAAACAAGCTTCCTATAATTTGGAAATTTTTGTATCCATCTCATTGAAATTCTTTGGAATTTCAGCCAACTCATTAATTTTCTCTTTTTTAGTTGTATTTGGAGATTTATTTGCCCTCTTTTATCTCTCTATTGTGACTGAAGCTGGTGGAGTTGAGGCCAGGGTTTCAAAATTAAAAGAAGTTGAAGATGAGGCTTCAAAATTAGCTAGAATAGTAGAAGTTGAAGCTGAGCCTTCTAAATTTTGCCTACTTTCAGTATCAGATGATGCTGAAGTATCAGTGGCCAAATTCAATGCCCCATTTTTTGTACAAGTTTTGGACACAAGATTTTAAGTGAATTTATACTAGGAGTTTCCTTACTGTTAAAAAGTAACAGAGGGTTAACGCTATGTTCTTCCCCCTGATTGCATCAATTTCATAAAAAATGGGGGTTTATCAACAGGAGATGACACTGTCAGCCAGTAAGTATCATTGTATTTTCTATGTGTTTTGTTTTTAAATTACCCCATTTGTCAGCTATTTTTTCATTGGTTATCTTCCCAAGTAAACTTCATTGTTGGTCATTTCATGAGCTATGGATTTGTAGATTGAATCATTATTATTTTTTTCCTTTGAACTGTAACTGGATATCCTCCCTCTGAATTATTGAAAGTAATAAATGTGTTGCTGCATTATCATTGTTTATTGATGAGTCTTTTGTCCAGAGTTCTTGTACCTCAGTAGGTTCTGCACTTCCCAGTGGTACCTCAAAGACTTCATCTGGCTTTCTAGTACTTAGTTCTTGGGAGTTAGTAGTATTGATGATGAGCTGTGGGTCAATCCCTCTTTGGACAAAATTATTTTCAACATATACTTGATCTCCTTAAAAATGAAATGATATTTAGTATGCTATGTATGAGACAAACTATTTTAACAAAAGAAATGTTTGAATGGTTCAAGAATTTACATAAAAGGACTAAAGTTTGCTATGTTTTGTAAAAAAATATATAAATTATTAATCAATCACTCTTTTCAAATATAGCCTAACATTTATTACTTTGCTACTTCACTTTTACATGGGCTAATTAAGCATTTTTATTCTTAAATAAACTTAGATTGATTTGTTGTAGGCCACCATTTATGTTTCAATTATTGACTACTCAAAAATTTGTCACATTAATTCTCTGTTTTGTCTCTATTATTGATTAGCCAGTGGTGCCAGAAGGAACATCTTCAGATGGAGGGGAAGCAGGGAGGGGGTGGCTAGGAGTTGATTTTGCTCATTGGCTGTTCATTTTACATATCAGTGCTTAGACCTCTCTAAATAATACCTCTCAACAAAACATATATGTATATATATATATATATATATATATATATATATATATATATATAATATATATATATATATATATATATATATATATATATATATATATATATATATATATATATATATATATATATTATATATATATATATATATATATATATATATATATATATATATATATATATATATATATATATATATATATATATATATATATATATATATATATATAATATATATATATATATATATATATATATATATATATATATATATATATATATTTTACCACCTCTTTAAGAACTAGAATCCCCTGCCAAGCCATTTTATTTTGAGCTACAAACTTTAATTACGTTTGATACTGGTTAAGGCTTTTTAGCCAGGCTTGTTACAATTTTACTGCATTTTAATTGTATTTTCAACATATCTGTTTGTTCATAAAATTGTGAATAAATTAGATAGCAGAAAGGCAGCCACAAGTTATTGTTTTGGCTATGACTGGCAAAGTGAAAGAAAAAATTATAAAATCTGTTTTACAAGGTACTGTGTGAAGCATTTACAGCACAATTCCAACCTGAGAAAATTTACAGTTGTCACAATAAGTATTTAACTACCTTTTTGAAGCAGAATTGAAATTTTTGGAAACACCAGCAGAGGAAGGACCACCATGGACAAAAAGTTTTATTGCATTTTAAAATCCTGGCATGAAGGTTTTCAGGCCTTAAAGCCACAACCAACTTGACAGAAATAGACTTTTACTTGAGTCACCAACTTGAATGTTTTCATTTTATTTCCTATTGGGACATCTTGAGTTTACCAGTCTGTCAAAGTTGACCAACTTTGACAAACAAATTTATAAGATGACAAAAAAGCTGAACTTCCAAAGAAATTATTATAATAATTATTATATAAGTCTAATACAAAAAAAACTAAAAAGATGTAATTTTTGCCCCATGAAAAAGACTATCGAACAGTTTTTGGTAACAAACGGTAAGTAAGGACTGACCCAGCTCAGTAGTAACCCAAACTTAGAAAAAAAAATTGATACCAATAGTTACATCAAAATAATTGACTTATTATGCTGATTTCAAATATATAGGTTTCATTAAGTTTATTCTTACTCATTAACTGCTACGAATCTGAGAAAACTTGCCTGATTTTCGAAAAAAGGGGGAATCATCCCATAAAAGTCATAGAATGTTGATGAAAATCACACCATCAGATTGTTACTTTTGGTAGCTCTTTAATAGGCTGCAGTAATTGCTGTGACAATGATACCAGGGAAAATTGAATGGCATTTGTGAAATTTGTTCACTCAAACCATAGCTAGTTAGACAACTTTCCAACATAGTAAAAAGACTCAATCCTGTACCTTTACCTATATGCTTTTAAACCTGTTCTTTAGATTTTGAAAGGGGTTAATAAACAACATTAGCGTTGTTAATTGGGTCTCGATCATGATAATGCTGTGTTTTAAAAAATAATTGTTCATTTCCTGGAGTTGCTAATTACTAAATAAAGGAAAAACTCAAAATTAAAGGTTTTTTGTAATTGTGAGAATATTATTTTAATTTAACTCTAGATCTACTAGCCAGAAACAGTTTCCCCTATCAGCCTGTAACCAATTCTTGTCTTCTCACAAATAAAAGTATGGCAGCTTTCTGCTACTACTACTAAGAACTCACCACAGCACCAAGCCGCCTGAGGTCAAAAAAGCTACGCACGCTCCTCCTCTATCCTAATCTATTCAAAGCCTCCCTTTTTACACCCTTGCAGGAAATTCCCATTTCCTTTAAATCTTTCTTTTTGACGTCCTCCCACCGGAGACGAGGACGCCCTGCTTGCCATTTAGCCCTAGACGGTTGGCTGAAAAGGACAATCCCTTGGCAATCTGTCATCCTTCATCTGCACAATGTGCCCTAGCCACCTCAACCTTTCTATCATTATAGCGCTAGAAAGTGGTATTGAACCACATTTTCGTACAGCATACTGTTTGAAATACGGCCAGTCAGCAAGGTACCCCAAACAATCTGTAAGCAATTTCTCTGGAAAACATCTAGAAAATCTTTGTCTGCTTTTCAGAACGCCCATGCTTCAGGACCATATTTGACTACTGTCATCACTGTAGCTTCTAATATTCTTATCTTGGTGTGTAGACTTATCTTCCTATGCTTCTAAACTTTTTTTTCACTGTGAAAAAACACCTTAAGCCTTGGCTATTCTACTTTTAACATCTTTACTGCTCCCACCATCTTTACTAATAATACTACCAAGGTTTGCAGACTTATCTTCCTATTCTTCCAGACTTTTTTTTAACTGTGAAAAAACACCCTGAGCCTTGGCTATTTTATTTTTAACATCTTCACTGCTCCCACCATCTTTACTAATAGTACTACCAAGGCAAGTGAAGCTGCCCACCTGATCAATCTTTTCATTACCTAACGTCACCTTTTCATCTTCACTTATTCCTAGCTTTAGTGACCTAGTCTTCTTAACATTAATTTTTAAACCTATTCTAGCACCCTGAACTTGCAAAACTTCTAAAAGTTCACTCATTTTGCTCACACTTTCATCTAGGATGCTTAAATCATCAGCACAATCTAAGTCCATGAGACTTTTTCCTCCCCATTTGATTCCGTGGTCTCCCATTGCCTTTTCTGTGCTCCTTTAGACAAAGTCCATCAAAATAATCCATATAAAAGGGGAAAGAACACAACCCTGCTTAACTCCTGATCAAGGAGGCACACTTGTGCCTCTATAAAGAGGCGACCCACCACAATGTTAAGCGATTTCCGGTCCTAGCGGTCGCAGAGAGACAGTGGTAATCGCATTTTGTAGCCCAAGCTCAAACTAAGAAACGTGCAAAATTTCACCCCCCTCCGACTTTATCTTCATGGGTAAAAGTGGGCCGGAAGTTTCGACCCTCCGACCACAGCCCCCCTTTAACGTTGTCCGATTGGGCTGAAATTTAGAGGTTAAGCTTTCCTAGGGCCCGGGAGCTTATCCTCGAAATTTCAGCTGAATCCGATCACTCCTTCCCTGTTTTCCAAAAACCAAATATAGCCACTTAAAGTTAATTTTTTTTTCTTGTTAGCCACGCCTACAGGCCACAGTTGGCAACTGATCCGGGTGAATGAGGACTCATTCGAAGCAGAATTCGACCTGTTAGGGCCTTTTGATATTTTCAGACCGAAAAAATTATCCCCCGAATTTACATTTACGAAAAACCTCGTTTTCCTATAAGAGCCCATGTTAATTTTTCCCACCACAGCCCCCCTTTAACGTTGTCTGATCGGGCTGAAATTTAGAGGATGAGCTTTCTTGGGGCCTGGGAGCTTATCCTCGAAATTTCAGCTCAATCTGATCACTCCTTCCCTGTTTTACAAAAACCAAATATCAAGTTTTTTGGGGATTTGCTTGCGTCAAAAATAGATTCCACATACTAAAATACAATTACAATTGTGTCTCTTTAGTACAGCGGTCAATACTCCTGACTGTCAGGCGGAAGACTCGGGTTCGATTCCCCTTCAGAGGAAATTTTTTATATACTGAATTTAAAGTTTAAAAAAGAAACTCAGTTTCTTTTTTAAATTATTTGAAAAAAATTACGTTTTCTAAAGAGTTAAAGAGGCTGAGTTACAAGGTTGACCCTTAAAACACCCTGTCGAGAAAGAAAAGAATAATACACAATCATCTAACAGTTAGTCAAGCAATAATAAGTAATAAACTGTACAAAAACGTGCAGAAATTATTTGAAAAAAACTACGTTTTCTAAAGAGTTAAAGAGGCTGAGTCACAAGTTCGAACCTTAAAACGTACAGGGATTAGAAGCTACAGTTGGGGGGCTGCCGCTCGCCAAACCCCCCGCTTTTGTAGCCTATAAATAAAAAAAAAATTTTAAACTGAAAGTAAGGAGCGACATTAAAACTTAAAACGAACAGAAATTATTCCGTATATGAAAGGGGCTGTGCCCTCCTCAACGCCTCGCTCTTTACGCTAAAGTTTGACTTTCTCACAACTCTTTTTTTTAAACAATAAAAACTTTAGCGTAAAGAGCGAGGCGTTGAGGAGGGCACAGCCCCTTTCATATACGGAATAATTTCTGTTCGTTTTAAGTTTTAATGTCGCTCCTTACTTTCAGGTTAAAATTTTTTTTTTTATTTAAAGGCTGTGAAAGCGGGGGATTTGGGGGGCGGCAGCCCCCCAACTGTACCTTCTAATCCCTGTACGTTTTAAGGTTCGAACTTGTGACTCAGTCTCTTTAACTCATTAGAAAACGTAGTTTTTTTTTCAAATAATTTAATGCAAGACCAGCTGTTAACCTCATTTACTACCTTAACCGCAGCAGTGTTATTCTTGTATATAGCACTAACACTTTAATCTATTTATCTGGTATACCATACAAGGATAAAACCTTTGTTAAAGCTCTTCTTCAACAGAATCAAACGCTTGCTCATAATCTATAAAACTGAGAACCAAAATTGTTTGACAACTCAGGCACTTCTCAATTATTAACCTAAGAGTGAAAATTTGGTCAACACATCCTCTACCTTTTCTAAAACCGCACTGTTCTTCTCTTAAAACTTTGTCCACATCATCTCTCAGTCTAAAAAGTATATTACTAAGTAATTTGCTACCTACAGAGACTAGACTAATGCCTCAATAATTACCACACCCACTCTTATCACCTTTCTTATAAAGTGGCTTATTATAAGGTTTTCCTAAAATCGTTAAGTACTTCCACTTAATATTGGATGATAAACTACAGCACCTTTCCAACCCACTTTAAAAATAATACCCTCTTATTTGGGCTAGTCTACTTACCTCACCATGCACATTATTCTGGTTCTCAGTCCCCATTTTAGAGTATTAGCAGCTCAGTTGCATTGGTACCATGGCTTTCGAAGCCACTCATTCTAGCTGAGCCTTAGTAATTCACATGGTCTTTGCAGCCTGTACTAATTTTGTTGATTGTGCAAGTGTTGCCTGAATGCAGAAGATGATGTATTTTGTAACCGACTATTACTTGTCTGATGAAGTATTGTCATATCTTTAGATTTACTATATATTGGCCAGCAGATAAAATCAGGATTTGAGTAATTTGTTGTCACCCCAAAAGAATTATCATACCAACTATTAATAATATATTTTCTGCAGTGTGTTTTATTTAGTGAACAAGAAAGAAGACTAAAAAAATAAAGAAAAAGTATTTAAACTAAGTAAATGTAAGATAATAATAAACAAGGATTTAATTCTGAATATGATGTCTGTAAAAGAAAAATGGGACCTAACATCCCTAGCCCTTGTTATTTCAATCTCACATACTCTGCCAAGTTTTATAAATTATTATCTATGAAATTCATAATTTACCCCTATAATTCTTATTGCTACATAACTACTTACACTGACCCAATGATGGTACTGTGGAAAGATGTTTTGCTGGAAAAAAAAAGAAACGAGTGATCAATCCCTACTGCTGCACAGTTGGACAATAGGCTTGCTAGTTGTTCCTGCAAAAAAGACCCAGTAACAATAATGTCAGTTCAATGTCTTATGCACCTGAAATGACTTTGGAGTATATTTACCCTTATCCATTTTTAATTACTTTTACTATATTAATTTATTACTTACAGGTTGCAAATAGAACCGGTCCATAAACCCTATGCATTCAGTCAAAAACGATGTTGGAAGGATTTTGCAAGAATAGCTGTTCAGGTCAACATTGAAGATGATACTGGCAGTTGGAACACTTTATATTTTGTCCCCTTATTTCTTTAATTTTATTTTCACATGAAGCAATGTATTTTGAATAAATTTGCATAGTAAATAATACAAATTATGGTTTATTAAGAACAAACCCTTAGGCAAATTATCTACCAGTTGCATTTAATTTGCAAATCCCAAATTTTGAAGCTTAAAACTGCAGCCTTAAACATGTATTAAAAAAATATATTCACAATAGAGCACAGGAGGTTGGGTGGGTAGATGAGAAAAGTTTCATAAAATAAGAAAATTACAGCACAGCCAATTCAAGAAAATTTGGGAGGGGGACAAAAACTTCCCTTTGGTTTTCTTTTTTGATTTAGATACTAAAAACGTAATTTTTCAAAACCAATTCATATCTTTGCCCAAATTATATGAAGAACGTGAAAGAATTTTCTTAGAAATAATGGAAGGGTTACAGTCCAAAATCCCTTTGACCCAGTTAAATATTTTGTCTCTTTCTGTTAAAAATATTATCATCTCTTGAACTGATGTATATGCTCATTGTTCCTTGATGACTTTATAAATTTTATTTTGTAAACATAAGGGTAATTCATGAATCTTTTTTATTTGGTAGCCTAAGGGGGAAAATATTATAATTTGTTGAGGGAAAGCTTCACACTTGCTTTTAATATTTCTTAGGGGTGGGTATTAAGCTTTTAGGAGGCACTGCCATTCCTTCTGCCTCCAGGAACTGACGAAAGAGTTATGGATATTTCAGCCTTATATTTTTATAGCAAAATGACTCAGTTTTATCATAAATTAGTAGCCAATGGTGTATCATGTGGATCTGATTTGTTAGAATCTTATGTATAGTACACAAACTTACCAGGCAACACCAGATGATTAACATTGTTTTGTATGGCTGTTTTACCCTAAAATACCTAATCTAAACATCCCAATAAATTACTCAGGCCTAAATGGTAGCGAGGAAATATGGACTTTATTTTCAAAGACAAAAATAGTGCAGAGCAGCAGAGAAATAGTTTGTATATCTTTTCAATTATGTTATTTTGAATTAATAAAAAATCTGTTTTTGAAAGTAAAACTGGGAGACACCGAAATTCACTTGCGAGTGTGACCGGAAAAGTGGATCTACAGAAATTAACCTATACATCAAATAAGACTGGAACCAAAAAAAATACACTTCCCCTTATGCCAAAATGAAACATCTTTGATAGAAGAATTTCATGGGTTAAGGAATCGAAAGCCTTACGAATATACAGGAATACAGCAGCCGGAATCAATCCCGAATCTAACGCAGAATGAATAAAATTCAAAAGGGTCATACAGGCATGTTCAGTGGAGTGCTTCATTCGGAAACCAAATTGAAAATCATGAAGAAAATTTTGAGATTTTAAGAAAGTAAGGAGACGAGAATGCATAGCCTTTTCAAATATTTTACTGAATACTGATAAAATTGAAATTGGTCGATAATTTGCCGGATCATTTCTTGGTCCACCTTTATACAAAACAATAATCCGAGCTAGCTTGAGAGCATCCGGAAAAACACCACATTCAAATGAAAGATTAACAAGGCAATACTACTGAAGGAAGAATAGATTTAACTACCTTAGTAGGGATAGAATCTGGCCCAGATGAAGACGAGTTTTTCAAGCCATTAACAATTTTAGTAATTTCACTTACTGTTACTGGCTCTAGAAACACAGACTTAACACAAGATGGCTCGAGGTAAGATCTAAAGTTCGGCCTTGGCCAAGACAAAGTAACTGTAGAAGTAATATTCTTACCAATATTAGCGAAGAATGAGGTGAATGCCTCTTGGACATTAAGCTCACCCTCCACAGCTCCATTGCCAATGACCAGACTCATAGGTAAAGAGCTAGATTGAGAACCGGGTTTATGTACAGAATTTATTACCTTCCAAGTTTTACGAATATCATTGCCACAAGCATTAAAATTACTTAGATAATACAGAGATTTGGCTTTCCTACACAAGGAATTATATATATTCCGGTAGATCTTGAATTGACACAGACGAATAGCACCTGCTGAAAGTGTAGCGCATTTATAAGCTCTCCAGAGATTATTCTTCCTTCTCCAGCTTTTGAGAAGTCCGGATGTCATCCATGGGTTTAGAGGAACAATCCTTTTAGACCTATGATTAGAAGGTGGTACTTTACAAATGCTAGGAATAGCCCGATATATTCCTTTTATGGTTCCATAAAAGGACTCAAATAACCAAGAAAAATCCTTATCATTATCAAGCATGCTCCACGAATTTTCCGCTAATTTGGACCCAAGAAGAGATAACTCTTTCTCACCAAACCTAACAGAATAGGAATCAAACACCTGAGCCCGGTTACTCTTCCCCTGTTTAAAGCTGAATCGAGAATATATTGGAAAATAATCGGAGATGTCACTAACTAAAATTGAGTTTTCCTTCAAACTAAGCGTAGAGAAGATATTGTCAATCAAAGAAGCTGTAACATTAGTTACTCGTGTGGGGATGGATGTAGACGGTAGAGTTCCTGCGGCAAGCATGGTTGAAAGAAAATCAACTGAAGCCGAAGAGTTTGAATCCATCAAATTTATATTTAAGTCACCCATTATGATTAACTGACACGGACGTTTCAGTATTATGTCAAGCATTGCCTCATGATTCCGAAGAAACAACGGAATATCACCACTAGAAGAACGATAAATATTGCCTATGATTAGATCAATACCATTAGATCTAATTTCTATAAATTGTGACTCGAAAATACCTTCAAAATTCCTTGATAAGTCATCACGCAAACAATAATACAAATTGCAAGATATATACATGGCAAGACCTCCTTTAGCCATCTTGCAGCGGTTTATACGTTCCATTTTATAACCATGGATATCCAATAGCATTTCATTGCCAGAATTCAAAATGTCTCACACAAACCGACAAAATCAGGCTGTACATCCGAAACAATTTGTCTCAAATTATTTATTGATGAGGAGAGACCCTGAACATTAAGCTGAAGTGCTGTCAGAGAATAATTTCCTTTGGTAACCTCCTCCTCCCCCAAATTCGAAACATATTTACTATTACAAATGGGGTTTATATTAATCGGATTTTGATAAGCCTGACCCACAGAACTATTTACTATACTAATTACATCAAAAGGACTATTTTCAAGCTTGCAAAGGCGACTCTCATGGCTTAAAATATTCACAAAAGCAGGTTTCGCTTGGTGTCCATTCAAGTCACCAGAGGAACCAAAAAGAAATCATTACTTAAATTAATTACAAAAGAAAAATCTGTTAAAGGATTACAAACACATAAATAACTAATAGCACAGCAGGTATTATTGGAAGGAACCATTAGCACGGAAGGAGAAACAAAAATGAAAAATATAAGCAAATAAAAATAAAGTAAAAAATGAAAGTTAATGACCTAGGAAGGCATTTACAAGTTAAAAAAATACTAACATCGAAAAACGACACAACCGAAGAAATAATAAGAAAAAAAATACCGAAAAGTGCACCCAAAAATAAATAAAAACAAACAATATTTTTGAGAAAAACAATAAAAAAAAAGATTTAAAAAAAACAGAGAAGAAAAAATGAACCAAAATTAGCGAGTCTTTTAGTAGAGAAAAAAAACAAGAAAAGGGAAAATAAGCAAATAATCCATGAGAAAGTAAAAAAAAAAGAACAGACAGAAAGAAAAAAAACAAAAAACAACTAGATACAAACAGCGAGAGACCTTATCTTTTTTATTGGAGTCCCGTCACTAGGCTTTGCCAATATTTGACCCCGATCAGACCAAGCATTCCGCTGACCAAATTTGTCTTTCGCCGCATTCAGAATATCTCGTCTCTGCTTGGTCAGAGACTCAACAAAAAAAATACCACTAGAGGCCAACTTGGATTTTGCCTTGAACACTTTACAAACAACACTTTTGCTCGAAAACTTCACTATTATCGGAGCAACCCTTGGAGCAGCTGGAACCGCCTGAGTTGAATCAGTTATAGCAGTATTATTCAGTCTAAATCTATAGACGTTCACGACCTCATTTGTACTAATTTCAGGCAAACACATCTTCTGATTAATAGTTAGCAGCACAGCAGAACGAGTGTCAACACCAGTTTTCTGCCTAACACCGTGAAAAACCAGGCTGTCTAGTAGTGATTCTTGTTCATACCTATCCAATTTATTTCTCAATCCTGCTCAGTCTGTCCTCCAAATTTTCAAGTTCATTACTCAGTCCCTTTAGCAACTTTTCGATTCGCTGAAACTTGGGGTTAAATTCAATCGTGAGAGCATCATAAATTTGACTAGTAATAAGCTCAGTCGATTCCTTACGAGAGTCTGAGCTAAACAGCTTTTCCAAAAACTTTTCGAGTTATACTGTCCATCAGGTCATTTTTGGTTTTATCCAGTTCAGCTTGGGTAGCTACAAGTTGCTGTTGTATCGGGCTAATACTGCTATATAATGCTAATGCTGGGCCATTTGCTTTGCTTTTATCATTACCTCTCAGCTCAAGGTATGTTTTTGACAGTCTCATGTAAATATCAGGCGTAGTAGCAAGCTCTTCAAAAGCTTTTTTTGAAGCAGGAGCAGACAAATTAACAGTGGTAGGATCATAAACTTGGAGATTTGCATCCACGAGGCGAGATTCATCATGCGATCCATAGCAAAATGCCGTAAAAACTGGCTTGCCTCGTGTATCTTTACCAGCTTTGATTATTCTTACTGGCCAGAGGGGATAATCCTTGAACTTCTTAAGAGCAAGATCAAACTGTTTAAAAGCCATGATTATCAGTAGCAAGATAAAAAAAGCAGAAGACTTATCTTTACGTGAGGCCAAACAAAATATTCCAAATAAATATTCAAAAAGTCCAGCGCCAGTCAGCTAATGTATAAAACAAATCAGGTATTCACTCGATTATTACGTCACAACACAGGTAAAATGAAAATAGGTCTTGCCTCCGGAGTATTTTCCACGGAGGCCGAGGGGGGGAGGGGTTAAACACCAGCCACCATTCACAATTGGGTGTTGGATGTAAAAATTATCCAAAATCTAAATGAATATCCTGAATCTAGGTCACTTTAACCCACAGCAAAATGTCAAGAAATAACAGTCACTGAATTAGCTACGGACTGTAATTGATTCCGGATATAATCCTTTTTGAACACCTGTTCAAAACTTGGATTTTATCCTTTTGAAACAACAAATTGGTGTTCACAGGTCAGAGACTGAATAGCAACTGAGTGACAGCTTATTTGACATCTTTTATCTGTCTGATGATAGCACTCCACGTTTTGAGAGGAATAGGAACCTTGTTCTAATTCTTTGGCATTAAACATGGAATTTTATAACCAGGGCACTAAAAAAACTGTTTTTGTTAAACAAGAAAGTCACAAAGTCCTGCACCACTGGGACACTTATTGCATTGTATCATAATCCCTGGGGATATTGTTTTTCACTTCATAAGAACACTGTATATGGCCCAATAAGTCAAAGCAAGGCCAAAGCAAAAAGAAATTCACGAAGTCCTGTAACAAAGTGGCACATATTGCATTTTCAAACAGTTCGTGGTAACGAATTGTAAGTAAGGAGCGACCCGGCTTAATGGTAACCGAAACTCTCGAAAACAGGATTTTGATACCAATAGATACATCAAAAGAATTAGATTTGATGCTGATTTCAAATATATAGGTTTCATCAAGTTTAGTCCTACCCATCAAAAGTTAAGCGACTGAAAAATTTGGCTGATTTTCGAAAAAAGGGAGAAAGACCCCCTAAAAGTTATAGAACCTTAATGAAAATCACACCATCATATTCAGTGTATCAGAGAACCCTACTGGAGAGGTTTCAAGCTCCTATCTACAAAAATGTGGAATTTTACATTTTTTGCCAGAAGAAAGATCATGGATGCGTGTAAATTTTTTTTTGTTGTTGTTGTTTTGTTTCCCCATGAGTGATTGTATCAACCTAGTGGTCCTAGAATATCGTGGGAGGGCTCATTGGAACAGAAATGAAAAGTTCTAGTGCCCTTTTTAAGTGACCAAAAGAAATGGAGGGAAACTAGGCCCCCTCCCACGTTTAGTTTTTTCTCAAAGTCAGCCGATCAAAATTTTGAGATAGCCATTTTGTTCAGCATAGTTGATAATATGATAACTATGTCTTTTAGGATGACTTAATCCCCCAAAGTCCCCGGGGGGAGGGCTGAAAGTTATGAACTTTACCCAATGTTAACATATAGTATTGGTTATTGGGAAGTATACAGACGTTTTCAGGGAGGATTTCTTCTGGTAGTGGGGGGTGGGTGGGTCGGCGGTATGTGGAAGGATCTTTCCATGACGGAGGTTTTCATGGGGGAAGGGACATTACTATGAAGGGGGTTCCGGATTTCCCTGTATTATTTAAAAAAAGATCAGAAATTAAGTATAAAAAAAATAAGTTTTTCAACTCAAAGTAAGGAGCAACATCAAAACTTAAAACAAACAGAAAGTATTACGTATATGACTGGGTTCACCCCCTAGTCAATACCTCGCTCTTTAAGCCAAATATTTTCTAGTACTTTCATAAGAGCTATTTTTTCTAAATAACGGCCTTTCTGATTAAGGGATCGTTTTTAAAGAATTGGAATAAAATTCGAACTTTAGCTTAAAGAGCGAGGTATTGACTAGGATGCAAACCCCCTAATATACGTATTAAAAATATATGAACATAGAATTTAGTTACGTAAGTTAATTCGTAAGTTACGTATAGGCTATTTATTACTAATAAAAACGTTCGTAAATAAAATTAAACAAGTTTCGAGAAAACCATTTGACCAAATAAAAGTAAAATTAATATATACATTTTGTTTTAATTATTCATGTGCGGTGAGCCAAAATCAAAACATGCATTAATTCAAACCCGTTCAAAAATTAAATAAAAAGAACAAGTTTTTTTTAACTGAAAGTTAGGAACGACGTTCAAACTTAAAACGAACAGAAATTATTCCGTATAAGAAAACGGCTGTCCCCTCCTCAACGCCTCGCTCTTTACGCTAAAGTTTGACTTTCTCACAACTCTATTTTTTTTAAACAACAAAAAACTTTTGTGTAAAGAGCGAGGCGTTGAGGAGGGGGCAGCCAGTTTCATATACGGAATAATTTCTTTTCATTTTAAGTTTTAACGTCGTTCCTTACTTTCAATTACAAAAACTTGTTTTTTTTTTATTTAATTTTATGATAAATCTAAGGGATATTGTTTTTCACTTAATAAGAACACCGTATATGGCCCAATAAGCCAAAGCAAGCCCAAAGCCCAACTGTCATTAAAAACATGTATTTTTAATTACTTTTAAACGTGAATTCTTGATTTTCAAGACTTTCAAACGCTGTAAAACGTATATATTATGAATCAGAGGACAAAGGGCTTTCAAATGAGCTGCTAGTCCAGCAGATGTGGTTAATTCCCTAAAAAAAGTATGTGACCCTGAAAATCACCTCTGCTCTGAGCCTTTTCAAGACCTTTAAACGCGGTAAGACGCATATATTATGAATAAGAGAATAATAGGCTTTCAAATGAGCTACTAGTCACGCAGATATGGTTTAGTCCCCATAAATAGTGTGTGAACCCCTGAAAATGTCCTCTGCTCTGTGTTCATTCAAGACTTTTAAACTCGTTAAGACGTATGTATTATAAATCAGAGGACAAAGGCATATCAAATGATTTACTATTCAAGTACATATTGTTTAGTCCCTAAGAATAGTGTGTGACCCCTAAAAATTACCTCTGCACTGAGCTAATTGAGTTTGTGCTCTGAATTGTGGTAAGTGATCGCTCATTTGAAATCTTTCATCTATCTCAAGATAGCACTCCACTTTTTGAGATGAATAGGAACCTTTTTCTCATTTTTTACCTTAGAGATAGAATTTTATGACCAGGGCATTAAAAAAACTGTTTTTGCTTAGTAAAAAGTTACAAAAAGCTGTAACAATGGGGCATATATTAAATTTTATGATAAATCCTAGGTATATTGTTTTTCACTCAATAAAAAAAAACTGTATAGGGCCTAATAAACCCAAGCAAGGCAAACGCCCGCATGTCTATAATACAAACATTTTGAATTATTCAGAACCCAAAACTGAATGACATATTTGGAATATTTGTGAACGCCCAGAGAGAACCCATAGTTGGTCTTACCTGTAATTTGATACGTTTCTTCGTGAAATGTGTTTGCCGACAAATCTCTCCTCCTGTAACTTGATATGATCTATCTTTACCAAATTCTCTTTACCGATACATTGCGTTTACTGATAGAAATTGAATATATCTTTGTGACTAGTAGAATTCTTTTGTGTAAGCCCGCACCAGCTGTGTTTTACTAACTTAGGCTATGATAACTTTTTAAATTCCCATTTAAAGAAGAAAAAATTATAAATTCAATATACTAAAGTCAGGGTTGCCACCAAGGTTACGTTCGTACCATTTTTGGAATTCTATTGTGTAAGCCCGCATCATCTGTGTTTTATTAATATAGGTTATGATAACTTTCTAAATCGCCATTTAAGGAAGAAAAGCTTGTAAATTCTAAGGTAAACAAAACAAAACTCAAGAAAAATATTCAAAACAATTGTGTTAGAAAATTTGAACGTTTTGTGAAAAAAGGACTATCAAGCGAAGTTTTTTTGATTTCTTTTGATTTAGATAAAGTAGGGAATTTGTCTCAACCATGATCCCAATGAAATTACTCCCTGAGAAGGGAGATACTGATAACCAAATGCAAGGCCCCATTACCAAGTGACCTTTCTGAGGACTCAGACTTTGGTAAATATCTACCAAATCATATTATTGAGTTACGACTAAAGTGAATATACCACTCAATGCCTTTTTTTTATGTTCTTTACGAATATAATATCATTTTTCTTGGAAATGAATTTTAGCCCCCACCCCTATCTATACCAATTCAGGGTATATATTTGCGCATTAGGGGGTGGGGGTAATTTTATTTCTGATATAAATGAGAGGTAAGTTTAAACTTTCCCCCCACCCCCTAATGTGCAAATATAGCCTATACCCTGAATTGGTATATATAGGGGTGGGGACTAAAATTCATTCCTGACAAAAATGATTTTTATATTCATAAACCTAACAATGATGGTATATACATATCTAAATCCTACCTGCTCATCCTGGAGTCCAACCTAGAGAATTTCAGCAAACCTATATTCTTATTTGGCCAGATAAAGCCTTACAAAGAGTATAAAGCTAAGCCAATACAGTATGAAACATGTCTGATAAAGGGTCACACAAAACAACATTGCAAAACAAACCTGAAAAGGTGTAATCTATACCAAAATATCTATCCTCCAAATACAGCAAACTCTGCAAACAAGAAATTAACATGCATTAATTGCAAAGGTTCCCATTCTTCTGATAACCAATCTGTAGCCTATGTCCAAAATACAAGTCAAGATCAATGGCCCAAAGATTGTCTGAAAAAGAAAACACCCATTTTCAGTTTGCAAACACAACCTAATCAAAAAACAATAGGCCTAACAAAAAACTATTAACTGGACTCTTGATCACTCTTTTACTTGAGGTGCAACAGTTACCAGGACACATACATGAGATATGCTTGATCATAAAACAGTTGTTAGAGTAGAATTGAGTGAAACAGGTGAAACTGGGATATAAACAAAGGCATGAACTGTATTTAAATTATTGTTTTTTGGGGTTTATGGAGGGGGAAATGTACCTGGTTAGGTTAGGTTACATAGTTAATATATGGCATGCCTTAATTAAACACTGATCCATAAAAAACAGAACTTTCCCCCCCCCCTCCCCCTAATGTGCAAATATATAGCCCAAATTTGTTTCTAAACTATTATATATTCATCCTATTGTATTTCATTAGCATTAACCAAACTAGCACTATATAAAAGAGTCCAGTTAATAGAAGAGTATCTAAAAAACATTACAGCATAAAACTAAAAGGACCCAACCACAAATAACATTCCCTGGAATCAAGACCTTAGACTCCCCCCTTCTAACCAGAGACCAAGGCCTGTAATCTTCTAAAAGTAAACCTGAGAAATTGAACTCATCAAAATCAACAAAGGAAACATCAGAAGAAAAATCAAAATCTGCTTACAAACTAAAGTCTCTACATATTCAACTTCAACTCACTCTCCAGAATATCCCTCACAGAAGATCAAAAATCCTCAATTCTAGAAGAGATGGCTAATACCTACTTCCCACAAATTCTCAAGGACACAGCCAACACAAATTTCAGCACTATTCTCAAAAAACTAAATCTATCAATCAATGGCTAGCCCTCTGTTATCTTTATCCACCACAATTTTGCAATGGAATGCATGATCCTTAAATGATTTTAAACTTACCAACCTTCTTAAGTATGCTTCTTCTCACAACATAGACATACTATGCCTCCAAGAAACCCATTTGAACTCATCAGTTAATCTCAAAGTTCCTGGTTATGATGTCCTAAGAAAAGCTAGATCTTCCAATAGAATTGGTGATGGAGTTGCTATTCTTGTAAGATTGCACCTCAAATTCTGTGGTATAAGCATCCCTGATTTCAGTCACAACATTGATGAACTTGGTTTAAAGTTGTGGCTGGCAAACATGGAGGTTACAGCTAATAATTTATATAACCCAAATGGTAATAACAATGGACAAGATTTTTTCAATTTCATATCTAATAATTTCTCAAATTCAAATCTAGTGGTTGTTGGGGACTTTAATGCCCATAGTCCTACATAAGGTTATTTGCCTCATAAGAATGCTGGCAAATACATGAAGGAATTCCTCACCAATTTGACCAATGTAGTACAAGTGACTCCTAGACATCTAAATACCTACTTCAATAAAAGAAGTGGGAGCTATTCAACTATTGATCTTCAATTAGTCTCATCAAATTTAATAAACAAAATTACTGTCAAAAGAATTGGCAACCTCCTAAGCAACCACTTTGCCATATGTACAAAGATTTGTGACCCATGCATCATTGATAACTTGATTCCTCACTATGTGTGGCAAAAAGCAGATCTGCCAAATTTCTCCCATATTCTCTCAGACCATGACTACTCTTCACTATCCACTGGCCAAAATCAGCTCTCTGAAAATCTCACATCACTACTTCTTGATGCTGCAAAACTTACCATACCCTAGTCCCAATGCCCAAAAACATTGAAGAATAATAAACCCCCTAAGCCATGGTGGACACCCTCTTGCCAAGAAGCTTGGCACAATAAAAGGATTGCCATCAGATCTTTTAAAGGAAATCCATCCACCGGAAAATATATAGCAAAACTACATGCAGAGGCAAAACTTGAGAACAATCAAATTTGCAAAAGAAGAGGCATGCAAAAACTTCCTCTTATCAGTGTCCTGTGAAATGCAAGAGTCAAAGATCCATAAATTCCTAGACAAAATGTGTGGCAAATTCTCCAAACAGAACCCCTTCAATTACCAGCTAACTCTAGATGGTCAGCAGCTTGAAACCAACAAAGAAAAAGCTGATTTTTTTAGAGTAGATTCAAAAAACACCTCTCATAATTTGCCTCAGATCAGGCAAACACCCCATTTTGACTTGCCTGGGTCCCAGTATCTACTCCGAAATTTTACAATGGTTGAGCTAGATAAAGCAATCAATTCAATTAAACCCAAAACATCTTGTAGCCACAAACAGATCCATCCACCTTTGTTCCAACACCTTCTAATTGACTTAATAAAAGCACTCTTATCTCTCTTCAACAATGGTTGGAGTAATTCCTTCTCCCCATCCACCTGGAAAACATTACTCATTGTCCCTATATTAAAGCAAAATAAACCCAAAGATGACCCAACTCTTTCAAACCCATTATGATTACCCCAGTTTGGGGAAAATTATATGAGAAGATAATTCACTCCCAATTGTATTGGTTGCTTAGTCTAACCACCTTATCCCACTTTACCAAACAGCCTTTAGGAAATATAATTTTTCCACTGATGCATTTTTTTGCTTAACAAATGCCTTATCTGAGCATCTGAAAGATAACCAAATCCTAGTTGCTGCCTTTTGGACTTCCAAAATGCATAAGATAATATCCAACATCCACTCCTACTGCAAAAATTATCAAAAATGGGTTTTCCAATACCTGTAGTGAATTTCTTTAAAAGTTACCTATCCAAACGCTCTTTTGTTCTCCAAGTAAATTCCTACATCTTGTCTAAAAAGTCTGTCTCTAAAGGCCTTCCTTGAGGTGCTGTCCTCAGCTGTCTCCTGTTTTTGTTATATTTATGGGATCTGAATTTACCCCATACAAATATTCAGTTTGCAGATGATATAGTCCTATGGTCTACCTTAAATAACTTTGAACGTTTCTCCAACAATTCCTGCCTACCAACCACCCCATCAAAATCAGCTATACTACAGTTCCATAATTAGAGAAACCCCCAATCTGCCCTATTAACCCTAAATGGTGTTGTCATCCAAGAGCAACAACACGTCAAATATCTAGGCCTAACTCTAGACCAAAAACTAACTTTCTGGGTCCATATTGAAAATGTGAAAATAAAATGCCTCAGAACAATGTGAATCTTACAAAGGCAACTTAATACACCTTAGGGTTGCCATGAAGAAATTCTAATAAATTTCTATAAGACTTATATCAGCTGTCAGATTGATTATGGACTAATTGTCTACAGCTCATGCTCAAACACTATTAAGCAGTCTGAAGACTGTTCAAAATACTATGATCCATGCTATAATTGACCTCAGGAATCACACCAAAACCAACTTCCTCCTCAGCAAAAGTGGTCTCACCTGTTTTGCTAGGCCTACATGTAGAGAAAACCTACTTGCCCACTACTTTACAAAAATTAATGGTAATAGCTCTCCCATAGATTACATGATTGGCTAAGAAACCCTGGCACTTTTAGGGGCCTTTGTATGGGAATTTGCAACCACCCAAATGACCTTCCCCATACCTTCATCTTCTTTACTCCAAATATACCCCCAGATACCATCCTGGGCTACCCACTACCCAGGACTGAACCTCTACATCCCTAATCATATGCTCATTCAAGCAAAAAAAGATCTTGCTTTACTATTAACAAAGCTTAACATTGATACACAGACATATGAAAAATAAATCAACAAAACAATACATATCAATGCTCCTATGGAATGTAAGATCACTTTCAGAAAATAAGTTAAATGAACTAATATACTTTCAGAAAATAAGTTAAATGAACTAATATCTTTTATGAATAATAATTCCATTGATATTGCTTGCCTCCAGGAAACTCATTTAACTCAAAATCAACAAATTAAGTCTCTGGGATATACTATCCTGAGAAAGGATAGATCATCAGAGAGAAAAGGAGGTGGTGTAGCTTTAATAATTAATGATAATATAAAATTCTAATTAATAATAATATAAAATTCAGAATTAGCTGTTGCTACCCCTCCAAACCTGAATACATATTTCAACCCAAAAGTGGAAGTTTTTCTACAATTGATCTACAAATTGTGTCTTTAAATATTTTGAATAACATTACATAAATAAAATTGATAGTCTATGTACAGACCACTTTGCTATAGTTTGCTCCCTAAATGAACCTGCTGAAACTTTATCACATACCTCCAAATATATTAACACTAAAGCAAATTGGCCTATGTTCCAAAATAAGCTAAATGATGAAATTACAAGTTTCACACAAAGATCATGCATTTTAAATGCAACAGCTGACACACATGCTGAAGTTTTGGCATTCTTACTAATAAATACAGCTAATTATGCTATCCCCAGGACAACACCCAGGAAAACCTTCCCTAAACACATTCCCAAAGCATGATGGACAAATGAGTGCCAAAATAAATGGAGAACTAAAAAGGCAGCTAGGAGAACATTACTAAAAAAACCATCTCCTACTACATATTTCAGAAAATTACAAGCAGAATCTAATCTAAAAAGGATTATAATAAATGCTAAATGTAACTACTTGAATAATTTTGCAAATAATCTCTCCAGAGAAGCACATGAGCCAATTATACATATAGTTATAAGCCACATCTGTGGGAAAAAATTCCCCCAACCCACTCCTGTATGAGCTTATACATAATAATACTTGTTATGACAATGATAATGAAAAGGCAAAGTTATTTGCCAATCTTTTTGTTAATAAGCTAACATCAAATAAATGCAGCAAAACTTCCCCAATTCTTATGAATCCAAGTTAACAACTGCGCCCAGGATCCGAGTATATAACCAGTCCATTTTCAATCCAGGAAATGAATAATGTAATACATCATATTAGGACCAAGACTACCAGCAGCTATGACAATATACACCCTACATTGATAAAGAATCTAACCCCTTCATATAAACAGGAACGTCTAAATTGTTATAATCATGCTTGGGCTTCATCTATGTTCCCCAGTATCTGGAAATGTTCGTCCTTCCTACCAATTTTAAAGAAAAATAAACCGAAATATAACCCTGAGTCTTATAGGCCTATAATGATTACTCCTGTGATGGGAAAAATAATGGAGAAAATGATCTATCATCGACTCCTCTGGTTTGTTGAAAAAAATAATATGATCCCTCACACACAAACTGGTCTCAGGAAACACCATTCCTCAACAGCTGCTTTCATGTTGTTAAGAAATGCAATAAATGAATCATTGTCAAAAAATAATGGCCTAGTTGCTGCTTTTCTAGATTTTGAAGGGGCATATGACAATGTGAACCACCAAATCCTTCTAACTAAACCTGCAAACCTTGGACTACCCCTCAAGCTAGTATCTTTTATAAAATCTTTCACATAAAAGTAAAGTTTCATTGTTTGTGTAGGTTCAGCCTCTTCATCCCAAAAAACAATAACCAAAGGCCTTCCTCAGGGTGCAGTCCTGAGCTGCCTCCTCTTTGCCCTCTATCTCTGGGACATGAACCTCCCCTACATGAATCTACAATATGCTGATGATCTGGTACTATGGTTATCTGGCAAAACCTTTGAAATTGCATAGTCAAACCTGCAAAAGTCACTTTTCCAGATGAATTCCCTTTTGAAGTTTCTACAACAAAGCCTTCTATAAAAACCTTATATGCCCCCAGGGCATAACTTAAAACCCTTGCCCTGAGGATTGTGGGGGAGTGTCCTCCTCGAAAACATATTTTCTATCCGGAAATCAACTATGCTGAACAAAATGGCTATCTCTATATTTTGATTGGATGTTTTTGGGGAATGATGGGCGTGGGGGGGCTAGTTGCCCTCCAATTACTTTTGACTATTAAAAAGGGCACTAGCTCTTTGAAATTTCCAATCAAATGAGCCTGTTTTGAAGTTTCTACGACAATGCCATAAAAACCTTACATGCCCCAGGGCATAACTTAAAACCCTTGCCCTGAGGGTTGTGGGGGAGTCTCCTCCCCAAAACATATTTTCTATATGGAAATCAACTACGCTAAACAAAATGGCTATCTCAAAATTTTGGTTGGATGTGTTTGGGGGAATGATGGGCATGGAGGGGCTAGTTGCCCTCCAATCACTTTCAAACTATTAAAAAGGACACTAGCCCTTTGAATTTACAATTGATTGAGCCTGTTTTGAAGTTTTTACAACAACGCCTTCTATAAAAACCTTTTATGCCCCCAGGGCATAGCTTAAAACCCTTGCCCCAAGGGTTGTGAGGGAGTGTCCTCCTCAAAAACATATTTTCTATCTGGAAATCAAACTAGCCTATGCTGAACAAAATGGCTATCTCAAAATTTTGATTGGATGTGTTTGGGGAAATGATAGGCGTGGGGGGGGGGGGGGCTAGTTGCCCTCCAATCACTTTTGACTATTAAAAAGGGCACTAGCCACTCCAATTTCCAATCAAATGAGCCCTTTCCAAAGTTTCTATGACAACTCCTTTGATATGAAGTGCCCGGGTATGGAGAAAAAAAAAAAAAAAAAAAAAACACATTGTGCCCACATCGTTCTTTACTTAGGCAGCGCTGGCGCACTGCCTATGATACGCTGACGTCTACACAGTATACCTTGCATTGTAAACTGTTAAAGTGCTTCAAACAATACAAAATCTCACTATTAGCCAAGAGCCTGGCAGACTATACCTGCACACAGAGCACAGAAATCGATATCTATCATCTGATATTCGAACCCCTTGAGTGAAAAGCTCTACTGAAAGATATCTGAGGATATCCAATAAATAAGGGGCAACCAAGCTTGTAGCTCTGTTCAGCCCAAAGACTGAAGCAAAAGGAAAAAGGCTGAATACTGTTTGACTGTAACGCTCGCCTGCATGAAATAGAAGAAGAAAAAATTAAGCTAAAATTCTACTTTAGGTACTTTTTGCTATCTTGGAAAGGGGTTAGGTTAGGAAAGTGAAGCTTCCAGGGATGGGTCTATAGGCTAAAATATATCCTGGGAAGGTATTTTGGAGTACCTACTTCCACTCATTCTCCCTCTAGAGGGTTCAGAAATTTGCCTACATGAACTATTGAAATTTTAACAAAACAACATTTTACCTTAATGTTTAGTTATGAGTTTCTTTTTCTCTGGCTTTAGTTCTGAAAATGCAATTCCTGTTATTTGAGTAGAATTTTAAGCCATATCAATGTTTTTTTTTCAAAACTTAGGAAATATATTTGCATAGGCTATCTTTAAACCCTTATAAATTGGATTGAGCAAAGTTGTGAAGCTGAACACAATTTAGTTGTACTTCATTTAAGCAGAAGATCTATTTTGCTGGGTTTCACTTTGTAATACAGATATTTTTAAAGGTCATCAAAGGTCAAGACCCTTTAGAGAGAGAAGGAGTGGAGGTAGGTACTTCAAAACACCTTCCGAGAACATACTTTAGCCTGTAGACCCATCCCTGAAAGTCTCATTTTTCTAACCTAACCTTTTCCCAAGATAGCCAAAAGTAGCTAAAGTAGAGTTTTACCGACTAAAGTATAGCCGACTAAAATCATAAATCAGTTTTTAAATTACTAAATTTTACCTTTTAATGTTGTTTATTAAAGTGTAATTCACAATCCTATTTCCATTTTATAGCAATTCCCTTTAACCAATTACCGACCTGGTCTGTATCTGTAATTATATGATTACAGGATCCTGTAATTACAGGATTGGTCTACTTAGAAGGAAACACTAACTACAAAAGAGTGATTGAAATGTATTTAAAATCCTATTTCAAACTCCAAATATGATGTTCTCTTAACTTTATATTTTTGCTACTTCCCTGCCTAATTTTTCAAAACAGATAAACGTCTAGAATAGCTTTGCTTCAGAATGTGACATTTTGAAACAAAAGAGAGACAGTTTTTATTTTTGTGTTTTGTAAAATTTATCAAATCACCATAAAAATCTGAAAAGAATGTTAAAAACTGGAAAATATTCAAATTAGTTTTAAATCTTATCCAAATCTTAAAAAAATGACATATAGCACAAACTATATATTTCCCATACACTATCTGTTTGTTGAATTTGTCAATGTTGATTAAGTTTATGGGTATTGGGTTGAAATAAAAGAGTTCTGTAGTGCAAGATATGTAAGAAATATATAATTGGATTTGGCTATATATTTGCACATTAGCAAGAGTTAGTATGGTGTTGCTATAGGTTTCATACAACCACCCTTAGAAAAATACATTTGATGATCTATGCTGTTGCTTTGTTCTCTTAGCATATGAAAACTGCTTAAAACACCTGTTGTAAATTGACTCATTACACTTGGTTTTTTATTCTTAGCTATGTTCCTTTTCTGATGTTGCATGCATTCTATATTTCAAACTTATTTTACTTACTTTTGGTGGGAACCCGAGGATGATCCATCCTGCCGTGCACCAATGGACAATGGAATGACTGACGTAGTCCAACCGACGTCTGTGTTGGCAGAAGCCACCCCAAGGATCCAGGTCATTCTTGAATGTCTGCCATAGATTCTTTCTTTGGCCACCTGGTCTCCATTTCCAAGTTAGAAGGGGTTGCAGGTGAGGACATTGCAGGATATGGTTCTAGCTGGTTTTTGTAGTGTGTGTCCCAGGAATTTCAGTTTTTGTTGTTTTATGATTACCAAAAGGGGGGCCTTCTGGGCACAACGCCTTGAAACCTCAGCGTTTCAGATATGAAACCATTGGCTGACCCGTAGTATGTGTCTCATGCAGCAATGGTGGAATACTACTAGTGAATGTAGTAATTTGGCATCTAAAAGCCAAGTTACACTGGCGCAGAGCAGGATCAATCATATAGTTGCCTTGTAGACATTCATCTTTGTTTTGATGCAAATTTCATGTATATTCCAAAGCGACTTTTTCATGCTTGTGAAGACACCCTATGCCTTTCCTATTTGAGCTCTAATGTCATCTTTTGGACCTCCGTTTGGTGTTAGAATAGAACCAAGGTAGCAGAACTTTTCAACAGTCTTAAGGGTTTCGCCCTATAGTTTGATATCTGCGTGGTTTGGGGCGTTTGTTTTCATGAATTTTGTTTTAGACATGCTGATCATGAGGCCAGTTTTCTTTGATATACAGGAGGCATTGTTGACCATCTTTTAGAGCTCAGTCAACAACCTACTCATGGGACCTACATTGTCTGCAAAGTCAAGGTCTGTCAGGGCGATTGGGTTGTCTTCTCTCTGACCAACAACAAACCCTTTGTGGGTGCACAGCAAATTCATCATTATCCCGTCTATTATGTAATTGAACAGAGTTGGCAAAAGGGGGCACACCTGTTTGACCCCGGACTCAACGTTAAATTCCGTTGTTTTACTGTTGGCAGTTTGGACTCTTATAACTGTAGAGTCATTGGCTCCTTTGAGTATCTCAATCAGTTCTGCTGGGACATCGTCTTCCACCATGATCTTACAAAGCTTGGTCCTGATAACGGAGTCAAAAGCGGCAACAAAATTGACAAAGGCAATGAAAGCAGACAGTTAGAATCTCTTGCTCTGCTGTAGGATGAAGCAGAGGGTAAGAATATGTTTTTGGCAGCCCTTACCAGGTCCGAAACATGTTTGTTCTGGTCTTGTCAACTTGTCCTGGGCATCCTTGAAACAGTTGAGGATGATTATGCAAAAGACCTTCATGGTGTGGTCTATTAGATATATACCTCGGTAGTTTGAGCAGACAGCCTTGTCTCCCTTTTTATATAGCAGTATAAGTACTAAGAGTTTCCAATCGTTTGGGAATTTCTTTGTTGTCCATACCTCAACTAGCAAATATTTCAGCTGACATAATAGTATGGGGGATGAATTATACATCTCTGCTGGGATGCCATCCTCTGCAGGGCTTTGATATTTTTGATGTTTTTCAGTTCCCGCAAAACATCAGCAAATGATGGTGGCTGTAGATCAATTTGGTAGGGCTCCTTTGTTACAGTCTGGAAATTGAGTAGATCGTACAGAGTTTTTGTGGGATTATGCAGCATGAAGAAATGTTCTTTCCATCTCTCAAGGGGTTTTCTCCATCTGAATAATGTTTTCTTTCAATGCCCATTTTGTCTTTCAGGGAGTCCATGGAGATGGGCAACTTGCCTGTTGCTTCCCTCAGTAGCTTGAATGTTTTCCTTAGGTTATGCGATTTTGCTGCTTGTTGCATAACAGAAGCCATTTGTGACCAGTTTTTCTCCCTGTCGCAACAAACAGACTGATTTACCAGCTTGCAAGTATTTTTTTGGGGTTCTTTAGGGCCACTGAGAAGGGGTCTTTTTTCTTCTAGCTCTATTGTTTTGTCCAAGATCCAGAGCCTTTGTTTCTTCTTGATGTGACCAAGAACCTGTTCAGCAACCTCTCGTGTCAGGACTTTCAGCTTGGGCCATTGTTCTTCAATGTCAGTGTAGTCAGTAAGGGCCTGAAATCGGTTGTTAAGCTGTAGCTCGAAATCAGCCTTGATCTGTGAACTGAGTAGTTTTTATACATCAAAGCGATTGGTTTTCATCTTCTTTTTGTAGGTGCTTAGTCTATGACTGAACTTACAGAAGACAGATGAGAATATGCTCATAAATATGACCTCAATCATATGTTTTTTTTTCCAAATTGAAACTGCAAACGAATTCTGTCAAACTCGTGATCAATTTAGATTGTTTTTGCAGACCAGAAAATCCCAGGATTCTAATTTTCCAAAATATTTTTGACAAGTTCTGATTTTTACCATTGTTAATGTTCTAACCGCATATTAGGCTATTTAGTTTTTATTTTCAATTTTACTTCTAATTGTATTTGTTGCAAGTATCCTAACCATATATTTGTTTATTCTTCACTGTCAAATTTATTCATTTTCCTTCTAGGTATACTAAACTGCATAAAACGCCTTTTGCGAAAAGACTCATTTTCCAAAACTAAGGCTTATAACGAATTTTCTCAAATTTGTCACCCAGACAAGCAGAAAGAAGGGTAACATGGTAGAAATGCTGCTTGGCGCATTTCCTGGGAAAGAGGAATTTGTCAGCAGTTTTTTTCAAAAATGGAATCCTCAACTTTTGGGTGATTTCCCTGAAAAATTGGTTGTCTGAAATAATCTTGCCCAGTGTAGCCAGCCATAATGATTTATTGCTAGAAACTGTCCACCTCTAGTAACTGTCATTTTTACTTTACTTGATAGGGTTTTTCATTACTTTCCAAAACTTTTGTCTCAATTATTTTTGTACCATCAAAAACCAGACAAGGATCATGAAAATAAAGACTTTTTTTGCTCGGTAGTAAAAGCATAATGAACATAACATCACACCATTTCAATAAAAATTCTCTTGGGAGTAGTATTTTTTTTTATTTAAACGTGTTTATGTTCAGTGTAATTCTGAACATTGATGCTGAGATGGTTATTTAGACAGCTGGATCCTGAGTTTTAATTTTGTTTTTCTTTTGACATTCTGTTTAATTTTCAAAGGTCTGAAAATATAAAGGAGTTAGAAAAAAAAATTATTTTAATGTGAAAAAGGTTTATTTTACATGACCCTAATAAAATCAAAGTATGGTACCTAGTTGGAAAAGGGGGAAGATTTCATGGTACATTTTTAGATATTTTCATAACTGAGCTACGAATTAGGTAAGCATACCACTCAATGACTTTCTTATGTTGTTTTGACAGATAATAGTCGTTTTACTTGGAAACTAAATAGAGCCTATAAGACAGTACCCTTTTTCTTATTTATAGCTATAGAAAAGTGCTAAAATATTGATTAATAGCTTATTGTTTGATTGTTATTCTATTTTGTTGAAGTTATATATTCAAGAGGCATTGATTTATTATGATCCAATGGAAAAAAAAACAATTGACAAATCTTTAAAATTGCTATATTTTCTGTAAGTTATTAGCAAACTGGGCTCGGGGGTAAACCGAGGTCTGGGAGGGGCAGTTGCACCCCTCTCTTCTGCCCCATAGCAAATTACGCTCCTGGTTTACACATAAACTGAACTAACTGTGACAAAATCAAAAACCAGAAAAGCTCATGGGAAATATATAATTTGGAAAAGAATATATGTTGGAATATTAGGAAGAAGGGAAGGTAAAGCATAGTTTAGCTGCTGTTTAAGCGTGTAACTACAATTGTTCGGCATGCTATGAAGTAAGAATTTTAATTTCAAAATTATTCCTTTTCAACAACCTCAATTCTAGGCTTTTACCAAGTTGATGGTCTAAAACTGGCAATTTAAGGTCCTTCGAATAATTTCAGAGCTTAAAGTATCTGTATGGAAGGTGTTTTCAAGCTCCTTTCCTTACTTTATACATAACTATTTTCCTAAGGCAATAGTAAAGATTAGGTTTACTTCGTTTCTGGTAAATCATTTTTGTTCTCCCAATTAGTTTGGTTTCTTGAGTGGTTGGTCGACAGAGCAAGCAGTACTTGCTTTACATCATTTTTTATCTGAGGCTTTGGATGATAATTATCCGGCGGCAATTTTATTTTTTTACATTAAAAAAGCTTTGATACAATAGACCTTGCAATTCTTCTTGACAATTTGGAAAATATAGAAATTTGTGAAATAGCCCCTGATTTATGTGATTGTATTTATCTGAAAGAAGTTTTAAAGTCCAAGTTGGCTAAGAATCATATCATATTTTCTCACTAGAAAATTTAGGGGTACCCTAGGGGTCTGTTATTAGGCTAATGCTTTTTTTTTTCATTAATATAAAGGATCTTCCAAATCGCATGCCTTTGGAAGAACAATGGCCGATAATGTTTGCAAATGAGACAACAATTAGTTTGAAGATGGGAAATGAGGAGGATCTACGGCTGTCCCTCAAAACTGTTGCTTTGAATGTAAATTCTTCGTTTCATGCTGATTGACCAATACTTAACCTAGAGAAGTAAGAATTTATTGTTTTTGGGAGAGCTTCGAGGTCAGTGAAGCATGTGTCATTTGAACTTTAAAAATTGGAGTTTCCGCCATAGAAAGAGTGGATGTATTTAGATAGTTATGTATTTATATCGATTCAGCTTTGTCGTTTAAAGCCCATATTAATAAACACGTGGCAACAGTGTCCAGGAATCTGGGTTGTTTGCATAGATTAAAGTTTCTGTTTCCAAACCAAATCTTGAGTACTTTATATTTTTCATTAGTTGAATGTTTTTTTCAATGTTTCCCGAGTTTTGGGATATTGATTTTTCCTTCACATTTACGAGGTCTCCAAATAGTTCAAAATGAATCAATAACATTCCCGGACCTTTTTTAACAGACCCTAGTAAGACAGAAAGTTTATCTTAAACTAAAATGTCTCTTTTTATTTCTGTATATTCTTAATTTGCAACACATTTTTCATCTTAATTTGGGCATATGGTTTTTAAAAATCAAACCTATAGATTATTTTTTCCATAGCATGACACTTCTGGTTGAAACTAAGTATAGCCATTTATCAAGAGCTAGGAATAAATTTCTTTTTCTGTTTGTTAAAAATAAGAGATCAAGACTCAGATTAAGATCTCAATTTCCCCAGATTGCCAACAAATAAAAGCTATTATATTTAGCAATTGAATCATCATCACCCTACACATAAAAAGAGATTGAAAGATATAGTCCTTTTCACCTAAAGTAGCGGGGATTGAATGGATTGTTAATTTATCAATATTTTATTTTGTAAATCCCATCCATATCTCCACAAGTCAATGATTTTTCTTGTATTTCCTTTATTCTTCTCTTTCTTTCTTCTTCCTTTCTTGCTTTCTTTTCCTCTGTACTCCGCTACAGTAGAAATTTTTTTAGTGGAGTGGGATTTATATATTTTTTTTCAATGAAAATACTCCTCAGAACTTTATTTTTCAAAATCCAGGAGGGGACTCTCTAGGACTCCAGGATTCTGGACTCCAACTTCTGTAGGCTAGGTATTAGCCGATTAGCATGAAACCAAGAATTTAGATTCAAAGCAATAGTTTCAAGGGACCATTGAAGGTCCTCCTCATTGCCTGCCTTCAAACTAATTGCTGTGTATCCCGCAAATAATATTGGTAGTTTTTCAAATATATATAAGAAATTTATATAAAAGAGATAAGATATTTATTATCGATATTTTAATTTTTATTATTTTTAATATCTGGAAAATAAATTGAAAAACTGAAGTGCTTCTGCTTCTGCTTTTGTTTGCTTTTTATCCACTATTTTCTTCTATTTTAAAAAATAAACACATTAAGTTTTTTTCCTGAAATTGCATTTCTTTATATATAACATATTCCCAATAACTTGCTCCCTCTCTATAATTATGGTGTCATTGTAACAGGCTTAGTTTCAAACAAAACTATAACTGATTCTGGATAGTAGGATAATATAGGCGGTGACTATTATTGTGCATATAAAAAAAAATACAAAGGCACGGAATTTAAGAAAAAGAAAATTAAATTAGGGTATTCATATATCTTCAACTGCAATTGCCATCAGGGCAATTGTGTCACATTCTCCTTCTAAAGCATTAAAGAAAATAATCAGATTTGTAATGCCTTTGACTGCTGAAGGAGCTGAGCCTTTTCTTTCAATTATATTAAGATAAAATCTGCTCTGCAGTGGTTAAAAGTCATTAGTAATTAATCTTTGCTTATTCCTTATTTGTTTTAGGTTTCTCCTGACTAAAATCTGTGTTGTATCCACGTTTCGATGATAGTATTATACTTATCATAATTTGCATTAAATTTCTTACAAGAATTGTCATGGACTTGCCACAAATTCCGAAAATGGCCGATCTCATCACAGTTTCTGATAATTCTTTTATTAAAAACGGTAAGTTGTACAGTTGAATTTACTGTTAAAGAATAAAAAAAGTTACAGCTTTGTGTTTAATAGACTGGAGATGGGGCATATATAAGAACTATCTGAGTGAAAGATCATATGAAAACAAACGAATCTAAAGAAAGCAGAGAAAGCGTTAGAATGTGAACTAAGGAGGTGTGAAATGGAAGCCATGGATAAAATTCCCGAGGATCTAGAAGATGCAGCTAGACAGCATAATAGTAAAATATTGTACTGGCATGTTAATAAATTGAGAGAGAGTAGTCAATCCGGACTTATCCCAGTCAATGATTGGAACAGGACCACAATTAGTGATAAGAAAAGGGTTAAAAAAAACATGTTGAGTTTGTGCTAAACCAAAATAGAGTTGCAGGAAAAGATGCCTTAAACGTGAAGCAAGATTTGTTTTTCGAGGAAGAATTAGCGAGAGTACTAATAGGATTTAAATAAAATAAAGCTCCAAGTGCTGATACTGTGGTGAATGAGTTTCTTTAATATGGTGGCTCTGAGGTTAGAAATAAGTTACTAAAGATTATGAATGAGTTTTTGTTTTTTAAGTGGAAGTACCTAGCGAATTTAGGAAAACCTTAATCCAATGTATAAGAAAGATGATAAGAATGACTGTGGTAATTATCAAGGCATTTGTTTAGCCTCTGTAAGTAGCAAACTACTTAGTAATATGATACTTAAAAAGTATCATATAGAAGAGATACTTCTCTTCTAAAGTTAGAAGAGAAGAACAGTGCGGTTTTAAAAAAGGTAAGATGTGTTGACCAAATTGTTACTCTTAGGTTAATAATTGAGAAGTGCCTGAGTTATCAAACACCTTTGGTCACCAGTTTTATAGATTATGAGCAAGGGTTTGATTCTGTTTATAGAAGAGCTTTAGTGAAGATCTTGTGCTTGTGTGGTATACAAGACAAATGCACAAGAGTGAATAGTGCTATATACGAAAATAACACCGTTGTGGTCAAGATAAGAAATGAGGTTAGCAGCTGGTTTTGTGTTCAATCAGGAGTTAAGCAGAGTTGTGTTCTATCCTCCTTCATATGGATCATTTTGATGGACTGTCTTAAGAAGCACAGGAAAGAGAATGGGAGAGCACGGAATCAAATGGGGAGGGAAAAAATTCCTGGACCTAGATTATGTTGACGATTTAAGCATCCTAGATGAAAGTTTGAGCAAAATGTATGAACTTTTAGAGGTTTTGTGAGCTGAGGGAGCAAAAATAGGTTCAAAAATTAATTTAAAAAAAAGTCACTAAGGCTTTGAATAAGTGAAGATGAAAAAGTGACGTTGGGTAACGAAAAGATTGATCTCCTGGACAGCTTCACTTACCTTGGTAGTATTATTAGTAAAGATGGTAGGAGCAGTGAAGATGTTAAAAATAGAATAGCCAAGGCTAAGGGTGCTTTTTCACAGTTAAGAAAAGTTTGGAAGAATAGGAAGATAAGTTTGCTAGTAAGTTTAGAATTTTGAAAGCTGTAGTGACGACAGTGGTCAGATATGGCTTTGAAGCATGGGCGCTCCGAAAAGCGGATGAAGATTTGTTAGTTGTTGTCCAGAGAAATTACCTACGGATTGTTCTGAGTACTAGGCTAACTCACTGTATTTCAAACCCTAGGCTGTACGAAAAGTGATTCCGCTTTCTAGGGCTATAATTCGAGAAAGGTTGAGATGGCTAGGGCACGTTTTGGGGATGAAGGATGACAGATTGCCAAAGGTTGTTCTTTTGGCCAATCGTCTAAGGCTAAACAGAAAGCAAGTCGTAAGTGGTTAGGGTGCGAGGATGTTATAAAAAATATATTTAAAGGATTGGGAACTTCCGGGGAGGTTGTAAAGAGGGAAGCATTGAATAGATTGGGATCGAGGAGAAGCTTTTGAAGCTGTGTTTGCCTCTGGTGGCTTGGTGCTGGTGAGTTGTTAGTAGTTAGAGGTAGTATATGTACTTGGATCTAGCGATTAAGAGCTTAAGGGTGATAAAACTTACTTCTCTGTGACCCAAAACACATTTAAATTAAATTTATTGGCTTTAATTTTCAAGTTTGGTGAGACAAGTAATCATCCGGTGGAGAAACCTTCTGTCAATCTTTTCTCTGTGCAGGTATGATGAGCGAAATATTTTTACCAAAGCAGGGGTAGTTATGGGGGTTGAAATGGGAATATCTAATTACAATACACGTAAGAGAGAAATAAAGTTAGTTGAATTCAGCTGCTAAACTTTGCGAGGCTATATTTTGTGTTTTATGTTTGCGGAACTAACACAGATCGATTGGTATTCTTTCACTTTTAATTTTTTTTGTGATTGTCTAGCTGTAAAATGTTTTGTTTTTTTATTAAATACGTTATCCTTAACCTACACTTATCCAGCAACTTGTTCTATGCTATGAATTTTTTCGAATGTTTCTGGTTTTCTTTTGCTTTATAAAAAGTAGATTTTAAAAAAGATTTAAGAAAAAACCTGCATATACATCTGATTTAATGTATACATATAATGTCCGTATATTTACATTTTTCACGTAACTAAAAAGAAAAAGCTGTCAGGTTTGTTTAGTAAGCTTTACTATTAAGTTTTTCTATGTCTGATAAATTTAAATTTCCTTTTAGAAGTTGAAGATGCTTTACCAGGTGACAGCAAGAAGCCCTTTCATTTTCCATACAATCATTTGTCACCGAAGCGGGAAGATGTTCCTTTGCTTAATTTAACTAGCATTTCAGGACCATATAAATTTGAATACGACGCCCTAGAGTCCAAATATTCTAACAATGAAGGTACATCTGAAACATTGTGTTTTTGTTGATTGAAATGCATTGGACAATATTTTATTAGACAAAAATATGCAGTGTGACTTAATATTAAGATGGAACTTTTGTTTTATCTTATTCCAATATGCATATGTTTGCCAAACCGTTTTCGTAGTCTTTCAAGAACATTTTTAAATTGTCACTCGAAAATGGTTTGGTAGGTTTTATTATTTTTCAATAAGCTTGATATTAAGCCTTAAAACTACATGACTATATAGATTATACAAATCATATTTATAGTGTATAAAGTTCTTTATAAATCATTAGATAAATCTGTCTAATATTTTGATTTCAAGTTGAATTTGAAAGAAGCAGAAAATTAGCTTTTTTAATCTGAACTGTCTAGAAGCTAGATTGAACTGCCTTTCTAGCTAGAAGAAAATAGCGAATCTGATTGGATTAAAAAAAAAAAAATTGGTGAAAATACTGTTTTACACAGGTCGTAAAAATAGTTCAAATAGGGAAAAATCCTTTTAACATACAGTGAAAAACAATGAAAAAAAATATGATTTGGTTTACCCCTGGGTATACTTTAGGTCGCTTAAGGTTTCATTTTAATTATTTTGTTAAATTAGAAATACTAATTTTAAAAGCTAGTTATAATATCACCTCGAAGGAGAGAAGAGGGATCGAAAATAAAATTAGTTGTTAAAACCTATTGAAAGGTATAAGGTTTTTTTTTTTAACTCTGTAGGCTATTAGTTGTTAGATATTGAATGATTTATGTTTTGTTTTGAGTTTTTTGAGTTTTAATATTTGGTTTTATTCGTTTTTTACTGTGTAGACTTTTAAACATATTGAAAGATGTGTTTTTTTGTTTTCCGTATTTTGAGTTCTTATTTAATGTTTCACTCATTTTTCTTTAATTCTGTAGACTTTTTAATTTTAGGTCACATTTCACCACACGTATCTGGGCTACACTTACAGGGAAATACGTCACTAGTTGTTTCAAAGAATCCCTCTTCAAGTGGATTCTCAAATGGTTGTGCATCTGAATCGGAAGGAAAATGCTTAGAAAATCAGAAAAGAGGTTTTTTAAGTTGCTTGCAAAGTAAAGAGCATGAAAAATTGAAAAGATATAAAAAAACTCATAAAAGAAAAAGACATATAAATGTGAGGTATTTGACAAGACTTTTTCTCAAGCAGGATATTTGAACACACATCAAAGAATTCATACAGGTGAAAAACCGTTTAAGTGTGATGAATGTGACAAGACCTTTTTTCGCTCATCAAATTTGAAGGCACATCAAAGAATTCATACGGGTGAGAAACCGTTTAAGTGTGATGTCTGTGACAAGACCTTTTCTTGGAAAGATTGTTTGAACAAACATAAAAGAACGCATACAGGAGAGAAGCCGTTCAAATGCGATGTATGTGGCAAGACCTTTTCTGAAGCAGGAAATTTGAACACACATCGTAAATTCATACGGGTGAAAAACCGTTTAAATGTGATGTATGTGATAAGTCCTTTGCTCAGTCTTCAAATTTGAACAAACATCAAAGAATTCATACGGGTGAGAAACCGTTTACGTGTGATGTTTGTGACAAGACCTTTTCTCAGTCATCAAGTTTGAACAAACATCAAAGAATTCATACGGGTGAGAAACCGTTTACGTGTGATGTTTGTGACAAGACCTTTTCTCATGTTGCAAATTTGAACAACCATCAGAAAAAGCATACGGGTGAGAAACCGTTTAAGTGTGATGTTTGTGACAAGACCTTTGCTCAGTCTTCAAATTTGAACAAACATCAAAGAATTCATACGGGTGAGAAACCGTTTACGTGTGATGTTTGTGACAAGACCTTTTCTCAGTCATCAAGTTTGAACAAACATCAAAGAATTCATACGGGTGAGAAACCGTTTACGTGTGATGTTTGTGACAAGACCTTTTCTCATGTTGCAGATTTGAATATCCATCAAAGAATTCATACGGGTGAGCAACCGTTTACATGTGATATTTGTGACAAGACCTTTGCTCAAGCAGGAAATTTGAAACAGCACCAAAGAGTACATACGGGTGAGAAACCGTTTAAGTGTAATGTTTGTGACAAAACCTTTTCTCAGTCATCAAGTTTGAACACCCATCAAAGAATGCATATATAACCAAACCTTTCATCAAGCAGGAAATTTGAACAAACACCAAATATGGCATACGGATGAGTAGCCAATTACATGTATGTATGTATGTATGTGATGTTTTTGATATATGTTCTTTGCAAGTTGCTTGAATACTTATGAAAGACTGCAATCAGGTGAGAAACCTTTCATATGTGCAGAAAAGCTTCTAATTTTTTCAATTTTCACAGGCAGTACATTTTCACAAATTTCGCAGTACAAGTTTCATAAAAAATACATAGAAGAGTAAAGGAAGATTGTTGTAACACAAGCTGTGTCCTCATTGGTCTGTGGCTATTATTCTCACAACCAATTAGTAATACATCGAATTAGTTTTTTGTTCAATGTTTTCTTATGTGTTTAGTTTTTTTAGGAATTTCATCATCACCCTGGGAAAAGTAGTGATCAATATTTGCTTTATTGTAACAAATGTGATGCATGTAAGAAGTGCTTGTCTACATCAAGATTTTGATGAAAAATTATTGTTGTTCCAGTCTGGTTAATTCTTATATTTAAATTAGCAGTTTGGATATTTATATAATTTTCTGGTAATTCTGTTTTTTGAAAGTGAAGATTGTTTTTTTCATCCATCCAATGTGGAACCACACGAACCAAAGAAGGCAAATCCCTATCTTCTGAAAAAATTTCCTCTTAAATTGATAATCTCAATAGAAAGGGAAGTACACATTGTCCAAAACTGAATTCATAATAGTTGGCATTTTTAAACAGCCAAAAACTTTACACCAGAAAAGAATATACAATTACTTGTCATTTTTTTTTCATTTAGTTCCACAAAAAGAACAAAAGATGAAAAGAATCAAAAGGCTAAAGAAACGGGAACCATGGATCAACTGACAAAAACAAATTTTTTAAATGTGTTTATAATATTTAATATTTTGTAATTTCTATTATAATAATTTAATGCAAAAAATATCAGCGCCTTTATTTTACTCCCTATATTTAATTTACTCTTAGCTAGAAATTTTTCAGGGTGGAGGGGAGGGGAGCCCAAAATATCCTTAGGAAGAAGATTATTGTCTCGATCAGTCGAGACAAGCTAATAAATGTAGTCCTCGATGTTAAACCCCTGATATCTTCTAATAGCAGAGAAACCTACCCTAATGCCAACTCTAAGCGCTCAGCTAAATATATTTCTACAACTTAACAGAATATATTAAATTATTATAGCAAAGATGATTTGCATTAAATTATTTTGCTATTTTTTGCATTAAATTATTATAATAGAAATTATAAAATATTAAATATTATAAACAAATTATTCCTTTTGTCATTTTCTTCCTTTTGTTTTTCCTTCTCTATTTATTTTCTTGACTGATAAGGAATTCCAGGTGTGAAGCCGAATATTAAGGCTTTCATTAGTTGCGTATTATCAGTCGGTATCTAGATTTCTATTTTTTGCTGTCTTAATTAAAAGTTTTATTTGTTGTCAGTTATTGAGTTGCAATGAGGTTTAATAAATTATGAGTAAAAGACTGCAAATTTGTTCCCTTAATTAAACATCATAGTTGTTCCCTTTATTAAACATCATAGTTGATATATCTTCAAGGTAATCGTTTTTCGCGAATGATATAATTAATGATTGTCAGTTATGATTGTCAGAAAAGTAAAAATATAAAGATTTCGAAAATCTAGACATATAGTAACTTTTGATTTGTTTTTACACCTCAAGTTTCCCTGAAAAATTAAACTTGATATCCTTCCCATAACATTGCATCTATGCAATTTTTACAACCAGGATGCACTTACACCTTTTTGATTTGGCTCAACTGTTAGAGTGGAAGTAGTAGCAGTAGGAGCCCTGAAACTTTCAACTTAATACCCTCAGTCGTTCTTGGCATATTGCTGAGACGTTGTATTGACAACCAGCAGACACATAGTGCCTTTTGGTTTAGTTTTAAAACACCATAAAACTGCTCTTGAAAGTTTCCACTTTATGCCCCATTCTTTTCCTAAAATATCCCGCCTGGATATCTTGGCAACCTGGATGCACTTAAGCTAGCAGTAGTAGTAAAATTAGCAGAAAAGTGGTTGTAATATTGGTACACCTAGAAGTGTCAGTTTAATACCTTAAACCGCTGCTGGGATATTGCTAACACACCCCTTTGGTAATCCACATAGTGCGTTTCGATTCAGTTCAACACCGCCTTCACCGCTCTCTGAAAGTGGAACTAATACCATTAGCAAATTATTTCTTATGTGTATAGTTATATAATTATATGTGTTAGTATGTGTATAGTTATATGTGTATAGTTAAACTGAATTCATAATAGTTGGCATTTTTAAACAGCCAAAAACTTTACACCAGAAAAGAAGATACAATTACTTGTCATTTTTTTTTCATTTAGTTCCACAAAAAGAACAAAAGATGAAACGAATCAAAAGGCTAAAGAAACGGGAACCATGGATGAACTGACAAAAACAAACTTTTGGCTCATGTGTTTCCTTTTCTTTTGACTATCTATCTCTTCTGATCCTCACTGAATTACTCCGGTTTCGATTAAAAGAAAAAAAAAAGCCTGTAAGATAAATTTCAACCACAGGTGCAACACTTTGTTTATTGTATTGTGCAAAATTAGGCTATGTGTCTTTGGTCCAAGAGACCCAATCGTTTAAACCATCCATTTAAACATTTGCCATTCCCAAACCATCCCCAGCCATTTAAACATTTGCCTCTCAATTACTTTGACTATCTGTCTTGGCTTTTCTCTATCTACAATTAGCCATGTCTTGATGCAACCTGCAAAATACTTGATAACTTCAATTCATGAAGTTTTTGAAATATCTGTCTTTAAACCAAGAGACCCAATCGCACAAAAAAAAAACACCTGGGGGGATGGAGGTTCTGCTGTTACTAATTATGAGTAAGTTTCCAATTTGTTATTAAGTGTTGTTTTGATTTACTATGATTCTATTAGGCAAAAGGCTGAAAATTACCAAAGCTGTAATAACTGTTTTTCTTAGGTCAAGCAAAAAGCTGGATGTTCTCAAATTGATTTGTTAAGATAACTTGGGTCGTAAAAAGAAATGTATACACATTTGGATTAAAAATAAGGCTAGTTAATTCTACTTTTCTATTTTGAATTTTTGGCAAGTTAAATTTGTAAAAAATCACCAATTTGCAACTTCAAACTATGTACTCATTTCCAATTGAATATGTTTCACTAGCTTATCTTTTTCCAAGAATATAAATCAATCCTAAACAGACTAAATAATTATATATGCAATTTACTGCTTTGTATAAAATATTTCGGCAGAAGGGATCCTGAAATCATTTGTTATATAAATTATTTAGACATACGTTCGAAGTTCTAATAAAGTATACACCACTGACAACTATTTGTTATTATGTTTTATTTTGCTTGCAATTAAGTTTTTGTTTTGGTAGTAGTCATTTGCATAAGTTGGGAAAGTTTCCTCGGAATGCCTTTTGAAAGAAATAAAATACTCTGGACGAAAATAGTCGTGAGATCCTCAGTTCAAGAATGCCTAGCAAGCCTACCTTTCGTCAAATGTTTATTTATGAACCCTTATATACGAAATTAGCGAGTTGTCCAAGACTTACTACCTTTATTGATACCAATTTTCATTTCGGCTTCTTGGATCACCGAAATAAAATTCTGAAATAACGCTTTTTTGTTATTACAATGGACCAAGATCAGATAAATAGTATTGAAGGTGGCCTAGTTGGAGCCTTCAGACCTCTCCCTGGAGACTATATATGACCCAAAATATATGGAGACTATATATGGCCCAGTTTGGCCTTTTTAGTTATCATGAAAAATCTGTTAAATCCCAAAGACTACAAAACATCCAAATTAAGCCACGACTACCAAAACTGCACAGCAAATGGAGGTATTTTTATTGGAATTTAATTCTTTCTTTTTTCTAAATTACCATGTAATGCATTCTTGTGCAATTTTTCATTTCTAATTAAGAAAAAAATGATTTTTGTTGGTGTTCTTATTGCTTTAAATTTAGAGAGGTTTCAATCTACAATCTTGCAAACTCTTTATTTTAGAAAAATTACCCCTAGAAAAAAACTGTTTTAGTTATTAACTATAGAAGAAAATAACAACAGTAAAAAAAAGCAGATACACATAAATTCATATTACAATTAATAAAATACTTACTCTTTCAAATGAAATTAAAGAGTAATATTGGAACTTCAAACAAATTGAAATTATTCTCTGCTTGAGGTGGCTATCCCATCCTCAACCCCTTGGTCTTTACGCTAAAGTAACACATTTCCCCCCAATTCTTTGAGTGGTTTAAACAAAACACGAAAGAAGGATTTAAAATTCTTGTTCTTTTTAATGTTGCTCCACGCTTTCAATTGGACGACAAATTTCTTTTTTTCATTTAATCAAACAGTTCGTAAGTAAGGAGCGACCCGGCTCAATAGTAACCGAAACAAAAAAAAATGGAATTTTCATACCAATAGATAAATTAAGGGAATTGAATTTTTATACTGATTTCAAATGCATAGCTTTCATCAAGTTTAATTTAACCCATCAAAAGTTACGAGCCTGAGATTATTTGAAAAAAGGTAAAAACAACCTTCAAAAGTCATAGAATCTAAATAAAAATCAAAGCCCCAGATTAAGCGTATCAGAGAACCCGACAATAGAGGTTTCAAGCGTCTATCTGCAAAAATGTGGAATTTTGTAATTTTTGTGGGAAGAAAGATCACGGATGCATGTTTATTTGTTATTGTTTTTTTCTTCTTAGGGGTGATCTTATCGACCCAGTGGTCCTATGATATCGCGAGAGGGCTCATTCTAACGGAAAATAAAAGTTCTAGTACCCTTTTAAGTGACCAAAAGTATTGGAGGGTAACTAGGTCCCCCCCCCCCACTCTCAGTTCTTTCCCAAAGTCACCCAATCAAAAGTTTGAGATAATCAATTTGTTCAGCATAGTCAAAACATCTAACCAATATGTCTTTGAGGATGACTTAATCCTCCAAAGTCTCTGGGGGAAAGGCTGCAAGTTATGAACTCTACACATTGTTTAAAGATAGTTTTGGTTATTGGGAAGTATACAGACGTTTTCAGAAGGGATCTTTTCTGGTGGGGGGAGAAGGTTGCATGTGAGGATCTTTTCATGGGGGATTTTGTTTTATGGAGAGGGAATTTTCCATGTAAGGCGTTGCCCGATTTCCAAGCATTATTTAATAAACGTTCAGAAATTAGATATAAAAAAACTAATTTTTTAAACTGAAAATAAGTGTCAACATTAAAAATTAAAACGAACAGAAATTATTACTTGTATGAGGTGGTTCACCCCTTCGTCAATATATCCCTCTTTACGCTAAAGTTTGTTTTATTACTTTCATAACAGCTATTCATTGTAACAAAACTCTGTGATTCAGGGGTCAGTTGTGTTGGGGTTCAGGAGCCCGGAAATACATAATTCGCATAAACGGTTAGTATCCCTGTATCATGTCCCGGTAATACATAATTTGTATAACAGACAGGAATACATAATTTGCATAACCAGTTTACCTAGCAACTAGATTTGGTGAATGACCTTCCCTAGAAACCAGATTCTCTATACTACAGAGGATACATAATTTGCAGAATTGACAGGAGAACATAATTTACGTATACTCGTCAAGCCCTAGCAACCAGATCTACAATATAGTTGGATTTTAATGTATTTTATACTAGTAAGTAAGTTAAGTGAAGAGAGAGAACAGTTTGAATATACTCTTTTTCATCAAGTTTTTATTTGACAATTATATAATAGCAAAAATGGGTGGTTTGTTTACACTATTGGAAGTTGATAGTGGAATTGGCAGCAGTAGCAATGATACAAAAACAAGAGTACCCAACATACGAGTAGAAATTACAGGAGGATGTCAACTAAACCTTGAATGGGATGAGATATTTGCGAGATATATGATATCATTGAGCAAATTCAAATTGGAGGAACAGTTATGTTTTGCAGCAAAACTTAATATAATGAATATACATAGACTTCAAGCTGCTGTAAGTGCAATAGTGAAATACATTGAGGATAATAGCTTGAATCAGTATGTGAAAAAAGAGTGATGTATAAGTAGTATCCCATTAATAACTTAAAACGGTGCCCTATCCCTACTTTTAAACGGTGCCCAATCCCTACTTTTAAACGGTGCCCTATCCCTACTTTTAAACAGGATACTATCCTGCAATACAAGCAGTGCCCGTCATTCCATAAGAGCAGGTGCATGTTACGTCGCAAGGAATGCTTACTTTTGGGGAGGCACACCCCTGGATTTTAAAAGCATCCCTGTTTTAAATGGACAGCAGGTGTTAGTTAAGTCATCGAGGGAAACTAAGAAATATGGGTGTTACATCACATGGAATGTTTACATTTTGGAAGACACCCCCCGTCATTTCACGAGAGCCCTGTTATAAACGATCAACAGGTATTATTTAATTGGGAATGTTCACATTTGGGAAGTAACATCCCTCTGGATTCTGAAAGGCCCTGTTTCAATGGGTTAGCAGGTGTTATATCTCAGGGAATTTTTACTTTTGGCAAGACAGACCCCTCCCCTCGAGTCTGCAACGCCCTGGATTAAGGCACACCCCTATTTTAAACGACCAACAGGTGTTACGTCACAGCGAATGTTTACATTTGGGGAGACACACCCCCCTGGTTTTAAAGACACCCTTTTTTAAAGGGACAGCAGGTGTTATTTAATGAGAATGTTTACATTTGGGAATACACATCCTCGTAATACAAGCGGACCCTGTTTTAAACGGATACACCCCCAGAATCCCGTGACAGTCTTGTTTTAAGTGGACCTGAAATACAACCGATCACGAGAGCAGGTATTACTTACACCATATGGAAACTAAGAGACGCAGGTGTATGTTACGAAATAGATAATGTTTACCTATGTGATTGGAGTTGAGGGTAGAATGTTTACTTTGCATGTTATTTAAAAGGGAATGTTTTCTTAAGTAATGCAAATGTTACGGCATAGGGAATGTTAAGCTATGCAAGTAATACCTAATAGGACATGTTAGAGTCCACTATTCAAGCAGGGGAATTTTATTAAGACATGTTTCTCCTAACAAACAACAAAAGTACGAAGAACAATAGGGAAATCTTTTTGCAAGACAGTGGAGATAATTTGAATGAATATTTCGGCCCTATGTCCAAGGGCCGTCCTCAGCAAGACAAAAATATATGAAAGAAAAAGACTCACAACAACATGCAACCAATAAAACCAAAAATTAAAAATATTTCAAAGCAGTCCTAGCATCCTTACTTCAGCGAAGTTCAACCAGGACTGATAAAAAGTAAGGTAAAACAAGGCGATTCAATGAGAAGAAAGAAAATAATTAAATAACCAAAATTACACAAGCAAGGCATTCCTTTAAGGCCCATAGTAGCTTGTACGAAAGCCCCACATCCAAAATTGGGAAATGGTTATGTACAGCCTTTAAACCTTTGCTTTACTCTCAAAAATCATATATATGTAATTCGGTAGATTTGGTTGAAAAACTCAAAAACATAAATATCTCAGAAAATACAATTATAAGTAGCTTTGACATTGTTTCAATGTATATAAATATTAATGTCACAGTATCTGAACAGTTATTAGAAAATAAAATTAAAGAAAATTATCACTTAATAGAAGCTTCAGCAGCAGGAATAGATTGTGATGTCTTAATGACCTCTGTAACAAGTACTCAATGTATTTCCAATTCCGTAATTCTTTTTACCAGCAAATTAATGGCTTAGCGATGGGCGCGCCCCTCTCCGGATTACTGGCGAATATTTATGTGGAACATATTGAAAATTGGGCATTAGATTCGTATTTTTCAAAACATGTCTTTTGGGAACGTTACATGGATGATGTAATTTCACTCTGGAACTATGGGGAAAATGAGCTTAAGGGTTTTTTAGATCACCTTAACACATACGATAGAAATTTACAGTTTACTTTAGAAAACGAAATCGCAAATAAAATCCCATTCCTAGATGTGTTAGTTATTCGTAGCTTCGATAAACTCAATTTTACTATTTATAGAAAACCAACGCAAAATAATAGATATTTGCATTTTAAATCAAACCATCCCCACAAGTTAAAAGAGCAGTTGTAATATCCCTCGTCGATCGGGCCCTAAACATTTGTTCTGATTCCCACATAACAGCAGAATTAAATTTTATCAAGGACATACTTTTTGGAAATGGGTATCCTATTTTATTTATCAATAATATAATTAATTGTAGACTGAAGAGACATTCCCCTAAAATTAATGATAGTTTACCATGTGATATTTCTGACAAGCCCTTAAACATAATTTACCTCCCCTACATCCCAAAAATCACTACAAATCTTAAAAAAGTTTGCACAAAAAATAATCTGTATGTAGTATTCACAAATAATTTTAGAATCATAATTTTTCTAAATTCTGGTAAAGATAAACCCCAGTTACTCACCAAAGAGGGGTCTATCAAATACCATGCGATTGTGGCAAATATTATGTAGGTAGAACAAGCCAGAATTTAGAAAAGCGCATACAACAGCAAAAAGATGATATAGTCAAAGCTCTAAATTCTAGTATTTCCGTTGTTTCATCTGATTCTGCATTAGGCAGCCATATTTTTGAAAATCCTAGCCACAATATATTTTTTGATGAATTCGCCCTTATTAGCAATGACCTAGGCATAAACCAGGTAGTCCGGCAATCAATTGAAATCAGACTTGAGATTAATAATAATATTTCCTTAAATAGGGACTTGGGGGAATATACACTAAATGCTCTATACACAAATTTAATTAAAAATGATCTTACAAAATATTTTAAAAAACCGATAGACATTAACACAGAACTGGTCACAAAAAGACCTTTGAGGTTAGCTGCCATAAAAGCTAGATTAGCAATAAGAAAGCATTAATTTAAATTATTTTTCTTTCTTCTCATTGAATCGCCTTATTTTACCTTACTTTTTATCAGTCCTGGTTGAACTTCGCTGAAGTAAGGATGCTAGGACTGCTTTGAAAGTTTTTTTAATTTTTGGTTTTATTGGTTGCATGTTGTTGTGAGTCTTTTTTCTTTCATATATTTTTGTCTTGCTGAGGACGGCCCTTGGACATAGGGCCGAAATATTCATTCAAATTATCTCCACTGTCTTGCAAAAAGATTTCCCTATTGTTCTTCGTACTTTTGTTGTTTGTTATGGAAAGGCAGTGTGGTCTTCGTCATTATTTTTGTTTCTCCTAAGCCCAAGGGGGACTCCTGCTTTTAACTGAGCAAGGCACACACATGGGTGTTACCTAATGACAACACCAAGCAGGGGAATTTCATTAAGATTTGTTTTTTTCTATGACGTTTTCCAACATTTCTTTAATTCTTCTGTAATAGGGAATGTGTACGGATTACACATTATAACGTGACCTGTTTCTTCAAAACCCATGGAGGGACCCCCGCTTGTAACTGAGCACTGCACACAAGTTGGCGCTATGTAATGACAGCGTTAAGCAGAGGAATTTTTTTCAAACATCTTTTCCAAGACGTTTTTTCAAGACATCTTTCTTCAAAATGTTTTCTCAGTCATTTTTCTTCAAGATGTTTCGAGACATGTCAAGACTTTTTTTTTAATTTTTAACATTTTTTTCAACATTTCTTTAATTTTATGTAATGGGGAATGTTTATGGATGGGATATTCTAACGTGACCTGTTTCTTCAGAGCTCTAGGGGGACACCCGCTTGTAATTGAGCACGGCACATACGTGGGTTGTTACATAATACTTTTTGAGACTTAATTTTTGTTTCAATACCTTTTTCACAGGGGGCCCTTATATTCTAATGATTTTTGTCCCTATTAGGACTCGAAAGGCCATTTCCATCCAATGGAACAGTGCCCTAGACACGTGGACAAGCAATATATTTCTGATGTTACGGTTTTGCTAATATATTCTAGGAAATAACCTTTGCATGCAAGATGAGCCCTTTTTTGCGCATGCTAGAATGACGATTGCGTGCTTCCTACGGCTGTGATAATTGACACGCAGAGGGGGGAAATCGAACACTAGAAATTGCCTTGTTTCCTATCACCTGCTCACTAAATAATGATTTTAGAGAGCGTTACCAGATAATATTGCGGGTTGCTCTTACCATATTTTTTAGTAATAAAGGCGAGGGGGGCTACAAGACGCCTTAATGGTGTAAATATTTGTATATTGAAGATTCCCCAAGTAACATGGAATCTAAAAAGACATATAACATTGTAAATAACAAATTTATTGATAAAAAATGCTATAAAATTTTGAAATCACACCCCCCTCCAAGGTGGGGGGGGTGTTATTAGATATAAATTTAAACCCTATTAAGAGCTTTTAACGAAAATACCGCGTTTCTTTGGGGATTATGCACCCCCAGTTGACAAGCGCACATTATTATCGTAGGATAATAATATCCTACAGCTGTGATAATTGACACGCAGAGGGGGAAAATCGATCACTAGAAATTGCCTTGTTTCCTATCACCTGCTCACTAAATAATGGTTTTAGAGAGTGTTACCAGATAATATTGCGGGTTGCTCATACCGTATTTTTTAGTAATAAAGGTGAGGGGAGCTAGAAAGACGCCTTAATGGTGTAAAAAATTTGTGTATTGAAGATTCCCCAAGTAACATGGAATCTAAAAAGACATATAACATTGTAAATACAAAATTTATTGATAAAAAATGCTATAAAATTTTGAAATCACAGAAGAATCACTTAAATCACAGCAAATGGAAAAAACAAAACATAAAAAGGCCTGACATAGGATAAAATGTATGCAAAAAACATGCGTGAATTAAAGAAAGATTGGGGTCCTAGCAGGCAATTCCAAGGTGGGGGGGTTGTTATTAAATTTAAATTTAAGCCCTATTAAGAGCTTTTAACGAAAATACCGCGTTTCTTTGAGGACTATGCACCCCCAGTTGACAAGCGCATATTTCAATAATATTTTATCCTCAAATTTCACATAACCCCGGTAGAGGTAAATTTAAGCGCTACTAAGAGCTTTAAGCGAAGATGCCGTGATTCTCTGGGACAGTACTTTGCACCCTAATTTGACACGCGCACATTTGAATTATATTTTCTCTTCAAATTTCCCCTAATCTTGTTGGAGATAAATTTAAGCCGTATTAAGAGGTATTTCTTAAGGTCTTTAATGAAAATGCGTCGTTTTATATTTGCTTTTATGTTCACAGTTTTCATGGTCCACTATACCCTTTAAGTAAAAGTACGATTTCTCTGTGTATAGAGAAAAACTAAGTTTAAAATCCTACTCTTCATCAAGACTTTTGATTTTTGAATTAAAATAACGGTCAAACAATTCATGGTGAAGAACTCTAAGAAGGAAGTGGCTCATTATCTTGGTTAAAAAAGTCAAGTAAACAAGTTTTGATAATCTTCCAAAGTTTTGAGTCAAAACTTTTTAACATTATCAAAACTTGTTTCTTTGACTTTTTTAATGATTAATCCAAAAAAACTTTTTGCACAAAATAAGTTTAAAAAAAATGTAAAACTCAATTAGTCAAACTCAAAACGAGCAGACATTAATCTGAGTAGGGTTCTTAACCGTATGCTTTGTAAAAACCAGAATATAGTTTGTGCTTTACTGAAAAAAAATTCGAATGAATTTACTGAAATAATTGGCATTGTCAGTTTTAATATACATGTGCTGATTTCTATTCCTTAATATATTAATTAATTTTTTATTTCTTTAAGTTATAAAAGTGAAAAGATTTAAAATAATTTTTTTCAGTAAACGACAAATTATATTCTGGCTTTTAGAAGGCATAGGGTTTTGAACCCTACTCAGATTAATTTCTGCTTGCTTTGAGTTTGACTTATTTTAATTTCTGTTTGTTTTGGGTTTCATTTACTTATTGATACTGATTTATGGTAGTTGTATGATTGGTACAACTACCATATACCAGGCAACCCTACCAGGTACCACTACCAGGGTATAACTTACAACCCTTGCCCTGAAGGCTTTAGGAGGAGTGTCATCCTCAAAGGCATAATTTTTGGATCTTTCAACACGTTGAACAAAATTTCTATCTCAAAATTTTACTTGAATTTGTTTGTGGAAATGGTGGGCGTAAAAGAGGGGTTAGTGGCCCTCCAATCAGTCTCGACAATTAAAAAGGCCACTTGGCCGCTGAATTTTTAATCGAATGAGCCCTTTTTTGAAGTTTCTACGAAAACACTTTCTATAAAAATATTAATGCCCCCAGGGGTATGGGGGCATAACTTACAACCCTTGCCCTGAGGGGTTTGGGGAGTTTTTCATCCTCAAAGACATAATTCGCTGAATTTTAAACTACGTTGAAAAGTGCCTAACTCAAAATTTTTATTGGATGTGTTTGGGGAAATGGTGAACGTGAGAGAGGGGTTAGTTGCTCTCCAATAACTTTCGACTATTAAAAATGGAACTAGCCATTTCAATTTCCAATCAAATGAGTTTTTTTGAAGTTTCTACGACAATTCTTTGTGTAAAAACCTTATATGCCCACATGGCATAACTTTTAACCCTTGCCCTGAGGGCTGTGGGGGGAGTGTCATCCTCAAAGACATAATTTCCGGACCTTTCAACTACGTTAAAAAAATTCTATTTTCTAAAATTGGATTGGATGTGTTTGTGGAAATGATGGGCGTAAGAGGGGGATTATTGCTCCTCAATGCCCTGAGGAGTTACAACCCTTGCCACTAGCACTTTCAATTTCCAATCAAATGAGCTTTTTCGGAAATTTCTACGACAACGTTTTTTATAAAAACCTTATATGCCCCCAGGGTATAACTTACAACCCTTGCCCTGAGAGCTCTGAGGGAATTATCATCCTCAAACACCTAATTTCTAGAACTTTTAACTACGTTTAACAAAATCGATATCTCAAAATTTTGATTACATGTGTTTCGGAGAATAATGGGCGTGAGAGGGGGGATAGTTGCCCTCCAATTACTTTCAACTATTAAAAATACACTAGCCCTTTCAATTTCCAATCGAGTGAGCCCTTATTGAAGTTTTTACGACAACACTTTCTGTAAAAACCTTATATGCCCACATGGCATAACTTTTAACCCTTGCCCTGAGGGCTGTGGGGGGAGTGTCATCCTCAAAGACATAATTTCCGGACGTCTCAGCTACGTTGAACAAAATTTCTATCTCAAAATTTTGATTGGATGTATTTGGGAAAATGGTAGATTCAGAGGCGAGTTAGTTGCCTTCCAATCACTTTCGACTATTGAAAAGGCCAGTAGCTCTTTGAATTTCCAATAGAATGGCAGTTTTTGAAGTTTCTACGACAACGCTTTCTATAAAATCTTATATGGTTTTAATTTCTGTTAAAAAGAACATAAATCATTACGTATATGAGGGGTTTGCCCCCTATCAACACCTAACTCTGTACGCTAAAGTTCAAATTTTGTAAGGGCATAATTTTGTATGCCCCAGGGCATAACTTCCGACCCATGCATTGAGGGCTGTGGGGGGAGTTTCCTCCTGCAAAACATAATTTTCAGATCTTTCAACTACTTTGAAACAAATATGTATCTCAAAATTTCGATTGGATCTGTCTGGGGAAATGATGGGTATGAGATGGGGATTAGTTACCCTCAATCACTTCCGACTATTAAAGAGGCCACTAGCCATCTGAATTTCCAATCAAAAGATTCCTTTTTGAAGTTTTTACGACAACGCTTTCTATAAATACCTAGTGTGCCCCCAGGGCATAACGTAAAACCCTTGCCCTGACGGCTGATGTGGGATCGTCCTTCTCAAAGATGTAATTTCCAGATCGTTTAACTATGTTGAACAAAATGGCTATATCAAAATTCTGATTGAATGTTTTGGGGAAATGGTGGGCTGGGAAGGGGTGTTAGCTGCCTTCCAATCACTTTTGGCTAATAAAAAGGGAACTAGTTACTCCAATTTCCAATCGAATGATCCCTTCCCAAGTATCTACGACAACTCATTCGATACGAAGTGCCCAGGTCTAAAGGAAAAAATAAATAATACATTGTGCCAACATCGTTCTTTACATAGACTGCGCTATTGCGCTGCTTATGATAAAAATGAGCCACTACTCACTTACAGTTCATCACCACGAATTGTTTGACTATTATTTCGGTTCATAAATCTTGATGTCTTGATGCAAAGTGGGATTTTCAAATTTGGTTTTCTCTATACGCAGAAAAATTGTACTTTTACATTAACAGTAAAATGGACCATGAACGTTGTGAACTTTGTAGCAAATACAAAATAACAAACTATACGGCTGTTTCTTGTGAAGCATTAGGCCTACTTGTTTTCGAATCTTCAGAAGATTTTCAAAACTTGTTTCTTTGACTTTTTTAACTATAAGAATGACCCACTATTCACTCCTAGTTCATCAACACGAGTTGGTGGCATATTATTTTGATTCGTAAATCCTTTGTCTTGATGCAGAGTATGATTTCCATACTTAGTTTTCTTTATATGCAGAAAAATCCTACTTTTACTTAAACGGTAAGTTGGACCATGAACGTTGTGAAAATAGAAGCAAATACAAAATAAATACTAAACGGTTGTTTCTTTTGAAATATTTCTTGTTGTCAAAACTTTAGAAGATTCACAAAACTTGTTTATTTGTTTTTTTTAACTATAAGAAAGAAGCTCTTTTAACTTACTATAAGAAAAAACTATAAGAAAGAAGCTTTTTTACTTACTTTCAGTTCTTCACCACAAATTGTTGGACTATTATTTCGATTCATAAATCAAAAGTCTTGATTGAGAGTAGGATTTTCAGATTTGGTTTTCTTTATACGTAGAAAAATCGTACTTTTACTTTAACGGTAAAGTGGACCATGAACGTTGTGACGTAGAAGCAAATACAAAATAAAAACTAAACGGCTGTTTCTATTGAAGCATTCCTTCTTGTCAAAACTTTAGAAAATTATCAGAACTTGTTTCTTTGACTTTTTTAACTATAAGAATGACCCACTACTTACTTACAGTTCACCACCATGAATTGTTGAACTGTTATTTCTATTTATAAATCAAAAAGTCTTGATTCAGAGTAAGATTTTCAAACTTGGTTTTTTCTATTTGCAGAGAAATCTTACTTTTACTTAGAAGCATAAATAAGCAAATACAAATATAAGCAATAGAAGCAAATACAAAATAAAAACTATACGGCTGTTTCTTTTGAAGCTTTTCTTGTTGTCAAAACTTTAGAAGATTATCAAAACTTGTTTCTTTGACTTTTTTAACTATAAGAATGAGCTAATACTTACTTACAGTTAGACATCATGAATTGTTGGACTATTATTCCGATTCATAAATCAAAAGTCTTGGGGCAGATTAGAATTTCCGAACTTTGTTTTATGTATACGCAGAGAAATCGTACTTTAACTTAAACGGTAAAGTGGACCATGAACGTTGCTAAGATAGAACTAAATACAAAATAAACACTAAACGGCTGTTTCTATTGAAGCATTATTTATTGTCAAAACTTTTGAATATTATCAAAACTTTTTTTTTTACTTTTTTAACTATAAGAATGAGCCACTACTTACTTACAGTTCGTCACCATGATTTGTTGGACTATTATTTCGATTCATGTATCAAAAGACTTGATGCAGGGTAGGAATTCCAAACTTGGTTTTCTGTATAGGATTTCCGAACTTTGTTTTATGTATATGCAGAGAAATCGTACCTTAACTTATACGGTAAAGTGGACCATGAACGTTGTTAACATAGAACTAAATAAAAAATAAACACTAAACGGCTGTTTCTATTGAAGCATTTCTTATTGTCAAAACTTTTGAATATTATCAAAACTTTTTTTTTTACTTTTTTAACTATAAGAATGAGCCACTACTTACTTACAGTTCGTCACCATGAATTGTTGGACTATTATTACGATTCATGTATCAAAAGTCTTGATGCAGAGTAGGATTTCCAAACTTGGTTTTCTGTATACGCATAGAAATCGTACTTAAACGTTAAAGTGGACCATTAAAGTTGTAAATATAGAAGCGAATACAAAATAAACGGTATACGGCTGTTTTCTTTTGAAACGTTGCTTGTTTTTAAACCCTTACAAGATTATCAAAACTTTTTTTTCCTTTTTTTATTATAAGAATAAGCCAGTAATTACATACACTGCATCACCATGAATTGTTGGACTATTATTTCGATTCATTAATCAATATTTCGATTCATAATCTTCGATTCATAAGGATTATCAAAACCTTTTCTTTGGCTGTTTTAGCTACATGAATGAGCAGCTATTTACTTACAGTTTATCACCACGAATTGCTGGACAATTATTTCAATTCATATATCAAAAGTTTTGATGCAGAGTAAAATTTTTCAACACGTTTTTATTGTATACCGTACGCATAGAAATCGCACTTTTACTTAAACGGTAAAGTGGACCATAAACGTTGTGAATATAGAAGCAAATACAAAATAAAAACTACACGACTGTTTCTTTTGAAGCATTGTTTATTGTCAAATTTTAAAAGAATATCAAAATTTGTTTGTTTCTTTGACTTTTTTAACTATAAGAGTAAGCCAATACTGACATACAGTTCTTCACCACCAATTGTTGGACTACTATTTCGATTCATAAATCAAAAGTCTCGATACAGACAAGGAGTTCCAAACATGGTTTTCTCTTTACGCAGGGAAATTGTATTTTTACTTAAACGATATAGGGGACCATGTTGTGAACATGGACGCAAATACAAAATAAACAACAAAACGACTGTTTCTTTTGAAGCATTTCTTATTGTCAAAATTTTGGATGATTATCAAAACTTGTTTCTTTGACTTTTTAACTAGAAGAATGAGCCACTACTTACTTACAGTTCGTCGCCACGTTGGACTGTTAATCACGTTGGACTGTTATTTCGATTCATAAGTCAAAATTCGCGATGCAGAGTAGGATTTTCAGACTTGGTTTTCTGTATACGTAGATAAATTGTACTTTAACTTAACGGTAAAGTTGTCCGTGAAAGTTGTGAACATTGAAGCAAATGCGAAATGAAAAATATTTCTGCTGTTTTTCTTAAGGATTGTTTGTTGTCAAAACTCTATAAGATTATAAAAACTTGTTTCTTTGACTTTTTTAACAATAAGAATGAGCCATCATTTACTTATAGTTATTCACCATGAATTGTTGGACTATTATTTCAATTTATAAATCAAAAATCTTGATCCAGAATAGGATTTCAAACTTGGTTATCTCTATACGCAGAGAAATCGTGCTTATACTTAAACGGTATAGTTAACTATGAATGTTGTGAGCATAGATCCTAGGAAAATACGACACATTTTAATTAAAATTCCTTCAGAAATACCTCTTAATATGGCTTACGAGATTATTTGATATTTGAAGAGAAAATATTATTCAAATATGCATCTGTCAAGTGGAAGTGCATAGTCCTGTCCAAAAGAATCGCTGTATTTTTGTTAAAAGCTCTTAATAGGACTTAAATTTACCTCTAATAGTCTTATGTGAAATTTGAAGAGAAAATATTATTCAAATGTGCACTTTTTGAATTAGGGTTGCATAGTTTTGCCCCAAACAAATGCGGTATTTTCGTTAAAAGCTCGTAATGGGGATTAAATTTACCTCTAATAACATTACAATTACATTTACACTATTTAAGCGTTTTGTAGTACCAATCGCCATTATTACTAAAAAAGTACGCTACGAGGAACCCTCAATATAATCTGGTAACACTCTCGAAAAGCATTACGTAATGACCATGTGGTAGCAAATGAGACAATATCTAGTGATTGATTCCCCCCCCCCCTTCGCTTGTCAATTATCACAGCCGTAGGATTCACGCAATCGTCACTTTAGCATGTGCTAAAAAGGGGACTTTCCTTGCGTGCAAAGTTTATTTCCTAGAATGTATTAGTCCAAGCAATAGTATTGAAAATACATTGCTGGTCCAAGTGTCTAAGGCACTGTTCCATTGGACGGAAATAACCTTTCGAGTTCTAAAGGAGACAAAAAATCATTATAATATAAAGGAAAACGTATTGAAAGAAGATTAAATCTCAAAAAAGTATTGTGTAAAAACCCACGTGTGTGCTGTGTTGAGTTACAAGCAGGGGTCCCCCACGAGCTCTGAAAAAAGAGGTAACGTTAGAATGTGTCATCCGTAGACATTTTCCGTTGCATAAGGATTAAAAAAAATGTTTAAAAGCGTCTTGAAAAAAAGTCTTGAGATGTCTCGAAACATCTTGAAGAAAAATATTTTAGAAAACATCTTGAAACACCTTGAAGAAAGATGTCTTGAAATGTCTAGAAAATGTCTCAATGAAATTCTTCTGCATGGTTCTGTCACTACGTAACGTCCACTTTTGTGCCGTGATCAGTCACAAGCGGGGGCTCTCCCACGGGTTCTGAAGAAACTGGTTATATTGCGGGTCCATTTAAAACAGGGCTCTCACGGGAATCTAGGGGTGTGTCCGTTTAAAACAGAGACCACTTGTATTTTGTGGGTGTGTCTTCCCAAATGTAAACATTCCCATGATGTAACACCTGTTGTTCCTTCAAAACAGGGTGTCTTTAAAATTAGGGGGGGCTTGTGTTTCTCACCAAATGTAAACATTCGCTGTTACTTAACACCTCTTTGCCGTTAAAAACTGGGGTGTGCCTGAATCTATGGCGTTGCAAAATCCACGGTGGATGTCTTCCCAAATAAAAAAATTCCCTATGATGTAACACCTCCTAACCCATTAAAACGGCATAGCAGAATCCAGGGGGGATCTTCCCAAAATTAAACATTCCCAATTACATAACATATATTCTCTTACGCCAACCTGACTCTTATACATTATAATGGTAAATGGTAATGAGCTTGCCTAAGATATGGATGTCAGTTCTTGATTTTTTCAAACCATAATTTCGAGAGGACCTGTGCCTGTCATCATCAGGCTCAAATTCAAGTCTCTTGCCAGAATATAAAATCACTAAATAAAATAAAACTAAAATCACTGAGCAACACTAATAATAAGCCGAACCCGGAATTATTGTTGTAATATGGTCCGGATTTTGGTAGAGGTGTTGATGGCGGCTATCCTAGTAGATCTAAAAAAAAAGTTGGGTCTATAGAAGTAGGGTGGAGTTTTGTTTGAGTTTTTAGCCTATGGGTAATGGGTTCCCAAATTTCGCTGATGCGGAACTCTCCATTGTCTTTATTGATGACTGGTTTGATGGCTGAGAATTGTGGAACAACAGCAATAAGTTGAGCCTGATCAAACTCAATGGAGTGAGAAGGGTTTTCAAAAATATTATGGTGTTGTAAAACTATCTTCCTCCTTAAGATTTGTCTTTTTAAGGCAGACATCAATGGAATCAGCATGTTTTTTAAATTGGTGATGTAGAGATCTCATGGTACGACCTATATAGGTATCACCACAACTGCAAGGAATCGCATGTGCTCCTAATGGATCTGAAGTGATCTTATCTTTGCCTTTATTTAAGAAGGAGGAGATGGTCAATCCAGAAGGAAAAAACACCTTAAAGCTAAGCTTAATGAGTTTGGAGCTTAAAATGTCAGTAAAACCCTTAATATAAGGTAATGACAAAAAGGATTTATCTTCTTCACTCTTAGGGGTAGAGCTCTTGGTTTTTGTGCTAATCTTTCTCCTGGAAATAACCTTATCAATGACTTGTTGGGGGTAGCCATTGCCAAAAAGATCATGTTTTATATGATCAAGTTCAATCTTCAGCTGAAAATCAGAGCAACACACTACAAACGCTCGATCAACCGACGAATGGATAACACAATGTTTTACTATTGGGTGGTTATAAGAGTCATATCTCAGATATCTATCACTATGATTTGGCTTTCTGTATGGACTCAAGTTAAACCTAGTTTCCCGTTTGATGATGAGAACATCTAAGAAGAGTAAACTGTGGTTATTTTCGAGTTCAATGGCGAACTTTATATCAGGAACCTGCTGGTTAAAAATATTGAGAAAGGATCTTAATTCGTCTTCTTTCCCATTCCAAATTATTAAGCAATTATTTACATATCTCATGTAGAGTTGGAGATCCTTGAAGTCCTGCTTGAAGATATTATTTTCGATATATTGTAGAAACACCTCACTAAGACCTGGTGCCAAGGCTGATCTCATTGGCTCCTCACCTCAGTTGTAAGTTTGATGCCTGAAAGTGAAGTAAGCATTGTTCAGACATAAATACGTTAGAATAATGAAGTCTTTGGTGTCTAAGCTGGTCAGTTCTTTCCAGGAATTATCATTTTCCAAAGCTGATTGTAAAGCTGGCATAAGTCGGGGCAATGGTATGCTAGTAAACAAAGATACAACATCAAAACTGCACATTGTGGTATTCTTCAAGATGTTTATGCTTTTTAGCCTTTCAACTGCTTCTTTGGTATTTCTTATTTTGTGTTTGCTGCTGAGAGTTATGGATCTTAAAATACTAGTCAAATACCTCTCCAACGTTTGTGTACCTGAACCTATTGTTGACACAATAGGTCTAAGGGGAATATCGGGTTTGTGAATTTTGGGTGCACCATAAAATTTAGGAATGACCAGGCTGACAGGGATGAGTTTCCGATAAAGTTGATCATTAATCCTATTTGTAAAACTAAGATTATCCAAAGCTTTTTTGACATTGTTATAAGCAACCTTTACAGTATTGATATTAACTTTTTCATATACTTTGTTGTTATGAAAAGGTTTAACGTTAGGTTTAATGATTTGCCGACATACTCAGTCTCATTAAGGAATACTATTGTATTGCCTTTATCAGCACTCGTAATTATGATGTTGGTATCTTTCTTGAGATCTGTGAGGACCTTCATTTCATCTCTTGTTAGATTCTCCTCCATATGTTTCTTTTTGGACAAAGCTTTTCTGAGGGTATTAGAAACTAAGCTACTAATATCTTGTGGATCAACATTGATTGTTTTCTTGCTTAGAATTAAAGCTGACTTCGCATTGGAGATGATTTATTCTACTGGTATATGTTTGGGGGGGGGATGGAAAATTTCCACCCTTTTGAAAGAATGTCTAATTTCTTTTGGTCAAATGTTTGTTGACTTAAATTGATGACGGCTGAACCTGATGACACTTTAGGATTATGTGTAACCCTAGTACCAAATTTCTCAAATTTAAGTTTTTCTAGCTTGTCTACATTTGCTTTCCTGGTTATTGAAAAAACAAACTTAAAATCTTTGTCATGGATCTTGCCAACCTTAGTGAAATCTTCTGGGCTAAGAGTATAACTCAGTTGCTGTCTAGTTGTATTGACCTGTTGAAAAACCATGTTTCTCCTCTGTTGAAAATCATTTAATTCATGGTTAATAAAAATTAGGCCAGCTTTGTGTTGAGCAGATCTATAATTCTCACTAGATATTTTCACTCCGGGTCTCATAGAGTGTGGAGTTAAATCTTGTTTCTTAAATTGTTGTAAGAATTTTGGGGATTAATGATTCTTGCGTTCTTCCTAAATAGGAGAGATAGATCTTTGACTTGTTTGGTCACTAACCCTCCATAGGTCTTACCAGGGGCGTATAACCAGCATTTTTATTGGGGAGGAGGGGGGCAAGAGGGGTCCATATCCGGATAGTCAAATTGCATACGACGTATAATATTTTCTCTCTCCACATTATTGGGGGGGGGGGCAACTGCCCCCCTTGCCACCCCTAAACGACACCCCTGGGTCTTACTAATGCATTCTTTGAGGCCAACCTGACACGTATACACGATAATTGTAGATGGTAATAAGCTTACCTATACTATGGATGTCAGGTCTTGATTTTTTCAAACGATAATTTCGACAGGACCTGTACCTGTCATCATCAGGTTCAAATTCAAGTCTCTTGCCAGAATATAAAAACAATAAATAACATAAAACTAAAATCACTGAACAACACTAATAATAAGCCGAACCCGGAACTATTGTTGTAATATGGCCCGGATTTTGGTAGAGGCGTTGATGGCCGCTATCCTAGTAGACCTCAAAAAAGTTGGGTTTATAGATGAAGGGTGGAGTTTTTTGTGAGTTTTTTGCATATGGGTAATGGGTACCCAAATTTTGCTGATGCGGAACTCTCCATTGTCTTTATTGATGGCTGGTTTGTTTTTAGCAATTTCAAGAGCTTCTCTGATTTTATGCTTTAAGAATTGTGGAACAATAGCAATAAGTTGAGCCTGGTCAAACTCAATGGAGTGAGAAGGGTTTTCAAATATATGATGGGCCAGTGGAGAAAAATTATCTTCCTCCTTAAGCTTTGTCTTTTTAAGGCAGGCATCAATGGAATCAGCATGTTCTTTTAATCAGTGATGTAGAGATCTCATGGTACGACCTATATAGGTATCACCACAACTGCTAGGAATCTCATATACTCCCGGTGGATCTGAAGTGATCTTATCTTTGCCTTTGTTTAAAAAGGAGGAGATGGTCATTCCAGAAGGAAAAACACCTCAAAGCCAAGCTTAGTGAATTTGGAGCTTAAAATGTCAGTAATGCCTTTAATATAAGGTACTGACAAAAAGGATTTATCTTATTCACTCTTAAGGGTAGAATTCTTGGTTTTTGTGCTAATCGCTCTCCTGGAAATAACCTTAGCAATAACTTGTTGGGGGTAGTCATTGCCTATAAAAGCATCTTTTATATGATCAAGTTCAGCCTTCAGCTCAAAATCAAAGGAGCACACTACAAACGCTCTGTCAACAAATGAATAGACAACAGAATTTTTTACTGTTGGGTGGTTATAAGAGTCATACCTCATATATCTACCACAATCAATTGGCTTTCTCTGCACACTCAAGTCAAACCTAGTTTCCTGTTTGATGATGAGAACATCTAAGAAGGGTAAACTTTGGTTATTTTCGACTTCAATGGTGAACTTTATATCTGTATCCTGCTGGTTAAAAATATTGAGAAAAGATCTTAATTTGTCTTCCGTCCCAGTCCAAATTGTTAAGCAATCATTTACATATCTCATGTACATTTGAAGATCCTTCAAGTCCTTCTTGAAGATATTATTTTCGATATATTGTAGAAACACCTCACTAAGAACTGATGCCAAGGCTGATATCATTGGTATGCCCCACTTCTGTTTGTAAGTTTGATACCTGAAAGTGAAGTAAGCATTGTTCAGACATAAGGACGTGAAATAATGATGTCTTTGGTGTCTAAGCTGGTCAGTTCTTTCCAGGAATCAACATTTTCCAAAGCTGATTCTAAAGCTGGTATAAGTCGGGGCAAGGGTATGCTAGTAAACCAGGATACAACATCAAAACTACACATTGGGGTATTCTCCAAGATGTTGATGCTTTTTAGCCTTTCATCGCTTCTTTGGTATTTCGCACTGTGTGTTTGCTGCTGAGAGTTATGGATCTTAAACTACCAGCCAAATATCTTTCCAACTTTTGTGTAACTGAACCTAAGGTTGAAACAATATGTCTAAGGGGAATATCTGGTTTGTGAATTCTGGGTGCATCATAAAATTTAGGAATGACCGGGCTAACACGGATGAGTTTTCGATAAAATTGATCATTAATCCTATTTGTGAGACTAAGATTATCAAAAGCTTTTTTGACATTGTTATAAGCAACTTTTACAACATTGATATTAACTTTTTCACATACTTTGTTGTTATTCAGGAGCTTTAATGATTAGCCAACATACCCGGTCTCATTGAGGATTACTATTGTATTGCCTTTATCAGCTTTGGTAATTATGATGTTGGTATCTTTCTTGAGATCTGTGAGGACCTTCATTTCATCTCTTGTTAGATTCTCCTCAATATGCTTCTTTTTGGACAAAGCTTTACTGAGGGTATTAGAAACCAAGCTTCTAATATATTTTGGATTAACATTGATTGTTTTCTTGTTTAGAATTAAAGCTGACTCTACATTGGAGATGATTTCTTATGCTGGTATGTGTTTGGAGGGGATAGAAAATTTCCCTCCTTTTGAAAGAATGTCGAATTTCTTTTGGTCAAATGTTTGTTGACTTAAATTGATGACTGCTGGACCTGGTGACACTCTAGGATGATGTGTAACCCTAGTAGAAAACTTTTCAAATTTAAGTTTTTCTAGCTTGTCTACATGTGCTTTCCTGGTTATTGGAAAAAACAAAATCATTGTCGTGGATCTTGCCAACCCTAGCGAAATCTTCTGGGCTAAGAGTATTACTCAGTTGCTGTCTAATTGTATTGATCTGTTGAAAAACCATGTTTCTCCTCTGTTGAAGGTCCTTTAATTCATGGTTAATAAAAATTAGGCCAGCTTTGTGTTGAGCAGATCTATAATTCTTACTAGATATTTTCACTCTGGGTCTGAGATATTTTCCCTGTGATATAACACATATATCTCTTAGTTTCCCACCTCTGACTCAACTAACATCTGCTGTTCGTTTAAAACACGGATGCATTTAAAATCGGGGGTTGTGTTCCCCCAAATATAAACATTCCCTATGACGTAACATAGACCTGCTCTCGTGGAATAACGAGCATTGTTAATAACAGGGCACCGTTTAAAAATTGGGATAGGACATCGTTTTAAGTTATTAAGGGGATACTACTTATATATCTTTTTTTTCAGATAGTGATTCAAGTTATTATCCTCAATATATTCCACTATTGCATTTAAAGCAGCTTGAAGTCTATGCATATGCATTATATTAAGTTTTGCTGCAAAATATAACTGTTCCTCTAATTTGAATTTGCTCAATGATATCAAATATCTCGCAAACATCTCATCCCATTTAAGGCTTAGTCGACATCATCTTGTAATTTCTACTGCTACGTTTGACCTTCAGAATTCCACACAAGTGGACGTTACCTAGTGACAGAGCCATGCAGATGAATTTTATTAAGACATTTTATCAAGACGTTTTTTAAGAAATTTCATGACATCTTTCTTCAAGATGTTTCAAGAAATTTCAAGACATCTCTCTTCAAGAGGTTTCAAGATATTTTCTAAAAAATTTTTCTTCAAGATGTTTCGAGACATCTCAAGACTTTTTTTTCAAGATGTTTTTCAACATTTCTTTAATTCTTATGCAACGGGGAATGTTCACAGATGACACATTCTAACGTTACCTGTTTTTTTCAGAGCTCGTGGGAGACCCCTGCTTGTAACTCAACACGGCACACACGTGGGTTGTTAAATAATACTTTTTTGAGATTTAATCTTCTTTCAATACGTTTTACTTTATATTCTAATGATTTTTGTTCCCTTTAGAACTCAAAAGGCCATTTCCATCCAATGGAACAGTACCTTAGAAACCAGGACTAGCAATGTATTTCCAATATTATGGTTCGGCTAATACATTCAAGGAAATAACCTTTGCACGCAAAGAAAGTCCCCTTTTTTGCGCATTCTCTGGAACAGGACCATGTACTTCCACTTGACAGGTGCATTTTTAAATAATATTTTCTCTTCAAATTTCAAATAATCTTGTAAGCCTTATTAAGAGGTATTTCTGAAGGGATTTTAATGAAAATAGGTCCTTTTGTATTTGCATCTATGTTCACAGCATTCACAGTAAACAATACCGTCTAAGTATAAGTACGATTTATCTGCTTATAGAGCAAACCCTGTTTGAAATCTTATTCTGCATCAAGACTTATGATTTATAAATCGAAATAATAGTCCAATAATTTATGGTGAATAACTATAAGTAAGTGATAGCTCAAACTTATAGTTAAAAAAGTCAAAGAAACAAGTTTTTATAATCTTAAAAAGTTTTGACAACAAGCAATACTTCAAAAAAACAGCAGTAATGTTTTTACTTTGCATTTGCTTCTATGTTCACAACGTTCATGGTTCACTTTACCGTTTAAGTTAAAGTACGATTTCTCTGCTTATACAGAAAACCAAGTTTGAAAATCCTACTCTGCATCAAGACTTTTGATTTATGAATCGAAATGACAGTCCGACAATTCGTGGTGACGAACTGTGTGTAAGTAGTGGCTCATTCTTCTAGTTAAAATAGTCAAAGAAACAAGTTTTGTTAATCATCCAAAGCTTAGATAATAAGAAATGCTTCAAAAGAAACAGCCGTTTAGTGTTCATTTTGTATTTGCGTCCAAGTTCACAACATACATGGTCGCCTATATTGTTTAAGCAAAAATGCAATTTCTCTGCGCATAGAGGAAATCACGTTTGAAAATCCTTCTCTGTATCAAGACTTTTGATTTCGGAATCGAAATAATATTCCAACAATTCGTGGTGAAGAATTGTATGTAAGTAGTGGCTTACTCTTATAGTTAAAAAAGTCAAAGAAACAAGTTTTGATATTCTTCTAAAATTTAACAATAAGTAATGCTTCAAAAGAAATAACCGTATAGTATTTATTTTGTATTTGCTTTTATATTCACAACGTTCATGGTTCACTTTACTGTTTAAGTAAAAGTACGATTTCTCAGCGTACGGTATACAAAAAAACAAGTTTGAAAATTTTACTCTGCATCAAAATTTTCGATTTATGAATTGAAATAATTGTCCAACAATTCGTAGTGATAAACTGTAAGTAAATAGCTGCTCATTCTTATAGTTAAAAAAGCCAAAAAAAAGTTTGGATAATCTTCATGAATCGAAGATTATGAATCGAAATATTGATTCACGAATCGAACTAATACCCAAAAAATTCATCGTGATGAACTGTAAGTAAGTACTGGCTTATTGTTACAATGAAAAAAGGAAAAGAAAAAAGTTTTGATAATCTTCTAAAGTTTTAAAAGAGTAGAAACAGGCATATAGTGTTTATTTTGTATTTGCTTCTATATTCACAACTTTAATGGTCCAATTTACCGATTAAGTATGATTTCTCTGCGTTTACAGAAAACCAAGTTTGGAAATCCTACTCTGCATCAAGACTTTCAATATAGGAATTGAAATAATAGTCCAACAATTCATGGTGACGAACTGTAAGTAAGTAGTGTCTCATTCTTAAAGTTACAAACGTAAAAAAACAAGTTTTGATAATATTCAAAAGTTTTTACAATAAGAAATGCTTAAAAAAAACTGCCATTTAATGTTTATTTTTGTATTTGCTTCTAAGTTCACAACTTTCATGGTTCACTTTACTGTTTAAGTAAAAATACGATTTCTCTTTGCATACAGGAAACCAAGTTTGAAAATCCTATCCTGCATCAAGACTTTTGATATATGAATCGAAATAATAGTCAAACAATTCGTGGTGACGAACTGTAATTAAGTAATGGCTCATTCTTAGAGTAAAAAAGTAAAAAAACGCAAGTTTTGATAATATTCAAAAGTTTTGACTATAAGAAATGTTTCAAAAGATACAGCCATTTAATGTTTATTTTGTATTCGCTTCTATGTTCACAACGTTCATGGTTCATTTTACCGTTTAAGCAAAAGTGCGATTTCTCTGCGTATAGAAAAAACCACGTTTAAAAATCCTACTCTGCAAAAAGACTTTTGATTTATGAATCGAAATAATAGTCCAACAGTTCGTGGTGAAAAACTTTCATAAGTTGCGGTTCATTCTCATAGTTAAAAAAGTCAAAGAAACAGGTTTTGATAATCTTCTGAAGTTTTAACACCAAGAAATGTTTCAAAAGAAACAACCATTTATTTATCACTTTGCATTTGCTTCTATGTTCACAATGTCCATGGTCCAATTTACTGTTTAAGTAAAAGTATGATTTCTCTGCGTATAGAGAAAATTAAGTTCAAAAATTCTTCTCTGCATAGAGACTTTTGATTTATGAAACGAAATAATAGTAAAGCTGTTCATGGTGACGAACTCTAAGTAAGTAGTTGTTCATTCTTATAGTTTAAAAAGTTAAAGCCAAAAAAAAAACAAACAAAAATGTACAGTTGGCGAAAACTGATCCACGTAGGGAAAAGATGCTAATATAGAGTTACTTCAGTGATGACACCAGAGTAACTGAGGAAAAATAAAAAAAAACTGTAAATTTCTTTAATTATTCTGTTGCAAAATAATCCTTTTGTTAGCTATTACTGAAGCAAATCGTTTTGGTCTAGCAGGTAAAATAGTCCCCTGGTGATTATTTATAATCTTAACTCCCTTATTGATTGTTGATTCACTCTTTAGAAGGTTATCATAAATTGAGTCAATATTTAAATTACCTGTGTCCCTATTTATGGAAAGGTTAGCAAACATATGTTTTTTAATTTATATGGCTTCCCTCGCCCATTGAGTGTAACCCTTATCATTAGAAATAGCCAAGGCTTCATCAAATTTTACAAAATGATCTGGTTGAAGCCAAATATCCTCTGCTAAAGCTGAAACGAAAGTTTCTGGAGGCTTGCTTAATTGTAGGGTTTTTGCTATTGAGTTTCGGTGTTCAATAAACCTTTCAACAAATTGTTGGTGAGTCCTACCAATATAGAACTTCCCACAAGAACACGGAATTTTATACACCCCACTTACTAAATTTCCCCTAGTTAAATCCTTACCAGAACTAAAAAAAACTACCCATTGGCCTCAACGATTGGAAACATGTATCAATACCAAATTTACGTAAAACCCGTGAAAGTTTCTCACCCAAACCAGGTACATATGGTAATGAAATGAAGCATTTTGATACGACTAAATCTAAAGAGTGAGAAAATCCAATAACCCTACTATCATGTTTAACCTGTCTATTTTCAATTATTTTATCAATGAACTTAACTGGATAACTATTACAAAACAAAATATCCCTCAAGTATAACAATTCCGAATCCAGAAATTCCTGGGAACAAATTTTAAAGGCTCTATCCACTAGTGAAATTACAACCCCCCTTTTCACCGACATAGGGTGGCAAGAATGAAAATTTAAATACCTATCATTGTGCGTTGGTTTTCTGTAAATCGAGAAAAGTAAATGGAGATCCCTTTTAATTAATAAAATATCCAGAAAAGGTAATTTATTATAAATTACCAATAAAGGAGAAAGAGAAGCCCCCATAGGTAACCCAAAAATTTGTCTATAAAACTTCCCTCGAAAACCAAAATAAAAAGAAAATTCATTTACCAGAATAATTAGTCTCATAATGACTTCAATATCCAAACTGGCTAAAGTCACATCCTGTATTAAATCAAAGTGTTTTTCTAATTTACTTTTTAAAATATCCTCGCACCTTTTTAAATCACAATTTGAATACATGGACACAACATCAAAACTGCAAAGAATTGAACTATCCTCCAGCGTGAAATTTCGCAATTTATTAGTAAGATCAGTCGAATTTTTTAAATATGATTTTTGTGTTCCCAAAAGTGGACGCAAAGCTACCGACAACCATTTTCCTAAGTTTGGAACAGGTGACGGAAAACTTGACACAATGGGGTGGAGGGGGGCTCCAGTCTTATGGATCTTAAGTAGACCATAGATCTTGGGTGCCGAACAACCCCTAGGATAATATTTGTTATAAAACTGTGGGGTAATGTGAAAATTATTGTTCATTTACTCTAATTCCTTTCTTGTTGATTTTACATATTTATCTGTAGGATCAAAATCAAGTTTTTTGTATGTAATAGTGTCAGAAATAATGGATTTCATTTGATTATTATAGTCTTCAGTGTTCATAATTACGATCGTGTTACCCTTATCGGCTCTGGTGATAGTAAGGAATTTATCCTTTTTCAAATCTGAAAAACTCTCATCATTTTTCAAATCATGGCTGGCCAGTTCGGCTTAAGATCTTTTATTCAGATAAGATAAATTGCTGTGTCAACGGAACCCGCCAGGGCCCGAAAGCATGCGTTATCAGTAATGCTCTAGGGGTGTATATAGATTTCTTATGGAAGGGATGCTCGTATAAACTTCGAAGAGGGCTCATTTGATTGGAAATTGAAAGTTCTTGTTCCATTTTTTAGAATCAAAAGAGGTCGGAGGGCAACTAGCCCCCCCCCCCTCCTCCACGCCCTAAATGCATCAGATAAAAATTTTGAGATAGACATTTGATAAAAATAGTTCAAAGTTCTGATAACAAAAAACTCAGGTATCGACACAGCCCCCCAGGGCCCGAGGGTAGACGTTGTAAGTTATGCCCTTGGGGTATATGGTTGTTATGGAAGGGATGCTCATATAAACTTCCTAAGGGCTCATTTGACTGGAAATTGAAAGTTGTAATTCACTTCTTAAGAGTCAAAAGTGATTGGAGGACAGCTCGGCTCCCCCCCCCCCACACTCCATTTATTTTTATCCAGAAGCACTTCATATAGAAGGGGTCGTCGTATAAACTTCAAAGAACGCTCAATCGATTGGAAATCGAGAGTTCTAGTGCCCTTGTTAAGAATCAAAAGTGGTCAGAGGTTAACTGGTCCCCTCTCCAGCCCTTTTTCCCCAAATACATCTGATAAAATTTGAGGTAGCCATTTTTTTAAAAATAATTCGAAGATCATATAACAAAAACTCCTTTACGTTCGGTCATTTTGTTCAAAATAGTTCAAAGGTCAGATAAGAAAAACTCCTGTGTCAAAACATCCCCCAGGGCCGGTGGTAAGCGTTGTAAGTTTTGCTCTGGGGGCATATATGGTTCTTAAGGAAGATATGCTCGTATAAACTTCAGAGAGGATTCATTTGAATGGAAATTAAAAGTTGTAGTTAAAAAGGATCTGGAGGGGCAACTAGCCCCTCCTGTCCCCCACGCGTTTGGGTGTATTCGATGAATAAACCCATCCGATAGAAATTTCAGGCGACCAATTTGTTAAAAATAGTTCAACAATCAGATATTAAAACTCCAGGGTCGAAACAACCCCCCAGGGCCTAGGGACAGGCATTGTGAGTTATACTCTGGGGACATGTATGGCTCTTATAGAAGAGATACTTGTATACACTTTAGAAAGGGCTCATTTGATTGAAACTAGAAAGTTCTAGTTCACTTTTAAAGAGTCAAAAGAGACAGAAACTTAATCTAGTCCCCCCACGCTCTTTTTCCCCAAACCCATCCGATAAAAATTTTGAGATAAAAATTTTGTTAAAAATAGTTCAAACACCAGATAATAAAAACTCCGAGGTTGAAACAAACGCCTTTTTTCACTTTGATATTGTTACTTTGATAGAATTTTTTATACTTTGAGGAATATTTGATTTTTTTTAAAGTTTGATTTTGAAATAAGGAATTTTTAAAAACTTGAAATTTTTTGCAATCAAAAACGAACAAAATTTAATTTAAAAAAACGTTCCGAAAAAAATTTTTCAAAGAAAAGTAAAGGCCATTTTAAACTTAAGCTCAGCAGATACAAATACCATTCAAAATTCAAACTCAAAATAACCAGAAATTACTATTAAAGAATAAATGAAACCCAAAAAGAACAGAAATTAAATAAACAATCACAGCAAAAACATATAACAAGTAATAATATAAATGAATAAATAGATCTTAAAACGAGTAATATTTAGATTGAATATGAAAACCAAGCTTAACACGAAAAAAAATTTTTCCTATTGAAGTACAAATGAAACTTAAAACTAATAGAAATTAAATAAAAAATCAATGCAAACAAACATACAATAGATATTAATGTAAATTAATAAATAAATCTTAAAACGAGTGAAACTTAAATTGAATATGCAAATCAAGCTTGAAACAAATGAAAATCACCACAAACAAGAGTTTTGGTATGACCACCTTCTTTCACTGTATAAGTCCAAAACCAACTGCGTCACTGGCACTTTACTGAATACTATTTGCGTCTTAAACCGTCTTGGAAAGTAGAAACAACATTAAATTAAGTATTTGATGTATAATAATATTAATTGTTGAAAGATCCATCAGTTCAAAAATTTATTTCACTGTAATTGTATTTTTATTTTCAATGCTGTAAGAACTGAAAAAGAAAATATTTGTAATACAATCCGATTTTTGTTAAGTGCCAATGACGCAGTAGGCTTTTGGTTTTTATTTACAGTTAGGAAAGGAGGCAGTATCCAAACACCTGTTTTTAGTGAAACTATATTCGTCTTTAACAACTTTAAAAAGAGCTAATATATTAAACTGAATATTTGATATATAATGATATTAATTGCTTAAAGCTTATCAGTTAAGAATGTTACTATAATTTTAATGTTTACTTTCAATATTAAGTGCAAAAGCAAATACTTGTCATAAAATTGATTTTCAGTAAAGCGCCAATGACGCATTAGGTTTTAGACTTTTACAGTGAGAGAAGGAGGTTATACCCAAAGTCTTGTTTGTAGTGATTTTTGTTCGTTTCAAGCTTGATTTGCATATTCAATTCAACTTTCACTTGTTTTAAGTTTTATTTATTAATTTACATTAATGTCTATTGTATGTTTGTTTCAATTGATTGTTTATTTAATTTCTGTTCGTTTTAAGTTTCATCTGTACTTCAATAGGAAAATATTTTTTTCGTTTTAACTTTGATTTTCATTTTCAATCCAAGCAATACTCGCTTAAGATCTATTTATTGATTTATATTATTACTTGTATGTCTTTGCTATGATTATTTACTTAACTTCTGTTCGTTTTGGGTTTCATTTATTCTTTAATATAATTTCTGGTCGTTTTGAGTTTGAATTTTAAAAGGTATTTGTATCTGCTGAGCTTAAGTTTAAAATGGCCTTTACTTTTTTTTAAAAACTTATTTTTTAGAAAGTTTTTTTTCATTAATTACTTATAAAAATTAATAAAGAATCTATTTAAGCTCTTCCAAAGAATCAAGTGTTGTGTTTTTTTAACTGATCGTGATAAACGTCTTAGGCCGACTGCTTTCCAAAAATTTGCCTTTTTGTCCGTTTTTCTTAGGCAAAGCCAATAATTGGATGTTCTCAGATTGATCTGCTAAAATTAGGTGGGTCTTAAAATGAAATTGAAACAGATTTGGATCAGAAATAAGGCTCGATAACCTTATTTATCTATTTTGAATTTTTGACAAAATAAATTTGTAAAAGAAAATTGCAACTTAAAACTATGTACCAAGTATCCATTGGAATGGTATACTAGCTTTTTTTTCAAGAGTATGCATCAGATCTTGGCTTTTAAATAGTATTTTTATAATTGACTACTTTGTCTAAAATGTTTTGGTCCAAGGGATCCTTATTTCATTTTTCATAAAGTCTTTCAATGCTTTAAAATCGTATCTTTTAATGCTTTAAAATCGTATTTTTAATGCATATAGTTTAATGCCTTTCTCCCTCATCAATACCTCGCTCTTTTTTGTTTGATTTTTTTGTTTCAGTTATTTGAGAATGACATTTACGAATGAGTTTTTTTAGAATTTTTAAAAAAGCTTGTTAAATATGGCCCAATAAAATGGCCCTTGTGTTTCTGGGGTCATTATTAAATAATTGAAACAAAATGTCAAACTTTAGCGTAAAGAGTTGGGTATTGAGGAAGTGACAAACCCCCTTATATACGTAATAAATTATGTGTTTTAAGCTTTAATGTTCCTCCTTACTTTCAGTTGAATAAACTTGTTTTTGTATTTAATATTACCAAAACCAACTGAGAGTTTCAGCATTACTTTATTCATACAGTAAGCCATGAAAAAGGATACTTACTTTTTTAAAATCTTGTAAAAATTCCAAATTAAAAATTTGTTTGAAGTAGTTTTAAAAGGTCTGCGCCCTATAGCTTGCGAATAAAAATAAATACGAAAAAAATATAGATGGCATGGTTTACAGAGCCGACAATCTACAAACTTAATAACAGTGTTAAAGACTAATCTACATTAAATATGCTATAAGAGTGACTCAAATTAAAGAAAAAAAATTACTGGAAGTAAAGTCGAAATGTTTAGCTTAATTTTCAAAAGGTAATTTGCCTATTATGATTTTATACTTTGGTTGAGGCTAGGCTTAAAATAGCTTGGAATAATCTTACAAAAGGATTGGTCGACTTAGAAGGAAACTCTAACTGCAAAAGACTGATAGATCTTCATTGAACATCCTATTTAAAACTCCAAATATAATATTCCCTTAATTTTACATTTTTCTCCTTCTGTGCCTAATTTTTCAAAATAGGTAAAGGTCTAGAATAGCCTTGCTTCTCTTCAAAAGGTGACAGGCTATAACAAAAGAGAGACAAGTTTTACTTTCATATTTTCTATATGTGTTTTAGACTATTAAAACCCCCTCCATAATAATCTTCATAGCCCTAGGCTATTCAATTAAAGTTATAGGATAATTGACTAAATTATATTCAACAATGAATGTAAGAAACAAAGGAATAACAATAGTTAACCAATAGTTGCTGTAAATTTAGAAGAAAAAATTTCATTCTGAAAATTTTAAGAATTTGGAGTAGAATCAGGGCTCTTAAGAAGGAATAACCATAAAAATATGAAAAGACCATTAAAAACTGGGTAAATTTCTAGTTTAGCTACTTTTGGCTATCTTGGAAAGGGGTTAGGTTAGGAAAATGAAATTCTCAGGGATGGATCAACAGACAAAAGTATGGCCCAGGAAGGTATTTTGAAGAACCTACCTGCACTCCTCCCCCTCTTTATAATGCAGATTATCTCAAATTATTGCTTATTTTTGCTCTCATTTAATCCTATATTACTGGTATATTCATAAATCAGTTGATCATAATCAAGAATTAGAGGGGTTAAGTAAGATGAAGCAGTTAGTAATGATTGGTTATATCTAAGTATTTAGGGTCTTTTTTTAAGGTTGAAGTAGTATCAACAGAATAAAGAAACAGAAAAATGGAATAGAAATATATTGATTGCTTTTTAAAGTAGCACACAAATGAGAATTGGTGAGGAAAGAAAAGCAAAGCTTATATATATATATATATATATATATATATATATATATATATATATATATATATATATATATATATATATATATATATATATATAATATATATATATATATATATATATATATATATATATATATATATATATATATATATATATATATATATATATATATATATATATATATATATATATATATATATATATATATATATATATATATATATATATATATATATATATATATATATATATATATATATATATATATATATATATAATATATATATATATATATATATATACATATATATATATATATATATATATATATATATATATATATATATATATATATATATATATATAATATATATATATATATATACATATATATATATATATATATATATATATATATATATATATATATATATATATATATATATATATATATATATATATATATATATTATATATATATATATATATATATATATATATATATATATACATATATATATATATATATATATATATATATATATATATATATACTATATATATATATATATATATATATATATATATATATATATATATCTATATATATATATATATATATATATATATATATATATATATATATATATATATATATATATATATATATATATATATATATATATATATCTATATATATATATATATATATATTATTATTATTATTATTATTATTATTTATTTTTTAACCCGTCACTACAAAAAAGACAGAGTACAACATAATACAAAAAAAAAGAGAAAAAAAATAAAAAAACAATAGAGAACAAGTATTGTTATATGTATGATATATATATATATATATATATATATATATATATATATATATATATATATATATATATATATATATATATAATATATATATATATATATATATATATATATTATATATATATATATATATATATATATATATATATATACATATATATATATATATATATATATATATATATATATATATATATATATATATATATATATATATATATATATATATATATATATGTATATATATATATATATATATATATATATATATATATATATATATATATATATATATATATATATATATATGATTTTTGTTATAAATAGCATCTTCCAAATGATTTACAAATGTTTGCTACTCTTTCTGCAGGAAAATGGTGGGCTCCATAGGGAACACATGAAAACTGAAGGTTCCTATTGACTTTAAATTAGTATTTGCATAGTTTATGGCATCTACGTAGGTTTGTACTTAGTTTTGTGCCACATTGTGATAGTGTTGAAGATTGTGATTGTGTTCTAATGTATTATTTCTTTCTTCTTCACTTTTATTTTTGACTTGTTCTGATATTTGCTGTTGAATGGCTTCTAACAGCAAAATTCTCTTTCTTCACTTCATTTTTATATGTTCTGATTCTTACTTTCTTGATATTGCTTGTAGTTCTTGCGCCACTTATCTTTTAACCATATATTTATTTGTTCTTGCTGTTAAATATATTTTAACCACATATTCTTAATTTTTAATCTGTTGTATTTCTAATCCTCACATGTCTTTTAAGCAAATAGCTCTGTACTCTTCAGTTTTGTTTTTGACTTGTTGTAATTGTTGCCAACGCAAGTATTTTGATTGTATATTTATTTTTGCTTTATATTATTTATCATTACTTTAGACATTTTGAATACCCTTTACTAGAACTGTTGGGATTAGTCTTATCACATTTGATGCTCTAGGCTGTTTCTTTGTCCTGTAGGTATTCTGAAAACTGCTGAAAACACTTTTTGTAAATAGACTCATCATGCTTGGGGTTTTATTCTTAGCTATGTTCCATTTCTAATGTTGCATGCATCATATATATCAGAACAGTATGTTTGCTCCTGAAGGGGGGGGGGTGTAAATGATATAGTTTATTCTCTTGAAATATGTTCATAAATATGACCTCAATCATATGAATTTTTCTTCCAAATTGAAACTCAAAATTAATTCTGTCAAACTTGTGATCTATTTAGGTTGTCTTTTGCAGACCAGAAAATCCCAGGATTATGATTTTCCAAAATATTTTTACAAGTTTGTATTTTTGCTGTCATTAATATTCTAACTGCATATAATTTTGTTTTTATTTTCAAATTTTACTTCTAATTGTTGTTGTTGCAAGTATTCTAACCATATATTTCTTTGTTTTTCATTGTCAAAGTTATTCATTTGTCTTCTAGGTATTATGAAAGTGCATAAAATGCCTTTTGCAAAAATACTCATAGTAGGCCTACTTGGCATTTTATACATATCTGGAAAAACGGTTGAAAAAATGATGTGCCAGGTGTTTTCTGCTTTTGTTTGCTATTTATCCACTGTTTCCTTCTTTAAAAAAATAAAAACATTAAGTTCTTTTGCTTCTGAAATTGCATTCCTTTATATATAACATATTCCCAATAACTTGCTCCCTATCTATAATGTCGTCATGGTAACAGGCTTAGTTTCAAACTATCACTGATTCTTCAAAGCAGGATAATATAGATGGTGACTGTTATTGCTCATTTAAAAAAAATGCAAAGGCACACAATTTAAGAAAAAAGAAAATCTTCAGCTTTAATTGCCACCATGGTAATTGTGTCACATTCTTCTTCTAAAGGTTTAGAAAAATAACCAGATTTGTAAGGCCTTTGACTGCTGAAGGAATTGAGCCTTTTCTCTCAACTGTATTAAGATAAAATCTGCTCTGTAGTGGTTAAAAGTCATTATTAGTCATCAATCCTTATTTCTTTTTTATTTTAGGGCTCTCCTGACTAAAATCTGTGTTGTATCCAAGTTTTGATGATAGCATCATACTTCTCATAATTTGCAGTAACTCTGTTCCAAGGTCTTTCATGGACTTGCTATGAATTCCGACAATGGCCGATCCCATCACAGTTTCCGAGGATTCTTCTATTAAAAACGGTAATTTATACAGTTATATTTTCTGTTACAGAATAAAAGAAAAGCTACAGCTTTATGTTTAATAGACTGGAGATGGGGCATGTACAAAAATTATTTGAGTGATAGATTGTATGAAAACAAAAGGAATGTAAAGAAAGTTGAGAAAGCATTAAAATATGAACTGAAGAAGTGTGAAAATAGCAATGAAGACCACACTGCCTTCCCATAACAAACAACAAAAGTGCAAAGAACAATAGGGAAATCTTTTTGTAAGACAGTGAATACATTTTGAATGAATATTTTAGCCCTATGTCCAAGGGCCATCCCCAGTAAGACAAAAATATACAAAAGAAAAAAGACTCACAACAACATGCAACCAATCAAACCTATTTAGGGAAATATTATTATTAATCTTAAGTCTGATTTCAATTGCTTCTCGAACTACCTGTTGTATGCCTAGGTCATGGCTAATAAAGGCAGCTTTATTAAAAAGTATGTTGTGGCTAGGATTTTCAAATACATGGCTGCCTAAAGCAGAATCAAATGAAACAGTAGAAATATTAAAATTTTAGCTTTGACAATATCATCTTTATGTTTTTGTATGCGTTTCTCTAAATTCTGGCGTGATCTACCAACATTGTATATGCCACAATCGCATTGTATTTGATAGAGCCCTCTTTGGGGAGCAACTGGGGTTTTATCTTTACCAGAATTTGGGAAATCTCTGACTTTGAAATAATTGGTAAATACTATAAAATAAAAGTTCAAAATAGGGATAAAATCCTTTTTAATAGGCTTTGTATTGAAACTAAAAAAAAAAAATACCAGATATTCCGGTCACATATATAGTGACCGTCATCATTAGTAAAACCAAACTAAAACAATTTAAAACAAAAGCTTATATACAAAATCAAATAAAACTACATATTGTTCAATTCTCTACCGTAATTCTTTTCAAAGTAAAGGCGGAAGCTAGCCTCTTTGACTTTCTTCGATTCGGTTCATTAGCGTTCAATGATATAACATAAAGAAAGAAAAAACGAGCCAAAATGGGGTTTTTAAAGGTCAAATGAAAATACTAAAAAAACACAACAAAGCGAATATTTCGAGAGGACAAACGCCTCTCTTCTTCAGCGCGAAACGAAATAATGTATCCAAGGAATGTGCCAAAGAAAAAAAAAAAAAAACAAAAAACAAACGCGGAAAGTCAATGTGAAAAGAACCAAAAAACCAAAGAAAAAACCAAAAACTTAAAAGATGAATAAAACTCAATACAAGCCAAAAATTATAAGAATTAAAACCAAATACCTAACAGCCATAAAAGCGAGTTATTTGCCAATATCCGCGATTTGCACAAAATCCAAAAAATTATGAACTGCCATCGACAGATACTAGTGAACAACTGAGAAATAAAAGAAAGAAAAACAATTCATTCACTCAAAAACAAAACGAACCAGGAATTAAATGAGTTGGAGAACTATGTCATCTGATTTTGGATTTTAAGTATTACATTTCTTCCAGACACCCTTTGAGACCTAAGGGGTTGTTCACGTGTTTGATTATATGACTGGGAAAGTTGTTCAAGGTTTATTTCAGGGATTACTACAGTATTGGCTTCTCTTTTGAGAAAACTTAAATATGACTCGTTTATTCTTAAAGCACCGGAATCTCTGTTTAAATCTAGACCTAAATGTTGGTGTTTATAAATTTCAACAGCTTCTCTGTAGTGCTGGACAATACCTTTGTCATGCGAAATTAGGCTAGCTTGATTAAACAAAATAGTATGGTCTGGTTTTTCAAAAATGTGCTCTGCAAGGGCTGAGTCAAAATTTTCTGGTTTTTTCCATTTGTTAAGTGTTTTTTCTTAAACCACATTGGCCTGACATAACATAAAGAAAGAAAAAACGAGCAAAAATGGGGTTTTTAAAGGCCAAATGAAAATACTGAAAAAACAACAAAGCGAATATTTCGAGAGGACAAACGCCTCTCTTCTTCAGCGTGAACGAAATAATGTATGTAAGGAAAGTGCCGAAGAAAAAAAAAAAAAAAAAAACGCGGAAAGTCAATGTGAAAAGAACCAAAAACCAAAGAAAAAACCAAAAACTTAAAAGATGAATAAAACTCAATAAGAGCCAAAAATTATAAGAATTAAAACCAAATACCTAACAACCATAAAAGTGAGTTATTTGCCAATATCCGCGATTCGCATAAAATCCAAAAAATTATGAATTGCCATCGACGGATACTAGCGAACAACTGAGAAATAAAAAAAAGGAGGTCTAGCTATAAAAAAAGGAGGTCTTAGGTCTAGCTTTAAACAGAGATTCCGGTGATTTAAGAATAAACAAGTCATATTTCGGTTTTCTCAAAAGAGAACCCAATACTTTAGTAATCCCTGAAATAAACCTTGAACCACTTTCTCAGTCATATAATCAAACACGTGAACAACCCGTTAGGTCTCAAAGGGTGTCTGCAAGAAATGCAATAATTAAAATCTGAAATCGAATGACATACTTCTCCAACTTATTTAATTGCCGGTTCGTTTTGTTTTTGAGTGAATGAATTGTTTTCCTTTCTTTTATTTCTCAGTTGTTCGCTAGTATCCGTCGATGGCAGCTCATAATTTTTTGGATTTTGTGCAAATCGAGCGTATTGGCAAATAACTCGCTTTTATGGTTGTTAGGTATTTGGTTGTAATTCTTATAGTTTTTGGCTATTATCGAGTTTTATTCATCTTTTAAGTTTTTGGTTTTTTCTTTGGTTTTTTGGTTCTTTTCATATTGACTTTCCACGTTTGTTTTTTGTTGTTTTTTTTTCTTCGGCACTTTCCTTGGATACATTATTTCGTTTCGTGCTGAAGAAGAGAGGCGTTTGTCCTCTCGAAATATTCGCTTTGTTGTGTTTTTTCAGTATTTTCATTTGGCCTTTAAAAAACCCATTTTTGCTCGTTTTTTCTTTCTTTATGTTATGTCAGGCCACTATGGTTTAAGAAATTATCTTAATGATATAACATTTGGACAAAATTCAACTACATTGAGTGAATTGAACTTTACTCTGTCAGATTTTAATAAATTATCATAGATAGAGTTCAGCCCGAATTCACCTGTATCCCAATTCAAAGCAATATTCTTGAATAAGATTTTCTTTATTTCAAGAGTTTCACGAAATTTTGCTTTAAACCCCGATCCCTAGAAATAAAAGAGACATTCTCGATTAAAATAAAACGGTCTGGAAAATTGAAAATGTGTTCTGAAAGAGCTGAATTAAGATCTTCAAACTTAGAATCTTGCTTTAAAGCCGAAGAAATAGAATCTATGCTGTAATAATCTCATTTCCAAACTCTGGTTTGTACGTCCCAAATATGAGCTTCCGCATGTACATCCCATGTACTTGCGGTACATCCCATGTACTAGTGCAAGTACATCCCATGAACTAGTGATTTTTGGGATGTAAGGGAGGTAAATTATGTTTGAAGGCTGGTCGGAAATCTCACATGGTAAACTATCATTAAGTTTACGGGAGTGTCTTTTCAGTCTACAGTTAATTACACTGTTAATAAATAAAATATGATACCCATTTCCAAAAAGTATGTCCCTGATAAAGTTTAGTTCTGCTGTGATGTGGGAATCAGAACAAATGTTTAGGGCACGATCGACGAGAGAGATTACGACAGCCGTTTTAACTTGTGGGGGTGGTTATGTTTAAAAGGCAAATATCTATTATTTGGTGTTCGTTTTCTGTAAATAGTAAAACTGAGTTTATCTAAGCTACGAATAATTAACACATCTAGGAATGGGATTTTATTTGCGATTTCAATTTCTAAAGTAAATTATAAATTTCTATCATATGTATTAGGGTGATCTGAAAAACTCATAAGTTCATTTTTCCCATAATTCCAGAGTGAAATTATGTCATCCATGTAACGTCCCCAAAAGATATGTTTAAAAAATACGAATCTAATGCCCAATTTTCAATATGTTCCACATACATATTCGTCAGTAATCCAGAAAGGGCGCACCCATCGCTAAAGCATTAATTTGTAGGTTCAAAAGCTTTATGGAATTGGAAATACATTGAGTACTTGTTACACAGTTTAACCAAGGTCATTAAAACTTTGGAATATATTCCTGCTGCTGAAGCTTCGATTAAATGATAATTTTCTTTATATATGATAGAAATTTACAGTTTTCTTTAGAGATTTAAACCGCCAATAAAATCCTATTCCTATATTTATTGCACACAAAATAATCTGCATGTAGTATTTACCAATAATTTTAAAATACTTTTTGATGAATCTACCCTTATTAGCAATGACCTAGGCATAACACAGGTAGTCCGAGAAGCAATTGAAATCAGACTTAATATTAAATATTTCCTCAAATAGGGACTTTGGGGAATATACACTAAATACTATATACACAAATTTAATTAAAAGTGATCTGACAAAATATTAATATAAAACAATAGACATTAACACAGAACCGGTCACAAAAAGACTTTTGAGGTTAGCGGCCAAAAAGGCTAGATTAGTAATAAGAACGTGTTTTAAATTATTTTTCTTTCATCTCATTGAATTGCCTTGTTTTACCTCACTTTTTATCAGTCCTGGTTGAACTTCCCTGAAGTAAGGATGATGGGACTGCTTTGAAAAAGTTTGTATTTTTGGTTTGATTGGTTGCATGTTGTTTTGAGTCTTTTTTCTTTTATACATTTTTGTCTTGCTGGAGATGGCCCTTGGACTTAGGGCCGAAATATTCATTCAAAACATCTGCACTGTCTTACAAAAATATTTCCCTATTGTTCTTCATGCTTTTGGTGTTTGAAGAAGTGTGAAGTGCAGGCCATGGATAAAATTGCTGAGGATCTGGAAGATGCACCTAGACGCCATAATAGTAAAAATTGTACTGGCATGTTAATAAATTCAGAGGGAGTAGTCAATCCGGACTTGTCCCAGTTGAAGATAGGAATTGGGCCTCAATTAGTGATAATGAAAGGGTTAAAGAAAAATGTTGAGTTTGTGCTAAACCAAGATAGAGTTGAAGGAAAAGATATAGAGGAAAAGAAAAAAAAAATTTAAATACCTTGGACGTGAAAGAAGATTTTTTTTGTGAGGAAGAATTAGCGACAGTACTAAAAGAATTAAAAAATAATATAGAAGCACATATAGATATAGAACACATATGCATATACATACACATATACATATAGAAGCACAAAAAAAATAAACTGGACCAAGACAAGGACATTTATGAAATAGGGGATTTAGAAGGAAACACAAACTATAACCGAAAAAAAAATAAATGAAGAAAAGATAAAAAATTAGGATAGACTCAAAAAATATTTTTGAATCTGAAAAATATATTAAATAAAGAGAAGAAAGACATACAAATTAGGATAGAAAAAGATTGAATGGAAACATTCGACGAGAAACTGCCTTTACAGAAACAAATCGAGGAACATCAGAAAGGATGGATTTCCATAGTCCAACTGATTGAAAAACAGGAGACCTCTGAGCTGCTGTAGATGATCGTTTGGGTAAAATAAATCTGCGAGAAGAACTACGTTATAAAGAAGAGTACCTACCTGAGCCTGACCGTAATAAAAACGGCTGCAGTGACGGTGGAAGTGTACCCAGAAAAGCAGAATGCGCTAAATAAAGGTAACTTTTACCCACAATACGATCCAGCGTAGCTATTCCAGTATCAATATAAAATCAGAAGAAGGGTAAAACCTAGGTAGAAGAAAAGTAGCCTTCACTGCCCTATTTTGGGCTCTTTGAAGTAAGCAGAGAAGAGATTTATTAGTACTACTCCAGACAGAACAGCAATAAGAAAGGTAAGGAAAAATAAAAGCATAATAAAGAGAAAGCATAACATCTGGGGGAAGAAATGAGTTAACCCTGTGGAACATTAAAGATTGGCGGAGGACAAGGGAGCGGATATGAGTTATATGGGGTTTAAAAGAAAGAAAGTGTCAAGATACACCAAGAAATTTCACAATAGTAGCTTGCAGTATAATATCATTTCTATAAGTCAGTATGATTGGCTCCTTTACGTCTCTAGGACGATGAGGGGTCCTGAAGTGTACAACTGTACCTTTTTTGGCTGTTGAGAGTCATACTATTTGACCAGCACCAATTTTTAACTTTATCATGAATACCTTGAGCTAGAGAAGTGGCAGATGGCAGGTCCACTGTAGCAATGAAAAAGTTACTCTCCTCAGCAAAAAGAAGAGGGTGCACAAATGGATGAAGACCATCAACAAGATCATTAATATAAATTAAAAACAAGCTTGGTCCAAGCACAGAGTCCTGTGGGACAGCTTTCAAAAATAGGCAAGGTAGAGGTAGAAGTACCATTACTTAAACAAGCTGAGATCTCCCTGAGAGGTAAGACCTAAACCATTCAAGTGCTATTCCATGCACTCCAAATTAAGATAATTTAGACAAAAGAACAGAGTGAACGTCCATATCAAATGCCTTTGGAGAGTCAAGAAATAGACCCAAAACACACAAGCCCTTGTCAAGGTTAACACGCACAAACTCTGTTGCATCTGAAAGTGTATCCAAGGTAGAAAAACTGGGACGAAAACTATACTGGTGGTTAGCTATGAGAAAATTTCCAGCAGTCGTATTAGTACTAAATACAAATGAAAAGAGTCTAGTATACACGACTTTTTCAACAACCTTAGAGATTACAGGAAGAATAGAAAGAACAAGGAAGAACAAGAATTTTTTTTAAGGCTGGACGATATGAAAACTGAAAATTATCTATGCAGAAGAGATTTTACTGTGCAAAAATGGGGCGGTTATCTTTTGATGAATACAAACGGGTTTAGAAGGCGGTCCTTAACTTGACTCTGCAAAATTCGGATAGCAGGGTTTCAAGCTCTCACCTGATTTTAAAAGACAAAATCGCAAAAAAAGGAAAAAGCGGACAGATATGTAGAATTTTGTTTCCCTCTCAGTATTAGCCTTTAGTCAAATGGAGAAAAAACTAGAAATTTAAAAAAGAAGAAGGATCAATTAAAGAAAAACGTATGGACGTTTGATAAAACGTTGACCGGAAAGAATACACTTATTTAGCAAGGGCACCGGCAAAAAATATTCCAGGGGGACAGACGCCAAAATACCAGTGGAGGTTGGGGGACAGGGAATATATTTCAGGATATTTGTTTTTGGAGGAATAAGTTTATTTTCAAATACTTTTAGTAAAAAACTCTCAAATAAAAAGAGCAATTAAATTGCATACAAAATGAAACAAAATACAGTAAATTTTAAACAAAAGTTCCTGGCAAAGGGATCGCTTTATTTAATCAATAATATATGTAATTATTGTGCATATAATCTTAAAAGAAAATCTGATTCAAACCAAAATTACAGAAAGATTTATTGCTTCCATAGATTATAACAGATGTAGACTTGTCTTTATGCAATTTCCTACTCCTTAGAATAGTTTACAGAAAGACTAGAGATAATCAAAAATCATCCTGCCTGCATAGATACCACGTCTTGATTTTATACCGGCCATGTAAAATGTACCTCATTCATAACAGGACTTTCCACTTCGAACCTAAATCGAATTCTCCACCTCGAACCTAAATCGCTTTTATATTCAGCCATTTAAAAACTTACAGAACAGCGAAAGAAAAAACTAAATTTAAACTTACTATCCAGCTGTCAAATGGATCCTCTTTCTTTTTATTAGCCTATTCAACTAAATAAAATGAACAGGTTTAAACAATTTTTATCACAGGAGAATCTTATCAAATAGTTTGTGATAAAAAAACTGGAAGTAAAAAGTGACTTGGGTCAATATCCACCAAAACTAAAAATAAAATTCTCTTGACAATTGCTAGACCGACAGTATTGGTTTTTTATGCTGATTCTAAATAAATAAAATTATTTCAGTTTATTGTTAACCACCCACAACTAAAAATTTTAGAAAATTTGCCTAGTTTAAAATAAAGGCAAACACCTCCAGGAACGTGAGCGATCCTATTGAAAATCCTTTGATAAAAAAATTTATTTCAGAGAACTCAGAGCTGCAATCTTCAAAATGTGGAGTTTCGCATTTTTTTTTCAGAAGAGACATCGTCGATGCATGTTTATTTCTTTTGTTTTTCACACGAGTGATTGTATCAAAGTGAATGTCCAAGATAATTGGGAGAAAGCTCATTCAAACGTAAATTGAAAGCTCTTTTAAATGACCATACACGTTGGGCCAGAGGAAAGTCTAGTTTTCTGCCATTTTATGGCACCAAACTACCACTTTACCCCAAAGAGGACAAATTTGCAATCAATTTTAAATTGTGAGAAGTTAATTGATTTAAAAGTACCAATAACTATATTTTATACTTCCCAGTTGCAAAAGAAGTAATGCCAAACGGTGGCAGTGCTGGATTCAACCAAGTTGATTCACTGAATTTGTAATGAAATTAGGCTACGTTTGGTGATCTGTAATTGCGTATCAGCTACAATGAGGGGGAGGGGTGAGTCATTCTTTAGGTGGGGATAGGGTAGATTCCTAAAAAAGTACATATTAATGGACACACTGCTTACTCTTCATGAGGCTTCAGATAAACGTTAAAAGAGATAGAGAGGAGTCGGAATTAATTAAAATGTTTCTCTTTACAGCTAAAATATTTAATTCCCATATCTACCAGCACAGAGGGGGGAAAAAGCAAGGCAGGCCACCATCAGCCCCGCCAGTAAATTTCTTTGGGGTGACAAATACTGCTAGGAACTTAGTTTTCAGCAATTTCAAATTGTAATATTTTCCTTTTTCTATTTATATGAAGTACTTCATTGTATTTAAATAAATGAATGCAATGTATTTATCGATAAGAAATCCTATTGCAGAGCTTGTGATGGCTTCAATTATGTAAAAGATCAAAAGTCTGTCTCATCCTTAACTCCTTACTCTTTATTGTGAAGTTTGGCTTTTGTCCAAATTTTTAACGAAAATTTGCAATTGAAAAAAGAAAGATTTTTCAAAGCACTAAAAAACTTTCGTTTAATGAGCAGGGTGTTGAAAAGGGGGCAGTCCCCCTTATATACAAAGTAACTTCAATCTGTTTTGAGTTTTAAACTTGCTCCTTACTTTAGTTGAAAAATCTTTTCTATTTGTTTAATTACATTTCATGAGACTGTAAAGAATTATGAATGCAATACTTTTGGTAACGCAGAAAAAAGATCAACATTTCAGTGATCTCTGTTTGGATTTTGATGTTGATCAAATAGTCCATGATAACTGACGATAAGTAAGGAGAAATTATAACGTATATGAGGGGATTTACCCCCTCCTCAACACCTCGCTCTTTAAATTGTGTCCCAATTCTTTAAAAACACTTCTGGAAGACAAAGGTCGTTTAATTAGAGCAATACATAATTTTTTTTAAATGCCGAAAAACTTTAGTGTAAAGATCGAGGTGTTAAAGGGGGGGCAACCCCACTCATATACATAATAATTTCTGTTCGTTTTAAGTTTTAATGTTGCTCCTTACTTTCAGTTGAAAAATCTTGTTTTTTTTTAATTTAATGATGCTTAGAGACAAATTAAAGTAAAAGTACATAAAAATGAAAAAAGTAAGTAATTACAAACAATAGACGAAAAATTTTTTTCTATGGTTTTTTTCTATTCTGCTCTCTTTCCTTTGGTTTCCTTATAATTACTTTATAGTAACAAATATCCAGGGGGGGGGGCATGGTCTCCCTGCCGGTGCCCATGTTATTTAGGGAAAATTATTTGACAATCTGTAGATTGTGCAAATTTTTGATTGTTTACACAGGATTTGTCATTAGAAAAGGGAAAAATGTTCGAAACTTGTTGTGTCACAAAATAGTAAGGGTCTAAATGTGAAACTTCATTGGATGCTTAGACGCATTTCGAACTAAATAAATATCCACTTTGTGCATCCTGGTTATACGGAAGGAGAATAAAATTTGAGAAATAATTATTTAGAGAAAAAACTTAAGGATGATTGATAAAATATTGACAATAAAGAATACGGTTACTTTGGGGCAAATTATTTGGTAATATAAAATTATGCAATTTTTCGACTGTTTACACACATGATTTATCACTAAGAAAGGAGGGAATGTTTCAAACCACATGAGTTCCGAAAGACTAAGGGTGTCAATGCGAAACGCTAGTGAATGTTGAGGAGTATTTCTTAACTAAATCAAAGGGCACTATGGACAAATGGCTTATAAAAAAGGCGTATCTGTAATACCTTAGGAATAGCTAAGGGTTTTAACTTGAAACTTTCAGGCCCCTGACTGCTGCTGCTTTAGCAACGGCTGTGACCATTCATTAATTTGACTACAAGTACTTGTGACTGTGACCACTTCCAATTGTGACTGCTTTCAGGCAATCTTAAAAAGTTTTTTTTATCAACACCAGAGCATATTGTTACATGTGGCTTGTTAAAAATTTCTATCAGCAATAGCCTTAGAAGAGCCAAGGGTATTAAGGTGAAACTTTCTGGGCTTGTTGAAAGGGATGTCGGAAAGTAATTGAGGGGAAGAGGCTAAATACCAGACAACTAAGATTCATATATCAGTTATGCCTCGCCCCCAACAGACCCTGGTGCAAGAATGAAAAATTATGTAATTTATCGATTGTTTCCATGTAGTATTTATGATTGAGAAGGGGGGCGGGAGAGGGCTATATCCTGGGTTAACAAAAAAAAGAATGAAGACATTACGGTGAAACTTCATGACGTTTTGACCATTATGAACAAAATGGCTAATTTTGATCAAATATCTTTGGAAGAAGGGTAGTGAAAACGGGCTTGGGAGGGAAATGGATTGGTATCAATCCCTTTGATTCTTATAAAAAGCACTAAAACTTTCAATTTTCAGCTAAATTTTTATTGAAAACCGCCAACAATATCTTCATTTCAACACAAAATTTAAAGAGGGCTAATTAAATTGTGATAAAATAATTTGTTCTGGTACACAAAAACTGATCACAGTGAGTGGAGAGAAATAACACACCCTATAGCCGCACAGTTGCACAGTATCTGAACCCCAGTTGTTTGATAACAATGTTCAAAACTGTCGATATTCTTAAAAAATATCCGTGAAAATATCATAAAAAGTTTTAATATTGCTCCTTACTTTCAGTTGAAAAAACTTGTTTTTTAATTGAATTTCTGATTGTTTTTTTTAATAACGCCAGGATACCTGGCCCCTCCACGGAAAAATCCCCCTTTCCACAAAAATATCGTCTGGGCAATTCAATCCTGGCGAAAATTTACCCCGAACAATTACCCTTAACATCTCCACGCCTAAAATTGAATCGGTAAAGAAGAAGCAAGGCATAACGAAATTTTGCATAGGAATTCTGGCAAATTCACCAAGTGTAAAATTTCCCCTGAAAAGTTCACCCCCCTGGAAACTTCCCTCTCCATGGAAATTTCTCCCCGTGCAAAATCCCACCAGCAAAAAATTTCTCCCCTCCTAACCCGAAGAATGTATGCATATTCCTAATAACAAATAAAGCAAAAATTTTATAACTTAAAAACCTTCCCCAGGGGCTGAATGGGGCCATTTTATCTCTTTGGACATAGTTATTGGGCCTTTCAACTATGCTGAAAAAAAAACCATCTCAAAAGATGGATTTCTTTTTTTCTTTTTATCAGACGATTTTGGAAAAAGGTGACCTAGGAGGGGGCCTAGTTGCCCTCCAATTATTTTTGTCACTTAAAAAGGGCACTAGAATCTTTTAATTCCATTAGAATGAACCCTTTCTTGACGGTCTGTGCCCACTGGATCAATACGATCACCCATGAAAAACAAAAACAAAAAACAAGTAAACACGCATCCGTGATCTCTCTTCCTTCAAAATTACGAAATTCCACATTTTTGCAGGTATGAGCTTGAAACCTCTACAGTAGAGTTCTTTGATACGCTGAATCTGTTGGTGTGTGATTTCCATTAAAATTCTATGACTTCGAGGGGGCTTTCCACTTTTTTTTGAAAATCAGACAAGTTTTCCCTGGCTCGTAGCTTTTGATGGGTCAAAATAAACTTAACGAAACGTATAAATTTAGAATCAGCATAATAAGCCAATTCTTTTGATATATCAATTGGTATCAAAATTCAGTTTTTAGATTTTCGGTTACTATTGAGTCGGGTCGCTCCGTACTTACAGTTAATTACAGTGAACTATTTGATTACTCACAAAATCCAAACAGAGATCATTGAACTATTGATCTTTTTTTCTGTGTTACCAAAAGTACTGTATTCATAAAACTTTACAGTATCATGAAATGTAATTAAACAAATAGAAAAAGATTTTCAACTAAAGTAAGGAGCAAGTTTAAAACTTAAAGCACATATAAATACTTTATATATAAGCGGGACTGCCCCCTTCTCAACACCTTGCTTATTAAACAAAGGTATTTTTAGTGCTTTGAAAAATCTTATCTTTCCAATTGCAAATTTTCATTAATATTTGGAAAAAAGGCCAAACTTCACAATAAAGAGTAAGAAGCTAAGGATTTGACAGCCCGCTTCATATAAAGAATAATCTTTTCAAATTGGTTTCAAATCTGTTTCTTGCTTTCAGTTGAAACGCTCTTTTTTTATTTAACTTCTGATCGTTTTCCAAATCATACCTAGGCCTAACCAAGATATAATTTGAGGTACCTGTTCCTTAAATCCTTGGTTAATTGTTTTTAAAATTTGTCAATCCATAATTGAACGTGTATTAGTACCGTCCTACGTTTAAATTTTCAATTTCAATTTTGGATAAAATTTGAATATAGGCTACTTAAAAAATTGGCGATGAATAGTAATTTTGGTAAGAAGTCCTTGTTAATGTTACTACAAAATAATTTTGGTCGGAAGAACAGAAGTATCATTATTTGTTTGGATGGAAATTCTGTGAGAATTTTGATCTTCTACATAACTGAAGCCATCACAACCTCTAAAATAGGATTTTCTTATCGGTAAATACATTAGGCTACCTAGATTTGTTTAAATACATTGAAGTACTTCATAGAACTAGAAAAAGAAAATAACTCCATTTAAAATTGCTGAAAACTAACTTCCTTGCAGTATTTGCAACCCCAAAGAAATTTCCTGGCGGGGCTGATGATGAACTGCCTTGCTATCCACCTCTGTGCTGGTAGAAATGGGAATGTAACATTTTTGCTGTATAGCGAAACAATTTAATTAATTCCTGCTCCTCCTACCTCTTTCAACATTTATCTGAAGCCTCGTGGAGAGTAAGCAGTTTTTCCATTAAAATGTACTTTTTTAGGAATCTACCCTACCCCCACCTAAACAATGACTCACCCCCCCCCCCTCATTATAGCTGATCCGCAATTACAGATCGCCAAACGCGTAGCCTAACTGTATTACCAATAAAGCGAATCAACTTGGTTGAATCCTGTACTGCCACCGTGTGGCATTGCTTCTTTTACAACTGGAAAGCCTAAAACATAGTTATTCCTACTTTTAAATCAATTAGCTTCTCAGAATTTTGAATTGATTGCAAAGATACCCTCTTTGGGGTAAAGCTGTAGTTTTTTGCCCTAAAACAGCAAGAAAACAAAACTTTCCCCTGGTCCAATCTGTATGGTCACTTGAAAAGGAGCCTTAAATTTACGCTTGAAAGAGCTCCCTCCCAAATATTTTGGACCTTTGGTTTGATACAATCTCCCCAGGGAAAAAACAAAACATATAAACATGCATCGACAATGTTTCTTTGGAAAAAAAAAAATGCGAAATTCCACATTTTGAAGATTGGAGCTTGAAACCTCTGCGATAGGTTTCTCTGATATGATGTAACTAATAAAGAGCTTTTCAATAAGACCTCTTGCTTTATTTTGGGGAGGGGGGGTTCCTTTTTCAAAAATCTGGCCAATTTTCTCAGATTTTCGGTTTTGTGTGGGTAACAATAAACTGAAAGAATTCTAAATATTTAGAATTAGCATAAAAAGCCAATACTGCCGGTGTAGCAATTGTCACGAGAATTTAATTTCTAGTTTTGTTGAATATTGATCCAAGTCACTCTTTACATCCAGTTTTTTTCACAAACTGTTTGATAAGATTCTCTTATGACGAAATTTTTTTTTTTGAACTTGTTCATTTTTTTTAGTTGAATATGACAATAAAAAGAAAGAGGGTCAATTTGACAGCTGAATAGTAAGTTTAAACTTTGTTTTTCTTTCGCTGTTCTGTTTTCTTTTTCTTAATGTATGAATGTATAACGGATTTAAGTTCGAGGGGAAGAATTGTCCTGTTATGAAAGAGGTATGTTTTAGATGGCCGTTATAAAATCAAAAAGTGGTTTCTGTGCAGGCAGGATGATTTTTGAGTATCTCTACTCCTTGTGTAAAGTATTCTAAGGCGTAGGAAATTGTATAAAGGTAAGTCTACAACTGTTATAATTTACGAAAGCAATCTTTCTGTAATTTTTATTTGAGTTTGATTTTCTTTTAAAGTTAAATACATAATAATTAAATATATTATTGATTAAACAAATTGATCCTTTTTCCAGGAATCCTTGCGGTTTAAAATTCACTGTATTTTGTTTCATTTTGCAGGCAATTTAGTTGCTCTTTTTATTTGACAGTTCTTTTCTAAAAGTATTTAAAAATAAGCTTATTCTTACAAAAAAAAAATCCTGAAATATATTCCATGTCACCCAACCACCACTGATATTCTGGCGTTTGTCCCCCCCCCCCGAAAATTTTCTGCCGGCGCTCTTGTATTTATCACAGCGCGTTTGTGAACTAACTAGGCCAAGTTCTTTAACTGCCTTTCTCTTCTTTCAAAATCTTTAACAGCAACCTAATTTGATGGAGCATTGCCATTTGCATAATATGTTGAAACATTCACTTATCATGCCAGCCGATACAAGTTGAAACCCTGACTGTTTATTATCTGAAGACTGGTATTTATGCCCGCCTATTGAAACATATAGCTGACTCAGATTATGTTGCTAGATCAGGGGGACAGATAGAAACCAAAATTGATGCCTTTATGCGTCTGGTTTCGCCAGACAGGCTAAAAATATTTAACATGGAAGGGATAGCCGGGAGTTTTTCTATTGCGTTCCCCCTTAAGAACATTACAGTTCAAACCAAAACCATCAACTGAACGGCTACTTGAAAGCTGAGAAATAATATTTGAAATTTCGGTATCACTGCAAAGGGAAAGGAAAAAAGACTTCTCCTAAGGGAAAACTACTTACTCTGCTATGGGGTGTGATAGGAACTGAAGGTAATGTGGTGAAATACGAATTGAAGGCGCTCGCTGAAGAATTTTGTCCGCAAAAGATCCATCAGCTTTCCCGTAATGAAATGGAGGGGACTGTTTTAGTTTCTTGCAGGAAAGAACCTCATTAACTGCAGTCCAAACCTTTCACAAACTCCCCTTACACTCATCAATTCGACGTGAGGTTATTGGCTGTACGTAGTAAAGAAGTAAGTACATTTTAATAAAGTTTATTCTTTAAAAGATCATCTTGCGTCTTACTTTTACATGCAGCCTGGAACAGAGACGCCTCCATATGTGTAGCATTGATCAGATCTCTAGACATCCATGGGCATTTGGGTGTGGAATTCCTTGGCCTCATTCTAAGAGGAAAAGGCTTATCCAACAGAGGTCCCATACGACACAAAATAAACTCGTTGCACATTCAATATCATTAGCTGAAGATTGCTATGAAGACTATGTATTAAATTAGAAATTTCTTTATCTGTGGAATTTCTACTAGAAAACTCACCCCGCTCATCCACAGCAATCTCAGTTTGAGGCATAAAAAGTGATACTTAAATAGGGAAGCAATCAGAAAGATGAGTGAAAACAAGACCAGAAGTAAACTTCAAATTAGGAGAATGAGAAATGAATATATTATCTATTAAAGTGGCAGAATTTCTGGTAGGGTCAACACGAGAAGGAAAGAAAATTTAAGGATGTAGCCCAGAAGAAGAAGCACACCAAAGAGATGGACACATTCATCAGTTGATCCAACATTTAACATATTATAATTAAAATCTCCCAAAACACGGATACGTTTTTTAGAGAAATAACCCACACAAGAAAGTTGATCAAGCAAATCGTAGAACAGATGTGTTGGAAAAGGAGGGGGCTTATAAAACAAACAAACAGTATCACATGCAAACTGGCTTTTTAGATCAATGACAGGAGAATAAACAGTCCTACTATTTGATACTACTGATTTAAACAAGGATTAAGGTCAGACCTTCTACTAAAATCAATATCAGACTTTATAAATAAAGAAATACCCGTTGAGCACTTTGTTACCATTCTAGGGATATGGATAGCAACATAACCGTGCATATCATAGGCTGTAAATTTTTCACCATCAGATAACCATGTTTCTGTTAAACCTATTACATCAAAAGGGTAATTATTATCAGACCACAAATATGATTCCAGACAATCCCACTTATCTCTTATCTCACGCATATTCAAACAAAATACATTGAAGCTACTATTTAAAGACATTGAGGGTATAATTTTATCACAATAATCAATGGTAGTGTGATAATTGCAGCTAGAACTAACCATAAATTCAACGAGAGGCTGAAATGTGTGTACCTTTTGTTTACCAGCACTACATGGTTGATCAAATATAACTGAATAAAGAATAGAAAAATTCAAAAGGAAATAGAAATCACCCATATTGATCACACATAACAAATGCACACATAGAAATATCAGTGGGATGGCACAAATTACCCCAAGTGTTGGGCTAAAGTAGAATTTGACACCAGTTTCTATAATGTGAGCTGCAGGTGTGCTGGACTGACAAATACTAGAAATTCGTCGACATGAAGGTGAAAGGTTCTCAAACAAACATAAAGTGTTATCAGTAGGATGGCTCATTTTATTCAAAGTATTGGCCCAATTTATAGTTTTGGACCAGTAAAATTATGTGAGCTCTATGTATGCTGACATAAAAAAAAAGATAGTAATCAGCCTACATGAAGGTGATAGGATCACAAAAAATATAAATAAATATCAATGGAAAGACACATGTTATTCAAAATATTAGCCCAAAGTATAATGTGGGTTGTAAAAAAATTATGTGAGCTGAATATGTGCCGACATGACAAAAATAGGATAGAATTCAGGTTACACATGGGTGATAGGATCACAAACAAAGATAAAGAAATTTTTTTCTCAATGAGATGGCATATATTGTTCAAAGTATTGGCCCAAAGTGTAATATGGGACCAGTCAAAATTATATGAGCTGCATGTGTGCTGATATGATAAAAATATGATAGAATTCAGGCTACAGGAAGGTGATAGGATCACAAACCCAGATAAGGAAATAATAGTGGGAAGGCACATATTCATCAAAGTTTTTGCCCAAAGTATAATTTGGAACCTGTCAAGATTATATGAGCTGCAATTATGCTGAAATGACAAAAAAAAAATGAAAGAAATTAGCCTACATGAAGGTGATCGGATCACAAACAAACATGAAGGAATAATAGTGGGATGGCATATGTTACTCATAATATTTGCCCAAAATGTAATATGGGACTAGTCAAAATTATGGGAGCTCGAAGTATGCTGACATGACAAAAATATTATAGAAGCCAAGCTACATGATGGTGAAGGAATTACAAACAAACATACAGAAATATGTGTGGGAAGGCACATATTATTCCAAGTATTGGCACAAACAATAATGTGTGACCAGTTAAAATTATGTGACTTACAATTATATTGACATGACAAGAATATAATAGAAATCAGGCAACATGAAGGTGACAGAATCACAAACAAACATAAAGAAATATTATTGGGAAGGGACATATCATCTAAACTATAGGCCCAAAGTTTAATATGGCACCAGTCAAAATTATGTGAAGACAGTAAAGAATAACAGAGGAATATTTTTAGAACATCAAGTAAATTCCTACAGAATCCTGTTTTTTCCTTTATATTTATAAGTTTTTTTATTTTTTTATTATTTATGGGATGGCGGCGGCAAATTTTGGAGTATGTGATGTGAAGTATTGATAATCGGTTATTGCGACCAGGAGCCGAGTGAGTGTAGGATTTTCATTTTTTCTTCTTTTCTTTCTTTTTTCTTTCTTTCTTCTTTTTCTCTTTTGTTTTCTCTCTAGTATGTTATTATTGTGTTAATTTTAAGAGGGTAAATACTTCTGAACAAGCGTTAGCTTATGGAAGGTCATTTGTTTTTTTTGTGTGTGTTGTTTTTAGAATAAACCCTTATCTAATCTAATCTGAAACAATTCAATATATTATAACAAAATAAAAATAAATCCATCACTTTAATTTCCTTTACTTGCAGCACATAAATCAATTTAATTCTGATCATTAAACTTAACCACTCTTCGAGATTGGCTTTTATACAGGATATCACCTTTACTGGACCAAACATTAGGTGAGCCAAGCTTTGAGTTGACAAATGAAAGAAGTTGTAGTTGTGGTTTTGTAAGTGTCTCAGACAATAGTATCCCAGATTCTTTCAAATTTTTCTTTTGTCTGAGAAGCAGTTGACGAACTCGTAAGTTGCTAAATTCTACAACTATGTGTCTGGGTTTCGCAGATGGTTTGCCAATTCTTTTGGCTGATACAACATCAAAGTAAATAATTGGTATACCAGGAAATTTCCCTACTGACAAGAATCGACTTTCACATAGTGACAAGAATCGACTTTCAGTGTTTTCAATGGAGGCATCCTCTTTTACCCCAAAGACAATAATTTGGTTAAAACCTGCTGTCAAAACTATCATTTAATCTTGCCAGGTTGGACTGGATAGGCTTCAAAGAGTTTTTAAGGTCTTTCATGGATGACTCTAAAGTAGTCAAAGAAGATTGAATTGAAAAAATGCGTCTGTTACAGCTTTCAAGTGTTTTATCCACTAGATTACTAAGATATAGGTTCAGGCCAGCATACACATCTTGCTTGATTGCATCCAGCTTATCTGAAGAGATAGTGACATCATGTTGCATGAGTCTCTGTTCCTCTTTCATTTTAATCACTGCCTCATCTACCTGGGAAGAGATCTTAGTCAATATGAAGTCATCAAGTAACCCTTTCACTGAAGATTTAAGGTTGTCAGGTTGCAGTGAATCCGCTAGCTTTTTATGTTTAATTTTTATACTATTTATGTGGTTAGTGAGCATGAGTAGTTGCTCAGAAAACGATTCTGATCCAGAGAAGTGGAGTAAGCTGTCTGACCTTAGTTCTCGAGATGGCTTGAGTTGACCTTTCATTTCTTACCTGATGTAAACAACGAAAAAGGAAGAGAGTAAGCATTGGTATAAGACAGTTTGGTTATAAGGAAGGATACGTTCCATAATCCAGTATCAAATTTCAAATAACAAAGCAGGGGATTTCGAAATCTGAAGAATATAAAGCAATCAGGACAAAACATCAAGCATCAACAGTAGCAGTGGCATTAACCCAAGGATTGATTACTGTAGGCAATTTAGATATTAAAATTGGTATAAATCTCACCTGATGAGTCCCCTATTACACCCCAGGGGTGGGGGCTGCTAAGTATGCCTGCCTTTACCCACTGGTAAGCAGGCAGAACCAGCATTCCAGGTTGCTTAAAGTGTTTCTGGTTATGCCAGAAAACCTAAAATTTATCTGATTAATTTTAGCCACGTCTTTTCAAATTTCAGCCACGTCTTTTCAAATTTGTCACTTTTCAAAATAATGATTTTAGGAAAACCTAAATTATACCACTGTATAAGAAAGATGAGGAGAATGACTTTTGTAATTATTGAGGCATTAGTCCGGCCTCAGTAGATAAAAAATTACTTAGTTATATGGTACTTTTAAGACTGAGAGATGCTATATACAAAGTTATAAGAGAAGAACAGTGCGGTTTTAGAAAAGGTAGGATGTGTTGACACAATTTTTACTCTTAGGTTGATAATTGAGATATGTCTGAGTTATCAAACACCTTTTGTCCTCAGTCTTATAGATTATGAGCAAGGGTTCGATTCTGTTGATGGAAGAAGTTTAGCGAAGATCTTATCCTTGTATGGTATACCAGACAAATACACTAACGTGATTAGTGCTATGAACGGAAATAGCACTGTTACGGTCAAGATAAGAAATGAGGTTAGCACCTGGTTTTGTGTTCAATCAGGAGTTAAGCAGGATTGTGTTCTATCCCCCTACATGTGGATCATTTTGATGGACTTTGTCTTAAGGACCAAAGGAAAGGCAATGGGAGGGCACGGAATCAAATGGGGTGGAAAAAATCTCCTGAAGTTAGATTATGCTGACGATTTAAGCGTTCTAGATGAAATTGTAAGCAAAATGAATTAATTTTTAGAGGTTTTGTGAGCTCAGGGAGCAAAAAATGTTTTAAAAAAATCACTTAAGCTAAGAATAAGTGAAGATGAAAAAGTGACCTTGGGTAACAAAAAGATCGATCAGCTGGACAGCTTAACTTACCTTGGTAGTATTATTAGTAAAGACAGTGGGATCAGTGAAGATGTTACAAATAGAATAGCCAAGGCTAAAGATGTTTTTTCACATTTAAAAAAAGTTTGGAACAATAAGAAGATAAGTCTGCAAATAAGATTAGTATTTTATAAGCTACAGTCACGATAGTGGTCATATATGACTCTGAAACATGGACGTTCCGAAAAGCGAATGAAGATTTGCTTGATGTTTTCCAGAGAAATTGCCTACAGATTGTTCTGAGCACCTAGCTGAATCGTTAAATATCCAAATTCTAGGCTATGAGAGAAAGATTGAGATGGGTAGGGCCTGTTTTGCCGATGAAGGATGAAAGATTGCCAAAGATTGTTCTTTTGGCCAACCGTCTGGAGTTAAACGGAAAACCTTTCGTCCGTGGTTGGGGTGGGAGGATATCATAAAAAATATATAAAGGAAATGGAAACTTCCTGGGAGGGTGTTAAGAGAGAAGCATTGAATAGATTGGGATCGAGGAGGTGCGTGCGTAGCTGTTTCAGCATCAGGCAACTTGTTGCTGCTTTGAGTTGTTAGTAGTAGTAGGAGTATGTAAACTTGGATCTAACGATTAAGAGCTTAGAGATGATAAAAGCGACTTCTTTGTGATGCAAAACACATTTAAATTAAATTTTTTAGCTTTAATTTTTAAGTTTGATGAGACAAGTAATCATCTGGTAGAGAAAATTTCTGTCAATCTTTTTTCTGTGCAGGTACGATCAACGAAATATTTCTACCAAAGCAGGGGTAGTTATGAGGGTTCAAATAAAAATATCTAATCAGGATACATGGAAGAGAGGAATAAAGTTAGTTGAATTCAGCTGCTAAACTTTGGGAGAAGGAACTAATACAGAAAACCCCAATCAATTGGTTTTCTTTTACTTTTAATGTTTTTTTGTGATTGTCTAGCTGTAAAATGTTATTTTTTTTGTTCAATACGTTATCCTTAACTTCTTGACCCTTTTGGGGTACCTGCAAGACTGGGGACCTTGCGGTCAACTCTATTCAAACTTGAGGTGTGGTGCCCCTCGAGGAAATTATAGCCTAGTTAAAGACACAGTATTCGCACGGGTTTCTGACTAATGCAGTTTTTCTAGGCGTGGTATGTTTTGACAGGTGTCTTCGGGCTCAAAACCCACTTCCTAGCTAATTTATCAATTAAGGACTGTCTTCCCATAGTAGCATAATATTTGTAGTCATGAATATATAATGAGTCGGAGGTAATAGGCTTGAGGTTGTCTGTGCAGGATTTCGACTCTTGTTGATAGAAGAGCATCGTCAAGTTTTGAAAACCATGTTGTGACCAAGATGGTGCCAGGATTACACAAAGCCTTTATTCATGGAGGTCCCCGGGACTTCTTGCTGTCTGATTCTAAGTTGGCTTAAACACTTCGGTGTAGACTTGAGAAGATATGTGATCCCCATTCTGCACTGGTATCTGGGATCATTGCTTTTCCTGAGGCGAAAATAATTTCAATGATTTAAAGAACATGAAAGTTGGAACTTGGAATGTTACGACGTTAAAAAATGATCATCTTATCGACATTTTGACTGTCAAATTCAGATTCGAACTGGACTTATTTGGAGTTTCAGAAACTCATATCCCAGGGGTAGAAAGCATGAAATTAGGTGATATAGAATTTGTTTACTCAGGCAGGAAGGATGGGGTACATAGACAGGGAGTAGGGCTCATGGTGAATAAGGAATCTGTTAAGCCTTGTTTTTGCTGGAAAGGTATTAATAATAGAATACTAATTGCTCATTTTATGACTAAAAAGTTCAAGATATCAGTTATATTAGTATACGCCCCTGTAGAACCGATTGATGGAGATAGTAGTGACTCAGATTAATTTTACTTTCAGCTACAGGAACAAATAGACAGGGTCGCAGGTAGATATGATGTTTTTACTTGGAGATTTTAACGCCCAGGTCATTAGAAATAGGGATAGATGGTATCCTACCCTAGGTAAATTTGGTGTAAGAAAAGAAAACAGTAATGAATACTGACTTTTGCAATTTTGTAGGTATAACAATCTATTTAAAACCAATACGGTGTTTGGTCATAAAATGGCTCATAAGTTAACATGGTATTCACATGATGGTAAGACAGCAAACCTTATTGATTATGTTATAGTAAACCAAAGACTGGCAGGATCAATACAAGATACTAGAATATAAAGGAGTGCTATTATCGATGTTAAAAGTAAACATCACCATCTAGTAGTGTCAAGGGTTAATTTAAAGCTGAAATATCGGATGGGTAACTACCTCCCGGGAAGTTTTGATGTTGGTAGACTCCTGGATGAGAGTTTTAGAGAAAAAAAAATTCAGGAACAGTTGGATACAAATCTTTAGAGTTTAAAATTTGGTAATGTGGATGAAAGTTGGAATAATTTTAGAAAAATAGTTTGTGAAGTTGCTGAAGGTGTATTAGGGAAGAAAGCTAGAACTGTAGCTAAGAATATTAGTGAAAAAGTATTATGTTTAATTGAAAGGATAAAGAACATGTACAAGAATTATCTGAGTGATAGATCTTATGAAAAAGCATTAAAATATGAACTAAGGAGGCGTGATGTGGAGGCCATGGATAAAATTGCCGAGGATCTGGAAGATGCAGCTAGACGGCATAATAGTAAAATATTTTACTGGCAAATGAACAAATTGAGAGGGAGTAGTCAATCCGGACTTGGGCCAGTTAAAGATAGAAATGGGGCCACAAATAGCGATAAGGAAAGAACTAAAGAGAGGGGCTGAAAATTTTGAGAATTTACCTAAGTGAGATAAGAGTTGCAGGAACAAATATAGAGGAAAATGAAAAAGTTTGTGATACCTTGGATGTGAAGGAAGATTTGTTTTGTGAGGAGGAATTAGCAACAGTACTAAAAGGATTAAAAAATAAAAAGGCCCCAGCTGCTGATGGGGTGGTAAATGAGTTTATTAAACATGGTGGCTCTGAGGTTGCCAATAAGTTACTGAAGATTATGAATATGATTTTTGAACAAGGGGAAGTGCCTAACGATTTTAGGAAAACCTTAATTAAGCCACTTTATAAGAAAGGTGATAAAAGTGAGTGTGATAATTATCGAGGCATTAGTCTGGTCTCTGTAGCATAGTAATATGATACTTTTTAGACTGAGATATGCCGTAGACAAAGTTTTAAGAGAAGAACAGTGCGGTATTAGAAAAGGTAGAGCACATGTCGACCAAATTTTCACTCGTATGCTAATAATTGAGAAGTGTCTGAGTCTTCAAACACCATTGGCTCTCAGTTTTATAGATTATGAGCAAGCGTTCGATTCTGTTGATAGAAGGTCTTAAGTAAACGTTTTATCCTTGTATGGTATACCAGACAAATACATTAAAGTGATTAGTGCTATGTACGAGAATAACACTGCTGCGGTTAAGGTAGGAAATGAGGTTAGCAGCTAGTTTTGTATTAAATCAAGAGTTAAGCAGGGTTGTGTTCTATCCCCCTTTATATGGATTATTTTGATGGACTTTGGCTTAAGGAGCACAGGAAGGGCAATGGGAGAACGAGGAATCAAAAGGGGAGGAAAAAGTCTCCTGGACTTAGATTATGCTGAGGATTTAAGCATCCTAGATGAAAGTGTGAGCAAAATGAATGAAGTTTTAGAGGTTTTACAAGTTTAGGGTGCTAGAATAGGTTAAAAATTAATGTTAGGAAGACTAAGTCACTAAGGCAAGGAATAAGTGAAGATGAAAAGGTGACGTAGGGTAATGAAAAGATTGATCAGGTGGGACATGGGCGCTCAGAAAAGCGGATGAAGATTTGCCGGATGTTTTCCAGAGAAATTGCTTACGGATTGTTGTGGGTACCCGGCTGACTGACCATATTTCAAACAATAGGCTATACAAAAAATGTGGTTCAATACTGCTCTCTAGGGCTATAATGAAAGAAAGTTAGAGGTGGCTAGGGCACGTCGTGGGGATAAAGGATGAAAGATTGCCGAAGATTTTTCTTTTCAGCCAACCGTCTAGGGCTAAACGGAAAGCAGGTCGTCCTCGGCTGGGGTGAGAGGACGTCATAAAGAAAGATTTAAAGGAAATGGGAACTTTGTGGGTGGGTGTAAAAAGGGAGGCTTTTAATAGTGTGGGACGGAGAAGGAGAGTACGTAGCTTTGTTGGCCTCAGCTGGCTTGGTGCTGCGGTTATTTGTTAGTAGTAGTAGTAGTAGCAACTCGTTCTGTGCGATGATTTTTATTTTTTTTTTGCTAGGAATCTCAGGTTTTAATTCGTTTCATGTTAATGAATTTCGTCAAATGTCTCTGGTTTTCTTTTGCTTTATAAAATGTAGATTTAAAAAACGATTTGTAGTAAAAGATCCATATACATCTGATTTAATATATACATATAATGTATGTATATTTACATTTTTACACGTAACTTAAAAGTAAGAGCTGTCAGGTTTGTTTAATAACCTTTACTGTACATTTTTTCAATGTCTGTTTAATTTAAATTTTGTTTTAGAAGTTGAAGATGCTTTACCAGGTGACAGCGAGAAGCCCTTTCATTTTCCAGACAATCATTTGCCACCAACACGGGAAGATGCTCCTGTGCTTAATTTACCTAGTATTTCAGGACCATGTAAATTTGAATATTACACCCAGGAATCCAAACGTTCTAACAATGAAGGTACATCTGAAACATTATGTTTTTTTTTATTGAAATGCATTGGATAATATTTTATTAGACAAAACTATGACAATGGGACTTAATATTAAGATGGAACTTTTGTTTTATCTTATTCCAATGTGCATATGTTTGCCAAATCGTTTTTGTAGTCTTTCAAGAACTTTTTTAAATTTTCACTTGAAAATTGTTTGGTAGGTTTTATTATTTTTCAGTAAGCTTGATAATAAATAAGCCTTAAAACTACATGACTATATAGAATACACTTCATATTTATTTTGTATATATATTTCATTATAAATTAACAGATAATTTTGTCTATTATTTTGATTACAAGTTGAATTTGAAAGAAGCAGAAATTTTTTTTTTCTGAACTGCCTAGAAACTAGATTGAACTGTCTATCTAGCTAAAAGAACATAGCAAATTTGATAGAATAAAAAAACTTTTTAACGCCCAGGTTGTTAGAAATAGGGATAGATGGTATCCTACCCTAGGTAAATTTGGTGTAAGAAAAGAAAATAGTAATGAATACTGACTTTTGCAATTTTATAGGTATAACAATCTAGTTAAAACCAATACGGTGTTTGGTCATAAAATTGCTCATAAGTTAACATGGTATTCACATGATGGTAAGACAGAAACCTTATTGATTATGTTGTAGTAAACCAAAGACTGGCAGGATCAATACAAGATACTAGAATATAAAGGAGTGCTGTTATCAATGTTAAAAGTAAACATCACCATCTAGTAGTGTCAAGGGTTAATTTAAAGCTGAAATATAGGATGGGTAACTACCTCCCGGGAAGTTATGATGTTGGTAGACTCCTGGATGAGCGTTTGAGAGAAAAAAATTTCAGGAACAGTTGGATACAAATCTTTAGAGTTTAAAATTTGATAATATGGATGAAAGTTGGAATAATTTTAGAAAAATAGTTTGTGAAGTTGCTGAAGGTGTCTTAGGGAAGAAAGCTAGAACTGCAGCTAAGAATATTGGTGAAAAGGCATTATGTTTAATTGAAAGGATAAAGGACATGTACAAGAATTATCTGAGGGATAGATCATATGAAAACAGAAAGAATTTAAAAAAAAGTGGAGAAAGCATTAAAATATGAACTAAGGAGGCATGATGTGGAGGCCATGTTTAAAATTGCCGAGGATCTGGAAGATGCAGCTAGACGGCATAATAGTAAAATATTGTACTGGCACATAAACAAATTGAGAGGGAGTAGTCAATCCGGACTTGGGCCAGTTAAAGATAGAAATGGGGCCACAAATAGCGATAAGGAAAGAACTAAAGAGAGAGGGGCCGAACATTTTGAGAATTTACCTAAGTGAGATAAGAGTTGCAGGAACAGATATAGAGGAAAATGAAACAGTTTGTGATACCTTGGATGTGAAGGAATATTTGTTTTGTGAGGAAGAATTAGCGACAGTACTAAAAGGATTAAAAAATAAAAAGGCCCCAGCTGCTGATGGGGTGGTAAATGAGTTTATTAAAAATGGTAGCTCTGAGGTTACCAATAAGCTACTGAAGATTATGAATATGATTTATGAACAAGGGGAAGTGCCTAACGATTTTAGGAAAACCTTAATTAAGCCACTTTATAAGAAAGGTGATAAAAGTGAGTGTGGTAATTATCGAGGCATTAGTCTGGTCTTTGTAGCTAGTAAATTACTTAGTAATATAATACTTTTTAGACTGAGATATGCCGTAGACAAAGTTTTAAGAGAAGAACAGTGCGGTATTAGAAAAGGTAGAGCACATGTCGACCAAATTTTCACTCGTATGCTAATAATTGAGAAGTGTCTGAGTTGTCAAACACCATTGGCTCTCAGTTTTATAGATTATGAGCAAGCGTTTGATTCTGTTGATAGAAGGTCTTAAGTAAACGTTTTATCCTTGTATGGTATACCAGACAAATACATTAAAGTGATTAGTGCTATGTACGAGAATAACACTGCTGCGGTTAAGGTAGGAAATGAGGTTAGCAGCTAGTTTTGTATTAAATCAAGAGTTAAGCAGGGTTGTGTTCTATCCCCTTTATATGGATTATTTTGATGGACTTTGGCTTAAGGAGTACAGGAAGGGCAATGGGAGACCACGGAATCAAATGGGGAGGAAAAAGTCTCCTGGACTTAGATTATGCTGATGATTTAAGCATCCTAGATGAAAGTGTGAGCAAAATGAATGAAGTTTTAGAGGTTTTACGAGTTCAGGGTGCTAGAATTGGTTAAAAATTAATGTTAGGAAGACTAAGTCACTAAGGCAAGGAATAAGTGAAGATGAAAAGGTGACGTTGGGTAATGAAAAGATTGATCAGGTGGGACATGGGCGCTCAGAAAAGCGGATGAAGATTTGCCAGATGTTTTCCAGAGAAATTGCTTAAGGATTGTTCTGGGTACCCGGCTGACTGACCGTATTTCAAACAATAGGCTATACAAAAAATGTGGTTCAATACTGCTCTCTAGGGCTATAATGGAAGAAAGTTTGAGGTGGCTAGGGCACGTTGTTGGGATGAAGGATGACAGATTGCCGAAGATTGTTCTTTTCGGCCAACCGTCTAGGGCTAAACGGAAAGCAGGTCGTCCTCGTCTGGGGTGAGAGGACGTCATAAAGAAAGATTTAAAGGCAATGGGAACTTTGTGGGTGGGTGTAAAAAGGGAGGCTTTGAATAGTTTGGAATGGAGGAGGAGTGTACGTAGCTGTGTTGGCCTCAGCTGGCTTGGATCTGCGGTTATTTGTTAGTAGTAGTAGTAGTAGCCACTCGTTCTGTGCGATGATTTTTTTTTTGCTAGGAATCTCAGGTTTTAATTCGTTCCATGTTAATGAATTTTGTCAAATGTCTCTGGTTTTCTTTTGCTTTATAAAATATAGATTTAAAAAACGATTTGTAGTAAAACATCCATATACATCTGATTTAATATATACATATAATGTATGTATATTTACATTTTTGCACGTAACTTAAAAGTAAGAGCTGTCAGGTTTGTTTAATAACATTTACTGTACATTTTTTCAATGTCTGTTTAATTTAAATTTTGTTTTAGAAGTTGAAGATGCTTTACCAGGTGACAGCGAGAAGCCCTTTCATTTTCCATACAATCATTTGCCACCAAAACGGGAAGATGTTCCTTTGCTTAATTTACCTAGTATTTCAGGACCATGTAAATTTGAATATGACACCCAGGAATCCAAACGTTCTAACAATGAAGGTACATCTGAAACATTATGTTTTTTATTGAAATGTATTGGATCATATTTTATTAGACAAAACTATGACAATGGGACTTAGTATTAAGATGGAACTTTTGTTTTATCTTATTCCAATGTGCATATGTCTGCCAAATCGTTTTTGTAGTCTTTCAAGAACATTTTTAAATTTTCACTTGAAAATTGTTTGGTAGGTTTTATTTTTTTTTTCAGTAAGCTTGATAATAAATAAGCCTTAAAACTACATGACTATATAGAATACATTTCATATTTATTTTGTAGATATATATTTCATTATAAATTAACAGATAATTTTGTCTATTATTTTGATTACAAGTTGAATTTGAAAGAAGCAGAAAATTTTTTTTTTTTATCTGAACTGCCTAGAAACTAGATTGAACTGTCTATCTAGCTAAAAGAACATAGCAAATTCGATGGAATCAAAAAAAATTGGTGAAAGTACTGTTTTCCTTTGGTCCTAAAAAATAATAGTTCGAATAGTGATAAATTCTTTTAATATACAGTGAAAAACAATGAAAAAAATACCGGATATTTGCTAACGACGGTGTTTGCTAACGATGTGACTGAAATATTCAAAATTTTTGTTTTCGCTTTTTATTTTTTTTTCTAAAGGATTTATCCCTGTCTGTTTTTGAGACATGAGGAAAGAGTCACTTTCATTGTTTTTTTTTTTTTTTAATCCAAAGCTTTGCGGCTACCCTTCAAAAAATTACCTTCAACAAATGCTGTGTATTCTATTATCTCTTCCTCATTTAGTTAAAATAAGTCCTAATATTTGTTGTAATATTTCCTATCCTTTAATCATGGTTTGATTTAACCCTCTGTATACTTTTGATCGTTTAAGATTTTATTTTCGCTCTTTCGTTGTGTTAGAAAAACTAATTTTAAAAGCTAATATAAGTATCACCACGAGGGAGTAAAGAGGGTTCGAAAATAAAATTTGTTATAAAAACCTATTGAATGGTATACTGTTTTTTAACTGTATAGACTTTTTAAACACATTGAAAAATTGATGTGTTATTTTCGGTTATTCGAGTTCTGATATTTTGTTTCATTCGTTTTTTAATTATGTAGACTTTTAAAACATATTGAAAGATTTTTTTGTTGTTTTCGGTTGTTTTAGTTGTGATATTTTGTTTTAGACTTTTAAAACATATTGACAGTTTGTTTTTTTTTTAGTTATTTTAGTTTTGATATTTTTTTATCCGTTTTTTTCACTTTGTAGACTTTTAAAACATATTAAAAGCTATGTTTTTTGTTTTCGGTTGTTGATCTATTGCTTTATTCGTTTTTTTGTGATTTTTAACTCTGTGGACTTTTTAATTTTAGGTCACTTTTCACCACACGTATCTGGACTATACTTGCAAGGAAATACGTCACTAGTTGTTTCAAATTCAAGCTATTTTTCAAATGGATATGCAGCAGAATCTGAAGGAAAAGGCTTAGTAAATAATAAAACAGGTTTGAAAAGTGGCCTTCAAAGTAAAAAATATGAAAAATTGAAAAGATATCAAAGAACTCATAAAAAGAAAAACACATATAAATGTGAGGTATGTGACAAGATCTTTTCTCTAATGTGCAATTTGAAGCAGCACCAAAGAGTGCATACGGGTGAGAAACCGTTTAAATGTGATGTTTGTGACCAAACTTTTTCTCAAGCAGGACAGTTGAAACCACATCAAAGAATTCATACGGGTGAGAAACCTTTTAAGTGTGATGTTTGTGACAAGACCTTTTTTTATTCTTCAAATTTTAAAACACATATAAGAATTCATACGGGTGAAAAACCGTTTAACTGTGATGTTTGTGACAAGACCTTTGCTCAGTCATCAGATTTGAACATTCATCAAAGAATTCATACGGGTGTTAAACCTTTTACTTGCAATGTTTGTGACAAGACCTTTTCTCAAGCAGGGAGTTTGAACCAGCACCAAAGAGTACATACGGGAGAAAAACCGTTTAAGTGTGATGTTTGTGACAAAACCTTTTCTCAGTCATCACATTTGAACACACATCGAAGAATTCATACGGGTGAGAAACCGTATAAGTGTGCTGTTTGTGACAAGACCTTTGCTCAGTCATCAGATTTGAACAAACATCAACGAATTCATACGGGTGAGAAACCGTTTAAGTGTGATGTTTGTGACAAGACCTTCTCTAACTCGTCAAATTTCAACACCCATCAAAGAATGCATATGTGACCAAACCTTTCCCCAAGCAGGAAATTTGAACAAACACCAAAGATGGCATACGGATGAGTAGCCAGTTACATATATGTATGTATGTGATGCATGTGAAAAGTGTTCTTTGCAAGTTGTTTGAATACTTATCAAAGACTGCAATCAGGTGAAAAACCTTTCATATTTGCAGAAAAGCTTCTGATTTTATCAATTTTCACAGGCATCAAAAACTGCTTACAGGAGTAAAGGAAGATTGTTGTAACACAAGCTTTATCTTCATTGGTTTGTGGCTATTATTCTCACAACCAATTAGTAATACATAAATTAGGTTTTTTGTTCAATATTTTTTCTATGTGTTTAGTTTCCTTAGCAATTTCATCATCATCCTGTGAAAAGTGGTGGTACATATTTGCTTGATTGCAAGAAGTGTGATGTATGTAAGAAATGTATGTCCACATCGAGATTGCTAATGAAAAATCAATGCTGTTCCATGCTGGTTAATTTTTATATTTAAATTAGCACTTTGGATATTTATAAAGTTTTCCGGTATTTCTGTTTTTTGAAAGTGAAGATTCTTTTTTCATCCAATAACCAATGTGGAACCACACGAACCGAAAAAGGCAAATCCCTATCTTCTGTAACAATTTCCTCTTAAATTGATAATCTCAAAAGAAACAAAAGTTTACATTGTCCAAAACTAAATTCACACTAGTTAGGATTTTTAAGCAGCCAAAAACTTTACGCCAGAAAAGAAGATACAATTAGTTGTCATTTGTTTCATTTAGTTTCACAAATTGAAAAGAAATGAAAATAATCAAAAGCCTAAAGAGACGGGAACCAAATTTGAATTGACAAAAATTGAACCAATTGACCAATTGAATTGAACCAATTGACAAAAAAAAATTTGTGGCTCATGTGTTTCCTATTCTTCTTTGTATATTTTCTTCTGATCATCTATTTCTTCGGATCCTCACTGAATTACTCGGATTTCGATAAAAAAAAAGAAGAAAAAAAGAAATCTCAGCCACAGGTGCACTACTTTGTTTATTGTATAGTGCAGAATTATGTGTCTTTGGACCAAGATACCCAATCGCAAAAAAAAACAGAAAACTTTGTTAGATCAGAAAGCTTTTGCTTGTAACCTTGGGCTGTATACAGACATTTTTAGAGAAGAAACGATGTCAAATGCCAAAAGACGATGTCAATATACCTGTCAAAGAAAACTCAATAGGTGAAAATTTTCGGAAACGAATGTAGCGTCTCAGTAAGAGGGGAAGGGGATGGAAGTTCTGTTGTTACTAATTGTTAGTAATTTTCCAATTTTTTTTTAAACTGTTGTTTTAATTAACAATGATTCTATTAGGTGAAAGGTGTACAATAACCAAAACTCTAATAACCTCCTTAAAAATCTTGTTTTATTTATTTGGAAAGTATTTTTTTCACCCGTAATTTAACATCCGTACACCCGTAATTTAAAAACAACCTTGAAAACCTGTAGCTCGTGCTCTCGGATGTAGTTACTTCTAAACTAAGAATAAATTGATCAATTTTCGCTTTTTCAGCGAGTTGATCGTTTTAAGTATTTGTTTAACTGATTGCAATTAACGTCTAACTGTTTGCCAAAGTTTTTTGTTTTGGTATCAGTCATTTGCATGAAAAGGGAAAGTTTCATCAGAATGTATATATACGAAATTAGCGAGTTGCCCAAGACTTACTACCTTTATTGATACCAATTTTCATTACAACTTCTTGGATCATCACAATAAAATTCTGAAATGACGATATGTTGTTACCACAATGGACCAAGGTCTGAGGAATTGTATTGGAGATGGCCTAATTGGAGCCTTCAGACCTCTCCCTGGAGACTCTATAGGACTCAAGGTCTTCAAATACACATTCTCTCTAGTTTGGCCTGTTTAGTTATCATGAAAAATCTGTTAATTCCCAAAGACTACTAAACGTTCAAAATTAAGCCGCGACTGCAAAAACTGCACAACTGCAAATGAAGGTATTTTTATAGAAATTTAATTATTTTTTTTTCTAAATTACCAAATAATGTATGCTTGTGCAAGTTTTTCTGTTTAATTAAGAAAAAAAATAATTGGTTTTCTTATTGCTTTAAATTCAGGGAGGTTTGAATCTACAATCTTGCTAACTCTTTATTTTAGAGAAATTACCCATGGAAAAAACAGTTTTACTTATTAACTATAGAAGAAAATAACAACAATAAAAAAAGCAGATACTCATAAATTAATATTACCATGCAATCTATAAAACACCAACTCTTTCAACTAAAATTAAAGAGTAATATTTAAACTTGAAACAAATTGAAATTGCTCTCTTCAAGAGGCGACTATTCCATCCTCACCTCCTTCGTCTTTACACTAAAGTATCAAATTTTCCCCCAATTCTCTGAGAGGTATTAACAAAACACAAGAGAAGGATTTACAATTCTTTTTAAGGCTGCTCTACGCTTTCAATTGAACGAAAAATTCTTTTTTTTACTTAATCAAAGAGTTCTTTAACGAACTGTAAGTAAGGAGCGACTTGGCTCAGGAATTGACACTTTAAAAAAAATATCATAAGTTACGAGCCTTAGAATATTTGAATTATTGTCGAAAAATGGTGGAAACAGCCTCCAAAAGTCATAGAATCTTAATGAAAATCACACCATCAGATTCAACATATCAGAGAACCCTTCCCTCTCAGGGGTGATCGTACATTGGTCCTTTAATATCGCAAGAGGGCTCATTCGAACAGAAAATAAAAGTTTTAGTGCCCATTTTAAGTAGCCAAAAACATTGGAGGGCAACAAGGCCCCTTCCCATGCTCAATTTTTTCCCGAAGTCACCCGTTCAAAATTTGAGATAACCAATTTTTTTCGGCATAGTCGAAGCATAGAATTACTATGTCTTTGAGGATAACTTAATTCCCCAAAGTCCCCTTTGGAAGGGCTGCAAGTTCTGAACTTTGCCCATTGTTTACATATAGTGTTGGTTATGGGTAAGCATACAGACGTTTTCAGGAGGGATTTTTGCGATAGGGGGCTGGGGGGAGAAGGTTGCGTGGGAGAATTTTTCCATGGGGGGGGGGGGGGAATTTTCCACGAAGGAGGCGCCGGATTTCCCGGCATTATTTAAAAAGATGAGAAATAAAATATAAAAAACAAGTTTTTTCAACTAAAAGAAAGCAGAAACTTAAAACGAAAAGAAATTATTATGTATATGAGGGGGTTCGCCCCATGGTCAATACCTTGCTCTTTACGCTAAAGTTTTTTTGGTACTTTCATAACAGCTATACATTCTAATAAAACTCTTTGTGATTCAGGGGTCGGTAGTGTTGGGGTTCTGGAGCCAAGAAATATATCGTTTTTATAACCGGTTAGTATGCCTGTAAAAGGTCCCTGTAACCTCGGTTCGAATGAGTTCAGAGCTTAAAATGTCTCCATGGAAGGTGTTTTCAAGCTCCTATCCTCACTTTATACATATCTCTTTATACATTACCTATGGCGTAACATACTACTGCTACTCTTAGTTCCCATATGATGTAACTAACACTGCTCTCGTTACTGGTTGTATTGTGGGTCCATTTAAAACAGGGCAATCACGGGAATCTGGGGTGAGTCCGTTTAAAAGCGGGACCGTTTGTATTTCCTGGGTGTGTCTTCTCAAATATTAACATTCCCATGACGTAACACCTGCCTTTCCTTCAAAATAGGGATTCTTTAAAATTAAAGGGGATCTGTCTCACCAAATGTAAACATTTGCTGTGACTTATCACCTATTTGCCGTGTAAAACAGGGGTGTGCCTGAATCCAGGGCGTTGAAAAATCCATGGGTGTGTGTCTTTCCAAATGAAAACATTCCCTGTTATGTAACACCTCCTAACCCATTAAAACGGCATAGCAGAATCCAGGGGGGTGTCTTCCCCAATGTAAACATTCCCAATTGCATAACATTTGCTGACCATTTAAAATAAGACTTGTTGAATGACAGGGGTCGGTCTTCCCAAATATAAACGTTCCCAGTGATGTAACACCTGTATCTCTTAGTTTCCCTCCTATGACTCAACTACCAGAGGCTGTTCGTTTAAAACAGGGATCCGCTTAAAATCCAGGGTTGTGTCTCCCCAAATGTGAACATTCCCTGTGACGTAACATGCACCAGCTATCGTGGAATAACGGACACTTTTTGTATTGCCGGATAGAGCTTCTTTTAAAACAGGGAACCGTTTAAAAGTTGGGATAGGAAACCGTTTTAAGTTTTTAAAGGAATACTACTTATATATCACTCTTTTTTCAGATAGTGATTCAAGTTATTATCCTCAAAATATTCCACTATTGTATTTAAAGCAGCTTGACGTCTATGTGTATGCATTATATTAAGTTTTGCTGCAAAATATAACTGTTTCTCCAATTTGAATTTGCTCAATGATATCAAATATCTCGCAAACATTTCATCCCATTTAAGTATTAGTCGACATCATCTTGTAATTTCTACTGCTACGTTTGGTACTCTTGTACCACATGCCAAAATAGATTTAGAAACAAAGAAAGTTTTCATTTATTGTCCTTTCAATTAGTTTTTTCTTTCGATCAAAATAAAATGGTTAAAAGTCTAGGAGGGCAGCTCTGCAGCAAGAAACACTATAAAAAAAAAATGGTAGAAGTACAATTCAATTTCCTGATTGATGCTCTTTTCAAAGATAATATTCTCTAATCTGACGATGCACCACATCGTACAAACAGCCCTAAGTAATGTATTTCTCTGTAGTTTTTCATTGATCTATACGTCGTATGTTTTTTTTACCTGGTATTATTTTTCTTAACTCGCCAACACCATTATCTCATTGCGAAAAAATTCAGATCAGTCGGATAAAAATAATGTTTAAAAATGGCTTAAAAATATGAATAACATCGGAAAGAAATCTGAAAATCTTGTTAATAGAAACACACTGCATACTATAAAGTAAGAATTTCATTCAGCTCTTTTTCTTTTAGTTTTTTATATAACAGAGTACTACTTCTAGGTTCATCAGGGGGGGGGGGGGTAAATTTACAGAGTAACAAATATTGTAATTAGAAAGGGTGTCATTGGGCAATCGAATGATGCTACTCATTTTTATTAGTTTCACGGTTGCAAAAAAATACGTTGTCGTTCCTAAATTTAAATGGGAGTTACTGCTTCTGGGCTGACATATGAAGTGTGAAATAAAGTTTTGAAGCAATGGAACCTGAAAAAGGCTACTAGACACAGCATTTAAGTCGAAAAATTGAAATAGATGGATCACTTGACTTGGGCAAACTTAAAAGAGGACGATAAAAAATAAAATTGTGTAGTTTTACTTAAAAATTCAAAATATATATAATTTAATAAATACAATTTACAATATATACATATATATCGTATATATTGCCAGTTTTTTTTTTACTGTTTTTCAATGATTTCATTTCGTTCTAATTTTCAGTTTTTCACATTTTTTTATTTTTTTCAGTTTCTTGTAGTGTAACCTAGGATTTACTGAATTTATTTTTTGTTTTTCAGGTGGTAATACCATTTTCCCTGGCATTACTAATCTTGTGCAAAAGGAAATAATCATGCTTGCACCATCATAAATGAAAATTAGAATCATTGCCCCGCCTGAACGCCAATATTTCGTTTGGATTGGAGGCTTTATTCTTGCATCTCTATCTGCATTCCCACAGATGTGGATCTCCAATCAGCAATATAATGAATTTGGGCCATCAATTGTCCATAGAAACTGTTACAAACAAATGCGTTTGCTTGTAACCTTGGACTCTAAGGTTACAAACAAAAGCTTCGACTGGCATTGACATCATCTTTTGACAAATAACATCGTCTGTTCTCAAAAAATTTCTGTATACAGCTTCTGTTGCAAACTTTCTGATCCAACAAAGTTTTCAGTTTTTTATTTTGCGATTGGGTCTCTTTTCCAAAGACACATAATTCGGCACAGTACAATAAACAAAGTAGTGAACCTGTGGTTGAAACTTATCTTAGAGGTTTTTCTTTCTTCTTTTGGTTGAAACCAGATTAATTCAGTGAGGATCAAAAGAAATAAATGATAAGAAGAAAAATATAAAGAAGAACAGAAAACACATGGGTCACAAATTGGTTTTTGTCAATTGATCCATGGTTCCCATTTCTTTAGCCTTTTGATTCTTTTCATCTTTTTTCTTTTTATGGAACTAAATGAAACAATAACAACTAATTGTATCTTCTTTTCTGGCGTAAAGTTTTTGATTACTTAAAAAATCCTAACTATTATGAATTCAATTTGACAAAGTGAGCTTTGTCCGGAACTTCCTGCTTGAGAAAAAGTCTTGTCACAAACATCACACTTAAACGGTTTCTCACCCGTATGGTTTCTTTGGTGTTTGTTCAAATATGATGAATGAGCAAATTTTTGTCACAAACATTACACTTGCATGGGTGCCCATAAGGGAGGCAGGGGGGGTGTCCCCCTCCCCTCCTGGCTGAATGCTATTGCCTTATTTTTATATTTTTGTTCTGAGATTTCTATTATTTAGGATTTAAAGTGCCAACTAGACGAGGTTTGCTCCTCCTGGAATTCAGCTTATGGGTGCCCATGTACACTTGATAAATTGGTATGCTTAGTTTCAATGAGAAGTATCCTGCTATGGAAAAAATAATCTAAGGGTTTGACTTTTAAATGCCGTGTACCCAAATTAAGGTGAAAAATGTGTTGCAAATTAAACATATACAGAAATAAAAAAGATATTTCAGTTTCAGATACATTTTCTGTCTTACTAGGGTGTGTTGAAAATAGTCCGGGATTTTAATCAATTTATTTGAACTATTTGGAGACCTCGTAATGTGAAGGTAAAATCAACATCCCAGGCGCTCGGGAAATATTGAAAATAGCATTCAACTAATGAAAAATATATAGTTCTCACGATTTGGTTTGGAAACAAAAACTTTAATTTATGCAAACAACCCAGACTCTTGGACAGTATTGCCACGTGTTTATAAATATGCACTTTAAACGACAAAGCAGAATCTATATAAATCAGTAAAGGCCATACCTATAGGCCGTTGCCTATAGTAAAGGCCATACGGCTCCAAAGTTTTTTTTTCCCAGAGGCACTTTAATTGGAAAGAGTCGTCGTAGAAACTTCAAGGGGGCTCACTCGATTGGAAATCTAGAGTTCTATTGCCCTTTTTAATAGTCGAAAGTGATTGGAGGGCAACTAGCCCCCCCACGCCCATCATTCCCCCAAACACATCCAATCAAAATTTTGAGATATGCATTTTGTTCAGCGTAGTTGATTTCCAGATAGAAAATATGTTTTTGAGGAGGACACTCCCCCAAAACCCTCAGGGCAAGAGTTTTAAGTTATGTCCGGGGGGCATGTAAGATTTGTATAGAAGGCGTTGTCGTAGAAACTTAAAAAGAGCTCATTCGACTTGGAAATTCAAAGGGCTAGTGCCCTTTTAAATAGTTGAAAGTGATTGGAGGGCAACTACCTCCCCCCCCCCCTCCCCACGCCCATCATTCCCAACACATCCAATCAAAAATTTGAGATAGATATTTTGTACAGGGTAGTTGATTTCCAGATAGAAAATATGTTTTTGGGGAGGACACTCCCCCACAACATTCAGGGCAAGGTTTCAAGTTATGCCCTGGGGGCATATAAGGTTTTTATAGAAGGCGTTGTAGAAACTTCAAAAAAGGATCATTCGATTGGAAATTCAAAGGGCTAGTGCTGTTTTTAATAGTCGAAAGTGATTTGCGGGCAACTAGCCCCCTCCCCCCCATCATTCCTCCAAAACCATCCAATCCAAATTTTTAAGATAGCCATTTTGTTCAGCGTAGTCGATTTCCAAAGAGAAAATACGTTTTTGAGGAGCACACTCCCCCACAACCCTCAGGAAAAGGGTTTTAAGTTATGCCCTGGGGGCATATAAGGTTTTTATAGAAGGCGTTGTCGTAGAAACTTCATAAAAGGCTCATTCGATTGGAAATTCAAAGGGCTAATTCCCTTTTAATAGTCGAAAGTGATTGGAGGGCAACTAGCCCCCCCCACGCCGTCATATCCCCAAACACATCAAATCAAAATTTTGAGATAGCCATATTGTTCAGTGTAGTTTATTTCCAGAGAGAAAATATGTTTTTGAGGAGGACATTCCCCCACTACCCTCAAAGCAAGGGTTTTAAGTTGTACCCTGGGGACATATATGGTTTTTATAGAAGTTTTTGTCGTAGAAACTTCTAAAAAGGCTGATTCGTTTGAAAATTCAAAGGGCTAGTGCCCTTTTTAATCGTCGAAAGTGATTTGTGGGCAATTAACCCCCCTCTCACGTCCACCGTTTCCCCAAACACATCCAATAAAAATTTTGAGACAGCCATTTCATTAAACGTAGTTTTAAGTTCTGGAAATCAGGTCTTTGAGGATGACAACTCTCCCACAGCCCTCAGGGCAAGGGTTGTAAGTTATGCCCTCGGGGCATATAAGGTTTTGCATAGACAACGTTGTCGTAGAAACTTCAGAAGGGTCACATTTGATTGGAAATTTAAATGGCTAGTTCCCTTTTTAATAGTTGAAAGTGATTCTAAGGCAACTGACACCCCATCCACGCTCATCAGTTCCCCAAACACATCCAATCAAAAGTTTGGTATTGCCATTTTGTTCAACGTAGTTGGAAGTTCTTGAAATTATGCGTTCGAGCAGGACACTCCTCCCACAGTCTACAGAGGCAAAGGTTATAAGTTATGCCCTGGGGCCATATATGGTTCTTATGGAAGGAATTTTCGTATAAATTTCAGAGAGGGCTCATTTGATTGAAAATCGAAAGTTCTAGTTCACTTTTTAAGCGTCAAAAGATATTGGAGGGTAACCAGCTTCCAACTCCCCCCCCCCAAACCCTTTTTTCCCAAATGTATCCAATAAAAATTTTAAGATAACTATTTTATTAAAAATAGTTCAAAGATCATATAACAAAAATCCCGGTGTCGACACAACCCACCAGGGCCCAGGGGCAGGCGTTGTAAGTTATGCCCTGGGGGTATATATGGGTCTTATGGAAGGGATGCTCGTATGAACTTCAAAGAGGGATCATTAGATTGGAAACTGAAAGTTCTAGTTCTCTTTTTAAGAGTCAAAAGAGATTGATGGGCACATACCCCCCCCCCCCCCCTTCCACGCCCTTCTTCGTCAAACCCATCCGATAAGAACTTTGAGATAGCTATTTTTCAAAATGGTTTAAGAACCATAAAATGAAAACTCAGGGGTCAACACAGCCACCCATGGCCTGAGAGCAGGTGTTGTTAGTTATGTCCTTGGGAAATATATGGTTCTTATTGAAGGGATTCTCGTAAAAAATTCTGATATGGCTCGTTTGCCTGTCAATTGAAAATTCTAGTTAAGTTTGTACGAGTCAAAAGAGATTGGATGGCAAATAGCCCCCCCCCATACCCCTTTTTCCTCAAATATATCCAAAAAAAATTTTGAGATAGGCATTAAGTTAAAAGTTTCTCAAAAGTCAGATAACAAAAACTCAGGTGGCAGACGTTGGCCTGGGGGCAGACGTTGTAAGTTAGGCCCTTGGGCACATATTGTTAAGATGAAAAGGATGCTCGTATAAACTTCAGAGAGGGCTCATTTGATTCGATATTGTAAGTTCGAGAAGGCGTTACTAGTAATGCTCGATATTGTAAGTTCCGGAGGCAGGCGTTACGAGTAATGCTCTAGGGGCATATATAGTTCTTATGGAAGGGATGCTCGTATAAACTTTGGAGAGGGCTCATTTGATTTGGAATTGAAAGTTCTTGTTCAGTTTTTAAGAGCCGAAAGAGATCGGAGCTAGCCCCTCCTCCACGCCCTAAATGTATCAGATAAAAATTTAGAGATAGACATTTTGTTAGAAATAGTTTAAAGTTCTGAAAACAAAAAACTCCGGTGTCAACACAGCCCCCCCCCAGGGCCCGAGGCTAGACGTAAGTAACCATATATGCCTGGTGGCATATATGGTTGTTATGGAAGGGATGCTAGTATGAAATTCCTAGAGGGCTCATTTGATTGGAAATTGAAAGTTGTAATTCACTTTTTCAGAGTTAAAAGTGATCGGAGGGTAGCTAGCCTCCCCCCACACTCCATTTATTTTTTCCCAGAGGCACTTCATATTCAAGGGGTCGGTCGTATAAAATTCAAAGGGGGCTCATTCATTTTGAAATTCAGTGTACTAGTGCCCTTTTAAGAGTCAAAAGTGATCAGAGGGCAACTGGCCCCTTCAAGCCCCTTTTTCCCAAATACATCTGATAAAAAAATTTGAGGGAGCCATTTTGTTAAAAATAGTTGAAAGATCATATAATAAAAACACCTTTACGTATGGTCACTTCAAAGAACGGATAAGAAAAACTCCTGTTTCAACAGCCCCCCCCCGCCAGGGCCGGGAAAGGCGTTGTAAGTTTTGGTCTGGGGGCATATATGGTTCTTACGGAAAGTATGCTCGTATAAACTTCAGAGAGGGTTCATTTAAATGGAAAATAAAAGTTGTAGTTCATTTTCTCAGAGTAAAAAAAGATCAGAGGGCAACTAGCACCTCTCGCCCTCCACGCCTTTAGGCTTAGGTTGTAAGTAATACTCTGAGGATATAAATGGTTCTTATAGAAGGGATACTCGTATAAACTTCAGAAAGGGCTCATTTGATTGAAAATAGAAAGTTCTAGTTCACTTTTAAAGAGTCAATAGAGACCAAAGCTTAGTCTAGTACCCCCACGCTCTTTTTCTCCAAATACATCAGATAAAAATTTTGAGATAACAATTTTGTTAAAAAGAGTTCAAACATCAGACAATAAAAACTCCGAGGTTAACAAAAACCCATTTTTTCACTTTGATATCAGTTCTGATACTTTGATGAATATTTGATTTTTTAAGTTCGATATTGAAATAAGGAATTTTTGAAAACTTGAAATTTTTTGCAATCAAAAACGACCAAAAATTAATTAAAAAACTTTCCGAAAAATAAGTTTTTCAAAGAAAAGCAAAGGTCATTTTAACCTTAAGCTCAGCAGATACTAATACCTTTTAAAATTACAACTCAAAACGACCAGAAATTACTATTAAAGAATAAATGAAACCCAAATCAGACAGAAACTAAAAAAGTAATCATAGCAAAAACATTCAAAAAGTAATTATATATATATATATATATATATATATATATATATATATATATATATATATATATATATATATATATATATATATATATATATATATATATATATATATATATATATAAATGAATAAATAGATCTTAAAGCGAGTAATGCTTGGATTGAATATGAATATCAAGCTTAAAATGAAAAAAATTACGAACAGAAATTAAATAAACAATCAATGCAAAAAACATACAATAGATATTAACGTAAATTAATAAATAAATCTTAAAATGAGTGAAACTTAAATTGAATATGCAAATCAAGCTTGAAACGAGCAAAAATCATCACAAACAGGAGTTTGGGTATGACCTCCTTCTCTTACTGTAAAAGTCTAGAACCTACTGCGTCATTGGCGCTTTAATAAAAACTATATGCGTCTTGAACAGTGTTGGAAAGTATAAACAACATCAAATTGAATACTTGATGAATAATGGTATTAATTGTTGAAAGATCCATCAGTTCAAGAATTTATTTCACTGTAATAGTAATTTTATTTTCAATACTGTAAGAACTGGAAAAGAAAATATTTGTAATATAATCCATTTTCCGTTAAGCGCCAATGACACGGTAGGCTTTTGTTGTTTTTTTACAGTTAGGAAAGGAGGAAAAATCCATACACTTGTTCGTAGGGAAACTATATTTGTCTTTAACAACTTTAAAAAGAGCTAATATATTAAACTGAATATTAATTGCTGAAAGCTCACCAATTCAAAGTTTTACCATAATTTTAATGTTTATTTTCAATATTAAGTACAAAAGAAAACATTTTTCATAAAATTGGTTTCAGTAAAGCGCCATTGACGCAGTAAGTTTTAGACTTTTACAGTTAGAGAAAAAGGTCATACCCAAACTCTTGTTTGTTTTGTTTTTTGTTCGTTTCAAGCTTGATTTGAATATTCAATTTAAGTTTCACTCGTTTTAATGTTTATTTATTAATTTACATTAATATCTAATGTATGTTTGTTTGCATTGATTGTTTATTTAATTTCTGTTCGTTTTAAGTTTCATTTTTACTTCAATAAAAAAAAAAAAATTCATTTTAAGCTTGATATTCATATTCAATCTAAGCATTACTCGCTTTAAGATCTATTTATTCTTTTATATTTTTACTTGTTGAATGTTTTTGCTATGATTGCTTATTAAATGTTTGTTCTTTTTGGGTTTCATTTATTCCTTAATAGTAATTTCTAATCGTTTTGAGTTTGAATTTAAAAATCTATTTGTATATGCGGAGCTTAAGTTTAAAATGGCCTTTACCTTTCTTTGAAAAACTTATTTTTCGGAAAGTTCTTTTTTTCAATTAATACCTAAATACATCCACTCGTGATACAGCAATTCAAACGTTGTATTTTCTATACGCAGAGAAATCGTATTTTTACTTAAACTGTAAAAGTGACCGTGAACGTTGTGAACATAGGCGCAAATACAAAATAAAGACTAAAAGGCTGTTTTTTTTAAGCAATTCTTATTGTCAAAACTTCGGAAGACTATCAAAACTTGTTTCTTTGACTTTTTTAACTGGAAAAATGAGCCACTACTTACTTACAGTTCGTTACCGCGTATTGTTGGAATATAATTTTGATTCATAGATCAAAAGTCTTGATGCAGAGTAGGATTTTCAAACTTGGTTTTCTGCATACGCAGAGAAATCTTAAACGGTGTAAGGTGACCATGAATGTTGTCAATATATAAATAAATATAAAATAAAAACTGTAAGGCTGTTTCTTTTGAAGCATTGCTTGTTTTCAAGACTTTAGAAGATTATCAAAACTTGTTTCTTTGACTTTTTTAACTATACGAATGAGTCACTACTTACTTACAGTTCTTCACCACAAATTGTTGGAGTATTATTTCGATTCATAAATCGAAAGTCTTGATACAACTATTTAAACGTGGAATTCTTTATACACAGAGAAATCGTATTTTTACTTAAACGATAATGGACCATGAACGTTGTGAACATGAACACAAATACAAAATAAACACAAAACAGCTTTTTTTTAAGCATTTTTTATTGTCAGAAACTTTGGAAGATTATCAATACTTATTTCTCTGACTTTTATAACTAGAACAATGAGCCCCTATTATTTTGATTCACAAATCAAAAGTCTTGATGCAGAATAGGATTTTCAAACTTGGTATTCTGTATACGCAGAGAAACCGTACTCTAACTTAAACGGTAAAGCGGACCATAAACGTTGTGAATATAGAAGCAAATTCAAAGTAAAAACTATACGGCTTATTTTTTGTCAAAACATAATCAAAAATTTTTTGATTGTTGTCAAAACAATAGAAGATTATCAAAACTTGTTTTCTTTGACCTTTTAAACTATAAGAAGTAGCCACTACTTACTTACAGTTTGTCACCATGAATAGTTTGACTATTATTTCGTTTCATAAATCAAAAGTAGAAACCGTACTTTTTTTAAACGGTAAAGTGGACCATGAGCGTTGTGAACAGTTTGTAAAATTTGTATGGCTGTTTCTTTTGAAGCATTGCTTGTTGTCAAAACTTTAGAAGATAATCAAAACTTGTTTCTTTAACTTTTTAAACTATAAGAATGAACAACTATTTACTTAGAGTTCGTCACCATGAACAGCTTGACTATTATTTCGTTTCATAAATCAAAAGTCTATGCAGAGAAGGATTTTTGAACTTGGTTTTCTCTATACGTAGAGAAATCATACTTTTACTTAAACGGTAAAGTGGACCATGGATATTGTGAACATAGAAGCAAATGTAAAGTGATAAAAAAATGATTGTTTCTTTTGAAACAATTCTTGTTGTTAAAACTTCAGAAGATTATCAAAACTTGTTTCTTTGACTTTTTTAACTATAAAAATGAACCGCAACTTATGACAGTTTTTCACCACCAACTGTTGGACTATTATTTCGATTCATAAATTGAAAGTCTTTATGCAGAGTAGGATTTTCAAACGTGTTTTTTTTATACGCAGAGAAATCGCACTTTTGCTTAAACGGTAAAATGAACAATGAACGTTGTGAACATAGAAGACAAAATAAACATTAAATGGCTGTATCTTTAGAAACATTTCTTATAGTCAAAACTTTGGAATATTATCAAAACTTGTGTTTTATTACTTTTTTAACTCTAAGAATGAGCCATTACTTACTTACAGTTCGTCACCGTGAATTCTTTGACTATTATTTCGATTCATAAATCAAAAGTCTTGATGCAGGATAGGATTTTCAAACTTGGTTTCCTGTATACGCAGAGAAATCGTACTTTTACTTAAACAGCAAAGTGAACCATGAACGTAGTGAGCTTAGAAGCAAATACAAAAATAAACATTAAATGGCTGTTTTTTAAGCATTTCTTATTGTAAAAACTTTTGAATATTATCAAAACTTGTTTTTTTAACGTTTGTAACTATAAGAATGAGCCATTACTTACTTACAGTTCGTCACCGTGAATTCTTTGACTATTATTTCGATTCATAAATCAAAAGTCTTGATGCAGGATAGGATTTCCAAACTTGGTTTTCTGTATATGCAGAGAAATCATACTTAAACGGTAAATTGGACCATTAAACATGTGAATATAGAAGAAAATACAAAATAAACACTATATGCCTGTTTCTTTTAAACATTGCTCGTTTTTAAACCTTTAGAAGATTATCAAAACTTTTTTTCCTTTTTTCATTATAAGAATAAGCCAGTACTTACTTACAGTTCATCACTATGAATTGTTGGACTATTAGTTTGATTCGTGAATCAATATTTCGATTCATAATCTTCGATTCATGAAGATTATCCAAACTTTTTTTTGGCTTTTTTAACTATGAGAATGAGCAGCTATTTACTTACAGTTTATCACTACGAATTGTTGGACAATTATTTCAATTCATAAATAGAAATTTTGATGCATTTTTACTATGAGAATGAGCAGCTATTTACTTACAGTTTATCACTACGAATTGTTGGACAATTATTTCAATTCATAAATCGAAATTTTGATGCAGAGTAAAATTTTCAAACATGTTTTTTTGTGTATCGTACGCTGAGAAATCGTACTTTTGCTTAAACGGTAAAGTGAACCATGAACGTTGTGAATATAAAAGCAAATACAAAATAAATACTATATGGCTGTTTCTTTTGAACCATTACAGATTGTCAAATTTTAGAAGAATATCAACTTGTTTTTTAACTATAAGAGTAAGCCACTACTTACATACAATTCTTCACCACGAATTGTTGGAATATTATTTCGATTCCGAAATCAAAAGTCTTGATACAGAGAAGAATTTTCAAACGTGATTTCCTCTATACGCAGAGAAATTGCATGTTTACTTAAACAATATAGGGGACCATGTTTGTTGTGAACATGGACGTAATTACAAAATAAACACTAAACTGTTGTTTTTTTAAGCATTTCTTATTATCTAAGCTTTGGATGATTAACAAAACTTGTTTCTTTGACTTTTTTAACTAGAAGAATGAGCCACTACTTACATACAGTTCATCACCACGAATTTTTGGACTGTTATTTCGATTCATAAATCAAAAGTCTTGATGCAGACTAGGATTTTCAAACTTGGTTTTCTGTATACGCAAAGAAATCGTACTTTAACTTAAACGGTAAAGTGGACCAAGAACGTTGTGAACATAGAAGCAAATGCAAAGTAAAAACATTAGTGCTGTTTTTTTTTGAAGTATTGCTTGCTAGTATTGTCAAAACTTTATAAGATTATAAAAACTTGTTTCTTTGAATTTTTTAACATTAAGAATGAGCCATCACTTACTTATAGTTATTCACCATGAATTATTGGACTATTATTTCGATTTATAAATCATAAGTCTTGATGCAGAATAAGATTTCGAACTGGGTTTGCTCTATAAGCAGATAAATCGTACTTATACTTAAACGGTATTGTTGACTGTGAATGCTGTGAACATAGACGCAAATATAAAAGGACCCATTTTCATAAAATCCTTTCAGAAATACCTCTTAATAAGTCTTACAAGATTATGTGAAATTTGAAGAGAAAGTATTATTTAAAAAAGCACCTGTCAAGTGGAAGTGCATGGTCCTGTTCCAAAGAATGCGTGAAAAAAGGGATTTTCCTTGTGTGCAAAGGTAATTTCATTGAATGTATTAGCCGAATCACTATATGGGAAATACATTGCTGGTTCAGGTTTCTAAGGCACTGTTCCATTGGATGGAAATGGCCTTGTGAGTTCTAAAGGGGGCAAAAAATCATTAGAATATAAAGTAAAACATATTGAAAGAAGATTAAATCTCAAAAAAGTATCATTTAACAACCCACGTGTGTGCCGTGTTGAGTTACAAGCAGCGGTCTCCCACGAGCTCTGAAAAAGAGGTAACGTTAGAATGTGTCATCCGTGAACATTCCCCGTTGCATGAGAATTAAAGAAGTGTTGAAAACAATCTTGAAAAAAAAGTCTTGAGATGTCTCGAAATATCTTGAAGAAAAATTTAATAGGAAACATCTTGAAACCTCTTGAAGAGAGATGTCTCGAAATTTCTTGAAACATCTTGAAGAAAGATGTCATGAAATTTCTTAAAAAACGTCTTGGAAAAAATGTCTTTATAAAATTCATCAGCATGGTTCTGTCACTAGGTAACGTCCACTTGTGTGAAATTCTGAAGGTCAAACGTAGCAGTAGATATTACAAGATGATCTCGACTAAGCCTTAAATGGGATGAGATGTTTGCGAGACATTTGATATCATTGAGCAAATTCAAATTAGAGGAAAAGTTATATTTTGCAGCAAAACTTAATATAATGCATATACATAGACTTCAAGCTGCTTTAAATATAATAGTGGAATATATTGAGGATACTAACTTGAATCACTATCTGAAAAAAAGTGATATATAAGCAGTATCCTCTTGATAACTTAAAACGGTGTCCTATCCCAATTTTTAAACGGTGCCCTGTTATTAACAATGCTCGTTATTCCACGAGAGCAGGTCTATGTTACGTCAAGGGAATGTTTATATTTGGGGGAACACAAACCCGGATTTTAAATGCATCCGTGTTTTAAACGAACAGCAGCTGTTAGTTAAGTCATAGGTGGGAAACTAAGAGATATATGTGTTGCACTACAGGCAAAAAATATCTCAGACCCAGAGTGAAAATATCTAGTAAGAATTTTAGATCTGCTCAACACAATGCTGGCCTAATTTTTATTAACCATGAATTAAATGACCTTCAACAGAATAGAAACCTGGTTTTTCAACAGATCAATACAACTAGACAGCAACTGAGTAATACTCTTAGGCCAGAAGATTTCACTAGGGTTGGCAAGATCCATGACAATGATTTTGTTTTTTCCAATAACCAGGAAAGCACATTTAGACAACCTAGAAAAACTTAAATTTGAAAAGTTTTCTACCAGGGTTACACATCATCCTAGAGTGTCAACAGGTGCAGCAGTCATCAATTTAAGTCAACAAACATTTGACCAAAGGAAATTCGACATTCTTTCAAAAGGATGAAAATTTTCTATCCCCCCCAAACATATACCAGTAGAAGATATCATCTCCAATGTATAGTCAGCTTTAATTCTAAACAAGAAAACAATCAATGTTAATCCACAAGATATTGAAAGCTTGGTTTCTAATACCCTCACAAAGACTTTGTCCAAAAAGAAGCATATTGAGAACAATCTAACAAGAGATGAAAAGAAGGTCCTCACAGATCTCAAGAAAGATACCAACATCATAATTACCAAAGCTGATAAAGGCAATACAATAGTAATCCTCAAAGAGACCGAGTATGTCGGTTTATCATTAAAGCTCCTGAATAACAACAAAGTATGTGCAAAAGTTAATATCAATGCTGTAAAGGTTGCTTATAACAATGTCAAAAAAGATTTTGATAATCTTAGTCTCACAAATAGGATTAATGATCAATTTTATCAGAAACTCATCCCTGTTAGCCCGGTCATTCCTAAATTTTATGATGCACCCAGAAATCACAAACCAGATATTCCCCTTACACATATTGTTTCAACCTTAGGTTCAGTTACACAAAATTTGGAAAGATATTTGGCTTGTAGTTTAAGATCCATAACTCTCAGCAGCAAACACACAATACGAAATACCAAAGAAGCAGTTGAAAGGCTAAAAAGCATCAACATCTTGGAGAATACCACAATGTCTGAACAATGCTTACTTCACTTTCAGGTATCAAACTTACAAACAGAAATGGGGCATACCAATTGCAACAGCCATGGCATCAGTTCTTAGTGAGGTGTTTCTACAATATATCGAAAATAATATCTTCAAGAAGGACTTGAAGGATCTTCAAATGTACATGAGATATGTAGATGATTGCTTACTAATTTGGAATGGGACGGAAGACAAATTAAGATCTTTTCTCAATATTTTTAACCAGCAGGATACAGATATAAAGTTCACCATTGAACTCGAAAATAACCACAGTTTACCCTTCTTAGATGTTCTCATCATCAAACAGGAAACTAGGCTTGACTTGAGTGTACAGAGAAAGCCAATTCATAGTGATAGGTACATGAGGTATCACTCTTATAACCACCCACTTGTAAAAAATTCTGTTGTCTATTCGTTTGTTGACAGAGTGTTTGTAGTGTGCTTCTTTGATTTTGAGCTGAAGGCTGAACTTGGATCATATAAAAGATGTTTTTACAGGCAATGACTACCCCTAGCAAGTTATTGCTAAGGTTATATCCAGGAGAAAGATTAGCACAAAAACCAAGAATTCTACCCTTAAGAGTGAAGAAGATAAATCCTTTTTGTCAGTACCTTATATTAAAGGCATTACTGACATTTTAAGCTTAGAATTAACTAAGCTTGGCTTTAAGGTGGTTTTTTTTTTCCTTCTGGAATAACTATTTCCTCCTTCTTAAACAAAGGAAAAGATAAGATCACTTCAGATCCACCAGGAGTATATGAGATTCCTTGCAGTTGTGGTGATACCTATATAGGTCGTACAATGAGATTTCTACATCACCGATTAAAAGAATATGCTGATTCCATTAATGCCTGCCTTAAAAAGACAAAGTTTAAGGAGGAAGATAATTTTTCTCCACTGGCCCATCATATATTTGAAAACCCTTCTCACTCCATTGAGTTTGACCAGGCTCAACTAATTGCTATTGTTCCCCAATTCTTAAAGTAGAAAATCAGAGAAGCTCTTGAAATTGCTAAAAACAAACCAGCCAGCAATAAAGACAATGGAGAGTTCCGCATCAGCAAAATTTGGCTACCCATAGGCTAAAAACTCGCAAAAAACTCCACCCTACTTCTATTGACCCAAGACCTGACATCCATAGCGTAGGTAAGCTTATTACCATCTACAATTATCGTGTATAAGTGTCAGGTTGGCCTCAGAGAATGCATTAGTAAGACCCAGGGGTGGCAAGGTGGGCAGTTTCCCTCCTCCCCCATTAATGTGGAGAGAAAATATTATACGTCCTATGCCCTTTTACTATCCGGATATGGACCTATCTTGCCCCCCCCCCCCCCAATAAAAATGCTGGATATACGCCCCTGGTAAGACCTATGGAGGGTTAGTGACCAAACAAGTCAAAGATCTATCTCTCTGTTTAGGAAGAACGCTAGAATCATTGATCACCAAAAATTCTTACAACAATGTAAGAAACAAGATTTAACTCCACACTCTATGAGACCCAGAGTGAAAATATCTAGTGAGAATTATAGATCTGCTCAACACAAAGCTGGCCTAATTTTTATTAACCATGAATTAAATGATTTTCAACAGAGGAGAAACATGGTTTTTCAACAGGTCGATACAATTAGACAACAACTGAGTTATACTCTTAGCCCAGAAGATTTCACTAAGGTTGGCAAGATCAATGACAAAGATTTTAAGTTAGTTTTTTAATAACTAGGAAAGCACATATAGACAAGCTAGAAAACCTTAAATTTGAGAAATTTGCTACTAGGGTTACACATAATCCTAGAGTGTCATCAGGTCCAGCAGTTATCAACTGAAATCAAAAAACATTTGAGCAAATGAAATTAGACATTCTTTCAAAGGACGGAAATTTTCTATCCCCCCCTAAACATATACCAGTGGAAGAAATCCTCTCCAATATGGAGTCAGCTTTAATTCTAAACAAGAAAACAATCAATGTTGATCCACAAGATATTAGTAGCTTAGTTTCTTATACCCTCAGAAAAGCTTTGTCCAAAAAGAAACATATTGAGGAGAATCTAACAAGAGATGAAATGAAGGTCCTCACAGATCTCAAGAAAGATACCAACATTATAATTACGAGTGCTGATAAAGGCAATACAATAGTATTTCTCAATGAGACTGAGTATGTCGGCAAATCATTAAACCTTACGTTAAACCTGTTCATAACAACAAAGTATATGAAAAAGTTAATTTTAATGCTGTAAAGGTTGCTTATAACAATGTCAAAAAAGCTTTGGATAATCTTAGTCTCACAAATAGGATTAATGATCAACTTTATCGGAAACTCATCCCTGTCAGCCTGGTCATTCCTAAATTTTATGGTGCACCCAAAATTCACAAACCAGATATTCCCCTTAGACCTATTGTGTCAACAATAGGTTCAGGTACACAAACTTTGGAGAGGTATTTGACTAGTATTTCAAGATCCATAACTCTCAGCAGCCAACACACAATAAGAAATACCAAAGAAGCAGTTGAAAGGCTAAAAAGCATCAACATGTTGAAGAATACCACAATGTGCAGTTTTGATGTTGTATCTTTTTTTACTAGTATACCCTTGCCCCGACTTTTGCCAGCTTTACAATCAACTTGGGAAAATGATGACTCCTGGAAAGAATTTACCAGCTTAGACACCACATACATCATTATTCTCACGTCTTTATGTCTGAACAATGCTTACTTCATTTTCAGGCATCAAAATTTCAAACAGAGGTGAGGAGCCAATGAGATCAGCCTTGGCACCAGTTCTTAGTGAGGTGTTTCTACAATATATCGAAAATAATATCTTCAAGCAGGACTTCAAGGATATCCAACTCTACAAGAGATATGTAGATAATTGCTTTATAGTTTGGAATGGGACAAAAGACGAATGAAGATCCTTTCTCAATATTTTTAACCAGCAGGATCCAGATATAAAGTTCACCATTGAACTCGAAAATAACAACAGTTTACCTTTCTTAGATGTTCTCATCGTCAAACTGGAAACTAGGTTTGACTTGAGTGTATACAGAAAGCCAAATCATAGTGATAGATATCTGAGATATGACTCTTATAACCACCCAATAGTAAACTAGTCTGTTGTCCATTCGTTGGTTGATCGAGCGTTTGTAGTGTGTTGTTCTGATTTTCAGCTGAAAGTTGAACTTGATCATATAAAAGATGAACTTTTTGGCAATGGCTACCCCCAACAAGTCATTGATAAGGTTATTTCCAGGAGAAAGATTAGCACAAAAACAAAGAGCTCTACCCCTAATAGTGAAGAAGATAAATTCTTTTTGTCATTACCTTATATTAAGGGTATTACTGACACTTTAAGCTCCAAACTCACTAAGCTTAGCTTTAAGGTGTTTTATCCTTCTAGAATGACCATCTCCTCCTTCTTAAACAAAGAAGGAGGAGTATATGAGATTCCTTGCAGTTGTGGTGATACATATATAGGTCGTACCAAGAGATCTCTACATCACCGATTAAAAAAACATGCTGATTCCATTGATGCCTGCCTTAAAAAGACAAAGCTTACGGAGGAGGATAGTTTTTCTGCACCATCATATTTTTGAAAACCCTTCTCATTCCATTGAGTTTGATCAGGCTCAATTTATTGCTGTTGTTCAACAATTTTCAGCCATCAATAAAGACAATGGAGAGTTCCGCATCAGCTAAATTTGGGAACTCATTACCCGTAGGCTAATAATTCAAACAAAACTCCACCCAACTTCTATAGACCCAATTTTTTTTTAGATCTACTAGGATAGCCGCCATCAACGCCTCTACCAAAATCTGGGCCATATTACAACTATAATTCTGGGTTCAGCTTATTATTAGTGTTGTTCTGTTATTTTAGTTTTATTTTATTTAGTTATTTTATATTCTGGCAAAAGACTTGAATTTGAGCCTGATGATGACAGGCACAGGTGCTGTCGAAATTATCGTTTGAAAAAATCAAGACCTGACATCCATATCTTAGGTAAGCTCATTACCATCTACCATTATAATGTAAAAGAGTCAGGTTGGCCTAAGAGAATATATGTTATGTAAATCGGAATGTTTACTTATGGGAAGATCCCCCCTGGATTCTGCTATGCCATTTTAATGGGTTAGGAAATGTTACATCAGAGGGAATTTTTTCATTTCGGAAGAAAACCGCCGTGGATTTGGCAACGCCCTGGATTCAGGCACACCCCACTTTTCAACGACAAACAGGTGTTAAGTAACGGCGAATATTTAAATTTGGTGAGAAACACCCCCCCCCTAATTTTAAAGACAACCTGTTTTGAAGGAACATCAGTTGTTACATCATGGGAATGTTTACATTTGGGAAGACGAGCCCACAAAATACAAGCGGTCCCTGTTTTAAACGGACACACCCCTAGATTCCCGTGAGAGCCCTGTTTTAAATGGACCTGCAATATAACCAGTTTCTTCAGAACCCGTGGGAGAACCCCGGCTTGTAACTGATTACTGCACACAAGTGGACGTTACGTAGTGACAGAACTATGTAGAAGAATTTCATTAAGACATTTCTTAGACATTTCGAGACATCTTTCTTCAAGATATTTCAAGGAATTTCAAGACATCTTTCTTCATGGCGTTTTAAGATGTTTTCTAAAATATTTTTCTTCAAGATGTTTCGAGACATCTCAAGACTTTTTTCAAGACGCTTTTAAACATTTTTTTAATTCTTATGCAACGGGGAATGTCTACGGATGACACATTCTAACGTTACCTCTTTTTCAGAGCTCGTGAGGGACCCCTGCTTGTAACTAAAAAAAGCACACACGTGGGATGTTACACAATATTTTTCTGAGATTTAATCTTCTTTCAATATGTTTTTCTTTATATTATAAAGATTTTTTTGTCTCCTTTAGAACTCGAAAGGCTATTTCCATCCAATGGAACAGTGCCTTAGAAACTTGGACCAGCAATGTATTTCCAATATTATTGCTTGGGCTAATACATTCTTGGAAATCACCATTGCACGCAAAGAAAGTCCTCTTTTTAGCGCATGCTAAAATGACGATTGCGTGAATCCTACAGCTGCGATAATTAACAAGCGAAGGGGGGGGGATCAATCAGTAGATATTGCCTACTTTGCTAACACATGGTCATTAAGTAAGGCTTTTCGAGAGAGTTACCAGATTATATTGAGGGTTGCTCGTAGCGTACTTTTTTAGTAATGATGGCGATTGGTACTAAAAGACGCTTAACCCTTTCAGGACCGCATTTATTTCTTGATGACAAATATTTTTTTTTCAGTTCGAAACTTGTTGACACTATTTTTTATTATTTTAGATATTTTTCCAAACACCCATTTCTTACCATTCATTCCACAGCGAAATGGGATCTCCAGATCCCGTCAGTCTATTAGCTACCAAATACACATTTGCTGAAAATTATTATTGTATTAAAAGAATGATGCTTTACAACAGCTTATCATCCAAAATTATTATTTATTCAAACATTTTAACTTCACTTTGTGTGATACTCAAGAAAGCAGTTTTTTTCCTTGTTGCAGCATAGAAAACCCCACAAGATCGACAATAACTGTTTGGACGAGATTCTTTCTTTTTACTTGCGCAGATTTCACAACGAGACCTGGAGCGTTCAGCTGACCAGACTGGTAAATGTGTTCCAACATTCCCTAGACGAACATCATCCGGTACACCGAAAGCTCCCTTCCTTCTTTTCATGTTCTGATTTCTATCAGTCACTAACGGAGATCCGGAACGAGGGCGTTCCTTTTTCGTTTCAATAGGTGGCTTCAAGGATAACTGTATTAAGCCTCTGGCTAATCTTCTTCTAAAGTCTATCAGTGGGATTTTGTCCCCTTCTGGCTTCATTACTTGATAATAAGCATATGCGTTTGTGATGGTCATATCCAAGAGACCAATGAACGACCTATGCCACCACTTATAGCCCTTTCGATTGTATCCGTAAATTCCACGCAACATGTCAGCCTGATTGACCCCTCCCATGTATTTGTTATAATCGCTGACCATTTTTGGACAAGATAAGGTCAATTTGGTTCCATCCTTTTTCTTCCTAGTAATTGTCGTCATCTTTAGTTGAGTGCCAATTGGACGCCAAAAAGACGCTTTTATTGTCTCTCCACTTCAATGCAACAATTTCTTGCTGAGAAACTCGCCAATCTGAATCACCTCTCTCCATCTTCTTGTACTCTATAAGCTCTGGGAAGTGCTTTCTTGTGTTCCTTATTGTCCCACACGCACGAAAACCTTTTTTTTCAAGTAGTACAATAATTCAATCGAAGTGAAATAATTGTCAAAATACACCATGTGGTGTTTGGACGCGAGGGGAGCAGTTAATTCGACAACTACTCTCCCTCCTAATCCCAATTGCGCCTGTACGGATGCTTCTTCTTTCTTTCCTTGATAGATTTAAAATCTGTAAATGTAGGCAGACATACATGTAATGCACCAGATTTTATATCCTCGCTTTATGGGTTTCATAGGGTTATATTGCTTCTTACTGGATCTACCCTTAAATAATATCATACTCTCATCAACTGAGAGAGCCTCTTTCTCATTCCAAGCACCTGAGAACTGTATGTTCAGCTTTTCAGTCAACGGTAGAATCTTGAATAGCTTGTCCTTACTCCCTTCGGGTATTGCATGGTTGTCATTGAGATGGATAAATCGTCGAATTTGGCAAAATCTGTTTCTAGTCATGCTCTTACATATAGCTGGGACCTGTACATCGTCAGAGCTCTCCCAGTACATTTTCATGTCTGGGACTGTATGGTATGACATGATTATGTCGATGCCTAGGAAACCCAAGAGTTCAGTCACAGTTAAGGTCTTGAAGATATTGGCAGAAGCTAATTTATCTATCTTTTGCTGGGAGTACAGGTTAGTTTGCTCAACAATCTGATCTAGTAACTTCCTGTTCCACAACTGAAGGAAGAAGTCTGTTGGTGTGCTACAATCATCAAAACGGTCACATTTTGGTCCACTTTCTTCCGAATGCGTTCCCATAGTTGGGGCTGCCAAAATTCGTTTCTTCCATTTGGGTAAAAGCATATCTAAAGAAGAATTTTTGTTTGCAGTTTTCATGGCAATAGAAGAGGTAGATGTGACAGCTGAAGATCTAACAGCTCTTATGGTAAGCTTTGCAGGGCTCCTCTCAAACTTAGTACCAACTGGAATTGCCATTGGTATGGTTTGAGCTCGGCTGTTTGGGAGCAATTTGGAGTTAGGTGCTGCTGTATTACTTTTTGGTTCTTCAGAACCAATCTCTGGTATTAAAACTGCATCCAGCACTTCAATGCTGAGGCCAGACTCAGGCAAGACGCCTTGATCATCGGAGAGGTCGCAATCTGACTCTAATTCTGTGTCCGAGTCATAGTCAGAAGGCAATTCGTCTAGTAAAGTTGAAAGATTTCTGGGGCTATTTTCTTCTTCATGTTCTGAAAAAAGACATTCTGTAACTAAACACAAGGGATGCATACAGGTTCCACTAGTCTATCTTGTACAAGGTAAGAAACCCTTGTAATAATGTACACAACAATTAAGGTAAGGTAATGCATGATATTGTATTTTGATTTTAAGAAAAAAGATTAATAAATGACATTAATAAGATAGAGAAATATATAGGGAAATATTAATATAAAAAAATAAGCTTAATAAATAGTAATATGTAAATATATCTAAACATTAAAAATTAAGAAATAATGAATAAATATAAAAAGTGCACCAGTAAACAACAAAATAATATAGGGAAATAATAATAAAGACGAAAAAGTTATTAAAAACAACATTAATGAATTATAAAATAAAAAACAAGATTTTCTAAGCAAAGGATTCTCCTGCAAAATGGCAGACTCTTGAAAATTGAGGAGGGAAAAGGGGCTCAATATATTTCTAAGAAATGAAATGCCAAGAAGGGTTATTTTTCCGAGAAGATACAAAAAAGGTAACAATAAAAATCTAAAGCAGTGACGGATCCAGGAGAGGGGGGCGCGCGCCCCCCTTAAACGGTCTAAAGTAGTGGATTTTACTTAATTAACGCAGGTTTGCGTTAATTAAACTTGCTCCTAATGCTAATGCAAGTTTGTCGTATCAACCTATTTTGCGCCCCCCCCCCCTAAAAAACCCTGGATCCACCACTGATCTAAGGGGACAGACAAATACATGGTGCGTTCCCCTCTGCCCCATCTACTATTGCTCAGGTATCTTGCTATATATTAGCTAGTTTTAAAAAGATCTTATGTCACTAATTGTGCAAAAACAGATCAAAAACACACTTCACTTAATAAGTACTGTTACTGACTGACGGGACCTTGGGGTCCCAGAGCAAAACAGTTCTGTTATCCCAAACCAAGGAAAAATGACCCGATTTCATGTAACGCACACTATAAATCAGTTTCTATTAAATGCGGAAAAAAATCGCATTTACCTACCTATATCACAACAACCAAAATACTTAATTGCAAAATAAGATATTTTCCTGTCTAACTTTGGTACGTATGACAAATTTACTGATTATGTCACACAATTTTTATCCAATTTTTACAGGTGAATGACGTATTAATCTAATCGTCTCTGAAAGGAGTATTGGACAGCAACTATAATATCTCATTATTTTCAATCCGAGATGCCAAATCCAGCTTTTATTCAGTCGGGACCTGTAAATCCCGTCGGTCCCGAAAGGGTTAAAAAGTGTAAATGTAATTGTAATGTTATAGAATATTTTTATAGAAAGTGTTTTCGTAGAAACTTCAAAAAGGCCTGATTCGATTAAAAATTCAGCAGTCTAGTGGCCTTTTTAATGGCCGAGAGAAATTGGAGGGCCACTACCCCCCTCCTCCCCCCTTTTACGCCCACCATTTCAACAAACACATTAAATTAAAATTTTGAGACAGAAATTTTGTTCAACGTGTTGAAAGGTCAAAAAATTATGCCTTTGAGGATGACACTCCTCCTAAAGTCCTCAGGTCAAGGGTTGTAAGTTATGCCCTGGTAGTGGTACCTGGTAGGGTTGCCTGGTATGTGGAAGTTGTACCAATCATACAACTACGATAAATCAGTATCAATAAATAAATGAAACCCAAAACAAACAGAAATTAAAATAAGTCAAACTCAAATCAAGTAGAAATTAATCTGAGTAGGGTTCTAAACCCTATGCCTTCTAAAAGCCAGAATATAATTTGTAGTTTACTGAAAAAAAATTATTTTAAATGTATTCACTTTTATAACTTAAAGAAAACAAAAATTAATTAATATATGAAGGAATAGAAATCAGCATATGTATATTAAACTGACATTGCAAATTATTTCAGTAAATTCATTCGAATTTTTTTCAGTAAAGTACAAACTATATTCTGGCTTTTAGAAAGTATACGGTTAAGAACCCTACTCAGATTAATGTCTGCTCATTTTGAGTTTGACTAGTTTTAATTTCTGTTTGTTTTGGGTTTAATTTATCTATTGACACTGATATGTGGTAGTTGTATGCTTAATAAATTATTTGATTCTATTTTTGTTCATTTTTGGTTTAATGGAGTTCTTTACATTTTTTGAAAAACTTTTTTTGTGCAAAAAGTTTTTTGGATTAATCATTAAAAAAGTCAAAGAAAAAAGTTTTGATAATGTTAAAAGTTTTGACTCAAAACTTTGGAATATTATCTAAACTTGTTTACTTGACTTTTTTAACTAAGATAATGAGCCACTTCCTTCTTAGAGTGCTTCACCATGAATTGTTTGACTGTTATTTTAATTCAAAAATAAAAAGTCTTTATGAAGAGTAGGATTTTAAACTTAGTTTTCTCTATACACAGAGAAATCGTAATTTTACTTAAAGGGTATAGTGGACCATGAACACAGTGAACATAAAAGCAAATGCAAAACAACGCATTTTCATTAAAAGTCCTTAAGAAATACTTTTTTATATGGCTTAAATTTATCTCCAACGAGATTAGGCGAAATTTGAAGAGAAAATATAATTCAAATGTGCGCATGTCAAGTTAGGTTGCAAAGTACTGTCCCAGAGAAACACGGCACTTTCGCTAAAAGCTCTTAGTAGCACTTAAATTTACCTCTAACAGGGTTATGTGAAATTTGATGATAAAATATTATTGAAATGTGCGCTTGTCAACTGGGGGTGCATAATCCCCAAAAGAAACGCGTTATTTTCGTTAAAAGCTCTTAATAGGGATTAAATCTAGTAACAGCCCCCTTCCCACCTTGGAATTGCCTGCTAGTACCCGCGTCTTTCTTTAATTCAAGCATGTTTTTCAATATATTTCATCCTATCAACAATTTTCAGCCATCAATAAAGACAATGGAGAGTTCCGCATCAGCTAAATTTGGGAACCCATTACCCGTAGGCTAATAATTCAAACAAAACTCCACCCAACTTCTATAGATCCAATTTTTTTTTAGATCTACTAGGATAGCCGCCATCAACGCCTCTACCAAAATCTGGGCCATATTACAACTATAATTCTGGGTTCAGCTTATTATTAGTGTTGTTCTGTGATTTTAGTTTTATTTTATTTAGTGATTTTATATTCTGGCAAAAGACTTAAATTTGAGCCTAATGATGACAGGCACAGGTGCTGTCGAAATTATCGTTTGAAAAAATCAAGACCTGACATCCATATCTTAGGTAAGCTCATTACCATCTACCATTATAATGCATAAGAGTCAGGTTGGCCTAAGAGAATATATGTTATGTAAATCGGAATGTTTACTTATGGGAAGATCCCCCCTGGATTCTGCTATGCCATTTTAATGGGTTAGGAAATGTTACATCAGAGGGAATTTTTTCATTTCGGAAGAAAACCGCCGTGGATTTTGCAACGCCCTGGATTCAGGCACACCCCACTTTTCAACGGCAAACAGGTGTTAAGTAATGGCGAATATTTAAATTTGGTGAGAAACACCCCCCCCTAATTTTAAAGACAACCTGTTTTGAAGGAACATCAGTTGTTACATCATGGGAATGTTTACATTTGGGAAGACGAACCCACAAAATACAAGCGGTCCCTGTTTTAAACGGACACACCCCTAGATTCCCGTGAGAGCCCTGTTTTAAATGGACCTGGAATATAACCAGTTTCTTCAGAACCCGTGGGAGAACCCCCGCTTGTAACTGATTACTGCACACAAGTGGACGTTACGTAGTGACAGAACCATGTAGAAGATTTTCATTAAGACATTTCTTAGACATTTCGAGACATCTTTCTTCAAGATATTTCAAGGAATTTCAAGACATCTTTCTTCATGGTGTTTCAAGATGTTTTCTAAAATATTTTTCTTCAAGATGTTTCGAGACATCTCAAGACTTTTTTCAAGACGCTTTTAAACATTTTTTTAATTCTTATGCAACGGGGAATGTCTACGGATGACAAATTCTAACGTTACCTCTTTTTTCAGAGCTCGTGAGGGACCCCTGCTTGTAACTCAAAAAAGCACACACGTGGGATGTTACACAATATTTTTCTGAGATTTAATCTTCTTTCAATATGTTTTTCTTTATATTATAAAGATTTTTTTGTCTCCTTTAGAACTAGAAAGGCTATTTCCATCCAATGGAACAGTGCCTTAGAAACTTGGACCAGCAACGTATTTCCAATATTATTGCTTGGGCTAATACATTCTTGGAAATCACCTCTGCACGCAAAGAAAGTCCTCTTTTTAGCGCATGCTAAAATGACGATTGCGTGAATCCTACAGCTGCGATAATTAAAAAGCGAAGGGGGGGGGGGGATCAATCAGTAGATATTGCCTAATTTGCTAACACATGGTCATTAAGTAAGGCTTTTCGAGAGTGTTACCAGATTATATTGAGGGTTGCTCGTAGCGTACTTTTTTAGTAATAATGGCGATTGGTACTAAAAGACGCTTAACCCTTTCAGGACCGCATTTATTTCTTGATGACAAATATTTTTTTTTCAATTCGAAACTTGTTGACACTATTTTTTATTATTTTTAGATATTTTTCCAAACACCCATTTCTTACCATTCATTCCACAGCGAAATGGGATCTCCAGATCCCGTCAGTCTATTAGCTACCAAATACACATTTGCTGAAAATTATTATTGTATTAAAAGAATGATGCTTTACAACAGCTTATCATCCAAAATTATTATTTATTCAAACATTTTAACTTCAATTTGTGTGATACTCAAGAAAGCAGTTTTTTTCCTTGTTGCAGCATAGAAAACCCCACAAGATCGACAATAACTGTTTGGACGAGATTCCTTCTTTTTACTTGCGCAGATTTCACAACGAGACCTGGAGCGTTCAGCTGACCAGACTGGTAAATGTGTTCCACAATTCCCTAGACGAACATCATCCGGTACACTGAAAGCTCCCTTCCTTCTTTTCATGTTCTGATTTCTATCAGTCACTAACGGAGATCCGGAACGAGGGCGTTCCTTTTTCGTTTCAATAGGTGGCTTCAAGGATAACTGGATTAGGCCTCTGGCTAATCTTCTTCTAAAGTCTATCAGTGGGATTTTGTCCCCTTCTGGCTTCATTACTTGATAATAAGCATATGCGTTTGTGATGGTCATATCCAAGAGACCAAAGAACAACCTATGCCACCACTTATAGCCCTTTCGATTGTATCCGTAATTTCCACGCAACATGTCAGCCTGATTGACCCCTCCCATGTATTTTTTATAATCACTGACCATTTTTGGACAAGATAAGGTCAATTTGGTTCCATCCTTTTTCTTCCTAGTAATTGTCGTCATCTCAGTTGAGTGCCAATTGGACGCCAAAAGACGCTTTTATTGTCTCTCCACTTCAATGCAACAATTTCTTGCTGAGAAAGTCGCCAATCTGAATCACCTCTCTCCATCTTCTTGTACTCTATAAGCTCAAGGAAGTGCTTTCTTGTGTTCCTTATTGTCCCACACGCACGAAAACCTTTTTTTTCAAGTAGTACAATAATTCAATCGAAGTGAAATAATTGTTAAAATACACCATGTGGTGTTTGGACGCGAGGGGAGCAGTTAATTCGACAACTACTCTCCCTCCCAATCCCAATTGCGCCTGTACGGATGCTTCTTCTTTCTTTCCTTGATAGATTTCAAATCTGTAAATGTAGGCAGACATACATGTAATGCACCAGATTTTATATCCTCGCTTTATGGGTTTCATAGGGTTATAGTGCTTCATACTGGATCTACCCTTAAATAATATCATACTCTCATCAACTGAGAGAGCCTTTGCCTCATTCCAAGCACCTGAGAACTGTATGTTCAGCTTTTCAGTCAACGGTCGAATCTTGAATAGCTTGTCCTTACTCCCTTCGGGTATTGCATGGTTGTCATTGAGATGGATAAATCGTCGAATTTGGCAAAATCTGTTTCTAGTCATGCTCTTACACATAGCTGGGACCTGTACACCGTCAGAGCTCTCCCAGTACATTTTCATGTCTGGGACTGTATGGTATGACATGATTATGTTGATGCCTAGGAAATCCAAGAGTTCAGTCACAGTTAAGGTCTTGAAGATATTGACAGAAGCTAATTTATCTATCTTTTGCTGGGAGTACAGGTTAGTTTGCTCAACAATCTGATCTAGTAACTTCCTGTTCCACAACTGAAGGAAGAAGTCTGTTGGTGTGCTACAATCATCAAAAAAGTCACATTTTGGTCCACTTTCTTCCGAATGCGTTCCCATAGTTGGGGCTGCCAAAATTCGTTTCTTCCATTTGGGTAAAAGCATATCTAAAGAAGAATTTTCGTTTGCAGTCTTCATGGCAATAGAAGAGGTAGATGTGACAGCTGAAGATCTAACAGCTCTTATGGTAAGCTTTGCAGGGCTCCTATCAAACTTAGTACCAACTGGAATTGCCATTGGTATGGTTTGAGCTCGGCTGTTTGGGAGCAATTTGGAGTTAGGTACTGCTGTATTACTTTTTGGTTCTTCAGAACCAATCTCTGGTATTAAAACTGCATCCAGCACTTCAATGCTGAGGCCAGAATCAGGCAAGACGCCTTGATCATCGGAGAGGTCGCAATCTGACTCTAATTCTGTGTCCGAGTCATAGTCAGAAGGCAATTCGTCTAGTAAAGTTGAAAGATTTTCTGGGGCTATTTTCTTCTTTATGTTCTGAAAAAAGACATTCTGTAACTAAACACAAGGGATGCATACAGGTTCCACTAGTCTATCTTGTACAAGGTAAGAAACCCTTGTAATAATGTACATAACAATTAAGGTAAGGTAATGCATGATATTGTATTTTGATTTTAAGAAATAAGATTAATAAATGACATTAATAAAATAGAGAAATATATAGGGAAACATTAATATAAAAAAATAAGCTTAATAAATAATAATATGTAAATAAATCTAAACATTAAAAATTAAGAAATAATGAATAAATATAAAAAGTGCACCAGTAAACAACAAAATAATATAGGGAAATAATAATAAAGATGAAAAAGTTATTAAAAACAACATTAATGAATTATAAAATAAAAAACAAGATTTTCTAAGCAAAGGATTCTCCTGCAAAATTGCAGACTCTTGAAAATTGAGGAGGGAAAAGGGGCTCAATATATTTCTAAGAAATGAAATGCCAAGAAAGGTTATTTTTCCGAGAAGATACAAAAAAGGTGACAATAAAAATCTAAAGCAGTGACGGATCCTGGCGAGGGGGGCGCGCGCCCCCCTAAAACGGTCTAAAGTAGTGTATTTTACTTAATTAACGCAGGTTTGCGTTAATTAAACTTGCTCCTAATGCTAATGCAAGTTTGTCGTATCAACCTATTTTGCGCCCCCCCCCCCCCCCCTAAAAAACCCTGGATCCACCACTGATCTAAGGGGACAGACAAATACATGGTGCGTTCCCCTCTGCCCCATCTACTATTGCTCAGGTATCTTGCTATATATTAGCTAGTTTTAAAAGATCTTATGTCACTAATTGTGCAGAAACAGATCAAAAACACACTTCACTTAATAAGTACTGTTACTGACTGACGGGACCTTGGGGTCCCAGAGCAAAATAGTTCTGTTATCCCAAATCTAGGAAAAATGACCCGATTTCATGTAACGCACACTATAAATCAGTTTCTATTAAATGCGGAAAAAAAATCGCATTTACCTACCTATATAACAACAACCAAAATGCTTAATTGCAAAATAAGATATTTTCCTGTCTAACTTTGGTACGTATGACAAATGTCACACAATTTGTATCCAATTTTTACAGGTGAATGACGTATTAATCTAATCGTCTCTGAAAGGAGTATTGGACAGCAACTATAATATCTCATTATTTTCAATCCGAGATGCCAAATCCAGCTTTTATTCAGCCGGGACCTGTAAATCCCGTCGGTCCCGAAAGGGTTAAAAAGTGTAAATGTAATTGTAATGTTATTAGTGGTAAATTTAATCCCCATTACGAGCTTTTAACGAAAATACCGCATTTGTTTGGGGCAAAACTATGCAATCCTAATTCAAAAAGTCCACATTTGAATAATATTTTCTCTTCAAATTTCATATAAGCCTTTTAGAGGTAAATTTAAGTCCTATTAAGAGCTTTTAACAAAAATATCGCAATTCTTTGGGACAGGACTATGCACTTCCACATGACAGATGCATATTTGAATAAAATTTTCTCTTCAAATATCAAATAATCTCGTAAGCCACATTAAAAGTTATTTCTGAAGGGATTTTAATGAAAATGTGTCGTATTTTCTTTGGATCCATGTTCACAACATTCATAGTCAACTATACCGTTTAAGTATAAGAAAGATTTCTCTGCGTATAGAGATAACCAAGTCTGAAATCCTATTCTGGATCAAGATTTTTGATTTATAAATTTAAATAATAGTCCAACAATTCATGGTGAATAACTATAAGTAAGTGATGGCTCATTTTTATTGCTAAAAAAGTCAAAGAAACAAGTTTTTATAATCTTATAGAGTTTTGACAACAAGCAATCCTTCAAAAAATCAGCAGAAATATTTTTCATTTCGCATTTGCTTCAATGTTCACAATTTTCATGTGCCACTTTACCGTTAAGTTATAGTACAATTTCTCTGCGTATACAGAAAACTAAGTCTGAAAATCCTACTCTGCATCGCGACTTTTGAACTACAAATCGAAATAACAGTCCAACGTTATGAACAGTCAACCATGGCGACGTACTTTAAGTAGTGGCTCATTCTTCGAGTTAAAAAGTCAAAGAAACAAGTTTTGATAATCATCAAATATTTTGACAATAAGAAATGCTTCAAAAGAAGCAGTCAATTAGTGTTTATTTTGTATTTGCGTCCATGTTCACAACATGGTCCCCTATATCGTTTAAGTAAAAATAAAATTTATCTGCGTAAAAAGAAAACCATGTTTGGAACTCCTTGTCTGTATCAAGACTTTTGATTTATGAATCGAAATAATAATCCAACTATTGGTGGTGAAGAACTGTATGTCAGTATTGGCTTACTCTTATAGTTAAAAAAGTCAAAGAAAAAAAAATTGATATTCTTTTAAAATTTGACAATAAGCAATGCTTGAAAAGAAACAGTCGTATAGTTTTTATTTTGTATTTGCTTCTATTTTCACAACGTTTATGGTCCACTTTACCGTTTAAGTAAAAGTGCAATTTCGAAGCGTGCGGTATACAATAAAAACGTGTTAGAAAATGAAACCCTGCTTCAGAACTTTTGATTTATTAATTGAAATAACTGTCCAACAATTCGTGGTGATAAACTGTAAGTAAATAGCTGCTCATTCTAATAGCTAAAACAGCCAAAGAAAAGGTTTTGATAATCCTTATGAATCGAAGATTATGAATCGAAATATTGATTCATGAATCAAAATAATAGTCCAACAATTCGTGGTGATGATATGGAAGTAAGTACTGGCTTATTCTTATAATGAAAAAAGGAAAAAAAAGTTTTGATAATCTTCTAAAGGTTTAAAAACAAGCAACGTTTAAAAAAAACAGCCGTATAGCGTTTATTTTGTATTCGCTTCTATATTCACAACTTTAATGGTCTACTTCACCGTTTAAGCATGATTTCTATGCGTATACAGAAAACCAAGTTTGGAAATACCACTCTGCATCAAGTCTTTGATACATGAATCGTAAGAATAGTCCAACAATTCATGGCGACAAACTGTAAGCAAGTAGTGGCTCATTCTTATAGTTAAAAAAGTAAAAAAAGACAAGTTTTGATAATATTCAAAAGTTTTGAAAATAAGAAATACTTCAATAGAAACAGCCGTTTAGTGTTTATTTTTTATTTAGTTCTATTTTAACAACGTTCATGGTCCATTTTACAGTTTAAGTTAAAGTACGATTTCTCTGCGTATACATAAAACAAAGTTCAGAAATCCTATACAGAAAACCAAGTTTGGAATTCCTACTCTGCATCAAGACTTTTGATATATGAATCGTAATAATAGTCCAACAATTCATGGTGACGAACTGTAAGTAAGTAGTGGCTCATTTTTATAGTTAAAAAAGTAAAAAAAGACAAGTTTTGATAATATTCAAAAGTTTTGACAATAAGTAATGCTTCAATTGAAACAGACGTTTAGTGTTTATTTTGTATTTAGTTGTATCTTAGCAACGTTCATGGTCCACTTTACCGTTTAAGTTAAAGTACGATTTTTCTGCGTATACATAAAACAAAATTCGGAAATCCTACTCTGCCAAAAGACTTTTGATTTATAAATCGGAATAATAGTCCAACAATTCAGGATGTCTAACTGTAAGTAAGTATTAGCTCACTCTTATAGTGAAAAACGGAAAAGAAACAAGTTTTGATAATCTTCTAAAGTTTTGACAAAAAGAAATATTTCAGAAGAATCAACCGTTTAGCATTTATTTTGTCTTTGCTTCTATTTTCACAACGTTCATGGTCGAAATTACCGTTTAAGTAAAAGTAGGATTTTTCTGCATATAAAGAAAACCAATTATGGAAATCATACTCTGCATCAAGACATAGGATTTACGAATCAAAATAATATGCCACCAACTCGTGTTGATGAACTAGGAGTGAATAGTGTTTCATTCTTATAGTTAAAAAAGTCAGAGAAACAAGTTTTAAAAATCTTCTGAAGTTTCGAAAACAAGTAATGCTTCACAAGAAACAGCCGTAGAGTTTCTTATTTTGTATTTGCTACAATGTTCACAACGTTCACGGTCCATTTTACTGTTAAAGTAAAAGTAAAATTTCTCTGCGTATAGAGAAAACCAAGTTTGAAAATCCTACTTTGCATCAAGAGATCAAGATTTATTAACCGAAATAATAGTCAAACAATTCGTGTTGATGAACTGTAAGCAAGTAGTGGCTCATTTTTATCATAATCAGCGCAATAGCGCAGCCTAAGTAAAGAACGATGTTGGCACAATGTATTATTTGTTTTTTCCTTTAGATCTTGGCACTTCCTATCGAATGAGTTGTCGTAGAAACTTGGGAAGGGATCATTCGATTGGAAATTGGAGTAACTAGTACCCTTTTTAATAGTCAAAAGTGATTGGAAGGCAACTAACACCCCTTCCACGCCCACCATTTCCTCAACACATCCAATCAGAATTTTGAGATAACCATTTTGTTCAACGCAGTTAAACGATCTGGAAATTACGTCTTTGAGGAGGACGGTACCACATCAGCCGTCAGGGCAAGGGTTGTAAGTTATGCCCTGGGGCAAACAAGGTATTTATAGAAGGCGTTGTCGTAAAAACTTCAAAAAAGGATCATTTTATTGGAAATTCAAATGGCTAGTGGCCGCTTTAACAGTCGGAAGTGATTGAGGGCAACTAATCCTCGTCTCACATCCATCATTTCCCTAACAGATCCAATCGAAATGTTGAGATACATATTTGTTTCAAAGTAGTTGGAAGATCTGGAAATTATGTTTTGGAGGAGGAAACTCTCCCACAGCCCTCAATATATGGATCATAAGTTATTCCCCGGGGCATACAAAATTATGTCCTTAAAAAATTTCAACTTTAGCGTACAGAGTGAGGTGTTGACGAGGGGCCAAACCCCCTTATGTACGTAATAATTTATGTTCTTTTTAACAGAAATTAAAACCATATAAGTTATTATAGAAATTGTTGTCATAGAAACTTCAAAAACTGCCATTCTATAGGAAATTCAAAGAGCTAGTAGCCTTTTCAATAGTTGAAAGTGATTGGAAGGTAACTAACCCCCCTCTGAATCCACCATTTTCCCAAATGCATCCAATCAAAATTTTTAGATAGAAATTTTGTTCAACGTAGTTGAGAGGTCAGAAAATTATGTCTTTGAGGATGACCCTCCCCCCACAGCCCTCAGTATATAAGGTTTTTACAGAAAGCGTTGTCGTAAAAACTTCAAAAAGGGCTCACTCAATTGTAAATTGAAAGGGCTAGTGTCGTTTTTAATAGTTGAAAGTAATTGGAGGGCAACTATCCCCCTCTCCCGCCCATTTTTCTCCCAAACACATGCAATCAAAATTTTGAGATATCGATTTTATAACGTAGTTAAAAGTTCTGGAAATTAGGTCTTTGAGGATGATAATTCCCTCAGAGTTCTAAGGGCAAGGGTTTTAAATTATACCCTGGGGAAATATAAGGTTTTTATAAAAAGTGTTGTCGTAAAAATTTCCAAAAGAGCTCATTCGATTGGAAATTGAAAGGGCTAGTGGCAAGGGTTGTAACCCCCAGGGTATTGAGGGCCACTAATACCCCTCTTACGCCCATAATTTCTACAAACACCTCCAGTCCAAATTTTGAAAATAGAATTTTGTTTAACGTAGTTGAAAGGTCCGGAAACTATGTCTTTGAGGATGACACTCCCCCTAGAGCCCTCAGGGTAAGGGTTGTAAGTTATTCCCTGGGGGCATATAGGGTTTGTATATAAAGTGTTGTAGTAGAAACTTCAATAAAACTCATTTGATTGGAAATTGAAATGGCTAGTTCCATTTTTAATAGTCGAAAGGTATTGGAGAGCAGCTAACCCCCTACTCATGTCCATCATTTTCCAAAACACATCCAATAAAAATTTTTAGTTAGGCATTATTCAACGTAGTTTAAAATTCTGCGAATTCTGTCTTTGAGGATGACAAACCCCCCAAACCCCTCAGGGCAAGGGTTGTAAGCTATGCCCTGGGGACATTAATATTTTTATAGAAAGTGTTTTCGTAGAAACTTCAAAAAAGGGCTGATTCGATTAAAAATTCAGCAGTCTAGTGGCCTTTTGAATGGTCGAGAGAAATTGGAGGGCCACTATCCCCCCCCCTTTTACGCCCACCATTTCAACAAACACATTCAATTAAAATTTTGAGACAGAAATTTTGTTCAACGTGTTGAAAGGTCCGAAAATTATGCCTTTGAGGATGACGCTCCTCCTAAAGCCCTCAGGGCAAGGGTTGTAAGTTATGCCCTGGTAGTGGTACCTGGTAGAGTTGCCTGGTATGTGGAAGTTGTACCAATCATACAACTACCATAAATCAATATCAATAAATAAATGAAACCAAAAATAAACAGAAATTAAAATAAGTCAAACTCAAATCAAACAGAAATTATTCTGAGTAGGGTTCTAAACCCTATGCCTTCTAAAAGCCAGAATATAATTTGTAGGTTACTGAAAAAAATTATTTTAAATGTATTCACTTTTATAACTTAAAGAAAACAAAAACTAATTAATATTTTAAGGAATAGAAATCAGCATATGTATATTAAACTGACAATGCAAATTATTTTAGTAAATTCATTCGAATTTTTTCAGTAAATTACAAAATATATTCTGGCTTTTAGAAAGCATGCGGTTAATAACTTAACTCAGATTAATGTCTGCTCATTTTGAGTTTGACTAGTTTTAATTTCTGTTTGTTTTGGGTTTAATTTATCTATTGATACTGATGTTTGGTAGTTGTATGCTTGATAAATTATTTGATTCTATTTTTGTTCATTTTTGGTTTAATGGAGTTCTTTACATTTTTTGAAAATTTTTTTTTGTGCAAAAAGTTTTTTGGATTAATCATTAAAAAAGTCAAAGAAAAAAGTTTTGATAATGTTAAAAGTTTTGACTCAAAACTTTGGAAGATTATCTAAACTTGTTTACTTGACTTTTTTAACCAAGATAATGAGCCACTTCCTTCTTAGAGTTCTTCACCATGAATTGTTTGACCGTTATTTTAATTCAAAAATCAAAAGTCTTTATGAAGAGTAGGATTTTAAACTTAGTTTTCTCTATACACAGAGAAATCGTACTTTTACTTAAAGGGTATAGTGGAACATGAACACAGTGAACATAAAAGCAAATACAAAGCTACGCATTTTCATTAAAAGTCCTTAAGAAATACTTTTTTATATGGCTTAAATTTATCTCCAACGAGATTAGGCGAAATTTGAAGAGAAAATATAATTCAAATGTGCGCATGTCAAGTTAGGTTGCAAAGTACTGTCCCAGAGAAACACGGCACTTTCGCTAAAAGCTCTTAGTAGCACTTAAATTTACCACTAACAGGGTTATGTGAAATTTGAGGATAAAATATTATTGAAATGTGCGCTTGTCAACTGGGGGAGCATAATCCCCAAAGAAACGCGTTATTTTCGTTAAAAGCTCTTAATAGGGCTTAAATTTTGATCTAATAACAGCCCCCTCCCCACCTTGGAATTGCCTGCTAGTACCCCCGTCTTTCTTTAATTCAAGCATGTTTTTGCATATATTTTATCCTATATCAGGCCTTTTCATGTTTTGATTTTGCCATTTGGTGTGTTTTAAGTGATTCTTCTATGATTTCAAAATTTCATAGCATTTTTTATCAATAAATTTTGTATTTACAATATTATGCGTCTTTTTAGATTCCATGTTACTTGGGGAATCTTCAATATACAAACATTTAGACCATTAAGGCGTCTTGTAGCCCCCTCACCTTTATTACTAAAAAATACGCTATGAGCAACCCGCAATATTATCTGGTAACACTCTCTAAAATCATTACTTAATTAGCAGGTGATAGAAAACATGGCAATATCTAGTGATCGATTTTCCCCCTCTGCGTGTCAATTATCACGGCCGTAGGATATTATTATCCTACGATAATAATGTGTGCTTGTCAACTGGGGGTGCATAATCCCCAAAGAAACACGGTAATTTCGTTAAAAGCTTTCGTTAAACATTTCGTTAAAATATACACGGTATATTTCGTTTAAATCTAATAACAACCCCCACCTTGGAATTGCCTGCTAAGACCCCCATATTTATTTAATTCACTGATGTTTTTGCATATATTTAATCCTATGTCAGACCTTTTCATGTTTTGTTTTTTCCATTTGCTGAGTTTTAAGTGATTCTTCTGTGGTTTAAAATTTTTTAGCATTTTTTATAAATAAATTTTGTTTTTACAATGTTATGTGTCTTTTTAGATTCATTATGCTTGGGGAATCTTCAATATGCAAACATTTACTTGATTTAGGCGTCTTGTAGTCCCCCTTGCCTTTATTACTAAAAAAATACGCAAAGGTTATTTCCTAGATTATATTAGCGAAACCGTAACATCAGTAATATATTGCTTGTCCACGTGTCTAGGGCACTTTTCCATTGGATGGAAATGGCCTTCCGAGTCCTAATAGGGGCAAAAATCATAGAAACAAAAAAATCATAGAATATAAGATGTCATTCGAGTCCTAATAGGAGCAAAAATCATAGAATATAAGGGCCCCCTGTGAAAAAGGTATTGAAACAAAAATTAAGTCTCAAAAAGTATTATCTAACAACCCACGCATGTGCCGTGCTCAATTACAAGTGGGTGTCCCCCACGAGCTCTGAAGAAACAATTCACGTTAGAATATCTCATCCGTAAACATTCCCATTGCATAAAAATTAAAGAAATGTTAAAAAAATGTCAAAAATTAAAAAAAGTCTTGACATGTCTCAAAACTTCTCGAAGAAAAATGACTGAGAAAAATCTTGAAGAGAGATGTCTTGAAAAGACGTCTTAGAAAAGATGTTTGAAAAAAATTCCTCTGCTTAACACTTTCATTACGTAGCGCCAACTTGTGTGCAGTGCTCAGTTACAGACGGGGGTCCCCCTGGATTTTGAAGAAACAAGTCACGTTATAATGTGTCATCCGTACACATTTCCTATTACAAAAGAATTAAAAAAATGTTGGAAAACGTCATGGAAAAAAAAATCTTAATAAAATTCTCCTGCTTGGCGCTGTCATTAGGTAACACCCATGTGTGTGCCTTGCTCAGTTACAAGCAGGAGTCCCCCTTGGGCTTAGGAGAAACATGTCTTAATAAAATTCCCCTGCTTGACTAGTGGACTCTAACATGTCCTATTAGGTATTAATTTTATAGCTTAATATTCCCTATGCCGTAACATTTGCATCACTTAGAAAACATTTCCTATTAAATAACATGCAAAGTAAACATTCTACTCTCAACTCCAATCACATAGGTAAACGTTACCTATTTCGTAAGATACACCTGCGTCTCTTAGTTTCCATATGGTGTAAGTAATACCTGCTCTCGTGATCGGTTGTATTTTGGGTTCACTTAAAACAAGGCTGTCACAAGATTCTGAGGGTAGGTCCGTTTAAACCAGGGTCCACTTGAATTACAAGGATTTGTTTTCCCAAATGTAAACATTCTCATTACGTAACACCTGCTGTCCTTTTGAAAAAAATGTGTCTTTAAAACCAGGGGGGTGTATCTCCCCAAATGTAAACATTCGCTGTGACGTAACACCTGTTGTCCGTTTAAAATAGGGGTGTGCCTTAATCCAGGGCGCTGCAGACTCAAGGGGGGGGGGTCTGTCTTGCCAAAAGTAAAAATTTCCTGAGATGTAACAGCTGCTAACTCATTGAGACAGGGCCTTTCAGAATCCAGAATGATGTGTCTTCCCAAATGTGAACATTCCCAATTACATAATAGCTGTTGATCGTTTATAACAGGGCTCTCGTGGAATGACGGGGGGTGTCTTCCAAAATGTTAACATTCCATGTGATGTAACACCCCCATCTCTTAGTTTTCCCCGATGACTTAACTAACACCTGCTGTCCATTTAAAGAGGGGTCCTTTTAAAATCCAGGGGTGTGTCTCCCCAAAAGTAAGCATTCCTTGTGACGTAATATGCACCTGCTCTTATGGAATGACGGGTACTGCTTGTATTGCTGGATAGTATTCCGTTTAAAAGTAGGGATAGGGCACCGTTCAAAAGTTTGGATAGGGCACCGTTTTAAGTTATTAATGTGATACTACTTATACATCAATCTTTTTCCACAAACTGATTCAAGCTATTATCCTCAATATATTTCACTCAAGAGTATCTTATTTCTTTCAAAAGACATTCCGAGGAAACTTTCCCAGCTTATGCAAATGACTAATACCAAAACAAAAACTTGATTGCAGGCAAAATAAAATATAATAACAAATAGTTGTCAGTGGTGTATACTTTATTAGAACTTCGAACGTATGTTTAAATAATTTGTATAAGAAATGATTTCAGGATCCCTTCTGCCGAAATATTTTATACAAAGCAGTAAATTACATAAATAATTATTTAATCTGTTTAGGATTGATTTATATTCTTGGGAAAAAGATAAGCTAGTGAAACATATTCAATTGGAAATGAGTACATAGTTTGAAGTTGCAAATTGGTGATTTTTTACAAATTTAACTTGCCAAAAATTCAAAATAGATAAGTAGAATTAACTAGCCTTATTTTTGATACAATTCTGTATAAATTTCTTTCTACGACCCAAGTAATCTTAGCAAATCAATTTGAGAACATCCGGCTTTTTGCTTGACTAAGAAAAACGGCCAATTTTTGGCAACCAGTTAAACGTTTTTTACGATCAGTTCAACTAGTACTTTCAACACTCGATTCTCTGGAAAAAGCGAAAATTGACCTATTATTCTTTCTTTAGAAGCAACTATATCTGAGAGCACGAGCTATCGGTTTGCAAGGTTGTTTTCAGATTACAGGTTTCACTGGGTGCAACAACAGTTTCCTAATAAAACAAGATTTTTAAGGAGATATTTGACAAGATTTTTAAGGAGTTATTGGAGCTTTGGTAATTTTAAGCCTTTTGCCTAATAGAATCATAGTAAATCAAAACAACACTTAATAACAAATTGGAAACTTACTCATAATTAGTAACAGCAGAACCTCCATCCCCCCAGGTGTTTTTGTGCGATTGGGTCTCTTGGTTTAAAGAAAGATAATTCAAAAATTTCATGAATTGATGTTATCAAGTATTTTGCAGGTTGCATCAAGACATGGCTAATTGTAGACAGAGAGTAGACAAGACAGATAGTCAAAGTAATTGAGAGGCAAATGTTTAAATGGCTGGGGATGGTTCAGGAATGGCAAATGTTTAAATTGATGGTTTAAACGATTGGGTCTCTTGGACCAAAGACACATTGCCTAATTCTGCACAAAACAATAAACAATGTTGCACCTGTGGTTGAAATTTATCTTACAGGTTTTTTTTTCTTTTAATCGAAACCGGAGTAATTCAGTGAGGATCAGAAGAGATAGATGATCAGAAGAAAAGGAAACACATGAGCCAAAAATTTGTTTTTGTCAGTTGATCCATGGTTCCCGTTTCTTTAGCCTTTTGATTCTTTTCATCTTTTTGTGGAACTAAATGAAAAAAAAGACAACTAATTGTATCTTCTTTTCTGGTGTAAAGTTTTTGGCTGTTTAAAAATGCCAACTACTATGAATTCAGTTATGGACAACGTATACTTCTCTTTCTATTGAGATTATCAATTTAAGAGGAAATTTTTTCAGAAGATAGGGATTTGCCTTCTTCGATTCGTGTGGTTCCACATTGGATGGATGAGAAAAACAATCTTCACTTTCAACAGCATTAATTTTTCATCAAAAATCTTGATGTAGACAAGCATTTCTTTTATTCATCACATTTGATACGATAAGGCAACGACTTTTGCATCAACGACTTTTCTCAAGATGATGATGAAATTTCTAAAGAAACTAAACACAAAAGAAATAATTTGCTGATGGTATTAGTTCCAGTTTCAAAGAGCGGTGAAGGCGGTGTTGAACTGAATCAAAACATAATATGTTGATTACCAAAGGGGTGTGTTAGCAACATCCCATCAGCAGTTTAAGGTGTTAAACTGACACTTCCACGTGTACCAATATTACAACCACTTTTCCTGCTAATTCAACTACTACTATTAGCGTAAGTTCATCCAGGTTGCCAAGATACCCAGGCGGGATATTTTAGGAGTAGAATGGGGCATAAAGTGGAAACTTTCAAGGGCAGTTTTATGTTGTTTTATAACTAAACCAAAAGGCACTATGTGTCTGCTGGTTGTCAATAAGACGTCTAAGCAATATGTGAAGAACAATTGAGGGTATTAAGTTCAAAGTTTCAGGGCTCCTACTATTACTTCTTCCACTCTCATAGTTTAGCCAAATCAAAATAGTGTAAGTGCATCCTGGTTGTAAAAATTGCATAGATGCAATGTTATAGGAAGGATATTAAGTTTAATTTTTCAGGGAAACTTCAGGAGGAGTAAAAATAAATCAAAGGTTACTGTGTGTCCGGATTTTCGAAATCTTTATATTTTTACTTTTCTGACAATCATAAGTGACAATCATTAATTATATAATTCGTGAAAAACAATTACATTAAGGATATATCAACTATGATGTTTAATTAAGGGAACAAATTTGCAGTCTGTTTTTCATTATTTATTAAACCTCATTGCAACTCAATAAATGCCAACAAATAAAACTTTTAATTAAGACAGAAAAAAATAGAAGTCTACATACCGACTGATAATACGCAACTAATGAAAGCCTTAATATTCGGCTTCATACCTGGAATCCCTTATCAATCAAGAAAACAAATAGAGTAGGAAAAACAAAAGGAAGAAAATGACAAAAGGAATGATTATTTTATAATATTTAATATTTTATAATTTCTATTATAATAATTTAATGCAAAAAATAGTAAAATAATTTAATGCAAATCATCTTTTGCTATAATAATTTAATATATTCTAAGTTGTAGAAATATATTTAACTGAGCGCTTAGAATTGGCATTGGGGCAGGATTCTTTGCTATTAGAAGATATCAGGAGTTTAACAGCGACGATTACATTTATTAGCTTGTCTCGACTGATCAAGACAATAATCTTCTACCTAAGGGTATTTTGGGCTCCCCTCCACCCTGAAAACTTTCTAGCTAATTATAAAATTATTTAATATTTAGAATTATTTAATTCTAAATTAAATAAAGGAGTAAAATAATGACGCTGATATTTTTTGTATTAAATTGTTATAATAAAAATCATAAAATATTAAGTATTATAAACAAATGAAAAAAAAATTGTTTTTGTCAGTTGATCCATGGTTCCCGTTTTTTTAGCCTTTTGATTCTTTTCATCTTTTGTTCTTTTTGTGGAACTAAATGAAAAAAAATTACAAGTAATTGTATCTTCTTTTCTGGTGTAAAGTTTTTGGCTGTTTAAAAATGCCAACTATTATGAATTCAGTTATGGACAATGTGTACTTCTCTTTCTATTGAGATTATCAATTTAAGAGGAAATTTTTTCAGAAGATAGGGATTTGCCTTCTTTGGTTCGTTTGGTTCCACAATGGATTGCTGAAAAAAATAATCTTCACTTTCAAAAAACAGAATTACCAGAAAATTATATAAATATCCAAATGGCTAATTTAAATATAAGAATTAACCAGACTGAAATAGCAATAATTTTTCATCAAAAATCTTGATGTAGACAAGCACTTCTTACATGCATCACATTTGTTACAATAAAGCAAATATGTATCACTACTTTTCCCAGGATGATGATGAAATTGCTAAAGAAACTAAACACATAAGAAAACATTGAACTAAAAAACTAATTCGATGTATTACTAATTGGTTGTGAGAATAATAGCCACAGACCAATGAGGACACAGCTTGTGTTACAAAAATCTTCCTTTACTCTTCTATGTACTTTTTATGAAAATTGTACTGCAAATTTTGTGAAAATGTACTGCCTGTGAAAATTGAAAAAATTAGAAGCTTTTCTGCACATATGAAAGGTTTCTCACCTGATTGCAGTCTTTCATAAGTATTCAAACAACTTGCAAAGAACACTTCTCAAATCCATCACATACATACATGTAATTTGCTACTCATTCGTATGCCATCTTTGGTGTTTGTTCAAATTTCCTGCTTGAGGAAAGGTTTGGTCATATATGCATTCTTTGATGGGTATTCAAACTTGATGACTGAGAAATGGTCTTGTCACGAATATCACACGTAAACGGTTTCTCACCCGTATGAATTCTTTGATGTTTGTTAAAATCTGATGACTGAGCAAAGGTCTTGTCACAAACATCACACGTAAACGGTTTCTCACCCGTATGAATTCTTGCTTTCCTGCTTGAGGAAAGCTTTGGTCATATATGCATTTTTTGATGGGTGTTCAAACTTGATGACTGAGAAAAGGTCTTGTCACAAACATCACACGTAAACGGTGTCTAACCCGTATGAATTCTTTGATGTTTGTTTAAATCTGATGACTGAGAAAAGGTCTTGTCACAAACATCACACGTAAACGGTTTCTCACCCGTATGAATTCTTTGATGTTTGTTTAAATCTGATGACTGAGCAAAGGTCTTGTCACAAACATCACACTTAAACGGTTACTCACCCGCATGCTTTCTGTGATGGTTGTTCAAATTTGCAGCTTGAGAAAATGTTTTTGTCACATACATCACACTTAAACGGCTTTTCACCTGTATGCCCTCTTTGGTGCCTGTTCAAATTTAATGTTTGAGAAAAGGTCTTGTCACAAACATCACACTTAAACGGTTTTTCACCCGTATGGATTCTTTGACGTGCCTTCAAATGCTTGGCGAGAGAATTATTATGAACTATTTCATGTTTGTTCAAATGATCAGCACGAGAAAAAGTCTTATCGCATACATCACACTTAAACGGCTTTTCACCAGTATACCCTCTTTGGTGCCTGTTCAAATGTACTGCTTGAGAAAAGGTCTTGTCACAGTCATCACACTTAAACAGTTTTTTACCTGTATGAATTCTTTGATGTGTATTCAAATGTCCTGCTTGAGAAAAAGTCTTGTCACATACCTCACATTTATGTGTCTTTTTCTTTTTATGAGTTTTTTTTTATATCTTTTCAATTTTTCATATTTTTTTCTTTGCAAGCAACTTATAAAACCTCTTTTCTGATTTTCTAAGCCTTTTCCTTCCGATTCTGATGCACAACCATTTGAGAATCCACTTGAAGAGGGATGCTTTGAAACAACAAGTGACGTATTTCCCTGTAAGTGTAGCCCAGATACGTGTGGCGGAACGTGATCTAAAATTAAAAAGTCTACAGAATTAAAGAAAATGAGTGAAACAATAAATAAGAACTCAAAATACGGAAAACAAAACAAAACACATCTTTCAATATGATTAAAAGTCTACACAGTAAAAAACAAATAAAACCTAATATTAAAACTGAAAAAACTCAAGACAAAACATAAATCATTCAATATATATCTAGCAACTAATAGCCTACAGAGTTAAAAAAACATATACCTTTCAATAGGTTTTAACAACTAATTTTATTTTCGATCCCTCTTTTCTCCCTCAAGATGATACTATAACTAGCTTTTAAAATTAGTTTTTCTAATTTAACAAAATAATTAAAATGAAACCTTAAGCAATGTAAAGTATACCCAGGAGTAAACCAAATAATATTTCTTTTAATTGCTTTTCACTGTAGGTTAAAAGGATTTAACCCTATTTCAGGGTTCGGACAAGTCGGTTCGTTTCAAATTATATGTTCGTTCATGGTGAATAACTATAAGTAAGTGATGGCTCATTCTTATTGTTAAAAAAGTCAAAGAAACAAGTTTTATAACCTTATAGAGTTTTGACAAAAAGCAATCCTTCAAAAAAAACAGCAGAAATATTTTTCATTTCGCATTTGCTTCAATGTTCACAACTTTCATGGGCCACTTTATCGTTAAGTTAAAGTACAATTTCTCTGCGTATACAGAAAACCAAGTCTGAAAATCCTACTCTGCATCGCGACTTTTGACTTACAAATCGAAATAACAGTCCAACGTTATTAACAGTCCAACATGGCGGCGAACTGTAAGTAGTGGCTCATTCTTCTAGTTAAAAAGTCAAAGAAACAAGTTTTGATAATCATCCAAAATTTTGACAATAAGAAATGCTTCAAAAGAAACAGTCGTTTAGTGTTGATTTTGTATTTGCGTCCATGTTCACAACATGGTCCCCTATATCATTTAAGTAAAAATAAAATTTCTCTGCGTAAAGAGAAAACCATGTTTGGATCTCCTTGTCTGTATCAAAACTTTTTATTTATGAATCAAAATAATAGTCCAACAATTGGTGGTGAAGAACTGTATGTCAGTATTGGCTTACTCTTCTAATTAAAAAAGTCAAAGAAACAAATTTTGATATTCTTTTAAAATTTGACAATAAGCAATGCTTCAAAAGAAACAGTCGTATAGTTTTTATTTTGTTTGCTTCTATTTTCACGACGTTTATGGTCCACTTTACCGTTTAAGTAAAAGTGTGATTTCTAAGCGTACGGTATTCAATATAAACGTGTTAGAAAATGTTACTCTGTATCAGAACTTTTGATTTATGAATTGAAATAACTGTCCAACAATTCGTGGTAATAAACCGAAGTAAATAGCTGTTCATTCTAATAGCTAAAACAGCCAAAGAAAAGGTTTTGATAATCCTTATGAATCGAAGATTATGAATCGAAATATTGATTCATGAATCGAAATAATAGTCCAGCAATTCATGGTGATGAAGTGCAAGTAGGTACTGGCTGATTCATATAATGAAAAAAAGAAAAAAAAGTTTTGATAATCTTCTAAAGGTTTAAAAACAAGCAACATTTCAAAAAAAAAAGCCGTATAGCGTTTATTTTGTATTCGCTTCAATATTTACAACTTTAATGGTCTACTTCACCGTTTAAGTATGATTTCTATGCGTATAAAGAAAACCAAGTTTAAAAATCCTACTCTGCATCAAGACTTTGATACATGAATCGTAATAAAAGTCCAACAATTCATGGCCACGGACTGTAAGAAAGTAGCGGCTCATTCTTATGGTTAAAAAAGTAAAAAAAACAAGTTTTGATAATATTCAAAAGTCTTGACAATAAGAAATACTTCAATAGAAACAGCCGTTTAGTGTTGATTTTTTATTTAGTTCTATTTTAACAACGTTCATGGTCCATTTTACAGTTTAAGTTAAAGTGCGAAATCTCTGCGTACACATAAAACAAAGTTCAGAAATCCTATACAGAAATCCAAGTTTGGAAATCTTACTCTGCATCAAGGCTTTTGATACATGAATCGAAATAATAATACAACGATTCATGGTGACGAACTGTAAGTAAGTAGTGGCTCATTTTTGTAGTTAAAAAAGTAAAAAAAGACAAGTTTTGATAATATTCAAAAGTTTTGACAATAAGTAATGCTTCAATAGAAACAGACGTTTAGTGTTTAATTTGTATTTAGTTTTATCTTAGCAACGTTCGTGGTCCACTTTAACGTTTAAGTTAAAGTACGATTTCTCTGCGTATACATATAACAAAGTTCGGAAATCCTATTCTGCCACAAGACTTTCGATTTATAAATCGGAATAATAGTCCAACAATTCAGTATGCCTAACTGTAAGTAATTATTAGCTCATTCTTATAGTGAAAAAAGGAAAACAAACAAGTTTTGATAATCTTCTAAAGTTTTGACAAGAAGCAGGGTTTCAAAAAAAAACAAAAACAGTCGTATAGTGCTTATTTTGTACTTGTTACTATGTTCACAATGTTCATGGTCCACCTTACCGTTCAAGTTAAAGCACGATTTCTCTGCGTATACAGAAAATAAAGTTTGGAAATCCTACTCTGCATTAAGACTTTTGATTTATGAACCGAAATAATAATCAACCAATTCATGGTGAGAATCTATAAGTAAAAAATTGGCTCATTCTTATAGTGTTAAAAAAGAAAAGAAACAAGTTTTGATAATCTTCTAAAGTTTTGACAACAAGCAATGTTTCAAAAGAAACAGCCGTATAGTGTTTCTTTTATTTATGAATCTAATTTGATTTACGAGTCCAACAATTCGTGGTGACGAATCGTAAGTAAATAGCAGCTCATTTTTATAGTTAAAAAAGTCAACGAAACAAAGTTTTATAATCTTCTAAAGTTCTGACAACAAGAAAAGCTTCAAAAGAAAGAGCCGCATACTTTTTATTTTGTATTTGCTTCTATTGCTTATATTTGTATTTGCTTATTTATGCTTCTAAGTAAAAGTAAGATTTCTCTGCATTTAGAGAAAGCCAAGTTTGAAAATCCTACTCTGCATCAAGACTTTTTGATTTATAAATCACAATAACAGTTCAACAATTCGTGGTGGTGAACTGTAATTAAGTAGTGGGTCATTCTTATAGTTAAAAAAGTCAAAGAAACAAGTTCTGATAATTTTCTAAAGTTTTGACAAGAAGGAATGCTTCAATAGAAACATCCGTTTAGTTTTTATTTTGTATTTGCTTCTACGTCACAGCGTTCATGGTCCAATTAACCGTTAAAGTAAAAGTACGATTTTTCTACCTATAAAGAAAACCAAATCTGAAAATCCTACTTTCAATCAAGACTTTTGATTTATGAATCGAAATAATTGTCCAACAATTTGTGGTGACGAACTGAAAGTAAGTAAAAAAGCTTCTTTCTTATAGTTCTTTCTTATAGTAAGTTAAAAGAGCTTCTTTCTTATAGTTAAAAAAAAAACAAAGAAACAAGTTTTGATAATTTCTGAAGTTTTGACCAAAAAAAAATATTTCAAAAGAAACAACCGTTTAGTATTTATTTTGTATTTGCTTCTATTTTCACAATGTTAATGGTCCAAACTACCGTTTAAATTAAAGTAGGATTTTTCTGCATATAAAGAAAACCAATTATAGAAATCATACTCTGCATCAAGACATAGGATTTACGAATCAAATTAATATGCCACCAACTCGTGTTGATGAACTAGGAGTGAATAGTGGTTCATTCTTATAGTTAAAAAAGTCAAAGAAACAAGTTTTGAAAATCTTCTGAAGTTTTGAAAACAAGTAATGCTTCACAAGAAACAGCCGTATAGTTTCTTATTTTGTATTTGCTACAATATTCGCAACGTTCACGGTCCATTTTACTGTTAAAGTAAAAGTAAAATTTCTCTGCGTATAGAGAAAACCAAGTTTGAAAATCCCACTTTGCATCAAGAGATCAAGATTTATTAACCGAAATAATAGTCAAACAATTCGTGGTGATAAACTGTAAGCAAGTAATGGCTCATTTGTATTATAAGCAGCGCAATAGCGCAGCCTAAGTAAAGAACGATGTTGGCACAATGTATTATTTATTTTTTTCTTTAGACCTTGGCACATTGTATCGAATGAGTTGTCGTAGAAACTTGGGAAGGGATCATTCGATTGGAAATTGGAGTAACTAGTACGCTTTTTAATAGCCAAAAGTGATTGGAAGGCGACTAACACCCCTTCCACGCCCAACATTTCCCCAACACATCCAATCAGAATTTTGAGATAGCCATTTTGTTCAACGTAGTTAAACGATCTGGAAATTAAGTCTTTGAGGAGGACGGTCCCATATCAGCCGTCAAGGCAAGGGTTGTAAGTTATGCCCTGGGGGCATACAAGGTATTTATAAAAGGTGTTGTCGTAAAAACTTCAAAAAGGGATCTTTTAATTGGAAATTCAAATAACTAGTGGCCTCTTTAATAGTCGGAAGTGATTGACGGCAACTAATCCCCATCTCACACCCATCATTTCCCCACACAGATCCAATCGAAATGTTGAGATATAAATTTTTTTTAAGTAGTTGGAAGATCTGGAAATTATGTTTTGGAGGAGGAAACTTCCCCCACAGCCCTCAATATATGGGTCATAATTTATGCCCCGGGGCATACAAAATTATGCCCTTAAAAAATTTCAACTTTAGCGTACAGAGTGAGGTGTTGCCATGGGGGAAAACCCCCTAATATACATAATAATTTATGTTCTTTTTAACAGAAATTAAAACCATATAAGATTTTATAGAAAGCGTTGTCGTAGAAACTTCAAAAACTGCCATTCTATTGGAAATTCAAAGAGCTAGTGGCCTTTTCAACAGTTGAAAGTGATTGGAAGGCAAATAACCCCCCTCTGAATCCACCATTTTCCCCAATACATCCAATCAAAATTTTGAGATAGAAATTTTGTTTAACGTAATTGAGAGGTCCGGAAATTATGTCTTTAAGGATGATACTCCCTCCACAGCCCTCAGTGCAAGGGTTATAAGTTATGCCTTGGGGGTATATAAGGTTTTTACAGAAAGCGTTGTCGTAAAAACTTCAAAAAGGGCTCACTCGATTGGAAATTGAAAGGGCTAGTGTAGTTTTTAATAGTTGAAAGTAATTGGAAGGCAACTATCCCCCCCTCTCACGCCCATTTTTCTCCCAAACAAATGTAATCAAAATTTTGAGATATCAATTTTGTTAAACGTAGTTAAAAGTTCTGGAAATTAGATCTTTGAGGATGATAATTCCCTCAGAGCTCTGAGGGCAAAAGTTGTAAGTTATACCCTGGGGGCATATAAGGTTTTTATGAAAAGCGTTGTCGTAGAAATTTCCAAAAAAGCTCATTCGATTGGAAATTTAAAGGGCTAGTGGCAAGGGTTGTAACCCCTCAGGGTATTGAGGGCCACTAATCCCCCTCTTACGCCCATCATTTCCATAAACACATCCAGTCCAAATTTTGAAAATATAATTTTGTTTAACGTAGTTGAAAGGTCCGGAAATTATGTCTTTGACGACGACACTCCCCCTAGAGCCCTCGGGGCAAGGGTTGTAAGTTATTCCCTGGGGGCATATAGGGTTTGTATAGAAAGTGTTGTCGTAGAAACTTCAAAAAACTCATTTGATTGGAAATTGAAATGGCTAGTTCCATTTTTAATAGTCAAAAGTTATTGGAGAGCAACTAACCCCCTTCTGATGTCTATCATTTCCCCAAACACATCCAATAACAATTTTGAGTTGGGCACTATTCAACGTAGTTTAAAATTCTGCAAATTATGTCTTTGAGGATGACAAACCCCCCAAACCCCTCAGGGCAAGGGTTGTAAGCTATGCCCTGGGGGCATTAATATTTTTATAGAAAGTGTTTTCGTAGAAACTTCAAAAAAGGGCTGATTCGATTAAAAATTTAGCAGCCTAGTGGCTTTTTTAATGGTCGAGAGTGATTGGAGGGCCACTACCCCCCCTTTTACGCCTACCATTTCCACAAACACATTCAATTAAAATTTTGAGATAGAGTTTTTGTTCAACGTGTTGAAAGGTCCGAAAATTATGCCTTTGAGGATGACACTCCTCCTAAAGCCCTCAAGGCAAGGGTTGTAAGTTTTGCCCTGGTGGTGGTAGCTGGTAGGGTTTCCTGGTATGTGGTAGTTGTACCAATCATGCAACTACCATAAATCAGTATCAATAAATAAATAAAACCCAAAACAAACAGAAATTAAGATAAGTCAAACTCAAATCAAGTAGAAATTAATCTGAGTAGGGTTCTAAACCCTATGCCTTCTAAAAGCCAGAATATAATTTGTATTTTACTGAAAAAAAAATTGTTTTAAATGTATTCAATTTTATAACTTAAAGAAAACAAAAATTAATTAATATTTTAAACAATAGAAATCAGCATATGTATATTAAACTGACAATGCAAATTACTTCTGTAAATTCATTCGAATTTTTTTCAGTAAAGTACAGACTATATTCTGGCTTTTAGAAAGCATACGGTTAAGAACCCTACTCAGATTAATGTCTGCTCGTTTTGAGTTTGACTAGTTTTTATTTCTGTTTGTTTTGGTTTTAATTTATCTATTGATACTGATGTGTGGTAGTTGTATGCTTGATAAATTATTTGATTCTATTTTTGTTCATTTTTGGTTTAATGGAGTTCTTTACATTTTGTTTTAACTTTTTTTCTGCAAAAAAAATTTTTTGGATCAATCATTAAAAAAGTCAAAGAAACAAGTTTTGATAATGTTAAAAAGTTTTGACTCAAAACTTTGGAAGATTATCAAAATTTCTTTACTTGACTTTTTTAACCAAGAGAATGAGCCACTTCCTTCTTAGAGTGCTTCACCATGAATTGTTTGACTGTTATTTTAACTCAAAAATCAAAAGTCTTGATGAAGAGTAGGATTTTAAACTTAGTTTTCTCTATACACAGAGAAATCGTACTGTTACTTAAAGGGTATAGTGGACCATGAACACAGTGAACATAAAAGCAAATACAAAACGACGCATTTTCATGAAAAGTCCTTAAGAAATACCTTTTAATATGGCTTAAATTTATCTCCAACGAGATTAGGCGAAATTTGAAGAGAAAATATAATTCAAATGTGCGCATGTCAAGTTAGGATGCAAAGTACTGTCCCAGAGAAATACGGCACTTTCGCTAAAAGCTCTTAGTAGCGCTTAAATTTACCTTTAACGGGGTTATGTGAAATTTGAGGATAAAATATTATTGAAATGTGCGCTTGTCAACCGGAGGTGCATAATCCCAAAGAAACGCGGTATTTTCGTTAAAAGCTCTTAATAGGGCTTTAATTTAAATCTAATAACAGCCCCCTCCCCACCTTGGAATTGCCTGCTAGTACCCACGTCTTTTTTTAATTCACGCATGTTTTTGCATATATTTTATCCTATGTCAGGCCTTTTCATGTTTTGTTTTTTATATTTGCTGAGTTTTAAGTGATTCTTCTGTGATTTCAAAATTTCATAGCATTTTTTATCAATAAATTTTGTATTTACAATGTTACTAAAAAATACGCTATGAGCAACCCGCAATATTATCTGGTAACACTCTCTAAAATCATTACTTAATGAGCAGGTGATAGGAAACAAGGCAATTTCTAGTGATCGATTTTCCCCCTCTGCGTGTCAATTATCACAACCTTAGGATATTATTATCTTACGATAATAATGTGCGCTTGTCAACTGGGGGTGCATAATCCCCAAAGAAACACGGTATTTTCGTTAAAAGCTCTTAATAGGGCTTAAATTTAAATCTAATATCACCCCCCCCCCAACCTTGGAATCGCCTGCTAAGACCCCCATCTTTCTTTAATTCACGGATGTTTTTGCATATATTTAATCCTATGTTAGACCTTTTCATGTTTTGTTTTTTATATTTGCTGAGTTTTAAGTGATTCTTCTGTGATTTAAAATTTTATAGCGTTTTTATCAATAAATTTTGTATTTACAATGTTATGTGTCTTTTTAGATTCATTATGCTTGGGGAATCTTCAATATGCAAACATTTACACCACTTAGGCGTCTTGTGGCCCCCCTTGCCTTTATTACTAAAAAAATACACTATGAGCAACCCCCAATATTATCTTGTAACACTCTATAAAAACATTATTTAATGAGCAGGTGATAGGAAACAAGGCAATTTCTAGTGATCAATTTTCCCCCTCTGCGTGTCAATTATTACAGCCGTAGGAAGCACGCAATCGTCATTCTAATATGCGCAAAAAAGGGCTCACCTTGCATGCAAAGGTCATTTCCTAGAATATATTAGCGAAAACGTAACATCAGTAATATATTGCTTGTCCACGTGTCTAGGGCACTGTTCCATTGGATGGAAATGGCCTTTCGAGTCCTAATAGGGGCAAAAATAATAGAATGAAAAAAATCATAGAATATAAGATGTCCTTCGAGACCTAATAGGAGCCAAAATCATAGAATATAAGGGCCCCCTGTGAAAAAGGTATTGAAACAAAAATTAAGTCTCAAAAAGTATTATGTAACAACCCAAGTATGTGCCGTGCTCAATTACAAGCGGGTGTCCCCCACAAGCACTGAAGAAACAGGTCACGTTAGAATATCTCATCCGTAAACATTTCCCATTACATAAAAATCAAAGAAACGTTAAAAAAATGTTAAAAATTAAAAAAAAAGTCTTGACATGTCTCAAAACATCTTGAAGAAAAATGACTGAGAAAAAATCTTGAAGAGAGATGTCTTGAAAAAACGTCTTGGAAAAGATGTTTGAAAAAAATTCCTCTGCTTAACGCTGTCATTACGTAGCGCCAACTTGTGTGCAGTGCTCAGTTACAGGCGGGGGTCCCCCTGGGTTTTGAAGAAACAGGTCACGTTATAATGTGTCATCCGTACACATTCCCTATTACAAAACAATTAAAGAAATGTCGGAAAACGTCATGGAAAAAAATATTCTTAATAAAATTCCCCTGCTTGGCGCTGTCATTAGGTAACAACTTAAAAGAAAACATTACAATTTTCTCCATGCTCTCAACACATTGCTAAAAATATACATATACAACAGAGTATATACCCCCACCCCCTAATGTGCAAACATATAACCGAAATTGCATTCTGATTTGAAATATAACCTTCATTTACATCACAAATAAATTTTTCCCCCTACCCCCCTGATGTGCAAATATAGCCTATACCCTGATTTGGGTATATTTAGGGGGTTGGGGTACATTTCCTTTGGTTATATTTAGGTTCAGAATGCAATTTTTGTTATATATTTGCACATGAGGGGGGTGGGGGTATATACTCTGTATGTATATGTATATTTATAGCAATATTTTGTATTTTTGCCACTGCTTTATCTATCATTAAAAAAAAAAAACGCAATTAACAATGACCAGGATGAATGCTATCTATAAGAACAATTTCGAAAGATTTACCCATTACATTGTGAGCATGGCATAAATTGTAATTTTTTCTTTTAAGTTAGAAAAAGAAGGAAAACAGAGGAAAGACTTGATGATAAAAGTCTTTCCCTTGGATAATATGTTAACTAGGATCATTATATATTTTAAAGCAAGAATTGTTTTCTTAACATGTCTCCTTATCAGGGGCCACAATTCTAAATTTTTACCAAAAAAACAGAATTAACAATGACCAGGATGAACACTATCTATAAGAACAATTTATAGCAGCAATTTCAAAAGATTTATGCATTGTTTTGAGAGCATGGAAAAAATTGTAATTTTTTCTTTTAAGTTAGCAAAAGAAGGAAAAAAGAGGAAATACTTGATGATAAAGGTTCTACCCTTGGATAATATGTTAACTAGGATCATTATATATTTTAAAGTAGAATTGTTATCTTAACATGTCTCCTTATCAGGGGCCAAAATTCTAAATTTTTACCGTTTTTTTTTATGATAGATAAAGCAGTGGCAAAAATACAAAATATTGCTATAAATATACATATACAAGAGAGTATATACCCCCACCCCCTAATGTGCAAATATATAACCAAAATTGCATTCTGATTTGAAATATAACCTTTATTTACATCACAAATAAATTTTGCCCCCACCCCCTGATGTGCAAATATAGCCTATACCCTGATTTGGGTATATTTAGGGGTTGGGATACAGTTCATTTGATTATATTGAGGTTCAGAATGTAATTTTTGTTATGTATTTGCACATTAGGGGGGTGGGGGTATATACTCTGTATGTATATGGATATTTAGAGCAATATTTTGTATTTTTGCCACTGCTTTATCTATCATTAAAAAAAATATAATTAACAATGACCAGGATGAATGCTATCTATAAGAACAATTTACAGCAGTAATTTCAAAATATTTACCCATTACATTAAGAGCATTGCATAAATTGTAATTTTTCTTTGAAGTTAGGAAAAAAAAAACAGAGGAAAGACTTGATGATAAAAGTTCTCCCCTTGGATAATATGTTATTTAGGATCATTATATATGTTTTAAAGTAAGAAGTGTTTTCTTAACATGGCTCCTTATCAGAGGCCAAAATTCTAAATTTTTACCCTATTTTGGAAGAAGAGCACTGCATCCACATTCTGCCCATTTCTCCTGAAACCACTTTCCAAATAAAAATCATCCAAACAATTTGACTTGAGCTCTTCCACATTCTGAATATCTATTCAAGCAGGCTGTGAAGGTGCAAAAACAACTGGGTAAATTTTTTGCAAATCATATTATTGACTTACAAAGAAAGTGAACTTACCACTTGATGCCTTTTCCAAATATAATCATCATTTTTTTTGGAAATGAATTTTACCCCCACCCCTATATATACCAATTCAGGGTATATATTTGCACATTAGGGGGGTGGGGGTAAATTTTATTTCTGATGTAAATGGGAGGTAAGTTTAAACTTTTGAGCAAGATAAAGCAATCAATTCAATTAAACCCAAAACATCTTGTAGCCAAAACCAGATCCATCCATCTTTGCTCCAACACCTTCCAATTGACTTTAAAAAAGCACTCTTATCTCTCTTCAACAATGCTTGGAGTAATTCCTTCTCCCCATCCACCTGGAAAACATCACTCATTGTCCCTATATTAAAGCAAAATAAACCTAAAGATGACCCCACTCTTTCAGACCCATCATGATTACCCCAGTTCTTGGAAAATTGTATGAGAAGATAATTCACTCCCAATTGTATTGGTTTGCTGAGTCTAACCACCTTATCCCACATACCTAAACAGCCTTTAGGAAATATCAATCTTCCACTGATGCATTTGTTTGCTTAACCAATAATATAATAATATAATATAGATTTATTACCTGCCAAAACTGTAAAAGATACAATGGGCGGCAGAGTATAAAAAAGTGAAAAAAATGCAAAAAGAAAAAAAAAGACAAACAACAAAGTACGGTTTAACACGAATATATACAATGAAATGGGCCCTCAACATCGACATTCAAATAACACATTCAACTCAAGTCTGTCCCTGAAGATTTACCCAAGGATGACCTAGAGTCATGAACTTTTTATGAAAACTCGCTACTCTGGCAGGAACTGCCAAGGCAGGGTCTATCAATCCAAATCTACTGATCAAATACCGGTTTTTGGACCATGGTGGTAGTCCAAGCAGATACTTAGCATATTTAAAATAAATCGTGCGCAACTTTTTCTTCTCTGTCTGTGTGAAGCAACTCCAAAACGGAGAGATGCAGAGAAAACTCGGTAAAACAAATGCATTATACAATCGGGCTAAAATATCACGACTAAATCTCGCCTTGCTCAGGACAAGCTTTCCATATGCAGAACGAACTTTTCTAAGGGTATCAGCGATAATAAGTACGCGTGTGGCCTTGAGTGACGTACCGATCGGGACTCCAAGGTAAGTAAGTGATGGAACAGGTTTGATTTCCGTATCATCTAGCATAACGCATATGTACTCAGTCGACACTTTATAATTGAAAAATAACAACTCAGTTTTCGATGGATTAAATGTATGGCCGACACGAGCATATTCTACCTTTAATGCACTAAAACAACTCTTTATTCCATTCAGTGTTCTACTAATGTTTAAAATGTCGTCGGCATAACCTATGAGCGACACATCAATCCCACATAAAATACACGTTGTTGGTGCTTCATGTTGCACTTCGATTACGGAATTATTGAATAAATCTGGTGAATTTACTGCTCCTTGCCTAATACCCTTATTCACTGGTATATCAATTTCTAAAAGCATATCAAAATCCCAACCAGGACACTTTATCCTAACACGAAGATTACTATACATTGAATCAAGGGGTCCGATGACCGAATTTTCTACGCCTCTCTCTGCTGCAGAGAGTAAAATATGTTCGTGGAAAGACGAATCGAAAGCACGGGCAAGATCATGGGCTGCTAAAACTAAAGAATCATTGTCATTCTCAGCGTCAGTCAGTATAGACACCAGCAAGTAAAGGGCATGATCACATCCAAGCGATCGCTGGAACCCAAACTGGTGTGGGGGAACCGAGCACTTGCTTCTAATTTCGTCACGAATAAGAAGCTCAAATAGTTTACATAGTGTAGTCGACACAGTAATGGGCCTATATGAAGAGCACTGGGAGGGAGGCTTCCCTGGTTTGAGAATAGGTGTTATTACACCAATGCAAAAGGTATCCGGGACGATACCTCTGGTAACGATAATTTGGAATAATAATGATACATGTTCAAGAAGTTGTTCACTACCATAGAGTAAATGCTGGCCACAAATTTTATCGAAGCCTCTCGAAAATTTCTTTTTTAGCTTTTTCAGGCATTCACGTATTATACTTTTATTAACTACCATGTTCTCTTTCGGCAATTTTAGCATTTCATCTAGCTCACTCCGGTAAGAATTCCGTAGCGCTTGGTCAAGACTTTTGAACTGATCGGTGAAGTAAGTATTCCAGGCCTCTTTTGTTGGAAGGGGGACCTCAGAGGTCGATTCTTTGGGCTTCACTAAATTCCGCCAAAGGAGTTTGGGATCGGACTTTGCTTTTCTTGCTGTATTCGTCAATTATGTCTCTACGGTGCTTAGACAAGGCTTTGGCAAAGGCACGTTTAGTATGATTCTTCACTTTCCAGACTTGCCCAGATCTTGGCTTACCACTGTCACACCATAGGCGAAACCAGAACTTTGCAGTCTGGCATGCTTCTGTTAAATTTAGGTTAGCGGACCATCCTCTAATTTCAGTGTTTACTCGAACTTTTCGAGAGGGTACGGCTGCTGATTCGGCACACCGAAGGGCATGGCATATTGAGGCAGAGTAAATGTTCAACAGAAGTTTCTGCTCTTCGGCCGGGATGTCACTGTTGGACATCAGTAGCGGGAAAGGGACTTGAATCTTTTCAAGAATGCTATTACACACTTGTTGATACTGTTGGATCGCAGCATCATCGAGCTTCCAATCTTGCACAACTTTGAGCTTTGGAGCTGCGCTTTTTTTTACTTCAGAGAATGGGCAAGCGAAACTCAAGGATATAGGTAAGTGATCGCTAAGTGTACCACCCATTAGTACCGACACAGATTCGTTCTGGACATTGAACGATGTAACAACATGGTCGAGATTAGATACAGAGCCACTGTTATGACAATAACTGAAGTTTTTATCTTTATCCACAACCTTGAAGCCATCTGGTAAGACTCCTAAAGCTATTTGTGTTCTGGGACTGTCAGTGTCAGTAAGGTCGCAGTTGAAGCCACCAATAATTAAATATTCATGACCCGACTGCTTTATTCTCAACACACATTTAGCAAGTTTCTCGCAGGATAGGTTGAATTTTCTGTCTGATCGATCATTCTTGTAATTAGTAGGAAGGTAAACACAGATCAGAACAATACCATAGACGTCCACTGCGATAAAACTGTCTTGCTGCTCGACAAGTTTGGCGGAGATGTGATCTTTAATTACAATAGCAATGCCTCCAGATGGCCTTCCTCTACAGCTTGATTTCGCTTCTCTAATAAAGAACCGATGCTTGTCAGAGAACTTGATACAATCCAAGCTATCCTTGCTTAAGAAGTGTTCTTGTATGCAAACTATGTCATGATCCTTGGAAAATTGTTTTATAATTGGCACCTTATCACGCAGATTTCCGTTCATATTCCAAGATATTACTTTAAGAGATGAAATGGTGGCTCTTGTCATTGCGGTTTCTTCATTGCTTTCAGGACTTCGGATGCTATAACAGGGGTGCTTATCGGATTTTCAAAGCCCGCACCGAATAGGATTTTCGCAAGGATGCTCCTTTTTTGAAGCATGCCCTTCTTCGCCACATCTAGCGCAACGTTTAGAGTTTTCACATTTCGACGCTAGGTGTCCATAGGTGTCCAATGCCATATCTGAGTGTCTGAAAGATAACCAAATCCTAGTTGCTGCCTTCTTGGACTTCCAAAATGCATATGATAATATCCAGCATCCACTCCTACTGCAAAAGTTATAAAAAATGGGTTTTCTGCTACCTGTAGTGAAATTCTTTAAAAGTTGCCTATCCAAACACTCTTTTGTTCTCCAAGTAAATTCCTAGATCTCTTCTAAAAAGTCTGTCTTCAAAGGCCTCCCTCAAGGTGTTGTCCTCAGCTGTCTCCTGTTTTTGTTATATTTATGGGATCTGAATTTACCCTATACAAATATTCAGTTTGCAGATGTTATAGTCCTATGGTCTACCTCAAATAACATTGAGCTGGCCCAATCTAAGTTACAAAATTTGCTTTATTCCATTGAAAGTTTCACCCACAATTCATGCCTACCCACCGCCTTATCAAAACCAGCTGTAGTACAGTTCCATTTTAAGAGAAAGCCCCAATCTACCCTATTAACCCTAAATGGTGTTGTCATCCAAGAGCAAAATGTCAAATATCAAAAACTAAACTAACAAATATCAAAAATATCACTCTAGATCAAAAACTAACTTTCAGGCTCCATATTGAAAATATGAGAATATAATGCCTCAGAAAAATGCATATCTTACAAAGACTACTTAATACACCTTGGGGTTGCCATGAAAAAAACTAATAAATATCTATAAAACTTTATATCAGATCTCAGATTGATTATGGACAACTTGTCTACAGCTCATCCTCAAAAAACTCTTATGCAGTCTGGAGACTGTCCAAAATACTATGATCCGTACTATACTTGGCCTCAGGAATCACACCAAAACCAACTTCCTCCTCAGCAAAAGTGGTCTCACCTCTATTGCTACATGTAGAGAAAACCTACTTGCCCACTACTTTACAAAAATGAAGGTTATAGCTCCCATAGATTATATGATTGGCCAAGAAACCCTGGCGCTTTTAGGCACCTTGTACGGGAATTTGCAGCCACCCAAATGACCTTCCCCATACCTGCATCTTCTTTATTCCAAATATACCCCCAGATACTATCCTGTGCTAACCACTACTCAGAAGTGAACCTTTTGTTTGCTCCAGCTATTAAGGCAGATCTCTCCCTTGCCTATCTAAAATCCTTATTCCATGAATTTGAGTCTCAGAGATATAACCACCACCTCCCAATTTTTTTGGATGGCTAAAAAAAACAGAATCTAGGAATACTTGTGGAGTCCACTTCCCATCTTTCTGTACATCAGCTGCAAAAAGGCTCAAAAATGATGTGAGTATCATGACATCCAAAACAGCTGTCATCAACATTGCATTGGAAACCATTATAAAGATGCCAAACCCTCCAAGAAACCCCCTCTTATAATTTATTCAGACTCAAAATCAGCACTTGCCTCAATATCACCAGTGTATTCAGACTACCCAGACATAGATATATCTACCACTCTTGTACTATTGAACCAACTACTTAAACTAGGTATATCCAAAAAATTCCAATATATCCCAAGTAATATGTGTATTAAAGGACACCACAAGGCAGATGAAATAATTAAATCTGCCCTTCAGCTTGAAATAATATTTAGAATGCCTATCCTAGCAAGAGATATAAACCATTGGTGCCTAAAAATTCAACTAGCAAACCAAAGCCTACCAAACCTTTCTGCGTTTGCATCCCAGAAAGACTCAAAGATGAACCACAGAATACAATCAAATGCTACTGGTCTTAACTGCCAAACTTATCATTTCCAAAACACAACCACTCCTATGGTAACAAGCCCTCTTTTTTGACTATGCCAAACCTATGACGAGACCATCAACCACGTTCTTTTTTGTTGCCCTGTGGCAACTCAACCATTAAAAAGAATGGTTAACTTTATCTGCTATATTCAAGCGCCTTAAGCTAACCCCTAATAATTGACCAACTAACACAAAGTAAACTCTCTTCAATTGATGATTCCAAATTGTTCAAAGCTGTCTTTATCTGCCTGAATATAGGTGGTTTCATCAGTGATATATATATATATATATATTCTGTTATTAAACAATAATAGACTAATTTTTATATTTGATTTCCCAGAATCCCCCTGAAATAATCAGACAATACAAAAAAGGTTTAATGGATTTATTCAAAGTCTAACTGAAGAAGAAGAGACTAATAATTCTTTAAAAAAAATTAAGGTATATAATCTAATAAATAAGAGACAGTGGCTCTGCTCAGCCCACAAAGTGAACCAAAAGGAAAAGGGCTAAATAGTATCAACTGAAAAGCCCGCCTGTTTAAATAGAAGAAGAAGAATTAAGGTAAAATTCTACTTTAGTTTCTTTTGGCTATCTTGGAAAGGGGTTAGGTTAGGAAAGTGAAACTTCCAGGGATCAGTCTACAGGCTAAAATATATCCTGGGAAGGTTTTTTGGAGTACCTACCTCCACTCATTCTCCCTTTAAAGTGTCCAGATATTTGCCTACATGACCTATTGAAATTTTGACAAAACAACATTTTACCTTAATGTTTAGTTATAAGTTTTTTTTCTCTGGCTTTAGTTCTGAAAATGCAATTCCTGTTATTTTAGTAGAATTTTAAGCCATATCAATTTTTTTTTCAAAACTTAAGAAATGTATTTGTATAGGCTATCTTTAAAACCTTATTAATTGGGATTGAGCAAAGTTGTGAAGCTGAACACAATTTTGTTGTACTTCATTTAAGCAGAAGATCTATTTTGCCAGGTTTCACTTTTGTAACACACATATTTTTAAAAGTCATCAAAGATCAAGACCCTCTAGAGAGAGAAGGAGCAGAGGTAGGTACTTCAAAATACCTTCCCAGAACATATATTAGCCTGTAGACCCACCCCTGATAATTGCACATGAATGCTTATTTTTGCTTACATTTCATCATATATTAGCCTACTGTTTTAATCATAAATCAGTGTTTATATTACAAAATTTTACCTTTTAACCTTGTTTATTAAAGTGTAATCCACAATCCTATTTCCATTTTATAGCAATTCCTTTTAACTAATTACCAACCTTGGTCTGTGTCTGTAATTACAGGGTTATAGGATCCTGTAATTACAGGATTGGTCTACTTAGAAGGAAATACTAACTACAAAAGAGTGATTGAAATGTATTTAAAATCCTATTTCAAACTCCAAATATGATGTTCTCTTCACTTTATATTTTTGCTACTTCCTTGCCTAATTTTTCAAAATAGATAAAGGTCTAGAATAGATTTGCTTCAGAAGGTGACATGCTGAAACAAAAGAGAGACAGTTTTTATTTTTGTGTTTTGTAAAATTAATCAAATCACCATAAAAATCTGAAAAGAATGTTAAAAACTGGAAAATATTCAAATTAGTTTTAAATCTTATCCAAATCTTAAAACAATAACATGTAGCACAAACTATATATTTCCCATACACTATCTGTTTGTTGAATTTGCCAATGTTGATTGAGGTTATGGGTACTGGTTTGAAATAAAAGAGTTCTGTAGTGCAAGATATGTAAGAACTATATAATTGGGTTTGGCTATATATTTGCACATTAGCAAGAGTTAGCATGGTGTCACTATAGGTTTTATACAACCAGACCTTAAAAAAATACATTTGCTTCCATAAAGTTGTAACCTATTTAGATTGTTTCTGGCCAGAAATGTCAATATACTAGTTTTACAAAGAAACAAAAACTAAGTAGCCAATTTTCAGGCCAAGCTTTGGTACAGCTGCACAGCAGATTTGTTTGTAATGATTCTCTTTGTTGCTTGTCTTCAAACTAAAGACAATTTGAGACTCTTCTTAATGTCTTGGGATAACTATAGGTTCAATACAACCACCCTAGGGAAAATAGCCTGCTCATACATTATTGAATTTGTAACCTATTTGTAGATGGTTTTTTTTGCCAGAAATGGCAATAAGTTCAGTTCTAAGAAAAAAAAATATATAGCCAATGTTAAAGCCAGCTCCTGGCACTTGGCGTGCGTGTATATATTTGATTTTTGTTGTAAATTGCAACCTCTAAATGATTCACAAATTTGTGCTAAGGTACTCTTTCTTCAGGAAAATAGGGGGCTCCAGAGGGAACACATAGAAATTGAAGGGTCCGAATGACTTTTAATTAGCATTTGCATAGTTTATGGAATCTGTTTTGGTTTTTACTGAGTTTCCTGTCACATTTTGTTAGTGTGGAAGATTGTGACTGTTTTCTAATATAATATTTCTTTCTTCTTCAGTTTTGTTTTTGACTTGTTCTGATGTTTGCTGTAGCTTGTCTTCTAACAGCAAAATTCTTTCTTCACTTCACTTTTATCTGATACTTGCTTTCTTGATATTGTTTGTAATTCTTATGGCCCCTTATCTTCTAACCACATATTTCTTTGTTCTTGCTGTGGCATATATTTTAACCACATATTCCTTTGTGCTTCAGTTTCATTTTTAATTTGTTTTACTTCTCACGCTCACATGTCTTCTAAACAAATATCTCTTTGTTCTTCACTTTTTTTGACTTTTTGTAATTGTTGCCAACACAAGTATTCTAACTGTCTATTTCTTTGTGTTTCATTCTTCTTTATCATTACTTTAGACATTTTCCCATACCTTTTACCTTATTTGTTGGGATTAGTCTTATCACATTCGATGATCTAGGCTGTTGCTTTGTTCTCTTGGCATTATGAAAATTGCTTAAAACCCCTTCTGTAAATAGACTCATTACGCTTGATGTTTTATTCTTAGCTATGTTCCTTTTCTGATGTTGCATGCATCATATATTTTAAGCTTACTTTACTTACTTTTGGTGGAAACCGGAGGATGATCCATCCTGCCCAGCACCAATGGATAATGGAATGACTGACGTAGTCCAACACAACTTGTCAGCAGAAGCCTCTCCTGCAATCTTCAGCCAATCTTTATCCCAATGACGTCTGTGTTGGCAGAAGCCACCGCAAGGCTCCAGGTCATTCTTGAATGTCTGCCAGAGATTCTTTCTTTGGCCACCTGGTCTCCATTTCAAAGTTGGAAGGGGGTTGCAGGTGAGGACATTGCAGGATATGGTTCTAGCTGGTTTTTGTAGTGTTTGTCCCCGGAATTTCAGTTGTTGTTGTTTTAGGGTGAACTGGGGTAAGTCCGGCCCTTTATCGAGTTTTTTTCAGCTTAATCTGGTCCCAAGATTGTTTTGGAGTTTCTGCCACAATAAAAACTATTTGATGTTGCTCTTGATCATACTAGTAATATTCCGCACAATCCAGAAAGTCCCCAAGTTTTGTTGTTTCCTTGAGTTGCTACACCAAAGTAACCCATCTCAGGGTGGCCGAACATACCCCGAGTCTGGGGTAAATCCGGCACCTCCCAGGTAAATCTTATGTATGTAGAGATAAAAATTATTTCACACTAGGACATGATAGAGGGTCCCTCTATATACGGAAAAACCATACAAACCAAAAACTCTCGTTAATGGTTTGTATGTGCCACAGCGGAACATCAGCTTTCTGCTTATCATGGGGTAACTCCGATAGTGCTGGTTTTACCCCGTACATAGGAGAAGTCTCTGAGAAAGGTATTTTTTCAAATTTTTTATTGTAAATATGAAAAATGTAACGACATACATGGTTTGTCTAAGATGTCAAGCTCTTCTGCTGTTTTTTGTAGCAGGTCATAAAATCCTAGAATGATAAAAGGATCTGCTTGTTGCACAGCCCTCAGGTTTCAAGACGCTCAGGTTTCTTAAGCGAGATATTGTTTATTTTCTTAGACCCAAGCCACCAGTCCTCACCTGGCCAGTTGTTCGTGAAACGAGTACTGATTTTGTTCATGCTGACACATTTTTGCACTTCGTCTAGGAACTGTTGTTTGGTAAGCCCCATGCCCTACTTTTCCATGACCTTCAGCGAATTTGCCATACTCTGCTCAACATCAGCAGGTAGGTCCGGAGCTCTCCCGAGAGTAACAGCGGGCGATTCGGGGAAAGTCCTTTGCTTCTTCGTCTGATCCATTAGTGTTGTCCTCGGTATGTTGTAAAATTTCGCAGCTTTTTTTAAAGACATTCGACATGATAGAACTTCATCTTTGGCTTGTTTAAGCTGTTCAGCAGTATATCGTCCTCCTGCCCCCTTGTTGGTTTTTCGGTTGTACTTGCGTGGCGTCTGGAAAAAATGCAGGTTTATAGTAACAATAGTAAAGCGTAGCTAGTGTATAAGAAACGACAAGCCATATTGACAAATTCAAGCTTATAGCGCGTCCAGACTATCCGTTTTCTGGAAAAATGGGACGGAAAACTGGAAGCAGGAAAAGCTGTCAAGACTTAACGTTTTTTTTTAAATATCTGTACAAGTTTATCAGATATCCTCATCAAGGTTTTTTATTACCCAAAACCTACAGAAAACAATTTTAGAGCCTCAGTTAGACAATTTACCTTTTTTTTGTTCTAAAACACATTAAAAAACAATTTTTATTTTCCACTTATCACCTGGCCTCGTTGGGGAGGGGAAATCTCTTGAAGATGGGGAGCAACAAATTTTCTCTCATCAGAAAATTGTTGGCCTTTGCATCCTCAGAAAAACATCAGAAATTGTGTTTATTCCCTATGAGTACTCGTGAATTCAGCTATATTGTTACTGATTGACAAAGTTTAGAAAAAATTCATATCAATCACAGGCAGTATTTTGGTGTTTTCGACCCCAACCCCCTTCGCACTCAAATATATTCCCCTAAACGTGTCTACCATGCATTTGTTTTTCTGTTTCTGTTAGAACCAAAAATCTGATGTTATCTAGTGTTTCATTGGAAAGCAATCCGACGATACTAGGTTTAATATTAACTTGGCACAATGCGATTCTTCAAGTCTAATTACTTTCAGCTTTGACAGATTTAGCTGTTAATAATAGTATTGATTTTCATGGGTGTAGGGAGGGGGCAGCTGCCCTCCCCCCTCTAGACCTTCAAATTTATATTAGATATGGCTGAAAAAGCAGATGGTTTGGAAAAAGCAGTTGATAAAACTCCATCATAATATCGACATGGGTCAAGACAGTGAATAAACTAAACTAAAAAAGACTCGTATATATCAGTTTCATGTCTGGAAACCTTTATTATTGGAAAAAAACATAATAAACAACTGGAAGATGCAAGAAAATTACATAAAAAGTGAAAAATATGAAAGCAAAATCTTATGCAAAAAATTAAGACACTCAAATCTGAAAAAAAGTATTTTCGATCAAATTAAAATCAAAAAAGGAATTTATTCAAGGTTTTTTCATAACATTAAGTATATTTTTGGCATAATCCTTCTTTTCCAGTTTCATTTTTCAGTTGATATCACTCCTTTTCGTCAAGATCTTGGGATCAAGGAATAGTTGACAAATACAATTCACTGAGATCTAGGCTAGAACTGCGAAAGACTAGCCAATCGTATACACGGGGTAAGCCCGGCCCCCCGTGTCGGAATTTACCCTGTACGGGGCAAGTCCGACATGCCGGAGTTACCCCGAACGGGGTTTTTTCTGGGGTAAGTCCGACACCCCTTGTATCTCCTGACTGGCTTGAGGATAAAATACTAATAAATTACAGTAAATACTTCAACTATAGTATTAACTCATCAGCTATTTACAATCATTCCATCCTCTCTTTAGTTTTCCCGCACTATCAGTTAAAAATTACTACCCACCTCGTGGCCAGCAAAGATGCCCTCCTTGAAATTTCAAAATTTCGTCACCACAAGAGGGGTTAAAAATGGAGGCAATACTGAACACTGTTGTCAAGTACCAAGCCAAAGGAAGAAAATGAAGTACAGAACCACAGATTTCTGTCTTCACCGAATCAGATAAGACGGGGGTGACGGAGTTACCCCGGTGTCGGACTTACCCAAGTTCACCCTTTGATTATTAAGAGGGGCGCTTCTGGGCACAACGCCTTCACATCTCTGCGTTTCAGATATGAAACCATTGGCTGAACCATAGTATATGTCTCTTGCAGCAATGGTTGAATACTTCTAGTGAATGTGTTTCTTTGGCCTTTAAAAGCCAAGTTTCACTGGTGTACAGCAGGATCAATCATATAGCTGCCTTGTAGACATTCATCTTTGTTTTGATGCTAATTTCACGTCTATTCCAAAGCGACTTTTTCATGCTTGTGAAGACACCCCATGCCTTTCCTATTTCAGCTCTAATGTCAGGTTTTGGATCTCCATTTGGTGTTAGAATAGAACCAAGGTTGCAGAACCTTCAACATTCTCAATGGTTTTGCCCTCTAGTTTGATATCTGCAGGGTTTGGAGTGTTTGCTTTCATGACTTTTGTTTTAGAAATGCTGATCATGTGGCGCATCATGTGGGTGCAAAGCAAGTTCGTCATTATGTAATTGAACAGCTGGCGAAAGGGAGCCCCCCTGTTTGACCCCTGACTCAACGTCAAATTCCGTTGTTTTGCTGCTGGCAGTTTAAACTCTTATAATTGTAGACTCATAGGGCTCTTTGAGTATCTCAATCAGTTTTGCTGGGACATTGTTTTTCCACCATGATTTGCCAAGGCTTGGTCCTGATAAGGGAGTCAAGAGTGGCAACAAAATTGATGAAGGTAATGAAAGCAGACAGTTGAAATCTTTTGCTCTTCTGTAGGATGAGGCGGAGGGTAAGAATATGTTCTTGGTAGCCCTTGCCAGGTCCGAAACCTGCTTGTTCTGGTCTAGTCAACTTGTCTTGGACATCCTTGAAATAGTTAAGGATGATTTAGCAAAAGACCATCATGGTGTGGTCTATTAGTGATATACCTCGGTAGTTTGAGCAGACAGCCTTGTATCCCTTTTTATATACTGGTATAAGTACTGAGAGTTTCCAATCTTTTGGGAATTTTTTTTGTTGTCCATACCTCAACTAGCAAGTCTTTCAGCTGACATAATAGTAGGAGGGATAAATTATACATCTCTGCTGAGATGCCATCCTCTCCAGGGGCTTTGATATTTTTCATGTTTTTCAGTGCCCACAGAACATCAGCAAATTATGGTGGCTGTAGATCTATTTGGTAGGGTCCTTTGTTACACTGTGGAAATTGAGTAGATCGTACAGAGCTTCTGTGGGATTAAACAGCTTGGAGAAATGTTCTTTCTATCTGTCAAGGGTGTTTTTTTCATCTGAATAATGTTTTCTTTCAATGTCCATTTTGTCTTTCAGGGAGTACCTGGAGATGGGCAACTTGCCTGTTGTTTCCCTCAGCAGCTTGAATGTTCTCCTTAGGTTATGTGATTTTGCTGCTGGTTGCATATCAGAAGCCATTTGTGACCATTATTTCCTTCTGTCGCAACAAGCAGACTGCTCTACCAGCTTGCAAGAATTTTTAGGGGATCTTTAGGGCCACTGTGAAGGGGTTGGTTCTTTTCCACTAGCTCAATTGTTTTGTCCGAGATCCAGAGACTTTGTTTCCTCTTGGTGTGACCAAGAACCTGTTCAGCAACCTCTTGTGTCAGAACTTTCAACTTGGACTATTGGTCTTCAATGTCAGTGTAGTTAGTAAGGGCCTGAAATCGGTTGTTAAGCTGTAGCTCGAAATCAGCCTTGATCTGTGTACTGAGTAGTTCTTATACATCAAACCGATTGGTTTTCATCTTCTTTTTGTGGGTGCTTAGTCTTTGACTGAACTTACAGAAGACAGACGAGAATATGCTCATAAAGATGACCTCAATCATATGGATTTTTTTCCAAATTGAAACTGCAAACAAATTCTGTCAAACTCGTGATCTATTGAGATTGTTTTTGCAGACAAGAAAATCCCAAGATTCCAATTACTCCAAAATATTTTTGACAAGTTCTGATTTTTGCCATTGTTAATGTTCTAACCCCATATTATTTTGTTTTTATTTTCAATTTTTACTTCAAATTATATTTGTTGCAAGTATTCTAACCAAATATTTGTTTATTTTTCATTGTCAAATTTATTCATTTTTTTTCTAGGTATTATAAACTGCATAAAATGCCTTTTGAAAAACGACTCATTTTCCAAAACTAAGGCTTATAATGAATTTTCTCAAATTTGTTACCCAGACAAGCAGAAAGCAGGTTAACATGGTAGAAATGCTGCTTGGCGCATTTCCTGGGATAGAGGAATTTGTCAGCAGTTTTTTTCAAAAATGGAATCCTCAACTTTTGGGTGATTTCCCTGAAAAATTGGTTATCTGAAAATAATCTTGCCCAGTGTAGCCAGCCATAATGATTTATTGCTAGAAACTGTCCACCTCTAGTAACTGTCATTTTTACTTTACTTGGTAGGGTTTTTCATTACTTTCCAAAACTTTTGTCTCAATTATTTTTGTACCATCAAAAACCAGACAAAGATCATTTGATTTCATTGATCACACGATTTCATTAAAAATTCTCTGGGAGTAGTAAATTTTTTTTATTTAAACGTGTTTATGTTCAGTGTAATTCTGAACATTGATGCTGAGATGGTTATTTTGACAGCTGACAGCTTGTGTGTTTTAATTTTGTTTTCTTTTGACATTCTGTTTAATTTTCAAAGGTCTGAAAATATAAGGGAGTTAGAAAAAAAAATCATTTTAATGTGAAAAAGGTTTATTTTACATGCCCCTAATAATAGTGGCGTATCCAGGATTTGGTTTCGGGGGGGGGGGGGGGCTGCCAGTCTACCTTTTTATAGCAGTCAGGTAAGCAAGAAAATTATCTATCATAGTGCAAGATTTCAGGCGGGGGGTAGGGTAGCTAGGTGAAGAAATTAAAAGTGCACACCTGTCATGATTATTTCTAGTTGTAGACTTTTTTTTATTTGAGAATGGATGACAATATTTTGCCAACAAAGTCAGAATTAAAAAAAAAGTTAGAAGCAGTGAGAGTTTCTATTTTGGGCGAGTAGTTGTTTTGGAACTGCCACGAAGCAGCAGAATTTAGAAAATATAAAATAAAGAAGTGCATTATTCCTTATATTTGCCTATGGGACCCTTGTTTTAGAGAACCAAATAAATAAAAAATAATATTATATCAAAGACAATTGCCCGGAATTTGGTTTCGGAGGGGTGGGGCCTCAGTCTACCTATTATAACAGCCATGAAAGCAAGAAATGTATTGATATTAACATTGTTTACAGAGGATAAACCACAATTAAAATTTAAAAAACAGAATCAACTGCACTTAGAGAAACGAGCAACGAAAGACGACCTAACCTCGCACAGTAATAGCCGCCGGTCTTTTTTGGCTGCAAATCGATCAAAACCGCATCGACCTGGATATCGTGGTTCAGGGTCATGTGAGATAGTCCGTTCAGACGCTCCTCGCCCGTGGAGCTCCGCAGATAGGTTTTTAATCGCTTAAGACAGCTAAAGCTCCTCTCAGCAGAAGCGGTAGTCACTGGTAATGTCTGAAAAATCGTCAAAAGCCTTTGAATGCATGGGAAAAATCTTGCATCGCATGACACAAGAGTCGAAGCAACAGTTGATGGTTTCTCAGACTTTTAGCCACTTCTGTTTCCAAAGGACTAACTCACATTCGAGCGTACGTCTATCCCCGTGAAATCCCTCGTAAACAGCAACAGCGCTCACAAATTCATTAATATTTAATGACTCGTTGTTAGCTGGCAAAAGCCTTCCGATTTTGAGAGATGCCTCCTGATGGCGCAAAAATCTTTGATCAAGTTCTTCAATAAGTGAAGCAAAGTAAGGTTCGAACAATGACTCGCGATAAAAAACCTTGATGGACTCATTATCGTTGATGGACGTTCGGCGGATAGACCTTGGAACAGCCGGAGCCACATTTACCTCTTGTGCAAGCTCATAGGCTTTCTGAAAAATTGTTTCAAAATCATTTTGTTTTGACTGCAGTAAAGTATCAAAACATAGCTTAATATGCCGACAGCACTCAACTAAGTCTAAATCTTCGGCTTGCAGCGCCTTAGAGACAGAGAGTATTATGGCACTAACAAACTCTAACATAGCCAACATGAACATAAAACTAAATTCGGTTGCTTCTGAAACCGACGCATTCGCTTTTGAAATAACTTCCGTGTCGCACCGTATTCTACCAACTATTTCCTCAAGTACGGAAATAATCGCACAATACAAAGACATGAAAACTAAAATGCAATCGTGACGCTCCACCTATCTCGTTTCGCACAACTTCACAAGCTTTCTCACGGGACTATCAGGACAAACAACAGCGACCGCTTCTACAAACGTATTCGTTCTTTTTGGTGAAGATGATAAAAATGATATAATCCGCTGTATAGTAGCAAAGGTTGACCTAACAAGTCCTACCCTACTAGTTTTACATAAAGCCAAATTTAAGCTGTGCGATGCGCAGTGGGTGTAGATCACATGCGGATATTTTTTCCTAATTTCTCCCTGTGCACCAGAATAGCAGCCGGACATGTTGCTGGCCCCATCAAAACCAACCCCCACAAATTTCTCCATTTTTAAGCCGAACGCAATGTTTTGGCCGATGATTTGCTCCGCTACTGCAGAGCCGGTGAGATTTCCGCAAACAGAAAACCCGAGAAACCGCTCTTCAAGTAAAGCACGAGTTTCATTGTAGTATCTGACTACAAGAACTAACTGTTCCTTATTGGAAATGTCTGTAGTCTCGTCGGCAAGGATTGAAAATGCTACTGAACTATTTACATCACTCACAATGCTTGGCACAATAATGGACGTGGCACAATCAATCAGGTCGTTTTGCATGATTGGAGATATATACTGCGCATTCTTTGCGCCATTTTCGAAGTGTTCTTTTAGACATTGCTCTCCACTCTCTACCATTAAACGCAAAACACCACGAAAAATTCCTTCATTTACATTAGTTTCGTTGCATAGTTTACTCTCCTCTCTGTGTCCTCGCAGAGGTAACTCATGCCGCCCGCAAAAAAGGACCGCGCGCAGAATTGGTGTTAGAATTTCGCGATTTTCTTTTTTATTTCAGCCTCTGCACTCGATATAGCAGACACAATGCTCCTAGTTCGTTTTTCATAAACGGAGACAAAGCTTTCGGCGCTAATCATTGAATGAAGATGGTAACGAGAGTTCTGATGCACCCGCATACCTGAAAGGAAATGCTTGAGTCCTGTGTATGGTTTCGAGACTAGAGAGCCTTGAACCTGATGGCTACCCTTCCCAGCAGCTTGACAAGCGAATAAAACGCATTTTGCACAAAAGACACCCATGCACGATGGACTGAAGACCAACCATTCTGGTAAAGTTTCTAACCAAGAGTACTGAAAGGATCGAACTTTCGTTTTTCCCTTTTCGATAAATGCTTTCGAATGGAATGGAAAATTCTGGTTCGGCTTGAAGTGACTTGTTAAAAGATTGTATTTTTCTTCGTCTGAAAGGCTTTTGAGTTGATCTGGTTTTCCGGCATACAAGCCGATATCATGTTGGAGAGCATGAAAAGACGTTCGAGCCCAAGCTGTTTGAATCGACGAATGAGAAGCACTAGGGAATGCATATTTATCTCTAGGCAATGGTAAAGGTTTGTGGTAATAAAATTCTCGTTCAAAGCATAATATCCACTTTTTAGGACCCAGGATCTCCAATGTCGAATGCAGTAAACAACACGACCAAGTAAAGGTAACCTCTCAAGAGGAGAAAGTTTGCCGTCGTAAAAAACGCGCCGTACGCTTTCCATAAGCCAAAGATAAAACTACTGTGTTCCTTCGCTTCCAGTAACACGCTGTTTCAGGTGTGCCGGAGGCACGGAGGCACGAAGGAAGGGACACCTGCGACGGTCAGTTATTAGCCCCTCGGTTGGAGCATCATGTAGTGTGACCTTAACAGTAAAGTACCAAGAAAATGCTCTCTACCCGACTGTTCCAAGGCTTCAAAGATTGCCCTTGAATCGTTAAATTACTCATTTTATTACTTATCTCGCTGTTCCTGGACAAACATCAATTTCGGCAATTAAATCATAATCGGAACATTTTTTCTCCCAATATTACTAATGGTCGCAAAAACTCGTTTTCCTCGTAAAACTCGTAAAAACTGAAAACAATTAACTTTTGTTAATTAAATTATTTGCGTACATGACTTGTTTGGTAGGTCAAAGTTTGCCCACCCCCCCTCAAAAGTATTGAATTTTAGAGACACGGCTAAAAATTCTGGAACGGCTCTAAATGATCAATTCACACGGTAAAATTACCGTTTTTGCGGGATTCTACTTTTTGTTTCTGGAAATACGGGAATATGAAGGTATTCCAACATTAACCATGCTCATAGTTACACAAGAAATACAATATAAAATGAATGAACTATTAATAATCCCATTTTGGGCTCTAGAAAAAGATTAATTTTCAAAAAAGTTTGATCCCACCCAAATAATGATCATTTTTACTGTTTCCTTTAATTGATCATAGCTAAGAAAAATTCTTACGAGAAGATTTCCAAATTTAGATTTGGTCGTCTTCAATCTAAATTGGGAATTGCATTTAATTACGAGTGACACTTGCGTGCTTCAAAACCCACTAAGTACAAACTATTGTCAGAATAGTAGTAAACTCCTTACCGTCATTGCTGGTTTTTGCAAGCTTTAAGAAATGCTGAATGCTGGGCTGGCGTCGCTTCATTTTCTTTCTTTCCTCTCACGCGACCTTTCTGTTTCAATGCTTAGCTTACACTGGAATTATAGCACCGTTTGAATGAACTATCGCCTCTTAGTCTGATTCCTTATCGCAATTCCTTCATCGCAGAGAAGCTAGTGCTTATAGCTCCGAGGGTTAAATAGTGAGAAAAATTTCTTGACATCTTGTTTGATTACAGGAGGCGATTGCACATTTGATGATAAAATAATGATGTAAGCTTGCCGGAGAAATGGATAGCCATTTAACAAGAAATGAAAAAAGGAACGGGTGTTGCAAATAACTTAAAAGCGTGAATATTTCGGAACTTACTATATTGGCACTTAAAAAAAGAAGAAAAGAAATTTCGGGGGGGGCCTCCCCCCCCTGGATACGCTACTGCCTAATAAAATCAAAGCATGGTACCTAGTTGGAAAAGGGGGAAGATTTCATGGTACATTTTTAGATATTTTCATAACTGAGCTATGAATTAGGTGAGCATACCACTCAGTGACTTTCTTATGTTGTTTTGACAGATAATAGTCGTTTTACATGGAAACCGAATAGAGCCTATAAGACAATACCCTTTTTCTTATTTATAGCTATAGAAAAGTGCTAAAATATTGATTAAAAACTTATTGTTTGACTGTTATTCTATTTTGTTGAAGTTATATATTCAAGAGGCATTGATTTATTAAGATCCAATTGAAAAAAAAAATAATTGACAAATCTTTAAAATTGCTATATTTTCTGTAAGTTATTAGCAAACTGGGGTCGGGGGAGGGGGGTAAACTGAGGTCTGGAAGGGGCAGTTGCACCCCTCTCTTCTGCCCCATAGCAAATTACGCTCCTGGTTTACACATAAACTGAACTAACTGTGACAAAATACAGAACCTGAAAAGCTCATAGGAAATATAAAATTTGGAAAAGAATATATGTTGGAATATTAGGAAGAAAGGAAGGTAAAGCATAGTATAGCTGCCGTTTAAGCGTGTAACTACAATTGTTCGGCATGTTATGAAGTAAGAATTTTAATTTTAAAATTATTCCTTTTCAACAACCTCAATTCTAGGCTTTTACCAAGTTGATGGTCTAAAACTGGTAATTTACGGTCCTTTGAATAATTTCAGAGCTTAAAATATCTGTATGGAAGGTGTTTTCAAGCTCCTTTCCTTACTTTATACATAACTATTTTCCTAAGGCAATAGTAAAGATTAGGTTTACTTCATTTCTGGTAAATAATTTTTTTTCCCCAATTAGTTTGGTTTCTTGAGTGGTTGGTCAACAGAGCAAGCAGTACCTGCTTTACATCATTTTTTATCTGAGGCTATGGATGATAATTATCCGGCGGCAATTTTATTTTTTTACATTAAAAAAGCTTTTGATACAATAGACCTTGCAGTTCTTCTTGACAATTTGGAAAATATAAAAATTTGTGAAATAGCCCCTGATTTATGTGATTGTATTTATCTGAAAGAAGTTCTAAAGTCCAAGTTGGCTAAGAATCATATCATACTTTCTCACTAGAAAATTTAGGGGTACCCTAGGGGTCTGTTATTAGGCTAATGTTTTTTTCATTTATATAAATGATCTTCAAAATCGCATGCCTTTGGAAGAACAATGGCCGACAATGTTTGCAAATGACACAACAATTAGTTTGAAGATGGGAAATGAGGAGATCTATGGTTGTCCCTCAAAACTGTTGCTTTGAATGTAAATTCTTCGTTTCATGCTGATTGACCAATACTTCACCTAGAGAAGTAAGAATTTATTGTTTTTGGGAGAGCTTCGAGGTCAGTGAAACATGTGTCATTTTGAACTTTAAAAATTGGAGTTTCCGCCATAGAAAGAGTGGATGTATTTAGATAGTTAGGTATTTATATCGATTCAGCTTTGTCGTTTAAAGCCCATATTAATAAACACGTGGCAACAGTGTCCAGGAATCTGGATTGTTTGCATAGATTAAAGTTTCTATTTCCAAACCAAATCTTAGGTACTATATATTTTTCATTAGTTGAATGTTTTTTTCAATGTTTCCCGAGTTTTGGGATATTCATTTTTCCCTCACATTTACGAGGGCTCAAAATAGTTCAAAATTAATCAATAACAATCCCGGACCTTTTTTAACAGACCCTAGTAAGACAGAAAGTTTATCTTAAACTAAAACGTCTTTTTATTTCTGTATATTCTTAATTTGCAACACATTTTTCACCATAATTTGGGCGTATGGTTTTTAAAAATCGAACCTATAGATTATTTTCTCCATAGCATGACACTTCTGGTTGAAACTAAGTATAGCCATTTATCAAGAGCTAGGAATAAATTTCTTTTTCTCTTTTTTTTAAAAACAAGAGATCAAGACTCAGATTAAGCAACTTCCCCAGATTGCCAACAAATAAAAGTTATTTTATTTAGCAATTGAATCATCATCACCCTACACATAAAAAGAGATTGAAAGATATAGTCCTTTTCACCTAAAGTAGCGGGGATTGAATGGATTGTTAATTTATCAATATTTTGTTTTGTAAATCCCATCCATATCTCCACAAGTCAATGATTTTTCTTGTATTTCCTTTATTCTTCTCTTTCTTTCTTCTTTCTTTCTTGCTATCTTTTCCTCTGTACTCCGTTGCAATAGAAATGTTTTTAATGGAGTGGGATTTATATTTTTTTTTCAATGAAAATACTCCTCAAAACTTTATTTTTCAAAATCCAGGAGGGGATTCTCTAGGACTCCAGGATTTTGGATTCCAACTTCTGTAGGCTAGGTTTTAGCCGATGAGCATGAAACCAAAAATTTACATTCAAAGCGACTGTTTAAAGGGACCATTGGAGGTCCTCCTCATTGCCTGTGTTCAAACTAATTGCTGTGTATCCCGCAAACAATATTGATAGTTTTTCAAATACATATAAGAAATTTATATAAAAGAGATAAGATATTTATTATCGATATTTTAATTTTATTATTTTTAATATCTGGAAAAACAATTGAAAAACTGATTTGTCAGGTGCTTCTGCTTTTGTTGCTTTTTATCCACTATTTTCTTCTTTTTTCAAAAATAAATACATTAAGTTTTTTTCCTGAAATTGCATTCCTTTATATATAAAATATTCCCAATTACTTGCTCCCTCTCTATAATTATGTTGTCATTGTAACAGGCTTAGCTTCAAACAAAACTATAACTGATTCTGGATAGCAGGATAATATAGACGGTGACTGTTATTGTCCATATCAAAAAAAAAAAATACAAAGGCACGGAATTTAAGAAAAAGAAAATTAAATTATGTTATTCATATATCTTCAACTGCAATTGCCACCAGGGCAATTGTGTCATATTATCCTTCTAAAGGATTAAAAAAAATAATCAGATCTGTAATGCCTTTGACTGCTTAAGGAGCTGAGCCTTTTCTTTCAATTATATAAAAATAAAATCTGCTCTGCAGTTGTTAAAAGTCATTATTAGTAATCAATCCTTTTCCTTTTTTGTTTTAGGTTTCTCCTGACTAAAATCTGTGTTGTATCCAAGTTTCGATGATAGTATTATCCTTCTCATAATTTGCATTAAATTTGTTACAAGAATTGTCATGGACTTGCCACAAATTTCAAAAATGGCCGATCCCATCACAGTTTCTGAGAATTCTTTTATTAAAAACGGTAAGTTGTACAGTTGAATTTTCTGTTAAGAATAAAAGAAAAGCTACAGCTTTGTGTTTAATAGACTGGAGATGGGGCATATACAAGAATTATCTGAGTGAAAGATCATATGAAAACAAAACGAATGTAAATAAAGCGGAGAAAGCGTTAGAATGTGAACTAAGGAGGTGTGAAATGGAAGCCATGGATAAAACTCCCGAGGATCTTGAAGATGCAGCTAGACGGCATAATAGTAAAATATTTTACTGGCATGTTAATAAATTGAGAGGGAGTAGTGAATCCGGACTTATCCCAGTCAATGATTGGAACAGGACCACAATTAGTGATAAGAAAAGGGTTAAAAAAAACATGTTGAGTTTGTGCTAAACCAAAATAGAGTTGCAGGAAAAGATATAGAGGAAAATGACAATTTTTTTGATGCCTTAAACGTGAAGCAAGATTTGTTTTTCGAGGAAGAATTAGCGACAGTACTAATAGGATTTAAATAAAATAAAGCTCCAAGTGCTGATACTGTGGTAAATGAGTTTCTTTAATATGGTGGCTCTGAGGTTAGAAATAAGTTACTAAAGATTATGAATATGTTTTTTTTTTAAGTGGAAGTACCCAGCGAATTTAGGAAAACCTTAATGATTCCACTGTATAAGAAAGATGATAAGAATGACTGTGGTAATTATCAAGGCATTAGTCTAGCCTCTGTAGGTAGCAAACTACTTAGTAATATGATTCTTAAAAAGTATCGTATAGAAGAGATACTTCTCTTAAAAAGTCAGAAGAGAAGAACAGTGCGGTTTTAAAAAAGGTAAGATGTGTTGACCAAATTTTTACTCTTAGGTTAATAATTGAGAAGTGCCTGAGTTATCAAACACCTTTGGTCCTCAGTTTTATAGATTATGAGCAAGGGTTTGATTCTGTTTATAGAAGAGCTTTAGTGAAGATCTTGTGCTTGTGTGGTATACAAGACAAATGCACAAAAGTGATTAGTGCTATATACGAAAATAACACCGGTGTGGTCAAGATAGGAAATGAGGTTAGCAGCTCGTTTTTTGTTCAATCAGGAGCTAAGCAGAGTTGTGTTCATATGGATCATTTTCATGGACTGTCTTAAGAAGCACAGGAAAGAGAATGGGAGAGCACGGAATCAAATGGGGAGGGAAAAATTTCCTGGACTTAGATTATGCTGACGATTTAAGCATCCTAGGTGAAAGTTTGAGCAAAATGAATGAACTTTTAGAGGTTTTGTGAGCTCAGGGAGCAAAAATAGGTTCAAAAATTAATGTTAAAAAAAGTCACTAAGGCTTTGAATAAGTGAAGATGAAAAAGTGACGTTGGGTAACGAAAAGATTGATCTCCTGGACAGCTTCACTTACCTTGGTAGTATTATTAGTAAAGATGGTAGGAGCAATGAAGATGTTAAAAATAGAATAGCCAAGGCTAAGGGTTCTTTTTCACAGTTAAAAAAATTTGGAAGAATAGGAAGATAAGTTTGCAAATAAGATTAGAATTTTAAAAGCTGTAGTGACGACATTGGTCTGATATGGCTTTGAAGCATGGGTGCTCCAAAAAGAGGATGAAGATTTGTTAGTTGTTGTCCAGAGAAATTACCTACGGATTGTTCTGAGTACCAGGCTGACTCACTGTATTTAAAACACTAGGCTGTACGAAAAGTGATTCCGCTTTCTAGTACTATAATTCGAGAAAGGTTGAGATGGCTAGGGCACGTTTTGCGGATGAAGGATGACAGATTGCCAAAGGTTGTTCTTTTGGCCAATCGTCTAAGGCTAAACAGAAAGCAGGTCGTAAGTGGTTGGGGTGGGAGGATGTCATAAAAAATATATTTAAAGGAAATGGGAACTTCCGGGGAGGTTGTAAAGAGGGAAGCATTGAATAGATTGGGATCGAGGAGAAGCTTGTGAAGCTGTGTTTGCCTCTGGTGGCTTGGTGCTGGTGAGTTGTTAGTTGTAGTAGGAGTATATGTACTTGGATTTAGCGATTAAGAGCTTAAGGGTGATAAAAGTTACTTCTCTGTGACCCAAAACACATTTAAATTAAATTTATTGGCTTTAATTTTCAAGTTTGGTGAGACAAGTAATCATCCGGTGGAGAAACCTTCTGTCAATCTTTTCTCTGTGCAGGTATGATGAGCGAAATATTTCTACCAAAGCAGGGGTAGTTATGGGGGTTGAAATGGGAATATCTAATTATAACACATGTAAGAGAGAAATAAAGTTAGTTGAATTCAGCTACTAAACTTTGCGAGGCTATATTTTGTGTTTTATGTTTGCGGAACTAACACAGATCGATTGGTATTCTTTTACTTTTAATTTTTTTTGTGATTGTCTAGCTTTAAAATGTTTTGTTTTTTTATTCAATACGTTATCCTTAACCTACACTTATCCAGCAACTCGTTCTATCCTATGAATTTTTTCGAATGTTACTGGTTTTCTTTTGCTCTATAAAAAGTAGATTTTAAAAAAGATTTAAGAAAAAACCTGCATATACATCTGATTTAATGTATACATATAATGTCTGTATATTTACATTTTTACACGTAACGAAAAAGAAAAAGCTGTCAGGTTTGTTTAGTAAGCTTTACTATTAAGTTTTTCTATGTCTGATAAATTTAAATTTCCTTTTAGAAGTTGAAGATGCTTTACCAGGTGACAGCGAGAAGCCCTTTCATTTTCCAAACCATCATTTATCACCGAAGCGGGAAGATGTTCCTTTGCTTAATTTACCTAGCATTTCAGGACCATGTAAATTTGAATACGACAACCTAGAATTCAAATATTCTAACAATGAAGGTACATCTGAAACATTGTGTTTTTGTTGATTGAAATGCATTGGACAATATTTTATTAGACAAAAATATGCAGTGGGACTTAATATTAAGATGGTACTTTTGTTTTATCTTATTCCAATATGCATATGTTTGCCAAACCGTTTTCGTAGTCTTTCAAGAACATTTTTAAATTGTCACTCGAAAATGGTTTGGTAGGTTTTATTATTTTTCAATAAGCTTGATATTAAGCCTTAAAACTACATGACTATATAGATTATACAAATCATATTTATAGTGTATAAAATTCTTTATAAATCATTAGATAAATCTGTCTAATATTTTGATTTCAAGTTGAATTTAAAAGAAGCAGAAAATTGGATTTTTTAATCTGAACTGTCTAGAAGCTAGATTGAACTGCCTTTCTAGCTAGAAGAAAATAGCGAATCTGATTGGATTTAAAAAAAAATTGGCGAAAATTCTGTTTTCCACAGGTCGTAAAAATAGTTCAAATAGGGATAAATCCTTTTAACATACAGTGAAAAACAATGAAAAAAAAAATATGATTTGTGTACCCCTGGGTATACTTTAGATCACTTAAGGTTTCATTTTAATTATTTTGTTAAATTAGAAAAACTAATTTTAAAAGCTAGTTACAGTATCAACTCGAGGGAGAGAAGAGGGATCGAAAATAAAATTAGTTGTTTAAACCTATTGAAAAGTATATGTTTTTTTTTTAACTCCGTAGGCTATTAGTTGTTAGATATTGAATGATTTATGTTTTGTTTTGAGTTTTTGAGTTTTAATATTTGGTTTTATTCGTTTTTTACTGTGTAGACTTTTAAACATATTGAAAGATGTGTTTTTTTGTTTTCCGTATTTTGAGTTCTTATTTATTGTTTCACTCATTTTTCTTTAATTCTGTAGACTTTTTAATTTTAGGTAACGTTTCACCACACGTATCTGGGCTACACTTACAGGGAAATACGTCACTTGTTGTTTCAAAGAATCCCTCTTCAAGTGGATTCTCAAATGTTTGTGCATCTGAATCGGGAGGAAAAGGCTTAAAAAATCAGAAAAGAGGTTTTATAAGTTGCTTGCAAAGTAAAAAGTGTGAAAAATTGAAAAGATATAAAAAAACTCATAAAAAGAAAAAGACATATAAATGTGAGGTATGTGACAAGACTTTTTCTCAAGCAGGACATTTGAACACACATCAAAGAATTCATACAGGTGAAAAACCGTTTAAGTGTGATGAATGTGACAAGATCTTTTCTCAATTAGTACATTTGAATAGGCACCAAAGAGGGCATACTGGTGAAAAGCCATTTAAGTGTGATGTATGTGACAAGACCTTTTCTCGCGCTGATCATTTGAACAAACATCAAATAATTCATAATAATTCTCTCGCCAAGCATTTGAAGGCACGTCAAAGAATCCATACGGGTGAAAAACCGTTTAAGTGTGATGTTTGTGACAAGACCTTTTCTCAAGCATTAAATTTGAACAGGCACCAAAGAGGGCATACAGATGAAAAGCCGTTTAAGTGTGATGTATGTGAAAAAACCTTTTCTCATGCTGCAAATTTGAACAACCATCACAGAAAGCATACGGGGGAGAAACCGTTTAAGTGTGATGTTTGTGACAAGACTTTTGCTCAGTCTTCAAATTTGAACAAACATCAAAGAATTCATACGGGTGAGAAACCATTTACGTGTGATGTTAGTGACAAGACCTTTGCTCAGTCATCAGATTTGAACAAACATCAAAGAATTCATACGGGTGAGAAACCGTTTACGTGTGATGTTTGTGACAAGACCTTTTCTCAGTCATCAAGTTTAAAGACCCATCAAAGAATGCATATATGACCAAACCTTTCCTCAAGCAGGAAATTTGAACAAACACCAAAGATGGCATACGGATGAGTAGCCAATTACATGTATGTATGTATGCATGTATGTGATGTATTTGAGAAGTGTTCTTTGCAAGCTGTTTGAATACTTATGAAAGACTGCAATCAGGTGAGAAACCTTTCATATGTGCCGAAAAGCTTCTGATTTTTTCAATTTTCACAGGCAGTACATTTTCACAAATTTCGCAGTACAATTTTCATAAAAAGTACATAGAAGAGTAAAGGAAGATTGTTGTAACACAAGCTGTGTCCTCATTGATCTGTGGCTATTATTCTCACAACCAATTAGTAATACATCGAATTAGTTTTTTTGTTCAATGTTTTCTTTTGTGTTTAGTTTCTTTAGCAATTTCATCATCATCCTGTGAAAAGTAGTGATACATATTTGCTTATTTGGATTAACAGATTTGAACAGATTTGGATTAAAAATTAGACCTCTCAATTTTATTTGTATGTTTTGAATGATTTATAAAAAAAAATCACCAATTTGCAACTCAAAACTAAGTACCCAGTTTCCAATGGAATTTTGCACTAGCTTACTTTTTTCCTAGAGTATGAATCAGACCTTGGCTCTTAAGTGGTATTTATATTATTTACTGCTTTGTATAAAATATTTTTGCCCAAGGGACCCTTAAATCATTTTTTATGAAAGTTACCTAGACATTGCCTTGTCTTGATTTTCTAATTCCAAGTTTTAATAAAGTATACACCACTTCTTCTTAGTTCTTAGTCTCCTTAGTCTTAGGCAGTTCTTTCTTAGTTTTTTCTTCATTTTTGCAAGCAGTCAAGTTTATTATATAAACTGTAATAAAAATTTAGATTTGATTGATACATATTATATATATCGTCATCTTGGTTCATCACAGTAAAATTCTGAAATGACGCTTTTTATAGCCACAATGGACCAAGGTCTGAGGAATAGTATTAGTGGTGGCATAGTTGGAGTTATCAGACCTTTCCATGGAAACTATATAATACCCAATATCTTCAAATACACATTCTTTCTATTTTGGCCTTTTTATTTGTCATGAAAAATCTGTTGACTCCCAAAGACAACTAAACATTCAAAATTAAGCAACGATTACCAAAGCTCTGCAACTACGTATGGAGGTCTTTTTCAGTAGAATATTAATTCTAATCTACGAAGAATTTACTGTTTTTTTCTAATTTACTAAGATATACATGGTTGTGCAAGTTTCCCTTTTTAATTAAGAATGTTTTAATTATTTTTGTTGTGTCCTTAGTGCTTTAAATTTAGCTGGGGTTGTATCTAAAATACATTTTAGAATCAAATCTTCCTGAGTAAGTTTTTTTCCCGAAAGTAATTGATATCTAAAGAAGAAAAATAATTTACAAAAAAAATGTTTTTTTTTTTCACTATAAAAGAAAAAAACAAACAAAGCACACTCATAAAATCCTATATACAATCAGAAATCAAGAAAACACAAATTCTTTCAACTGAAAGTAAGGAGCAATATTAAAACTTCAAAACAAATTGAATTTTTTCTTTTTATGAGGCGGCTTTCTCATCACCAACTCCATCGTCTTTTCACTGAAGTAACGCATTTTTTTCCAATTCTCAAAAATATATTAACAAAACACAAGAGAAGGGTTAATAATTCTTGTTCGTTTTAGTGTTGCTCCGCCCTTTCAATTAAAAAAAAAATTGTTTTTTAAAGACCAACTCAACAACAAAATTATTACCACAAAACAGACTGAACGACTTTACGATTATTTGAATAAGCAGTGGAAAAGGAAACTTACTTTGCAAAAACTTTTTAGAAACTCACAATTAAAAATTTGTTCAAAGGAGCTTTACAAGGTGTCCCTCTATTAAATGAAAAACAAACAAAAACAAGAATAAAAATTAGATGGCATGGTTTACAGAGCCGACAATCTACAAACTTAATAATAGGGTTGCAGACTAATCTGGATTAAAACTTAAATCAATTAACTAAGCTAAAAGGTTAATTCAAATCATAGGTAAAAACTTGTTCAATTGTGACTTAAGTTATTAGTTTTATTTTCAACAGATAATTCAATTGTTATGATTTTATAGTTGGGGCTAGGCGCAAAATAAATACCTTCAACTATTGAGCCGGGTCGCTCCTTACTTACAGTTCGTTACCACGAACTGTTTGATACTGGTTAGTGTTGTAAAATTACTGTAAAATAAAAACTCGGTAAATAAAATTGATAAAATATGTAAAATATAAAAAACAATATGTTGTTTAAACTACTTTAAAACATTTACCTATTGTCCCTTAAGGTGTGCTGATTAGTGTTGTAAAGTTATTGTAAAATAAAAACTCGGTAAAATACGGTAAAATTGGTAAAATAAGTTACTCCTTAGGAAATATTGGGTAAAATTAGTGTCTTAGAGTTGTCCTGTAGCTGAAAGTTCGGTTGAACATTTCTTTTGAAGCATCACTTTCAGCTTTTAATGGAATTTTTTATTCATTTTGATTTCCCGAAGCTTAAAAAAGATAATACCCCATCAACTATATTTTCATTAATTTAATTAATAGCCTAGTTTATCCCTTTGGTTAAAACTTATTTTTGAAAAAACATAGAATAACGAAGAAGAAAGAAAACGAGGACGTAGGACAATAACCTTTTTTTTCATAATCTTTTTTTCTTTTTTATTATTATTATTATTTTAATTTGTCTAGGATGCTTCGAGGAATATTTATGTAGGTTTTCTTTATGATTTCATTAGAAATGTTTATGTGGTTAACCGCTACGCGTTATTAAAATTAAAATTTTTCCCTAGTGCGGTGATTTAATATCATTAATATTTTATATTTTATTTATTATGTCAATAAAACTCAAAGTGAAAAACTGAAGAAAAAGCTATGCAAATATTTCAGTTGAAATCTCCACTCAGCCGTCCTCATTGCAAAATAATAAACAATGCAGATAAAAGCCCAAAGGACAATATAAAAAACCAAAGCTTTTCACATACATATTCGGCAGTCTTATGTATTAAAGTTGCATGTCTAAGGATAATTATATTGAGCTTCAAAAGCTTCTGAACTGCAATGTTTTTTTTGGCTTCTTATTGCTCGTCGTCTGCGGGGTGCTTCGCTTAAAATATAGGCTAAAATGTAATGCCATTTTGTCAGACAAAAAATAATGTTTCTCTTTTATCATGAATTTGTGCTGGTTATTTGTTTCCAATTTGGTTTGTTTTCGATACTGGAAATCAATAACAAGAGCAATCACTCGTAGTAAACTAAAAGGATAGCCTCATCTAGAAAATTTTAAAGTAATAACAAAGCTTAAGAAGGAAGAGTTTGAATTGTCTGAATTCATTTTTGCTTTAATTTTTTTTGCATAATTGCTTATTTTTACTTAGTTTTGAAACCATATGCACTTTCAGTCCTCTTATTTTATACATTTCGTAGTTATTTTTGGATTGTATCTAGAAACACTGCTTGGTTTATATCCTTCATTTGTTTGTTGAGTGAGTTAGAAATAAACCATCATTATTATCAAATTGTATTTAGAACCTATGCTAGAATTAGGCAGTGTTTAACTTCTCATTAATCAAAGTAAGAGACAATACTGCTGTAAGGTTTATCACAGCCTGGGTGAGTTTTTAGCTCAGTTATAAGGCAAGTGAAAGTGCACACGATTTGATTTATCATTAATATTTCCATACACATAATTTTGTAGAAGCGATTTGTTGTAACCTAAGGAGCCTACATCAAAATTTTCTAGAACTGGTGTATGGGATTTAGTGGAATCAAAAATAACTTTGGCATAGTCTCATCCCTACTAGATATTAAATATATTTAAAAAAAAGTTTTTTAACTGAAAGTAAAGCGCAACACTAAAACTCAAAACGAATAGAAATTATTTCTTATATGAAGGGTTACCCCCTCCTCAAAACCTTGCTCTTTATGCTAAAGCTGTTAGCACTTTTAAAGAAGCTTCCTATTCTAATTAAACAATCCCTGTGTTTTAGTGTCCGTTCAGTCAAACTTCCGTTCGTTCAGGCAACGAAATGAAACCAGAGATAGTGTTCTAAGTGGAAACTATTCAAAAGATTTTTCTATGAAATTCATGTAAAAATTTGCCAAATAAGGATACAAAACAGTGCCCATGGAAAGGCTCATGATTTGAAGGAAAAATTTTTCTCGAATTTAAAATACGGGATTTAGTGGAATCAAAAATAACTTTGGCATAGTCTCATCCCTACTAGATACTAAATATATTTAAAAAAAGTTTTTTTAACTGAAAGTAAAGAGCAACACTGAAACTCAAAACGAATAGAAATTATTTCTTATATGAAGGGTTACCCCCTCCTCAAAACCTTGCTCTTTATGCTAAAGCTGTTAACACTTTTAAAGAAGCTTCCTATTCTAATTAAACAATCCCTGTGTTTTAGTGTCCGTTCAGTCAAACTTTGGGACACACTGTCAAACTTTAGCGTAAAGAGCAAGGTATAGAGGAGGGAGCAACCTTTCATATATGAAATAATTTCCGTTCGTTTTGAGTTTTAATTTAGGTCCTTACTATTTAATTTCTGATCGTTTTTCAAATAATGCTGGTAAATCTTGCTCGTCCTTCATGAAATATACCCTTCTCCGCTACGGGGAACTCCACCTTGTAAATTTCATCCCCCCTAAAGTGTAACCCCTCTCCCTCTACCAAATTCCTTCCAGACAGTTCTATCCTCGCTGAAAACCTCCCCCTCCCTTAAAATTTCATGCGGATAAATCAGCCTGAAAAAGTCTCCTTAACATACTTTCACTATAAAAGAGCTTTAATTTCTAATCGCTTTTTCGATTGCTCCGAAATGCCCCCTTCCGGAAGTCCTCGGAAGCCTTTTTCCTCGGAAGTCAAAATACGCGGAAAATAGCCCTCGGAAAATCTCCTTATGCAAAATTAAATTGGAAAAGATAATGTAATACAATTAAAAAGAATTTCGTATAGGAACAGCGGTACACTCAGAAAATAATTATGGGAGGGGGCTAACCGGGGATGCCTTTCCAACCAAGGAAAAACTTAAAAAATTCCTTTGAAAAAATGGTATTTTTTGGCATTACTTTAAGTTTATTTTAGCTCTTTTGATGTAGTTTTGAGTAAGGACTAATATTAAATTATTCAGGTGGTCCATTTTTTACATATAAGATTCATAATTAGGAAAGGCAGGAATATTTGATCCTGGGGATGGTCTAAAAGAGCTACTTCAAGAGTCTATAGGGGACATTGAAGTAAATCAAAAGATACTATGTTGAGGCAGATTGTCAAAATGCCATGTCAACAGTATTATGGAAATGGGTGAGGGTTTTTCTTCAAACTCTTGTGGCTTCTATTTCTGCTGTAACTGCAACTTGTTGGAACTGTTACTAAAAGTACCTGTGAGTGCAGCACTTTCTTTGAACTATGAGAATGACTACTTGCAATTGTGAACAGCTGTGACTACCTATGACTGTAATTTAATTTTTTTTTTATTAATGTGATCTAATAAATCTTTATAATATATTTTTTGTGATCTAATATGTCTGACTAATATTTCTTTTATCTGCCACTGCAAATACCGGTGTAGCACTTTGACTACTTGTGACTGCAACTACTTGCAAGTCCAACTGCTTGTAAAGTTAATACTTGCAACTTTATCTGCCACTACTTTTAACTGGAACTGCTGCTACATCTACTTTTGAACTTAATCAAAAGAGTTTATATGTGCACCTGTTGATTAAAAGGGTTTGTCAAAACTATTTCAGGAATGGTTAAGGTCATTAAGTTGGAAATTTCGAGGAGTTTTAAGAGGCTGTTGAACTTAGTTAAAAGACTACGTCCATTCAAATGGTCGAAACAGAAAAATTGTAATATCTCAGAAAATGCTAAGGGTATTAAGTTGAAACTATCAGAGGATGATAAAATGGATGTTGCACTAAAGCAAAAGATAGTTGGTGAATCCAGGTTGTCGAAAGGGTATAAATGGGAGTATCCAAATTCACATCGGGAATGGGTAGGGGTTTTAAGTTGAAACTTTCAGGGATTACTAAGATAGATGTTATACTAAATCAAAAGATATTACATGCATCCAGGTTGTATAAATCACATCTTAAGGATCTTAACGTGTGAAAACAAGAGAGGAAAGGAAATAATAAATGAAAATAAAATCAAGTAGGTGAGAAAACGATTATTTTGTCAGCCAGTGGCAAAATATGAAGACGAAGAACAAGCAAATTTTTCATTAAGAACCTCCGCCAAGTCGTATTCTGTGCTAAAAACAGAGAGAGAAAAAAAAGCAATCAAAATCTAACCTACCGAAGTGAATCTAACGAGAACAGAACAGATATTGAATAAAAAAAAAACAGCCACAAATAAATGAAAGAGATAATAAACAATTGGATTGAATAAGTATCGGTTGCTAGGCAATAGACTTCACCAATCTGCAATTTCGATATTCATTAGGTATGCGAGCAGGTTGTCTTAAATTAGACTGGGCGAAGATATTAATTTGAGTCTTTTGAAATTAAGTTGGTATAAATTGGTCTAAAAGAAATATCTCCAGTGTCCCTATTTATAACAAATTTCGGTTTTATATTTTTTTTTATCTCAGCCTCTTTAAAAGGTTGCAGTAGGCCATTTACAGTAGATGTTAAAATTACCTTCTCAAAAACTACCTAATGTGGAGGATTTTCAAAGATATACAAGGCCAGGGCGGAATCAAATTTGTCATTTTTATTTTCGAGTCTGAGGGACTTATCTATTGAAATTTTGTGTTAATGCAAAACGTTCACCAAGATGTTGATGGGTCCTACCTAAGTAAAATATCCCACATGAACACGGAACTCTGTAGACACCACTACCCAGTATAGGGTCCGTTTTATCTTTTCCCGAGTTAAAAACTGTTGAAATTTTTGTTTGGTTTTGAAAGAAACAGAGAGATAATGTATTTTTAAAATTTTTCCAAGTTTTTCACTAAGTATTGAAATGTATGTTTTGCTCTCAATTGCCGGAATAACTCAATTAAGGGGGACGGGCTCCCCATTTTCTTGTTTTATCTTTTTTAATTGACTATCTATGATATTTTCTATAAGTTTATTGGGTAGTCATTGCAGAATGAATATCTTTGACATAATTTAATTCAGAATTTACGTGATTATGTGAACATATTTTTAGAACTCTGTCGACTAAAGAGATTATTACCCCTCTTTTCACAGAAGGAGGGTGATTTGACGAGAAAGGTAGATACCGATCATAATGGGTCGGCTTTGTATATACAGAAAATTCAAAGCTAGGAATATTTTCTATAATTAAAACATCCAAAAAAGACAGTTTTCCTGAATCTTCGTGTTCAATTATGAATTGGAGATTCGAATCAAAAGAATTCAAAGGTGCCAAAAAATCTCTTAGAGAGTCCTGTCCATGTTCCCAAACAGAAAAGATATCATCAACGAAATGAAACCAGAGATAGTGTTCTAAGGGGGAACTATTCAAAAGATTGTTCTATGAAATTCATGTAAAAATTTGCCAAATAAGGATACAAAACAGTGCCCATGGAAAGGCTCATGATTTGAAGGAAAAATTTTTCTCGAATTTAAAAGACGAAGAGAACTGGTTGCAAAGACGAACAACTGTGATTATTGTGCTAATTTCAAAAATGTTGTAATCTGACCAAGAGAAATTTTTTTCTTATTTTCTTTGTAAGGCCTGCTCACATTTTCGGACATCGCATGAAGTCGCAGGACATCGATGCAGTTTCCATACATGGAAACTGCATCAAAACTAGACAAAATAGTTTTTCTGCTGTACTTTGATTTTTTAACTTGTCAACAAGATCTATGGAAATTCTTATATAAGATTTCAGTGTGCTCAAAAGAGGCTTAAAAATGGTGGGTAAGAACTTTCCTACACCCCTAGCTGGAGAACTAAAACATGCTACCATTGGACTTAACGGAATATCTTTCTTATGGATTTTAGGAAGACTGTAAATCTTTGGGGCTGAACATCCTTTGGCGTAGAATCGTCTTTACATGTGAGGGTAATTACTCTACTGCCTGTGGAATCATTTTTATTTCTCTGTAAGTATTTGTGTCCATTAAAAGGGTGTTTATTTTTATTTCAGAGTCTGCAGAATTCATAATTACAACTGTTTCCGCTTTCGTAGCTACCGTGCTTTTATTTCTTTTCGAGTTTCGGAGGATTTTAGTTTCTTCCTTTGATTGAGTTGAAAGCGACAATGATGGCCTATAATCAACAATAGTCTTTAAAATTTCTCCTCTGAAGAGGTCTGGATTCTCAACCTCACCATGAGAGCTAAAAATAGAAGACTCCACGCCTGTAATAATTTCTGACTTATTTACGTGTGTTTGAGCAATTGCAAATTTTGGTCCTTTTGATAGAATACTTTGCTCCTTTGATGTGAAAACCTTAGAGGATAGATTTTCCAAAGGAGGGCCAGGACAAGATCTAGGAAGGAAAATCCTTGTTTGTTGAAACTGTTGAAAATCCAATTTTGAAAATTTATCCGATAAGCAAGTTTTCGCTAAATGGAAAACGTGTCAGAAAGACCTTTGTGAGATATGTAAAATTTTGAAAGGATAAAGTCTGATATAATAAAGATTTGAAATTAAATATTTGATCACTAGGGACATATCTTTTGAATCTATGGTGTTTTAAAATGTGTGTTAAAGTTTTGAAACCCATTCTCTGGACAAACGGGCCCTAAGATTGTGTACCTAAATATAGGTTGAAACGTAAAGAAGGTCGAAGAATTCGATGTATTTTGCAATCTTCTAAAAATTTAACTAACAAATAAGATTTGTATATTTTTTAACACAATTTAAAAAACATAAAACAATTTTGGTCCAATGCTCCCCATAATCTTGACGTAAATATATTCTAAGACCACACTGGCTATGCATGACGTATGAAAACAAGAGAGGAAAGGAAATAATAAATGCAAAAAAATAAAATGAAATAGGTGAGAAAACGAAGATTTCGTCAGCCAGGGGCCAAATATGAAGACAAAAAAAAAGCAAAAATTTCGACAAGAACCTCCCCCAAGTCGTTTTCAGTCCTAAAAAAAAAACAGTCAAACAAACTCTAATTTTCCGAAGTGAATCTAAAACAGTTTGACAGGATCTTAATAACAGTTAAGGGTATTAATTGGATGTTTTAATTAATCTATGTTTTTACTTTTTTTATATTCATCCATCTTTTTCTATTTTGATTAGGCAATAAAACATATTGCTGTATAGAGGCTACTAGACTATCCAATCGTTCATCCTGACACTCTATAGTCTGGGCGCCAAGTGAAGCTATCTTGCTTATTTTTAAAAGTACAGGTTGGTTTGGTTACATCTTTTCTGAGTGCATAGGGCTTTACGGAGGTGTAGCATCATAGAAAAAACTCGCTTAAAGCCAGTCTCAATTTGGCAGATTCTGAAAATCTGCACAGCCTATCTGCAAATTTTATTTCAATGGAGACTTCTTTTCCGCATAGGCAGTTTGCAGATGCTGCGACCTTCGAACTTGCTTTTTCTGCAAGATGGAATATTTGCAGAATCTGCCAAATGGAGACTGGCTTTTAGAAATGTACAGTTTTTCCGAAATTTTCGAATGATAAGAATCGAAACAAGGCCAATAGCTTTGAGGCACCAACGATACTTTAAAGCCCAGAGCCCAAAGAACCCAAATGCATTAATACTTTAGCGCCCAGCGCCCAGAACCCACAGCTCCCAACTTTAAAAATAAATACTAGCATTACCTTTAGCACAGCAAATTTATAGTCCATTTCTTCTTTAAATATGGATTTAAAAAAGTATCATATCCAAAGTTAGCAAATCACAGATGTTGCGGGCATACACAAAAGAATTCTACTACTCACAAAGATATATTCAATTTATGTCAGCAAGTGCATTGTGTCGGCAAGGTGAATATGGCAAAGAGAGATCATTATCAATTACAGGAGGGGAGATTTGACTTCTGTCGGCTAACGCATTTCACAAAGAGGCAATTTGCGTGTTACAAATATTCGAGATATGTCATTCAGTGTTGGCTCCTGACAAATTAAAATGCTTGTATTACATACATGCGGACTTTGGCCTCGCTTGGCCCCGCTTGGGGTTATTATGTCATATACAATATTTTTACTAAGTGAAAAACAATGTCCCAGGAATTTACCATAAAATGTAATAGGTGCCCCACTGTTAAAAGACTTTGTGACTTTTTTATTCAACAAAACCAGTTGCCCAGCGCCCAAGAACCCAAACAAATATAGATTATATCAAGTTACAGGAGGGGAAATTTGACTTCTGTCGGCAAACGCATTTCACAGAGACGTATCAAGTTACAGGAAAGATCAACTTTGGGTGTTACAAATATTCAAAATATTTCATTCAGTGTTGGGTCACATAGACATATTATTAAATAAACACCAGATTGCATGGGATTTTGCGGGTTCGCGAGTTCCTTGCGCTTTTTCTTCTTTGCCTCCAGTAAACGCGTTAATTTTAACGTTTTATTTCATTGAGATTTTGAGAATTGTTATTTCATGTTGCAAGAAAAGACTTGGCGACAAGCTGAATTTGCCTTTGCACAGGTATGTTATTTTTATAAGATGCCTCTTTCTGATATTATTTTAGATGGAGAGATTTTAAGGGGAATTTTCACCAGGTTGGAATTGTCTAGAGTATCTTTCCGTTGGGGGGGGGGGGTCCATGGGAGAAATTCTCTCGCGGAAATTTTCTCCGGAATCAACTTTTTACTAGGAATGGGGTATTTGCGGGAAAACTTTTCCACAGAGAAGGGGATTTTCTGCATGATTTAAAAACAAACAGATATTCTTTCATATGAAAGTGCACTACAAAAAAAATTCATTCGAAATTGACCGCAAGAATTTTTCTTGCTGGAGTGGGGGACTATTTTATATGAGAAGAAATTTCCATGTAGGGGGAGCCGGATTTCCCGCCATTATTTCGTAACAATCAGAAATCAAATAAAAAAACGTTTTTTTTCCATCTTTCCATCTTTTTTAAATCCAAGTAATAGATTGGATTTAAAAAAGAAACTGAGTTTCTTTTTTAAACTTTAAATTGAGTATATAAAAAATTTTCTCTGACAGGAAATCGAACCCGTATCTCCCGCCTGGCAGTCAGGAACAGCGACCATTGTACCACAGAGACACTTACGGACATATTATTTTAGCATCCATTATCTATTTTTGACGCAAGCAAATCCCCACAAAACTTGATATTTGGTTTTTGGAGAATAGGGAAGGAAGGATCGGATTGAGCTGAAATTTTGAGGATAAGCTATCAGGCCCAAAGACTAAAGCTCTTTTTTGATCCTGGGCGCTTGGACTCTGGAAGCTGAGGAGCTAAAGTATCAAAGCTTTGATCCTGGAAGCTAGATCCGGTTTCAGCAAAGGTTTATATTTACCTTTGAATCTGGCGCCCAAGTTAAAAATATAATTATACTGACAATAAATTGATTATTTGAATACTTATTTGGCTGAAAATATAAGTATGAATTATTTTTAACTTAATAAAAACACTGTATAGGGCATCATAAGCCCAAGCAAGGCCAACGCTCGCATGCAGGTAATCCAAGCATTTTTAATTTATCAGAACCAAAAAATGAATGACATATTTGAAATATTTCTGAACGCCCAGAAAGAACCCAAAGTTTATCTCTCCTGTAACTTGATATGTCTCTGCGAAATGTGTTTGCCGACAGAAGCCAAATATCATATTTAAAGTTAGCAAATCACAGATGGTGCAGGTATACACAAAAGAATTCTACTAGTCACAAAGATATATTCAATTTATGTCAGCAAGTGAATTGTGTCGGCAAGGAACTTTTTTATTTAACAAAACCAGTTACCAAGCGCCCAAGAACCCAAACAAAGATAGATTATATCAAGTTACAGGAGGAGAGATTTGACATCTGTCAGCGAAAGTATTTCATCGAGACGTATCAAGTTACAGGAAAGATCAACTTTGGGTGTTACAAATATTCAAAATATTTCATTCAGTGTTGGGTCTCGTAGACATATTATTAAATAAACACCAGATCGCATGGGATTTTTCGAGTTCCCGAGTTCCTTGCGCTTTTTCTTCTTTGCCTCCAGTAAAAATCGCTATTTAAAGAAGAAAGAAGAATTTGCTGTACCAAAGGTAAAATAACTTAATATTTGGTTTTATGAATTGATTCTTGGGTGTGCTGTATGAGGGGGTTGCTCCTATCTCAATACCTCTTTCTTTACGCTAAATTTTGACTTTTCTAGAATATTTTAAAAGGGTTATTATTCCAATTAAACGGCCCTTGTGTTTTATGAGTAGTTTTAAAGAACTGGGGCAAAAAGGCAAACTTCATCGCAAACAGCGAGGTATTAAGGAGGGCGCTACCGCCCCTCTCCCCCCCCCTCATATACGTAATAATTTCTGTTCGTTTTAAGTTTTAATGTTCCTCCTTACTTTCAGCTGAAAAAAATGTGTTTTTATTTCATTTGTGATTGTTGCAAAATAATGGCGGGAAATCCGGCTCCCCCTCAGTAGAATTCTTTTGTGTATACACACACCATCTGTGATTTGCTAACTTTAGATATGATATTTGGCTTCTGTCGGCAAACATATTTCGCAGAGACATATCAAGTTACAGGAGAGATCAACTTTGGGTTCTTTCTGGGTGTTCAGAAATATTTCAAATATGTCATTCATTTTTGGGTTCTGATAAATCAAAAATGCTTGTATTACATGCATGCGGGCGTTGGTCTTGCGTGGGCTTATGATGCCCTATACAGTGTTTTTATTAAGTGAAAAATAATTCATACTTATATTTTCGGCCAAATAAGTATTCAAATAATCAATTTATTGTCAGTATAATTTTATTTTTAACTTGGGCGCCAGATTCAAAGGTAAATATAAACCTTTGCTGAAACCGGATCTAGCTTCCAGGATCAAAGCTTTGATACTTTAGCTCCTCAGCTTGGATTTAAAAAATATGGAAAGATGGAAAAAAATGTTTTTTTATTTGATTTCTGATTGTTACGAAATAATGGCGGGAAATCCGGCTCCCCCTCAGTAGAATTCTTTTGTGTATACCCGCACCATCTGTGATTTGCTAACTTTAGATATGATATTTGGCTTCTGTCGGCAAACACATTTCGCAGAGACATATCAAGTTACAGGAGAGATAAACTTTGGGTTCTTTCTGGGCGTTCAGAAATATTTCAAATATGTCTTTCATTTTTGGGTTCTGATAAATTAAAAATGTTTGTATTACATGCATGCGGGCGTTGGCCTTGATTGGGCTTATGATTCCCTATACAGTGTTTTTATCAAGTGAAAAATAATTCATACTTATATTTTCGGCCAAATAAGTATTCAAATAATCAATTTATTGTCAGTATAATTCTATTTTTAACTTGGGCGCCAGATTAAAAAGGTAAATAAACACCAGATCGCATGGGATTTTGCGAGTTCGCGAGTTCCTTGCGCTTTTTCTTCTTTGCCTCCAGTAAAAATCGCTATTAAAAGAAGAAAGAAGAATTTGCTATACCAAATGTAAAATAACTTAATATTTGGTTTTATGAATTGATACTTGGGTGTGCTTGTATTTATCTTCCAAGTTGGGAGCTGTGGGCGCTATGGGTTCTTGGGCGCTAAAGTAAATGTTGCTTTGATCCTGGAAGCTCGATCCGGTTTCAGCAAAGGTTTATATTTACCTTTGAATCTGGCGCCCAAGTTAAAAATAAAATTATACTGACAATAAATTGATTATTTGAATACTCATTTGGCCGAAAATATAAGTATGAATTATTGTGGTTAGGCTTGTTTTGTTTTTATTTGTAAAAGATGGTTCAATCAGTTTTTTGAGTCTAAAGCTCTTTTTTGATCCTGGGCACTTGGACTCTGGAAGCTGAGGAGCTAAAGTATCAAAGCTTTGATCCTGGAAGCTAGATCCGGTTTCAGCAAAGGTTTATATTTACCTTTGAATCGGGCACCCAAGTTAAAAATAAAATTATACTGACAATAAAAATAAATCGAACAATCGAAAATAAATGTGGTCTGCTTCAAGGGGAAGGCTCGGAGACCCCTCCTTCTCCCAGTTTTGAAGGGGGGGTTAATTTTGGAGGGATAACCAAAAATGCTCAGAATCGAAAATAAAGCGTGATCTGCCTCAAGGGGAAGGCGCAGTGGCCCCTCCTTCCCCATTTCTGAGGGCAAGGGAGGGGGGGTCAATTTTGGAGGAAAAACCAAAAATACTCAGAATCGAAAATAAACGGGATCTGCCTCAAGAGGAAGGCTCAGAGGCCCCTCTTTCCCCCATTTCTGAGGGCAGGGGAGGGGGGGTCAATTTTTGAGGGAAAACAAAAAATTTTCAGAATCGAAAAATGCTCAGGCAAACTATTACAGTTATATTATCGAAGTTTTCGCCACTTCGCAGCAGAGATCTTTGTTTTCAAACCATTTGCTTGCTATTATTAGAGAAAACGTTAAATGATCCATGCCTTTTTTTCTTTTCTTTTTTGAGAAATTCGTAGGTGCAATGTCGATTTCTGTCGGCACAGTTTCGACCCCCTCCCCCCCTCTAAAGGAAAATTGCTAGCAATGCCCCTGGCCTTTGCTACAACTAGAAGTATTCGAGACAAGAGTATAATTTTATTTGGCAACCGAGCATCAATCCCCCCCCCCCGGAAATCCTGGATCTGCCACTGTTTCTAATTTTTAAATATAATAGAAAATTCATTTTTTTTGTAGGGAATCTGCATAATTTTCCGCAATGACGTGGAAAAACTTTTTGAAGTTCCTCCCAGGACTTTTCTGAAATTACGCCCCTGGCGACAACCTTATTATTTAACTATTACCTGTAAATACTTTTTTAATGATTTTTTTTACTGATCTCTCAATGCAATGCTAATGCGAAAGACCCCCCCCCCCCCTCCCCTATTGCTGAGCCGCATTTCATACTTTGTCGATGTGGATTACTCTTGCCCCAGATGTAATATAGGTATTGAAGATGTGCCCCATATTCTCGCCGAGTGCCAGCAACTTTTTCTGTTAAGGGGAAAGTATTTTGAGGGTGGTAGCTTGGAGTTCCCGGGGATCCTGAAGACGACTGTAAAAAGGACAATCATGCAGTTATGTAAATATGTAAATGAAGCGTTGACAGCAATAAGTGAAACTTGATTATTATTTATTTATTATTATTATTTTCTTTTAGTTATTTATTTATTTATTTCATTTTATTTTATTTGTTTAATTATTTTATTTATTTTTTTTTTGGGGGGGGAGAAGTTAGATTTTATGTTATTTTTCTTGTGGAGTGTAATTAAGAATACTGTGTTGTATGGCCTATTTTTTGGCTTATAATAGATTTATTATTATTATTATTACATTCCGTAATGAAATTTATGGTGAGTCAAGAATGCAATATTTGTTCTTAGGCTTCTTCAGTTCGTGAGCTTCTTTGAACAATTATTTCCGTGTGATATTCACAAGCACGTCGACTTGTATGCTTTACTAGTACCAAAGCGCAACCTCCCCCATAGCTTCTAAGTCCATTTCTTAACTGTCTTTATCGCATCAACCGGCATCTTTGATAAAAACAATTCTCCTTGCAGACTCGATGATTCACCGTCATTGGAATTTCATTCATAAAGTTACATGAGGTTCGACCGCCACTTTCAACCGGCATCTTTGAAAAAGCGAATTCTCCTTGCAGACTCGATATTCACCGTCATTGGAATTTCATTTATAAAGTTACATGAGGTTCGACCGCCACTTTCAACCGGCATCTTTGAAAAAGAAAATTCTCCTTGCAGACTCGATGATTCACCGTCATTGGATTTACTTTACGAAGTTACTTTACGTCATTGGATTTCATATACGAAGTTATTACGTATATGAAGGGTTATTCCCTAGTCAATACCTCTCTCTTTACGCTAAAGTTTTTTTAGTAGTTTCAAAAGAGCTATCTAATTAGACGGCCTTTGTGATCCAGGGATTTGTGATTCGAAGAAAATTCGAACTTTAGCGTAAAGAGCGAGGTATTGACTTGGGGGTGAACCCCTTCATATACGTAATAATTAATTTCTGTTCGTTTTAAGTTTTAATGTTGCTCCTTACTTTCTTGCTCCTTACTATTTTTTTAATTAACTAGTGGTAAAATTGAACCCGGCCAGAATGTGTCTCTAAGCCACATATTTGACCTTAAAAACAACAGAATGGATTACGCGTTTGGCTAAGACTCCATGGTGGAGAATGTTTTAAAATAACTAGAAATATCAATTATACGCAAAATATTTTTACACAATATATATATATATATATATATATATATATATATATATATATATATATATATATATATATATATATATATATATATATATAATATTTTTACACAATATATATATATATATATATATATATATATATATATATATATATATATATATATATATATATATATATATATATATATATATATATATATATATATATATATATATATATATATATATATTATATATATATATATATATATATATATATATATATATATATATATATATATATATATATATATATATATATATATATATATATATACTGTGTAAAAATATTTTATTTATATATATATATATATATATATATATATATATATATATATATATATATATATATATATATATATATATATATATATATATTATATATATATATATTATATATATATATATATATATATAAAATATTTTTACACAATATATATATATATATATATATATATATATATATATATATATATATATATATATATATATATATATATATATATATATATATATATATATATATATATATATATATATATATATTGTGTAAAAATATTTTATATATATATATATATATATATATATATATATATATATATATATATATATATATATATATATATATATATATATATATATATATATATATATATATATATATATATATATATATATATATATATATTATATATATATATATATATATATATATATATATATATATAATATATATATATATATATATATATATATATATATATAATATATATATATATATATATATATATATATATATATATATATATATATATATATATATATATATATATATATATTTAGAAATAAACTAAAATCACGTTTGGGATTCTTCCCAATCATAGCGGGGTAAGTATCCTCCCACTGATCACATTGTTATAGTGGCAATTGGAGCACAGGTGCACTCTAGGGTGAGAGTCACACACCTCTTCGAGACATGAATTACGTCCTTTAATTTGTACTGCATAGCCTCTATGTAATTTACAAGGATTACATAATTTACACTTTTCACTATAGTCATCAATAATTGTACAATTCTCACATTTTGTCCAACTGCCAAGAGTGTACATGCACAGTGGACATGTATAGAACATTTTTTGGTTTCTGATGTCAACTCTCTCACAGCTAAAACGAAACTGATCCTCGTTCGATAAATTCAGTGAGGGGAATGGGGAGAGGAGTAACTCTGTGACATTACCTCTTTCGAAGGAGGAGCCATCTACATTGAATCCATTGGCAATGTTTTCAAAAGTATATCCACGATATGATTCTGCTTTGTTCTAATTAATATATCAATAAATTGACTATAAGCACTTGAGTCACATCTTAAAAGTTTCATACAATAGTCCAATGGGGGAGAATCAGTCCTCATTATATTGTCAAGTGTTCCCCGAGAGAATATCCTGCGTTGAAGAGATAACTCGAGAAAATCGTCATCCAAAATCAAATGTTTTTCTATAAACACTAGATTTGATCTAATTCTCTCTTTCTCAAATTTATTCATTTTTCAATCCTTTCACTCTGACTGCTTACTCTAGACTGAACGTGATTCGTTTGCCCTAACCTAACCTAACCAGAAAAGAAAGGGAACATTTTTGATTTCGAAACAATTTTATTGAATAATTAGAACAACAATAATAATACTAAGCATGTACAATTAGCGATAGAGTTTATTGTCTTCGATATGTTTCACTAATGCACTTAAAGCACATTGAAGTCTATTCACATATGCTATATCAACTTTTGCAGCGAAACATAATTGATTCTCCATTTTAAATTTGCTCAAGGATATCACATATCTTGCATATACTTCATCCCATTCCAGACAAAGCCGTGATCCTCTCGTGATTTCCACCGCAATGTTTGGTGCTCTTGTATTATTACCATCAACTCCACTATCAACTTCTAATAGGGTAAACATTCCACTCATCAACACACAAATATATATCCAAATGAGTAAAGTCAAACTCTTCTCACTCCTTTGAATTATATTCACAGACTAATAAAAACTACAGCAAAAACCCTTTCCTTATATTCTCTGTAATCCTCCGCCACTAATATGAAACCAGCCTCTGATTGGCTTAGAAGGAGACGTAACCGACTCGCTGATTGTTTTAGAAGGAGACACGTGATCCTGTTTCCTATTCCTGGATCATAACATTCCCCCCTAGCGTGCACTTGGCCAAACAACAGCAACAACAACAAATAAATCGACCTTGAAACATCCATAAATTGCTGTACTTGTCGGAGATGTTATGTAATCAATGGACAAAAACCATAAAACAGACAAAAATTGCTGCTGACATCCAAGAAAAACATCAAATAAATTGACCGACACTCATAACCATCCAAGAAACATCCATCAATGTGAGAAAAATCTTGTTTTTGCAAATGAGAAAAATCCTGTTTTTTCATTCTTAGTGAGAAAAACCATAAACCACGTGGTTCGTCCCGGGCTGGTACCCCCTTTCTACTTATATATATATATATATATATATATATATATATATATATATATATATATATATATATTATATATATATATATAATATATATATATATATATATATATATATAGATATATATATATATATATATATATATATATATATATATATATATATATATATATATATATATAATATATATATATATATAGATATATATATATATATATATATTATATATATATATATATATATAATATATATATATAGATATATATATATATATATATATATATATATATATATATATATATATATATATATTATATATATATATATATATATATATATATATATATATATATATATATATATATATATATATATATATATATATATTATATATATATATATATATATTATATATATATATATATATATATATATATATATATTATATATATATATATATATATATATATATATTATATATATATATATATATATATATATATATATATATATATATATCTATATATATATATATATATATATATATATATATATATATATATATATATATATATATATATATATATATTATATATATATATATATATATATATATATATATATATATATATATATATATATATATATATATTATATATATATATATAATATATATATATATATATATATATATATATATATATATATATATATTATATATATATATATATATATATATATATATATATATATATATATATATATATATATATATATATTATATATATATATATATATATATATATATATAATATATATATATATATATATATATATCTATATATATATATATATATATATATATATTATATATATATATATATATATATATATATTTTTCCAGCACAATGCATTTTCACAAATTTCAATAACATAAGCCATTGGGCTATGTAGCACATTTTCTAGGGCTAAATTAAGTTCTGATTTTATCTCACTTTCTGACGAACTTGTAGTAAAGTCTGTATTACAGATAGTTTCCAATATCAGTTGATCAAGTATGGTTTGGTTTCTGATGGTATGAGATTGATAGTATCAGGATATAATTGGACTAGCTTTGAAATTTGCTACTTTACAAAAATGCGTCAAAGAAATGATTGAGAAATGGATCCAAAAAGACGTTATGAAAAAGTTAATTTCCAAAAAAATTAGCTAAGATTGTATCTAAAATAAATTTTCACACATAACATTTTACATATATAGTAGAAAGAAAAACTCAATTTTGTTAAGTTTAATTCTTTTCATTACTTTTGTCTCTTTTAATTACTCCAAAAATAATATCTCGCTTAAATCGAAATGTTATGTTTCTTGCTGGATTATTCTTTCAAACTTAATACTAAACTGATTATTTTACAATAAAAAAAATTATTAATACTTTGACTCGAGGGCAAACATATACATAAAACATTATATCACTAGTTAAAATTTAAAGTAAATTAAAAACATAGTATATGCACAAGCATTGTGTAATAAACATAAACAAGCATTGTTAAGTAACAAAACTTAGATACAACATTTATAAAAAAATACATTTGGTTAAAGTTTTAAAAGTTATTTTAAAACACTATGTAGTAATTTAAATATACACCAAGCATTTTTTCAAAGTAAATTTCTCAAAAAGCAACACTAAAATGTGTTATAACTCTTTTTTTCCATTAGAAAAACGCTCAAAATACCAATTTAATTACAATCAAAAGTATTACTACTGTCATAGCAAAGAATTTGCTTCACTATTTATCGTACTCTTTTACTTTCATATTCATGCACTCGTAGTGCCAACCGTTGTCTGCGGTTGCAGATAAAAGTTCGTTTTTTTAAATTAATTAATTTCTTCGCGAGAGATTATGGTTTCGTGCAGTCAGGGGTTCTTACATCCTTCCCTCTGGGTTTTGATGTTTCCTATAATACCAATATTTAAAACATATATAATCAATCCCATAATCATTAAAGCAGTTATGAAATATCCCCAAGTTCAGGCTAATAAGCCTTTATAATAAGTGATTCTTTCCACTTCCGTCTAGGTAAGTCTTTTTTTCCGGGGAGCGATTTATTGTTCATTTCTTAGTAACACGAGTTTGCAAATATAACTATAGTTCTATGCGTAATGATGCGCAAAAAATATCACACTACGTCTATGCGCTACGCGCTATGTGTGCTCAAGGGTTGTCAAAAACCTGAGACAAGTTTTTTTTTGCATAATACTAGGTTTAACTGTAGTAATTCACATATTCAAGGTTTACCCTTTTCTAAGAGAATATATATCTTTTTTTTTTCAAAATTATATTCAACAATAGCTAAATTTGTAGCTTGAGAATCAGTTTGAAAAAGCTTGAGATGGAATTTTCTGACTTTTTACCTTCTTGTTGTGCCCTCACCTCAGTAATATCTATTTGGTGCTTGATCACCATAAAAAGCGTCTGGTAGGTTTAACAGCAGTTTGTGATTCTGTTCAATCTAATAGGTTTATTAAGAACACGAGACACAACAATATATTTTGTATCTCTACACTTTTTTATTTGTAGCTTTAATCTTCCCATAGGCTCTTCCCTTTAGTAAAAAGGTGGTTCTTTTCCAAGGAATATATCCTTATCTCCATATTTCTTTTCTTTACGTACGATAGTTTTTTTTTTGTTTTTTTAAGACATATAAGCGAACATAACTGTTTTCGCTTTAAATTCCCAACTTTAAGTTGTCTTGCCTTAAATTTCGACTTCAACTTGTGTCCTTTTGTCACCCAATTTCTTTTACTTCACTTCTGTCTGGCTATATTTTTAACTTGAACCCTTTTTTTCTTTTTTTTCGATATTTCAATGGAGCCTAAGGGTTTTTTTTCAAGTCTTTTCTGCTTTTTCAGTAAAATATATCTTTTTTTAAGCCTATATTTATATATTCCATGTTCTTTTTCAATAACCTTAACACGTTCTTATGCTGATTGCCCTTTATGATCAAATTCATTATCTCCGTATTTTTAAGAGGTGGGGGGGGGGTTGTCTAATTCTTGCAACCTGTATTTTTTTTAAAATTATTCAAATTTTTTCTTCTTAAGTTTTTGTGTTAAAAAAGTACTGAAGTTTTTCAGCTATTTTTTGGAACAGTTTTAATTAAGTTTTGCCTTGCATTTGCTAGCTCTCATTTCTTCTTTAAAATGCAATTTTTACGATATATTGGTTGCCAATTTTATCCTAGCTTTAAATACTTTTTATTTGCCAAAGAAAGAGAGGCAATAATTCCCTTGCAAGGCTAAATAACTTTAAATTCGGTGCTCCATTTCTGCGGTTTATTGATAAGCTTGTATCTAGGAGAATTACAAGGATGAATTTATGTTTATTGCTGCAAGTTTTTTGTTGTGAAAGGTTATATTTTATTTTCAAATAAAAAGTGGGTACGTTTAGTTTCTGTTAGGGTTCGACGGCTTGGGATTTGGGTGTTTGGGTTAGCACAGGTGAAAACCAATTGTTTAAACTAGGGATCTCCTGTGCCAATTCGTTTTCTCAGATCCAATACATCGCTAGAGTTAAAATTATTATTTTGAACTACTGTGGTTTGTTTGTGACGATGAGGTTTAAATTTTGGCTTATTTTTACTGGATTTTGTCCTTGGCTTTTACTTCCTGGTAAGTTTTTAGGTTATAATTTATTTTTATATTGCTTTTCACTCGTTTTTCTTTCTAAGCTTATTCTAAGTGTTGATTAAACCTTTATAGCGCTTCTTAATTTTTTTTTTGTTTTTACCATTTGTAACTAATAAAAAAAATATTATATTAGACTATAACTAGTTATAATAAGATTACAGCCAGCTTGTACATGTAGTGGCCATATAATGTAAACTCTTGCTGTTTTTCCTATTATAATTATTTTAAAATTCTTCAAAAACAATTTTTCAAATTCGACTGAAAGTGTCACCTCAGAGAGTCAAAGGTCAGTAGATGCATTGCATGCACTTAACAACGAGAGACCAGCAGTGATTGAGCTCAACTCCAAATTTGCTAGCTTCCAATGACCCTATTTCAGTAAACTAACCTTCTTCGTTTTTTTTAAATTATCCCCCCGAAAGAAAAAAAATATCTTTTTTCAATATACATATCAAAAGAATTGCCTTTTAATGCTGATTTTAAATATATATAATTTATTTAGGTTCACTACACCCATTTAAAAGTTACGTGGCCTTACTTATTTTCTTTTTTTTGAAACGAAGCCTAATTCGTTTGGACAAATTTAACATTTCACCGCTCGCCAAGTCTTATCTCGTATTGGAAACAACATTTTTGCAGGAAGCTATGATGTCACTTCCGATCGGAGCTAATAATTTGACGTTGGAATGTGACGTTTATAATTTTTACTGGCGATATATATTTGGAGGAAAACTTGATGTTTTCTATGCACAGATTAAAAAAGAAAATATAGATATTTCTTTAGTGGCTTTTATGCTCGTTTGATTTTTATTTAATATTTTTTTTTGTTATTATTATTTTATTCCAATATTAATCTGCTGGGGACTGCGCTTGTTCTGCCTTTCTCCGTTTCCTGGTCCAAGTTCTGGACTCCAAATTTTTGCTTTTCTTCTTTATAATATTGGCAAATTTTTCCGTGGTTTCTATAGTGTGGCTTACAAGGCTCTGAGTCCGAGTGCTGTTTTGTTGCCTCGTCAAATATCTTCAATCTTGAGTGCTGTTTTGTTGCCTCGTCAAATATCTTCAATCTTTGTTTCTCTTGATGTTTGGCCTTTTTCATAAGTGTTTTAGCGACTTGTGCTGCTGACAAAGGAACTTCTTGGTGCCCCTTTGGTTTCTTTACTGTTCTCTATAATTTTTCTCTCAAAGAAGGTTTTCTTGACGATGGCCCAGGTTTAGCTATATCGGTTTCTGTAGAATAATTTTCGGTGTCACATTCTGTTAGCTCGCGTCTGGTAGATGGCGTTTGTTCTAAAAGCCATTTTAGTCTAAAGACTGTAGGTAAGTCTAGTGTATGAAAATCAGATAATTTTTTTGTTTCTTCCAATTTTTCTTCCTCTTTGGATTTAACCTCTGGTTTATTATGTCTTAAACCAGTAGGTTGTGTTTGAGGCTCTTTTCTTTCACTTTCATCGCTAGTATCCGGTGAATATTGAACTTTTCCTTTTTTATCTTGTTTGTTGTGGAAAGTTTGCAGCCAAGACTGGGCTAAATATTCCTTCCATTTCTCCCAACTGTTGTGGTCGTTAAAAAGGTCATAAAATTCATATAGTCTTCTAATATATACTGGTGAGAACGTGTCTTCTATTTCTTCTTCTGAAAGTATAGGCTCTGTTTTCCACGGTTTTGAAAAATATCCCTTTTTCATTCTATTATGGTGCACTTTTTTTCCTTTTCCTCATGTTGATGCTTAAGAACATATGCTAAGTTATTTGGTAGAATTTTTATAATCCTATAGTCTCTCCCATTTCGGTTTTAACTTTTTTGTTCCTTCCAGATTCGTTTTGTAAACATAAAACAAATCTTCTAAACAGTAACTCGTTTTATTTTTGCTTGTTCTGTCATATTTGTTTTTTGTTCTGTTTTCGCATCTTCCAGATTGTCTTTAACTTATTCCATAGCTTTTTCATTCGCATTACCATCTCCTGCTTATATTGGTCTAGGTTGTAATATGTTCTGTCATTTTGTATTTCATCTAAACAAATTCTGGGATTTCTTATGTGTTGCAAAAAAAAATGGCGTTTCTTTTAAGGTACGTGAAAAAGCCGTATTTATTGCAAAGATTACGAACGGTAAATGTTCATCCCAATTTTCATTTTCCGCTCTTGCATGTATTCCCAGCATGTAAGCTAATTCCCTATGCTTACGTTCAACCTTCCCATTAGCTGCTGTCAGGTAAGACGAGGTAAACCATCGTCTAACCCCCAGATATTCTGTAATTTCGTATAATAATATGGCTCTAAAACATGACCCCTTGTCTCTAAGTAAAACTCTAGGGAAAATCCCGTGTTCCAAAAATAGGCGATTGACCAAAACTTTCGCAATGGTTTTTGTCTTTTCATCTTTAATTGGAAAAGCGTCTAAACATGAATTAAAATGGTCTATTATGGTTAGTACATACCTGTTTCCTTTCCTGGAAACTGGTAAACTTCCCCCGGATCCCCAAATGTCTATTGACATTATTTCTCCTACCCCTGAAGGGGGGCGGGGTATTGACCTAATTCAGCCCTAGGGGTCTTTGGTGGCGACTTTTGTTTGGCGCACGCTTGGCAGCTTTGTATAAAAGTTTACTTTGGAGTACATTTTTGGAAAATAAAAATGTCCCTTCAGTCTACCCATAATTTTTGCTTCTCCCATATGACAGCCAATCGGTGCATGTGCCATCTGTAAAACTTCTCCTTCCAGAGATTTTGGAATTACTGGAATAATTTTTAAGTCATTTTTTCTATATTCTTGAGAAGGTCTATGGTATTTTACTAGAAGATTTTTACTTTCGTCCAGATCAAAATTATCTAAGTCCTTTAAAAAATGTTTAAAGTACATTGGCAGTTCCGTTCCTTTTGATAAAAAGGATTTCATTGCTAAACAAAAATCATCTTTATTTTGACTCTTTGAAATATTTTCATTAGACAGTATTTCTACACCTTCCAGTTCGTTCTGGATGGTTGCTATTACATTTTCTTTCTTATCTTGATTTCGTGATAAATAGTCTGGTAAAATATTTGTACGGCCCTTTATAAATATTGGAGTATATGAATATGCTTGCAGACGCAGTATCCACCGTGTCAGCCAGGCTGAAGTATTTTGCATTGTATGTAGCCAAACTAATGATTTTTGGTCTACTCGTAAAATAAATTTTTTTCCAAGTAAAAATTGTCGAGAATATTCTGTAAATACTGAAACTGCTAAACACTCCCTTTCAATTGTCGAGTATTTTTTTCTGCTTCCGTCAGTGACTTACTGGCGTATTGAACTATTGATTCTACTCCTTCAGAATTAATGTTTAATAAAGTGGCCCCTATACCGTACCCCGAAGCATCTGTTTGCAAATAGAAGTCTTGTGACAAATCTGGTAGTTTTAGTTTGGTGCCAGTAATAATTGCCTTTTTATTTCATTTAGCGCTTGTTTTGCGTCCTCTGGACATTCAAATTTACCTGATTTCTTTAAAAGTTTCGTCAAAGGTTGTGCTATTCTGGCATAATTTTTAATATATCGTCTGAAATAGCTTAATAACCCACAAACTGATCTGCAGCTTTTTTGATCTTTAAGAGGCTGTAAATTTTCTATGACTATAAATTTTTCTGGATTTGGTGAAATAGTACCTTGGTTTATCAAGTGTCCAAGAAATACTAATTTTGGTACCACTATTTTTAACTTTTCTAGTTTTAATTTTAAGCCTGCTTTTTCAAACTTTTCCAGTATTTTTCTAAATCCGACCAAGTGGTCTTCCAAGTTTTCATTAAACAGAATTACATCATCTAAATAAGCCAAGGTATCTTTTTTCCTTCCTGGTTCGTTATCTTTTAACACCAAATTCATTAGGCGAGTAAAACAATTTGGACTAAATGATAAGCCAAATGGCACACGTTCAAACGTGAACGTTCTCCCATCGTCTAAGATTACTGTAGCCTTATGCTTAGTTTCTGCATCTAAAGTGATTTGCAAATATCCTGCTATTAAATTAAAACTAGTGTAATATTTTGAACCCCCTAAGGAATCTAAAATCGAATCAATTCTTGGTAACTTCATCACGTCTTTAATCGTGACGGCGTTTAGTGATCTAAAGTCTATACATAGTCTCCAGGTGTTATCTTTTTTTTGACTATTACTAATGGAAAGCACCAATCACTAATGCTTTCTTTAATTATACCCTGATCTTCCATTTCTTTTATTTGGCTTTCTAGCCATGGCTTTAAATGATAAGGTGTTTTATACGAAGACTTTTTGATTGGAGGGCCCCCTGTTGATATCTTGTGCGTGATTAAGTGAGTTATTCCGTAATCTGCTTTGAGTCTTGCAAAAGTCCATTTAAAATCCCAGAGAATATTTTCCAACCTAGTTTTTACGATTTCCGGTAAATGTTTTAAATCAAATTGTTGCAAAAAATCCGTTTCGCCATTCCATACTCTTCTTGTGGTTGCGGTTTTAATGAGGATAAATGTTCGTGGCTAGAAGTGAAGTTTACGCTTAATTCTGGACTGTTTACTTACTTACTTACTTAGGTCCTCCTACGCCTGGGGGCGCATAAGGCAGCAACAGTGATTCGCCACGACGACCTGTCCTGAGCCTTCAACCGTAGCTCCTCCAACGAGGACCTCGCCAGCTTCGCCTCCTTCATTAGCGACCTGCCAAGGGTCATTTTTGGTCTCCCTGATTTGCGGAGACCGGGGGGTGTCCAACACCATGCATCGTGTGGCAGCCTTCCTTCCCCCATTCGCACCATATGCCCCCAATACATCCATCGCCGCTTTCTAATAAGATCAAGGATGGGGGTATGATTTGTCATACGATAGATTTCATCATTTCGTATTCTTTCTGTCCAATGTATATTTAGGATAGACCTTAGGCAATTATTGTCGAATGCCTGGAGTCGTCGTTCTAGTTGAGCAGTGATAATCCAAGTTTCGCAGCCGTACGTAAGGACAGAGACCACATTGCTATTATAAATTTTAAGCTTTAACTTCTGGGAATATTTATTATTTCTCCAAACATTTCTAAGGTAGCTGAAAGCAGACCCAGCCAATGTTATTCGGCACAGTATTTCTCTTTCGGAATTGGCATCTTGCGTAACTGGACTGTTTAGAGATTTTATTTCTGAATTTGAAACCTTTTCTACTGATCCAAGTTCTACCTGGTTCAGTTTTATTTTATCATTTCTTAGATTTGATAGTTTTAAGTATGTTATACCATTTCCAATTTTTATAACTTGATTTTCCACGAAAATCATTGGGTATTCTCTTATGGTGTACCCCCCTATCACGGCATCCATCGTTTCAACCTTTCCATCTTTTTCATTTAATGTAGCTGGAACTTGAGCTGTCGTTCCCCCTTCTATTGTGATTTTTCCGCTTATTTTTAGGTTATAATTCGAATCTTCACTTTCTTTATTTGTTGTTACGCAAATTTGCCCATTACTTTCATTTGCCTGGTTTATTGTGATTGTATTGGATATGGGTTCCCATACAATCCCATACTTTCTGATGGCATCTACTCCTAGAATACAAGGAAACGGTTGCTGCTTGCATATTATTACTGTTATTGTTATTTCTTTATCCCCTGCATTAAATTTTAGTGGACATTCTCCCAAAATTGTCAGCTTGTGCCCTGTCACTGATGTTAGGGTATTTTGCCATTTGCTTACTCGATTTTTGACACTAGGAGGAAACCTATTAAAAACTTCCTCTCGAATTAATGATTTAGATGCGCCTATATCTAGTAAACATGGTAAATTTTGAAAACACTCAATTTTAAAACAACGCAGAATTGGTAGATTATTATTATTATTTGCATTTGTAGCACAACATTCTAAACTATATAGGGATCTTTGTAAGGAAACAGCTCTGTCGACCCTTACAAGCTGGTTTCTCCGTTTAAATGCCCACTGTTTGGCCAAAAATTTCTGGGATTATCCTAGTTTTCTTCAGCGCTGCTACTTTGACCCTGGGTATTGTTAACCGTTTGCCTTCTAGGCCTAAATTCATGAATATTATTAGCTGTTTGCCAAGTATTATTTGTTCCCTGTCTTTCTAAATTTCTGTCCCCCTGCGTTCTGAACTGGTGTTTTGTTTTGTACGTATGGCCTTCTTTGGGTATTTTATGCCAGCAATCTGGCGCAAAGTGATTTGGTTTGCCACAATTATAGCGATTGAATCTTTTCCTATATTGCTTGGTAATTTGCCCTTCCTCGTGGGGTCTATATCTGTTTCTATATATTCTTGACCTGCCACCATTTGCTCTATAATTTTCTCAGGAGGAGGAGGTGGGTGTCTATAATACTTGGTATTCCAAGTCATTAAGGATCTAATACCATGGGATTGGTCGTCAAATGGGGAGGAGTCAGTCCATGGTGGGAAGAATTGGCCTTCCTAGTGCCTTTTTGGTTCACGATTCGGCTCCTCAAAGTTCATCCTCTTCTGTCCCCTTTCATATTTTTTACTTTCCTGGGATCCTGTGTTATTTATTGACATCTGATTAAACCTTTTCATAGCCTCGTCAATTTTTACCTCTGTTTCGACTAGTATTATAGCCTGCTCTAAATTTTCAGGTTTCCGCGATAATATTAGTCTTAATAGCTTGTTCGAAAACCCTTGGGTAAAAGTATGTAGTTGTACTTTTTGTACTGTCTCGTCATTTCCTCCTTTCTCTAATTGTAAACACACGGATCTACAAATTTTGTCTGCATATTCCCTTATACTATTTGAGGTATCGAATGTGACTATCTCTGTTCTTAGTTTCTCAGAGATACTTGTCTCAATGAATCTTTTTTAAAAGATTCAATTAGAGTACTGATGTCCTTGGGCTCTTTTTCCTTAATTGCCTCAAAATGTTTAAGGGCGCTTTCCTTTAATCTGGCTCCAACACATTGCTCTTTAACCTTATCTTCAAACGATTCAGTTAGTTCGTCGAAAATTTTTAATTTTTCGATGAACTCATCTACATCTGAATTTCCCGCGTATTCTGGAATAATTTTTGCAATTTCAAGTACTGTTGATAGGGAAGTCATTTTTTCCTCTGGTAAAGCCATTTTATTTCAATCTACTATTTTTATCTAGCCTTCTCGACCCAGTTTTTCCCGCTGCCACCAGTTGTTGTGAAGTGTTTTTCTATGGTATTTGGGGGTTGTAGTCGTAGATGCCTTTATTCTCCCTTTATAGGGGAGATAAACTCTGGCCCTAAGGTAAATAAAATTTGATAGCGTGCCTTAGGCTGTAACCAAACTAATGAGGCGTACCGACTGGGTATGTTCGAGAGGCTAAAAATAGATCGTAGAGAGGTTGTCTAAAATACAATACTTTTATTTATTTAACATATAATATAATCGAATATATTCTGTCTACTGGGACTTGCAGTCCCAAGTAGACCACAAATCTCAAAAACAACAATAATATATAAATAAGATATAGACACTTACAATGATCCGACAACATCCAAGGTATTTCTAAAAACAACGGACCAGAGGTCAGTCCGGCATAAAGTTAGTATATAAATTTCTCTTCCGATAAAATGTATCTTTTATTCATTTTTATAAACCAACCCTTCCAACGTAATCGCTAGGAAGTGGTAATTTCTCAATTTCTCGTTAAACAGAACTTAGCAGGATATGTTCCTTATCTTAATAAAAAAGTATTTCAAAACTAGGTATGAAATACCAAAAGGTATTTCAAAACTTCATATTTGCGTCTTATATATTTTTACTAAATTAATAATTAACTAAATTAGAAAGCTTTACCACAAAAGTAATTGAAAATATATATTTTTAATGACAGTTAGGTGTTGGCCTTGGACTTATCGGCCCACATATTGTGTTTTATTAAGTGATCGTGTCCCTAGTAAAAATAGGATGGGGCTCCTACAACAAGGTAGTCGTTGTAGCAGTAGAAGTAGTGTTATCAGTAGGTAGCAGTATTATCAGGAGGTAGTTCTACACAGTGCCTTTTTGTTAGTTCAACATACCTGAAAGTTCCAATATAATGCTCAAAAAGGTTAAAAAGGAATTGCTAATACGCCCTTGTGCAAAAGCATTTTAATGCGAGAAAATTGATCATTGCGAGTATTTTTCGCAATGTATATATATATATATATATATATATATATATATATATATATATATATATATATATATAATATATATATATATATATATATATATATATATATATATATATATATATATATATTATATATATATATATATATATATATATATATATATATATATATATATATATATATATATATATATATATACCGGCGTCTTTTTCAAAGATGCCGGTTGATGGGATAAAGACAGTTACGAAATGGACTTAGAAGCTATGGGGGAGGTTGCGCTTTGGTACTAGTAAAGCATACAAGTCAACGTGTTTATGAATATTACACGGAAATAATTTTTCAAAGAAGCTCACGAACTGAGAAGCCTACAAACAAATATTGCATTCTTGACTCACCATAAATTTCAATACGGAATGTAATAATAATAATAATAAATTTATTATAAGCTAAAAAAAGGCCATACAACACAGTATTCTTAATTACACTCCGCAAGAGTAGAGTGTATCTTTGGAATTCTACGAGACGTATAGGCACTACTCTTTTCTTCTTATTGGTTTAATATCATGAAGAACTTTTAACGGCGATTCCGTAGATATGATAGTTTGGATTCTATTGAAGCTTTACACCTTTTCAAAGAGAGTGAGTATCCTCTCACACCTATACTTTCTTTGGCACCCTTCAGAGCATGTACTTGTGGATACCTTTCCAAGCAACGTGATTAAAAACGCTTTTACAATCGGAATTGTTTGATTGACATTTGCAAAAAGGGATAAGGAATTCGCAAATTGGACTCTATGAACGATATTAATTAATGTTTGAATAATAGGAGTGTGATTGATTCTAATTAATTATTGGATAACTTTTGAACAAGAAATCTCTGAATAAAATATTTTTTGAGGGATGGGATGATGGGAGCGAGTTGTCTTAGAGTTCTTATAATGGTGTTATTTGGGGAGATTACGTTCCTTGGCACCTTTTCAGAGTATGTACTTATGGATACCTTTTCAAGCAACGTGATTAAACACGCTTTTACAATCGGAATTATACGCTTTTACAATCGGACTCTATGAACGATATTAATTAATGTTTGAATAGTAGGAGTGTGATTGATTCTAATTAGTGATTGGATAATTTTTTAAAAAATCTTTTTCCGGTCTAACTAAAGGCATCTGTGTTTGTAATTACAGAAAGCCTTTATGGAAAAACAAGCTTCACACGCTTGTGTTATCTCAGAGATTAATGTTACATGTGTTTACGTAATTCAAGACACGTTGACAAAGAGTTCACACGCACAGAGACGACACACACACACAGAAACGACACACATACACAAAGACGACAACACACAGAGAGAAGACACGCACAGAGACGACACACACACACAGAGAGGACAAAAACACAGAGAGGACAAACACACAGAGACAACAGACACAAAGAGACGACTCACACACAGAGAGGACAAACACACAGAAACAACACACACACAAAGAGACGACACACTCATGGAGACAACACAGACACAGAGACGACACACACACAGAGACGAAACACATACAGAGGCGACAAACACATCGAGACGACAAACATACAGAGAAGACACAAAAACAGAGACGACACATCCACATAGAGACGACACACACACACACAAAGTAAACAAACACAGAGACAACACACGCACAGAGACGACACACACGGAAAGACAACAAGCACAGAGACAACACGCACACAGAGACAACAAACACACGGATAAGAACACACATAGAGACGAAAGACGCATAGAGACAACACACACACAGAGACGACACACACACAAGGACGAAATACTAAAGTGACGACTTACACATAGAGACGACACACGCACAGAGACGACACACATAGAGAGACGACACAACACAAAGATACGAAACACAAAAAAAGACGACACACGCAGAGAGACGACACACAAACAGAGCCGACTCACACACAGAGAGGACAAACACACAGAGACGAAAGACACAAAGAGATGACTCACACACAGAGAGGGCAAACACACAGAAACGACACACACACAGAGACGAAACACACATAGAGACAACACAGACACAGAGACGAAACACACACAGAGACGAAACACAGAGAGACGACACATACACAGAGGCGACACAAACACATATAAACGACAAACATAAAGAGGAGACACAAAAACAGAGACGACACACCCACATAGAGACGACACACACAAAGACAACAAACACAGAGACAACACACGCACAAACGACACACGCACAGAGACGACACACACACAAAGACAACAAAAACAGAGACAACACGCACACAGAGACGACACAAACACACAGACGACACACACACACACACAGACGACACAAACATAGCGACGACACACGCACAGAGACGACAAACACACAGAGAAGACACACGCACAGAGAGAAGACACACGCACAGAGACGACAAGCACATAGAGACAACATACACACACACACAGACGACACACACAGCGACAACACACGCACAGAGACGACAAACACACAGAGAAGATACACGCACAGAGACGACACACACACAGAGAGACGACACACACACAGAGATGACACACAAACACACACACAGAGACGAGACACACACACACAGAAACGACAAACACACATAGAGACGACAGACACACAAAGAGATGACACACACACACACACAGATACGAAACGCACATAGAGATGATACACGCACAGAGAGGACACACACACAAAGACAACAAGCACAGAGAACGACACACACACAGAGACAACACACACACAAAGAGACGACACAAATATAGCGACGACACACGCACACAGACGACACACACACACAGAGAAGACACAAGCACAGAGACTTTTCAAAGAGATTGAGTATCCTCTCACATCTATACTTCCTTTGAGACCTTTCAGAGCATGTACTTGTGGATACCTTCTAAGCAACGTGATTAAACACGCTTTTACAATCGGAATTGTTTGATTGACATTTGCAAAAAGGGATAAGGAATTTGCAAATTGGACTCTATGAACGATATTAATTAATGTTTGAATAATAGGAGTGTAATTGATTCTAATTAGTGATTGGATAATTTTTTAACAAGAAATCTCTGAATAAAATACTTTTGGAGGGATGGGATGATGGGAGCGAGGTGTCTTAGAGTACTTATAATGGTATTATTTGGGAAGATTACGTTCCTTGGCACCTTTTCAGAGCATGTACTTGTGGATACCTTTCCAAGCAACGTGATTAAACACGCTTTTACAATCGGAATTGTTTGATTGACATTTGCAAAAAGGGACCAGGAATTCGCAAATTTGACTCTATGAACGGTATAAATTAATGTTTGAATAATAGGAGTGTGATTGATTCTAATTAGTGATTGGATAACTTTTTAACAAGAAATCTCTGAATAAAATATTTTTTGAGGGATGGGGTGATGGGAGCGAAGTGTCTTAGAGTACTGATAATGGTGTTATTTGGGAGATTACGTTCCTTGGCACCTTTTCAGAGCATGTACTTGTGGATACCTTTCCAAGCAACATGATTAAACACGCTTTTACAATCGGAATTATTTGATTGACATTTGCAAAAAGGGATAAGGAATTCGCAAATTTGACTCTATGAACGATATTAATTAATGTTTGAATAATAGGAGTGTGATTGATTCTAATTAGTTATTGGATAATTTTTGAACAAGAAATCTCTGAATAAAATATTTTTGGAGGATGGGAGCGAGGTGTCTTTGAGTACTTATAATGGTATTATTTGGGAAGATTACGTTCCTTGTCACCTTTTCAGAGCATGTACTTATGGATACCTTTCCAAGCAACGTGATTAAACACGCTTTTACAATCGGCATTATTTGATTGACATTTGCAAAAAGGGATAAGGAATTCGCAAATTGGACTCTATGAACGATGTTAATTAATGTTTGAATAATAGGAGTGTGATTGATTCTAATTAGTGATTGGAAAATTTAAAAAAAAATCTTTTTCCGGTCTAACTAAAGGTATCTGTGTTTGCAATTACAGAAAGGGCCCTTTTTGGAAAAACAGGCTTCACACGCTTGTGTTATCTCAGAGATTAATGTTACATGTTATAGCGTAATTCAAGACACGTTGACAAAGAGTTCACACGCACAGAGACGACACACACACAGAGACGACAACACACAGAGAGAAGACACACGCACAGAGACGACACACACACACACAGAGGACAAACACACAGAGACGATAGACACAAATAGACGACTCACATACAGAGAGCACAAACACACAGAAACGACACACACAGAGACGACACACACATGAAGACAACACAGACACAGAGACGACACACACAGAGACGACACATACACAGAGGCAACACACACATCGAGACGACAAACATACAGAGAAGACACAAAAACAGAGACGACACATCCACATAGACGACACACACACACACAAAGACAACAAACACAGAGACAACACACGCACAGACACGACACACGCACAGAGACGACACACACACAAAGACAACAAGCACAGAGACAACACGCACACAGAGACAACACACACACAGATACGAAACACATAGAGACGACACACGCATAGAGACAACACACACAGAGAGACGACACACACACTCACAGACGACACACACACAGAGACGACATACTCAAAGCGACGGCTTACACATAGAGACGACACACGCACAGAGACGACAAACACACAGAGACGACACACATAGAGAGACGATACACACACAGAGAGATGACAAACACACAGAGACAACACACACAAGAGACGACACACACACACAGATACGAAACACACAAAGAGACGACACACGCACAGAGACGACACACGCACAGAGACGACACACACACAGAGCCGACTCACACACAGAGAGGACAAACACACAGAGACGACAGACACAAAGAGACGACTCACACACAAAGAGGACAAACACACAGAAACGACACACACACATAGAGACGACACAAACATAGAGACAACACAGACACAGAAACGACACACATACAGAGACAACACAAACACAGAGGCGACACACACACAAAGAGATGACAAACATACAGAGAAGACACAAAAACAGAGACGACGCACCCATATAGAGACGACACACACACAAAGACAACAAGCACAGAGACAACACGCACACAGAGACAACACACACACACACACAGACGACACACACACACAGAGACGACACAAACATAGCGACGACACACGCAAAGAGACAACACACAGAGAGAGAAGACACACGCACAGAGAGAAGACACACGCACAGAGACGACACGCAAACAGAGAGAACATACACACACACACACACAGAGACGACACACACATAGCGACGACACACGCACAGAGACGACACACACACAGAAAAGATACACGCACAGAGACGACACACACACACAGAGACGACACAAACACACAGAGATGACACACACACACACACAGAGAGACGAGACACACACATACAGAAACGACAAACACACATAGAGACGACACACACACAAAGAGATGACAAACACACACAGATACGAAACATACATAGAGATGATACACGCACAGAGAGGACACACACACTAAGACAACAAGCACAGAGAACGACACGCACACAGGGACAACACACACACACAGACGACAAACACATAGCGACGACACACGCACAGAGACGACACACACACAGAGAAGACACACGCACAGAGAGACAAGACACACACACACACATAGAATCGACAAACACACATAGAGACGACATACACACAAAGAGACGACACACACAGATACAAAACACATATAGAGACGATACACGCACAGAGAGGACACACACACAAAGACAATAAGCACAGAGACAACACACACAAACAAAGACGACGCAAACATAGCGACAAGACCCGCACGGAGACGACACACACACAGAGAAGAAAAACACACACAAATAGATGACACACACACACAAAGATACGAAACACACAAAGAGACGACACACGCACAGAGACGACAAACATACAGAGAAGACACAAAAACAGAAACGACACACACACACAAAGACGAAACACACACATAGAGACGTCTGTGCGTGTCTCGTCTCTATGTGTGTGTGTCGTCTCTGTTTTTGTGTCTTCTCTGTATTTTTGTCGTCTCTGTGCGTGCGTCGTCTCTTTGTGTGTTTTGTATCTGTGTGTGTTTGTGTCATCTCTTTATGTGTGTTGTCTCTGTGTGTTTGTCGTCTATGTGTGTGTGTCGTCTCTGTGCGTGTGTCGTCCCTAAGTGTGTGTCGTCTTTGTGTGTGTGTGTGTTGTCTCTGTGCTTGTTGTCTTTGTGTGTGTGTCCTCTCTGTGTGTATCGTCTCTATGTGTGTTTCGTATCTGTGTGTGTCCTCTCTTTGTGTGTGTGTCGTCTCTATGTGTGTTTGTCGTTTCTATGTGTGTGTGTGTCTCGTCTCTCTGTGTGTGTGTCGTCTCTGTGCGTGTGTCTTCTCTGTGTGTGTGTGTCGTCTGTGCGTGTGTCGTCGCTATGTGTGTGTCGTATCTTTGTGTGTGTTGTCTCTGTGTGCGTGTCGTTCTCTGTGCTTGTTGTCTTTGTGTGTGTGTCCTCTCTGTGCGTGTATCATCTCTATGTGTGTTTCGTATCTGTGTGTGTGTCATCTCTTTGTGTGTGTGTCGTCTCTAAGTGTGTTTGTCGTTTCTGTGTGTGTGTCTCGTCTCTGTGTGTGTGTCATCTCTGTGTGTGTGTGTGTTGTCTCTGTGTGTGTGTCGTCTCTGCGTGTGTATGTCGTCTCTGTGCGTGTATCTTCTCTGTGTGTGTGTGTCGTCTCTGTGCGTGTGTAGTCGCTATGTGTGTGTCGTCTCTGTGTGTGTGTATGTTGTCTCTGTGTGCGTGTGTTTTCTCTTTGTGCGTGTGTCTTCTCTCTCTGTGTGTGTGTCGTCTGTGTGCGTGTGTCGTCGCTATGTTTGTGTCGTCTGTGTGTGTGTGTCATCTGTGTGTGTGTTTTGTCTCTGTGTGCGTGTTGTATCTGTGCTTGTTGTCTTTGTGTGTGCGTCGTCTCTGTGCATGTGTCGTCCTCTGTGCGTGTGTCGTCTCTGTGTTTGTTGTCTTTGTGTGTGCGTGTCGTCTCTATGTGGGTGTGTCGTCTCTGTTTTTGTGTCTTCTTTGTATGTTTGTCGTCTCTATGTGTGTGTGTCGCCTCTGTGTATGTGTCGTCTCTGTGTGTTTCGTCTCTGTGTCTGTGTTGTCTCTATGTGTGTGTCGTCTCTGTGTGTGTGTCGTTTCAGTGTGTTTGTCCTCTCTGTGTGTGTGTCGTCTCTTTGTGTCTGTCGGGTCTGTGTGTTTGTTCTCTCTGTGTGTGAGTTGGCTCTGTGTGTGTGTCGTCTCTGTGCGTGTGTCGTCTCTTTGTGTGTTTCGTATCTGTGTGTGTCGTCTCTTTGTGTGTGTTGTCTCTGTGTCTTTGTCATCTCTCTGTGTGTGTGTCGTCTCTCTATGTGTGTCGTCTCTATGTGTAAGTCATCACCTTGAGTATGTCGTCTCTGCGTGTGTGTCGTCTCTGTGTGTGTGTATCGTCTTTGTGTGTTTGTCGTCTCTGTTTGGGTGTCGTCTCTGTGTGTGTGTGTTGTCTCTATGAGTGTGTCGTCTCTATGTGTGTTTCGTATCTCTGTGTGTGTTGTCTCTGTGTGCGTTTTGTCTCTGTGCTTGTTGTCTTTGTGTGTGTCGTCTCTGTGCGTCTGTCGTCTCTGTGCGTGTGTTGTCTCTGTGTTTGTTGTCTTTGTGTGTGTGTGTTTCGTCTCTATGTGGATGTGTCGTCTCTGTTTTTGTGTCTTCTCTGTATGTTTGTCGTCTCGATGTGTGTGTCGCCTCTGTGTATGTGTCGTCTCTGGGTGTGTTTCGTCTCTCTGTGTGTGTGTCGTCTCTGTTGTCTCCATATGTGTGTCGTCTCTGTGTGTGTGTGTGTCGTTTCTGTGTGTTTGTCCTCTCTGTGTATGAGTCGTCTCTTTGTGTCTGTCGTCTCTGTGTGTTTGTCCTCTGTGTGTGTGTGTCGTCTCTGTGCGTATGTCTTCTCTGTGCGTGTGTCGTCTCTCTGCGTGTGAACTCTTTGTCAACGTGTCTTGAATTACGCAAACACATGTAACATTAATCTCTGAGATAACACAAGCGTGTGAAGCTTGTTTCTCCAAAAAGGACCCGCATCGACAAAGTGTGCAATGCGGCTTAGCAGTAGGAGAGGGGGGGGGGGGTCTTTCGCATTAGCATTGCATTGAAATCAGTAAAAAAAAAATATTAAAAAAGTATTTACAGGTAATAGTTAAATAATAAGGTTGTGGCCAGGGGCGTAATTTCAGAAAAGTCCTGGGGGGAACTTCAAAAAGTTTTTCCACGTCATTGCGGAAAATTATGCAGATTCCCTAAAAAAAAAATGAATTTTCTATTATATTTAAAATTAGAAACAGTGGCAGATCCAGGATTTCCGGTAGGGGGGGGGGATTGACGCTCGTTGCCAAATAAAATTATACTCTTGTCTCGAATACTTCTAGTTGTAGCCAAGGCCAGGGGGATTGCTAGCAATTTTCCTTTAGAGGGGGGGGGGGCGACGAAACTGTGCCGACAGAAATCAACATTGCACCTACGAATTTCTCAAAAAAAAGAAAAGAAAAAAGGCATGGATCATTTAACGTTTCTCTTTAATAATAGCAAGCAAATGGTTTGAAAACAAAGATCTCTGCTGCGAAGTGGCGAAAACTTCGATAATATAACTGTAATACTTTAGCTCCTCAGCTTCCAGAGTCCAAGCGCCCAGGATAAAAAAAGAGCTTTAGACTCAAAAAACTAATTGAACCGTCTTTTATAAATAAAAACAACAACAGCCTAACCACAATAATTCATACTTCTATTTTCGGCCAAATAAGTATTCAAATAATCAATTTATTGTCAGTATAATTTTATTTTTAACTTGGGCGCCAGAATCAAAGGTAAATATAAACCTTTGCTGAAACCGGATCTAGCTTCCAGGATCAAAGCAACATTTACTTTATCGCCCAAGAACCCATAGCGCCCACAGCTCCCAACTTGGAAGATAAATACAAGCACACCCAAGTATCAATTCATAAAATTAAGTTATTTTACCTTTGGTACAGCAAATTCTTCTTTCTTCTTTAAATAGCGATTTTTACTGGAGGCAAAGAAGAGAAAGCGATAGGAACTCGCGAACTCGCAAAATCCCATGCGATCTGGTGTTTATTTACCTTTGAATCTGGCACCCAAGTTAAAAATAAAATTATACTGACAATAAATTGATTATTTGAATACTTATTTGGCCGAAAATATAAGTATGAATTATTTTTCACTTGATAAAAACACTGTATAGGGCATCATAAGCCCAAGCAAGGCCAACGCCCGCATGCATGTAATGCAAGCATTTTTAATTTATCAGAACCCAAAAATGAATGATATATTTGAAATATTTCTGAACGCCCAGAAAGAACCCAAAGTTGGTCTCTCCTGTAACTTGATATGTCTCTACGAAATGTGTTTGCCGACAGAAGCCAAATATCATATCTAAAGTTAGCAAATCACAGATGGTGCGGGTACAAAAGAATTCTACTGAGGGGAGCCGGATTTCCCGCCATTATTTCGTAACAATCAGAAATCAAATAAAAAACATTTTTTTCCATCTTTCCATCTTTTTTAAATCCAAGTAATAGGTTGGATTTAAAAAAGAAACTGAGTTTCTTTTTTAAACTTTAAATTTAGTATATAAAAAATTTTCTCTGACAGGAAATCGAACCCGAATCTCCCACCTGACAATCAGGAACAGCGACCATTGTACCACAGAGACACTTACGGACTTATTATTTTAGCGTCCAGTATCTATTTTTGACGCGAGCAAATCCCCACAAAACTTGATATTTGGTTTTTGGAAAATAGAGAAGAAGGATCGGATTGAGCTGAAATTTTGAGGAAAAGCTCCAAGGCCCAAAGTCTAAAGCTCTTTTTTGATCCTGGGCGCTTGGACTCTGGAAGATGAGGAGCTAAAGTATCAAATCTTTGATCCTAGAAGCTAGATCCGGTTTCAGCAAAAAAAAAAAAACATTGCAGTTCAGTAGCTTTTGAAGCTCAATATAATTATCCTTAGACATGCAACTTTAATACATAAGACTGACGAATATATATGAAAAGCTTTGGTTTTTTATATTGTCCTTTAGGCTTTTATCTGCATTTTTATTGTTTTCCAATGAGGACCGTTCAGTGGAGATCTTAACTGAAATAGTTGCATAGCTTTTTCTTCAGTTTTTCACTTTGAATTTTATTGACATAATAAATAAAATATAAACTATTAATGATATTAAATCACCGCACTAGGGAAAAAATTTAATTTTATTAACGCGTAGCGATTAACCACATAAACATTCCTAATGAAATCATAAAAAAACTACATAAATATTCCTAGAGGCATCCTAGACTAATTAAAATAATAATAATAATAAAAAAGAAAAAAAGATTATGAAAAAAAGGTTATTGTCCTATGTCCTCGTTTTCTTTCTTCTTCGTTATTTTATGTTTTGTCAAAAACAAGTTTTAACAAAAGGGATAAACTAGGGTATTAACTAAATTAATGAAAATATAGTTGATGGGGTATTATCTTTTTTAAGCTGCGGGAAATCAAAATGAATCAAAAATTCCATTAAAAGCTGAAAGTGATGCTTAAAAAGAAATGTTCAACTGAACTTTCAGCTACAGGACAACTCTAAGACACTAATTTTACCCAATATTTCCTAAGGAGTAACTTATTTTACCAATTTTACCGTATTTTACCGAGTTTTTATTTTACAATAACTTTACAACACTAATCAGCACACCTTAAGGGACAATAGGCAAATGTTTTAAAGTAGTTTTAACAACTTTTTTATATTTTATCAATTTTATTTACCGAGTTTTTATTTTACAGTAATTTTACAACACTAATCAGTATCTAACAGTTCGTGGTAACGAACTGAAAGTAAGGAGCGACCCGGCTCAATAGTAGCCAAATCTCAAAAACGAAATTTTGATACCAATAGATACATCAGTAGAATCAAATTTTTATGCCTGATTTCAAATATATAAGTTTATTAAGCTTAGTCTTACCCATCAAAATTACGCACTTGAGAAAATTTGCCTTATTTTCGAAAAAAAGGGGAAACAACCCCTAAAAGTCATAAAACTTTAACGAAAATCAAACCTTCAGATTCAGCGTATCAGAAAACCCTACTATAGAAGTTTCAAGCTCCTATCTGTAAAAATGTGGAATTCTTTATTTTTTTTCCAGAAGAAAGATCACAGATGCATGTTTATTTGTTTGTTTTTTTTTTATTTCCCCAGGGGTGATCGTGCTGATCCAGTAGTCCTAGTATATCATGAGAGAGCTCATCTGAACGAAAATTAAAAGTTCTAATGTCCTTTTTAAGTGACCAAAAAAATTGGAGGGCAACTTGGCCCCCTCCCACGCTCTTATTTTCCCGAAGTCACCCAATCAAAATTTTGAGATAACCATTTTGTTCAGCATAGTCGATAACCTAATAAATATGTCTTTCAGGATGACTTAATCCCCCCAAGTTCCCAGGGGAAGGGCTGCAAGTTCTTTGCCCATTGTTTACATATACTATGGAAAGTATAGGAAAGTGGTTAATGGGAAGTAAACAGACGTTTCGGGAAAATTTTTTTGGTGGGGGAAAGGGTTGGAGGAGGGAGTTACAGAGTAGGATTTTTCCATGGAGGATGTTTCCTTGGGAGAAGGGACATTTCTATAAAGGGGACGCCAGATTTCCCAGCATTATTTATAAAACGATCAGTAATTAAATAAAAAAACAAGTTTTTTCAACTGAAAGTAAGGAGCAACATTTAAACTTAAAACAAACAGAAATTATTGCGTATATGAGGGAGTTCGTCAAATAGTCAATACCTCGGCCTTTACGCTAAAGTTTTCTTTAGCACTTTCAAAAGAGCTATCTATTCTAATTAACCGGCCTTTGTGACTCAGGGGTTTCTGATTCGAACAAAATTCGAACTTTAGCATAAAGAGCGAGGTATTGAATAGGGGTAAACTCCCTAATATACGTAATAAAAATATACAAATATAGAAGTTCGTTACGTAAGTTACGTCAGAACAAAACTTTGAGAATGCCATTTAGCCAAAACAAGTAAAATTAATATGCAAATTTCATTCTAATTATTCATTTACGGTGAGCCAAAATCAAAGCTGCATTAATTCAAAAACGTTCAGAAATTAAATAAAAAAACAAGTTTTTTTAAGTGAAAGTAAGGAACGACATTAAAAGTTAAAACGAACAGAAATTATACAGTATATGAAAGGGGCTGTCCCCTCCTCAACGCCTCGCACTTTACGCTAAAGTTTGACTCTGTCACACAACTTTTTTTTTTTAAGCAATTTAAAACTTTAGCGTAAAGAGGGAGGCGTTGAGGAGGAGACAGCCCCTTTCATATACGGAATAATTTCTGTTCGTTTTGAATTTTAATGCTGCTCCTTACTTTCACTTAAAAAAATTTGTTTTTTTATTTAATATAAGGGACAATATGCAACTGTTTTAAAGTAGTTTAAACAACATATAGTTTTTCTAGTCAATGAATATATAATATACTCAAAGAAAACACTAATCCTAAAAATTATTACTTCATAATACCACGAATGTTTCTAATAATTTGATTATCAAGTTTTCTTCCATTATTATACATTTTTCAAAGTGAGTTCTGGTTACTTGTATGATATAGCGCTGACTACGCAAGTCGTTCATCCGTTGATGCATTGTAGAACGGTTTATTTCAGCTTAACACAAGACAAGACAAAGGGAGGTGACAGAATAGATGGGAAATACATAATTTGGGCTATATATATTTGCATATTAGGGGCGTGGGGGTAAAGTATTTGGACAAAGTGAAGTTAGATAACCATTCGAACTTCATAATTTACAGAATAATTGTTCCTAACACATTAGGTATTCAGACTCGCTTTATTTTAACACCACCCCCCCCCCCCTAATGTGCAAATATATAGCCCAAATTTATTTGTAAAGTATTATATCTTTACCATACTTAGGTATATTTCATTAAGATTGAGTTTAAGAGAAACAGGTTGTACTTAGATGAAGATTATTAGGTTGGCACTGTATCATACAAGTACCAAGTTCTTTACTACACGATACATAAGACATATATAACAGGGCTTGACTATATACTTGCACTTTAGCAAGAGTTAGGGGGTTAAGTAATATGAAACACTTGGCCTTTTTTTAAGTTGAAACAGTATCTAAAGAATGAAGAAACAGAAAAATGTATTGGAAATATATAGTTTGGGCTAAATGTTACGGTTTTAAGATTCTGTTAAGATTTAAAACTAACTTGAGTATTTTCAGGCTTTTAATGTTCCTTTCAGATTTTTCTAGATTGTCTCTCATTTGTTCTAGCATGTCACCTTCTGAAATGAAGCCATTCTAGACTTTTACCAATTTGAAAAATTAGGCAGGGGGGAGCAAAAATATAAAGCTAATATAAGCTTACATTAGGAATTTTAAATAGGATATTCAATGTAGTTCAATCACTCTTTTGTAGTTAGTGTTTCCTTATAAGTATACCAATTCTTTGAAGGTATTTGTTTTGCACCTAGCCCCAACTATAAAATCACAACAATTGAATTATCTGTTGAAAATAAAACTAATAACTTAAGTCACAGTCGAACAAGTTTTTACCTATGATTTGAATTAACCTTTTAGCTTACTTAATTGATTTAAGTTTTAATCTAGATTAGTCTGCAACCCTATTATTAAGTTTGTAGATTGTCAGCTCTGTAAACCATGCCATCTAATTTTTTATTCTTGTTTTTGTTTGTTTCCATTTAATAGAGGGGCACCTTGTTAAGCTTCTTTGAACAAATTTTTAATTGTGAGTTTCTAAAAAGTTTTTGCAAAGCAAGTTTCCTTTTCCACTGCTTATTCAAATAATCGTAAAGTCGTTCAGTCTGTTTTGTGGTAATATTTTTGTTGAGTAGGTTTTTAAAAAAGAATTTTTTTTTTATTGAAAGCGTGGAGCAGCACTAAAATGAACAAGAATTATTAACCCTTCTCTTGTGTTTTGTTAATACCTTTTTGAGAATTGGGAAAAAAAGCGTTACTTTAGTGAAAAGACGATGGAGTTGGTGACGAGAAAGCCGCCTCATAAAAAGAAAAAATTCAATTTGTTTTGAAGTTTTAATATTGCTCCTTACTTTCAGCTTAAAGAATTTGTGTTTTCTTGATTTCTGATTGTATATAGGATTTTATGAGTGTGCTTTGTTTGTTTTTTTCTTTTATAGTGAAAAAAAACATTTTTTTGTAAATTATTTTTCTTCTTTAGATACCAATTAGTTTCGGGAAAAATACTTACTCAGGAAGATTTGATTCTAAAATGTATTTTAGATACAACCCCAGCTAAATTTAAAGCACTAAGGACATAACAAAATAATTAAAACATTCTTAATTAAAAAGGGAAACTTGCACAACCATATATATCTTAGTAAATTAGAAAAAAACAGTAAATTCTTAGTAAATTAGAATTAAATTTCTACTGAAAAAGAACTCCATATGTAGTTGCAGAGCTTTGGTAATCGTTGCTTAATTTTGAATGTTTAGATGTCTTTGGGAGTCAACAGATTTTTCATGACAAATAAAAAGGCCAAAATAGAAAGAATGTGTATTTGAAGATATTAGATCTTATATAGTTTACATGGAGAGGTCTGATAACTCCAATTATGCCACCACTAATACTATTCCTCAGACCTTGGTCCATTGTGGCTATAAAAAGCGTCATTTCAGAATTTTACTGTGATGATCCAAGATGACGATATATATAATATGTATCAATCAAATCTAAATTTTTATTACAGTTTATATAATAAATTTGACTGCTTGCAAAAATGAAGAAAAAACTAAGAAAGAAATGCCTAAGACTAAGAAGACTAAGAACTAAGACGAAGTGGTGTATACTTTATTAAAACTTGGAATTAGAAAATCAAGACAAGGCAATGTCTAGGTAACTTTCATAAAAAATGATTTAAGGGTCCCTCGGGCAAAACTATTTTATACAAAGCAGTAAATAATATAAATACCACTTAAGAGCCAAGGTCTGATTCATACTCTTGGAAAAAAGTAAGCTAGTGCAAAATTCCATTGGAAACTGGGTACGTAGTTTTGAGTTGCAAATTGGTGATTTTTTTTTATAAATCATTCAAAACAGATAAATAAAATAAACAGGCCTAATTTTTAATTCAAATCTGTTCAGATCTGTTAATCCAAATCTGTTCAGATCTGTTAATCCAAATAAGCAAATACTACTTTTCACAGGATGATGATGAAATTGGTTGAATTGGAATTTGATGAAATTGGAAATTGGCTAAAGAAACTAAACACATGAAAAAAAATTGAAAAAAAAACTAACTCGATGTATTACTAATTAGTTGTGAGAATAATAGAAACAAACCAATGAGGACATTAATAGGAAATCTACTCAGCATTTTCCCTGGGGACTAATATAAGACGTGATGGAAAGGGAAAAAGTTTACGTTAATTGATGAGTTTCGGATTGAGTTTCGCTATTCTGAAATTACTTCAATAGGTTGCTCCTTTTAATTTGTATAGGGTAATATAGATGGCTTGTACTTTGTAATCCAGGCTGATATAGGCAGGTACTGCCGTGGCCACATGCGTTTGGCTGTGAAAATTAAAAGTGCGACATATGCCAATTTGGCATAAAAAGAGTTATGTATATGTCATGGGTAAACTAAGCGCGAGGAATCAAATAGTACAGTCAGAATTGTTCGATCTTGTATCCGATCCAATCTTGAATTCAATTTATACCACTGATATGAGCATGAAAAATTGGTTTAGAATACATTTCTTTTATCCCAATTAGCCTCATCTTTCAGAGCCACCACAGCTGATAAACTTTTTTTTTCGTTTTTGGCTTTGGCTCTCCCGAAAAGTTACAAAAACGGCACATGTCGCGTTGATTAATGTCGTTTAATGTTCGTGTTGTTTTTTTTATCACAGCCGCGTTGCCATATGCCAGTTAAGAAAATGAAAATTCACGTTTAACTTGGACACTGTTCGTAAACTTTTCAGGTTTGAATTTTTAATATAAAGAATACAGGATACAACTTGTGTTACAACTTCCTCAACTCCTGCATGCACTCTTTGATGCCTGTGAAAATTGTGACAATGAGACAAGTTTTTCTACACACATCATATATGAAAGGTTTCTCCCCTGTAGGCAGTCTTTGATGTACAAACTGCAAGCTTTCGAAAAACCCTTCTCATATACATAACTTTTAATTGGCTACTCACTCGTATGCACTCTTTGGTGCTTGTTCAAACAATCTGTCCAAGAAAAGTGCCTGTCACACATATCACATTTAAACGGTTTCTCACCCGTATGCGTTCTTTGATGTTTGTTCAAGTTTGATGAGTCAGAAAAGGTCTTGTCACATACATCACACTAAAACGGTTTCTCACCCGTATGCATTCTTTGATGGATGTTCAAATGTGTTACTTGAGAAAAGATTCGGTCACCAACATCACATTTAAACGGTTTTTCACCCGTGTGCACTCTTTTATGTTTGTTCAAATGTTGTGCCGTAGAAAAGTTTTTGTCACAAATATCGCACTTAAACGGTTTCTCACCCGAATGCAGTATTTGATGTCTGCTCAAATGTGATCCTTGAGAAAAGGTTTGGTCACATACATCACATTTAAACGGTTTTTCACCCGTGTGCACTCTTTTATGTTTGTTCAAATGTTGTGCCGTAGAAAAGGTTTTTTCACAAACATCACACTTAAATGGTTTCTCACCTGTATGAATTCTTTGATGCGTGCTCAAGTTTGAAGCCTGAGAAAAGATCTTGTCACATACCTCACATTTATATTCCTTTTTCTTTTTATGAGTTCTTTTATATCTTTTCAATTTTCAATACTTTTTACTTTGAAGGAAACTTTTCAAACCAGTTTTCTGATTTTCTAAGCCTTTCCCTTCAGGTTCTGATGCACACACAATTGAGAAACCGCTCGTAGATAGTATTTTTGAAACTAACAGTGACGTATTTCCCTGTAAGTGAAGACCGGGCACGTGTGGTGAAGAGTGACCTAAAAATTCAAAAGTCTCGAGTTAAAAAAAAACAAAACAAAACAAATAACACAAAAAATCGAAACTCATCAAACAGAAAACAAAATAAATATCTTTCAAAATTTTTGAAAGTCCACAGAGTTTAAACAAAGAAAACAATAAGTTATATCTTTCGATAGGTTTTAACAACAAATTTTATTTTCGATCCCTCATTCTCTCCCTCATGCTTATACTTATATTAGCTTTTAAAATTAGTTGTTCTAATGTAACGAAAAAGCAAACGAGAAAACCTTAAAACGATCAAAAATTTTACGATCAAACGATCAAAACATTTATGTTTTAATCGTTAACTTTACGATAAACATTATCCATGTTACGTTTACGTTTATGAAACAAAAAGTTTACGATTACCGTTTTGATCGATAAGTTTACGAAACGATCAAAACCTTAAAAGATCTAATTTTATTCTCGATCCCTCTTCTCTCCCTCATGGTTATACTTATATTAGCTTTTAAAATTAGTTATTCTAATGGAACAAAAGAGCAAAATGTATACCGTACTGTAAATCAAACCATAAGTGAAGGAGAGGAAACACTACAAAAAATACAGTAACTAAAAGATGTAGAGCTAAAAGAATGCATATCACATGTTGAAGTTCGAAATTTTTGGATAGCCACAAAGCTTTGAATTAAAAAAAAAAAAAAAAACACAAAAGTCACGTTTTCTCAGGTCTTACAAATAACATTCAAATAAGGATAAATATTCTTAATAGGTCGTGAACAACAATAAAAAAAATCCTGATATTTCGGTCACACATAGTGACACCACCCTCAGAAAATATCAGGTATTTTTTGTCATCGTCTTTTCTTTGAATAAAAGATTCATCCCTATTTGAACTGTTATTTGTGAGACCTGAGGAAAACGTGACTTTCGTCGGTCTAAAAACAGACAAAAGAACTTTTGACTTCATCTGCACCAAATAAATTTGGTATTTTTTTTTAATCTAGCGTTTTCAGTAAACAAATATTCTAGACTTAAAATTTCTGGTAGGCAGTAAAGATAATAACAGCAGTTTTTTTTCAGTTTCTTTCAAATTCAATTTGAAATCAAAATAATAGATAAATTTACCTCTTTATTTGAAGACAAAAATATACACTATAAATGTGGATTGTATAATATATATTGAGATATAGTTTTAGGGCTTATTACCAAGCTTTTTAAAAAATAATAAAACCTGCAAAACTTCTTTCAAGTGAAAATTTAAAAATGCTCATGAAATACTACAAAAGCGGTTTGGCAAACAACTACACATTGGAAATAGATAAAACAAAAGTTTCATCTTACGATTAAGTCCCTTTGTCCTATTTTTGCCCTATAGAATAATAACCAATACATTTCGATCAACAAAAACACAATGTTTCAGATGTACCTTCATTGTTAGAACATTTGGGTTGCAATTCCTTGGTGTCGTATTCAAACTTACATGGTCCTGAAATACTAAGTAAGTTGGGCAAGGGAACATCTTCACATTTTGGAGACAAAAGATGGCTTGGAAAATACAAGGGCTTCTCAAGGTCACTCAGTAAAGCGTCTTCAAATTCTAAAACAAATTTTAAATTGAACAGACGTAGAAAAATTTAACAGTAATGCTTATTCAATAAATCTGGCTGCTTTTTCTTTTTAGTTACGTGTGAAAATGTAAATATACAAACATTATGTACATACATAAAATTAGATGTATACACTATTCAGGTTTTTTCTCCAATCGTTTTTAAAATCTGCTTTTTATAAAGCAAAAGAAAACCTGAAACATTCAACAAAATTCATTAGCATAGAAAAGGGGTTCCCAACCTTTTTTACTGTAGAGCACATTCTAACATATCGGTAGGGTGGCGAACAACTTGAAATCAAAATAATATGCAGATTTACATCTTTATTTGGAGACAAAACATACACTATGAATGTGGATTGTATAATTTATATTGAGATGTAGTTTTAGGGCTTATTATCAAGCTTTTTGAAAAATATTAAAATATGAAAAACTACTTTCAAGTGAAAATTTAAAAATGCACATGAAATACTACAAAAGCGGTTTGGCAAACAACTGTATATTGGAAAAAGATAAAACAAAAGATATAACAGTAAAGCATATTACACAAATCTGACTGCTTTTTCTTTTTAGTTATGACTAAAAATGTAAATATACAAACATTATGTACATACATAAAATTAGATGTATACACTATTCAGGTTTTTTCTCCAATCGTTTTTAAAATCTGCATTTCATAAAGCAAAAGAAAACCTGAAACATTCAACGAAATTCATCAACATAGAACAGGGGTTCCCTACCTTTTTTACTCTATAGCACATTCTAAAATATCGGTAGGGTGGCGGGCGCCACCTATTTTAAATCGACATGTGGTGACGCTTTCTAATTAAGTCAAAATTAGAATTTAGTAAAAACATTAAGACACAAATACAGAGTTACGAAATACCACTTTTTATTAAGATAAAGAACACATCCTGGTATGTATATGCTTAATAGGATATTGAGAAATCACCACTTCCTAGTTATGTGCGTCAGTGGGCCCCAATAAGATGTGGTTGATGAAATGTATAAAATATACATTTTATGGGATCGGGGAGCTTTATACTAATTTTACGCCAGACTGATCTCTGGTCCGTTGATTTTAGAAATACCTTGGAATATTGTTGGATTATTGTAAGTGTTCAAGTATCTTATTGTATTGTACTTTGGTGAAGCTTTCTTATATTTGTTAGCTACCTGGAGAAACCAGTCCCAGCGGCTTGTATATTATCAGACCCTGTATCGTTATGTGTTAGCTGAATAAAAGTATTGTGTTATAGACAACCTCTCTACAATCTTGATTTAGTCCCTCGAATATTCCCAGCTGGTACGCCCCATTAGTCAGGTCCTAGCCTAAGGCACGCTACCAAAGTTTAATTACCTTAGGGCCATAGTTATATCCCCTATAAAGGCAGTAATAAAGGCATCAACTACAACTTCACCCTACAACCTTAAAATCACTTTACCACAGCTGATGGCTGTTAGAAAAACTGGGCCGAGAGGACTAAATAAAAATCGTATATTGGAACAAAAATGGCTTTTCTGGATGAGACTATGGTTTCACTATCAACAGTCCTTGAAATTGCCAAAATTATACCAGAATACGCGGGAATTTCAGATATTGATGAGTTCATCGAAAAATTGAAAATTTTTGACGAATTAACTGAGTCGTTTGACGTTAAGGCCAAAGAGCAATGCGTTTTAGGTAGATTAAAGGGAAGCGCCCTTAAACCTTTTGAGGCAATTAAGGAAAAAGAGCCTAAGCACATTAGCACTCTAATTGAATCTTTTAAAACAAGGTTCATAGGAACGAGTGTTTCCGAGAGGCTAAGAACAGAGGTAGTGACATTCAATACCTAAACTAGTATCAGGGAATATGCAGACAAAATTTGACGGTCTTTTTGCTTACAGTTAGAGAAGGACGGAAGTGACAAGACGGTACGAAAAGTACAATTACATACTTTTACGCAAGGGTTACCAAAAAAGCTATTAAGACTAATATCATCACGGAAACCAGAAAATCTAGAGCAGGCAATAATCCTAGTAGAAACAGAGATAAAAATTGACGAGGCCATGAAAAAGTTTGACGAGATGTCAATAAATAGCACAGGAAACCAAGAAAATGTTAACTATGGAAGAGGGCAAAAGCGCGTAAGCTTTGGGGAGCCAAATCGTTAACCAAAAAGACGCGAGGAAGGCCAAAATCTCCCACAATGGAATGACCCCTCCCCATTTGACGACCAATCCTATGGTATTAGATCCTTAATGACTTGGAATACCAAGTATTATGGGCACCCACCTCATCCTCCCGAGGATAATAGTAGAGCAAATAGTGGCAGGCCAAAAATATACAGAAAAAGCTATAGACCCCATACAGAAGGGTAAATCACCAAGCAACATAGGAAGATTCAATTGCTATTATTGTGACAAACCGAATCACTATGCAGCAGAAAGTTGGAATAAAATGCATAAGGAAGGCCCGGGATACAAAACAAAACACCAAATTAAAGCACAGGGGACGGGGCAAAAATTTAAGAAGACAGGAAACAAATAATACTTGGCAAACAACAAATAATATTCCTGAATTTAGACCTACAAATCAAACGGTAAACAACACCCAAGGTCAAAATAGTAACACTGGAGAAACCAGCCTGTAAGGGTCGAAAGAGCTGAACCATTACAAAGACCCCTTTAGAGTTTAGAATGTTGTGATACAAATAATAATAATCTACCGATTTTGCGTTGTTTTAAAATTGAGTGTTTCCAAAATTTACCGTGTTTACTTAGATACAAGTGATACAAATAATACTTGGCAAACACAAAATAATATTCCTGAATTTAGACCTAGAAATCAAACGGTAAACAACACCCAAAGTCAAAATAGTAACGCATGAGAAAACTGGGAAAACCCCAAAAACTTTTGGTCAAACAGTGGGCATTTCAACGGAGATTTATTTAATTGGTTAAAATAAATTTAATTGGCTACTCACTCGTATGCACTCTCTGGTGCTTGTTCAAACAATCTGTCCGAGAAAAGTTCCTGTCACACATATCACATTTAAACGGTTTCTCACCCGTATGCGTTCTTTGATGTTTGTTCAAGTTTGATGAGTGAGAAAAGGTCTTGTCACATGCATCACACTTAAACGGTTTCTCACCCGTATGAATTCTTTTATGGGTGTTCAAACTTGATGAGTGAGAAAAGGTCTTGTCACAAACATCACAGTTAAATGGTTTCTCACCCGTATGCATTCTTTGATGTCTGCTCAAATATGCTGCATGAGCAAAGGTTTGGTCACAGACATTACACATAAACTGTTTCTCACCCGTATGCGTTCTTTGATGTTTGTTCAAGTTTGATGAGTGAGAAAAGGTCTTGTCACATGCATCACACTTAAACGGTTTCTCACCCGTATGAATTCTTTGATGTATGTTCAAATACGATGAATCAGAAAAGGTTTTATCACAAACATTACACTTAAACGGTTTCTCACCCGTATGCACTCTTTGGTGCCGGTTCAAATCGCGCATTCGAGAAAAGGTCTTGTCACATACCTCACATTTATGTATCTCTTTCTCTATATGAGTTCTTTGATATCTTTCGAATTTTCTATACTTTTTAATTTGTAGACGACTTTTAAAACCTGTTTTTTGATTTTCTAAACCTTTTCCTTCAGATTCTGATGCACATGCATTTAAGAAACCGCTCGTAGATGTTTTCTTTGAAAAATCTAGTGACATATTTCCCTGTAAATGTAGTCCAGACACAGGTGGCGAAAAGTGACCTAAAAATTTAAAAGTCTACTGAGTGAAAAACAAAAACGAATAACACAAAAATAAAAAATTAAAACAAAAACAAATCTTTCAAAAATTCTTAAGTCTTCAGAGTAAAAAAAAACAGTATATCTTTCGATATGTTTTAACAACTAATTTTATTTTCGATGCCTCTTCTCTCCCTCATTGTGATAATTTTATCAGCTTCCAAAATTATTAATTCTAATGCAGTGAAAGAGCAAAATTCAAACCTTAAACGATCAAAAAACATACCGTGGAGTAAATCAGACCATAAGTGGAGGAGAGGAAATATTAAAACAAATATTAGGAATTATTGTAACAAAAAGAGGAAGAGCTAACAGAATGCCCATCATATGTTGAAGTTAACATTTTTTGAGTAGCCGCAAGGCTTTGGACTTAAAAATTATGAAGGAAGTCCCGTTTTCAACAGGTCTTACAAATAACAATTAATTAGGGATAAATCGTTTTAATAGACAGAGAAAAACAATTAAGAAAAAAATCTGGATATTTTGGTCGTACATACAGTGACACCATCATCAACAAGTACCCGGTATTTTTTTTGTCATCGATATTCACTTTCTATTAAAAAGATTTATTCCTATTTGAACCGTTATTATTAAGACCCGAGGAAAACGTGACTTTTGTTGGTTTTTTGTTTTTTTTTAATCCAATGGGACTCGCTATGTACTTTTAACTATATATTTAAAACAACTCGTTCTAAAAACAGACAAAAATAACTTGACTTTATCTTCACAAAATGAATTCTATATTTTTGTTTGAATCTAGAGTATCCAGTAAATTTATCTTCTAAACTAGAAATTTCAGGTAGGCAGTGCATATAAAAAAACAAACAATCCTTATTTCAAATTCAATTTAAAATCAAATTAAAAGACATATTTATCTTTTAATTTAATAATGAAATATAAATAATAATAAAATTGTGCTGGTATGACCGCTTGTATCAACGTTACTATGGTGTGACCGATTCTATCAACGTAGGATTGGGGATGACAGAAAAAATAACAATAATAATAATCATAATAAATAAATGAATAAAAAAAATTCAAAAAAAAGACTAAAAAATTAAAAAAGGAATGCATTATTAACAATTTCAAATATTTTCATCAAAAGGTTTAGATATTTGAAACAAAATGAGAAAAATATGTGATGATGTTGCTCAAAATGTATTGTTCCTTGAAACAGGATAGAAATAAGCGTATATAGAATTCAAAATATCAAATATTTTCTTCAAAAGGTTCTCTTGCTTGAAATAAGATCGGAAAAATATGCGACAATGTTGCATAAAATCTACTGTTTCTTGAAATAAGATATAAAATGAGCAATTGCATTATTACAAAATATCAAATATTTTCTTCTAAATATATCTTTTCTGCTTAAAATAAGATAGGGAAATATGCGATGGTATTGTTTAAAATGTATTGTTTCTCGAAATAAGATGGAAATAAGCAAATGCGTTAATCAAAATACAAAACATTTTCTACAAAATGTTTTGCTGCTTGAGTTAAAATGAGAAAACATGAGATGGAGTTGCTAAAAATGCGTGTTATCTTGAAAATAAGATGGAAATCTGCAAATACATTATTCAAAATACCAAATATTTTCTGTAAATATTTTACTAATTGATGTAAGATGTTAAAAAATATTTGAAGGTATTGCTCCAAATGTATTCTTGCTTGAAGAATACGATAGCAGCAGTAGGTGACGACCAAGAATTGCACTGGTAAAAAAAGAAACTGCTATTACATTAAATTGCTATCAGCATTTGGCAGAGTTCCAAATAAAACGTAAGCTGATCCCAAGCAGAAGTTTCTTAGCAATGTTTAATTTTGATCTTTACTTTTGATCTATGCTTAATGTCTTTTGTGTTAACTAGATTCTGTATACCAGCTTCAGGCCCTGATATATAGCACCGAATTACCTTTCTTTCCAAAGGGACAATTGCGGTGTGCCTACCCGAAATTAAACTGGAAAGAAAAAAAACGCTATTATTTGCTAGAATTTTCGATTTTTACATAAACAGTGAACAGTAAACTAATTCCATACAAGATATTTTTAGCAATGTCTAATTTGATCTTTCGTAGTATCTTTTGATTCAAGTAGATTCTACATACCAGCTGCAAGCCGTGATCTAAAGCACCAAATTGCTTTTCCTTCAAAGATGACAATTACATGTGCCTACCCGAAATTGTACTGAAAATTATAAATTGCTATGATTTGCTAGAATATCCCATTTTTTTATAGCAAGTGAACAGTAAACTGATCCCCAATACGAGGTTCTTAGCACTGTTTAATGTTGATTTTAAGTAATATCTTTTGAATCAACTCAATTCTGCATACCTTCTTCAGCCCTGATCTAAAGCAACAAATTACTTTTCTTTCAAAGATGAAAAAGTACGTCTGTCTACCCGAAACTGTAATGAAAACAATAGATTGCTATATTTTGTTATAGTTCTCCATTTTTACGTGAACAATAAACTGATCCCCAACAAGACATTTTTACGAATTTTTGATTTTGATCTTACCAGATATCTTTTGAGTCAACTAGATTCTGTACACTAACTTCTAGGCTTGAATTAAAGCGCTTAATAGCTTTACTTGTTTCCAATCATATTTTAAGGAAGAATGCACTTTGAGCAATACCATTACATACTTTCCTCATCTTATTTCAAGCAGCAAAACACTGTAGAAAATATTTCGTATTTTGAATAATGCATTTACTTGTCTCCATCTAATTTCAAGAAACAATACATTTTGAACAATACCATCGCTTATTTCCCTATCTTATTTTAAGCAGCAAAAAAAAGATTTGGAAGAAAAATAATTGATATTTTTGATTAATACAATCGCTTATTTTCCATCTTATTTCAAGAAATGGTAGATTTTAAGCAACACCATTGCATATTTTTCCAATCTTATTTCAAGTAACAAAATATTTTGAAGAAAATAATTGATATTTTGAATAATGCAATCGCTTATTTCCATCATATTTCAAGAAACCTTACATTTTCAGCAACACCATCATTGATTTCCTATCTTATATCAAACATCAAATCATGTTGCTAAAAATATTTTATATTCTGAACAATTTTCTTTTTTTTTTTTTTTTTTTCACTGTTATTTTTGTATCATCACCAATCCTACGTTGATAGAATCAGTCACGCCATGGCTACATTGATACAAGCGATCATTCCGAGATTATGTTGATACAAGCAGTTACAAAATGCCTAAGTTAATATTACTAGTAAAGTAAAGTTAAATACTATATCATAGATTTTACTAGCCAAATTGAATTCAAATAAGCCGGTTTACAAGAAAAGAGCTGCGTAGCACTTTTAAATTGGATCTTATGTACTATCTTTTGAGACAACTACATTCTGCATACCAGCTTCAGGCACTGATCTAAAGCGCCGAATTGCTTATCTTTCAAACATGACAATTACGTGTGCCTACCCACAATCGTACTGGACAGTGAACAATAAACTGACTCCCAACAGGAGGTTCTTAGCAATATTTAATTTTGATCTTACGTAATATCTTTTGAATGAATTAAATTCTGCAGCCCTGCTTCAAGACCTGATCTAAAGCACCAAATTGCTTTTGTTTAAACATGACACTTACGTATGTCTACCCGAAATTGTATTGGAAACAATAAATTGCTATCATTTTCTACAGTTTTCATTTTTACATAGACAGTGAACAATAAACAGTGTGGCCGGCATTTACCTCCCAGAAAATATACCCCGGTAAATACCCCCAGAAACAAATTTGTGCTAGATATTTGCACATTAGGGGGGGGGGGGGAGGGGTAAAGTAGGTACAATTATTATGCATATTATGAAGTAAGGATTGTTTTTTGACTTGAAACTATCCAAATACTTTACCCCCCTCCCCTTCCTTGTGTGTAAATATAGAACCCAAATTATATATTTCCAATATATTCTGTCACTTGTCTTTAGCGAAGAAACCGGTTTTGTTCTCGAGTTTTACACAGTGTAAACTTGAGTGAATTGCCCATAGTACACAAGTACCATAACTCCTTCCCCCTACGGAAATTAAAAAAATGAAACTCAAATAAAATCCTCAAAATTGGAAAGCCTTTTTTCTACGTTGGGGGGAGGGGGGGTATCTACCGGAGGATAAAGTATTTGGACAGTTTGAAGTCAAAAAACAGATCTTTCTAGGTATACGGTCACTAAAAAATTACAGAAGAATGGCTTACAGAAGATTACAGAAAATTACAGATTATAGAAGATTGCAGAAAAATTACCGAAGTGTTTTTTTTCAAGTGTTAAGTGTTTTTTTTTCAATGGCCATTTTTCCAAGTATTAAGTACTATTATTAGGTTAATGAAGCGTTTCATTTAAGTGTTTTATGATGATCGCTGATCAATTTTTTATTTTATTTGTGCCTTTCATTTATGTTATTTTACTAAAACATAAAATCGCGATGAAAAGAAGAAAACGAGGACAATTAACAGCCAGTGAAAAAATTGAACAATTATAAAAAAAAGTCGGTCAAGACCTCCGCTTCACCGTCTCCAGTGCAGAATAACACTGATAACAATATAAAAAACCAAACCTTAAAATAAAAACACAAAACTAAAATTGGATGACCCTTTCTCAGTAACGGTGAAAGGGTAACTCAGTAATTTTACTGTGTTCATGGCCGTATATTTGACTTTAAAATACAATTATTTATCTATTTATCTAATATACAGAATAATTGGGCCTAACACATTTTGCATACAGACCCTCTAAACTTTACCTCCCTCCCCCTTAATGTGCAAATCAATAGCCCAAATTTATTTCTAAAGTAACGAAGAAACTAACAAAAACACCGGCGTGTTCTCGACTTTTACACAGCGTAAACTTGAGTGAGTGGCGCATACTACATAAGTAGCGAAACTCCTTCCCCCTACGGAAATTGAAAAATCAAACTCAAATAAAATTATCAAATTTGGAAAGCCTTATTTTCCATGGGGGTATTTTCCGGGGGAAGGGGGTATTTTCCAAGGGGTAATCATCGGGTGGGGGGGGGGGGGGGGTGGGGGGGGTAAACGCCTAGAACCAATGAATAGATCCCCAGCATGATGTATTAAGCAATATTTAAGTTTGATCTTACGTAATATCTTTAGAGTCAACTAGATTCAGCACACTTCAAGCCCTGAATTAAAGCACTAAATAGCTTTGCTTATTTCCAAAATTAATTAAAGGACAAATACATTTTGAGCAACATCATCAAATATTTTTCTCATTTATTTCAAGCAGCCAAACATTTTGTAGAAAATATTTCGTATTTTGAATAACGCATTAGTTTATTTCCATCTTAATTCAAGAAACAGTAATTTTTCAACATTATCAAATCATAATTCCTCATCTTATTTTAAACAGCATAAAAAAAATAGATGATATTTTTTAAGAATGCAATTGCTTATTTTCCATCTTATTTCAAGGAACTGTAGAATCTAAGCAATACCATAATATATTTTTCTGAGCCTATTTCGTGTAAAAAATATTTTGAAGAAAATGTTTGATATTTTTAACAATGCATTCTCTTATTTCCATCTTAATTAAAGAAACAATACATTTTGAGCAACATCATCACATATTTCTCCATCTCATTTCAAGCAGCAAAACATTTTAATGAAAATATTTAAAATTTTGAATAACATAATTATATTTTTTTTTTATTATGATTCTGATTATATTTTCATTTTTTACTTATTTTTTTTTCTGTCATCACTATATGTTGATATAATCAGTCACACCATGGCTACGCTGATACAAACGGTCAGTTCCATGATTATGCTGATACTAAGTTGGTATAAGTGGATAGTTAAGTTCAACACTATACCATAAATTCTACTGCCCGTTTGAATTCAAATAAATCGGTGTACCAAACGTGAGGTTCTTAGCAATGTTTAGTTTGATCTTATGTAATATCTTTTGAATGAACTAGATTCTGCATATCAGCTTCAAGCCCTGATCTAAAGCACCAAATTGCTTTTTTTTTTAACATGACAATTACGTGTGCCTACCAAAAATTGTATAGGAAACAATAAATTGCTATCCTATGCTAGAGTTTTCCACTTTTACACAGATGGTGAACAATAAACTGACCCCAAACAGGATGTTTTTAGCAATGTTTAATTTTGATCTTACGTAATATCTTTTTAGACAGTTAGACTCTGCACACCATCTTCAAGCCCTGAAGTATGGCACTTATTAGATTTGCTTATTTCCAATCTGACTTCAAGCAAGAATACAATTTTAGCAGCACCATCATATATTTTACTCATTTTATTCCAAGCATCGAAAAATTTTGTAAAACATATTTCGCATTTTGAATAATGCATTCCTTTTTTCTATCTTTTTTCCAGAAACAATACATTTTGAGCAACATCATCGCATAATTCACTATCTTATTTTAAGCAGCAACAAAAAATATTTATAAGAAAATATTTGATACACTTAATATCAAATATAATATTTATTCTAGCAGGCGTCAAAAGAAAAAAGGAGTAGCGGACTTGTCACTTTTTGAATCATTAAAATTCTATTTTCATTATAAAAAACATTTAAAATCCCGGCTTATATCCACTCAGTGAAGGAAACTTATGATAATGTAAACCAGTTTTATTCAACCCTGACGTATCATGGCTGCAGGTGCAAGGAGAATAGGATTGTTGTAGTATTGATGCATTTAGGGTGCGCAGTTGTGAGGACAGCGCTAATATCCACATAATCATTAGCATACTGCTAATATACACTATAAATATCGATTGTAAAATCTATAAAGATACCAAGCCTTTTAAAAAATAATAAAACCAGACAAACTACTTTTTATGTGAAATTTTAAAATATTCAGGACTGATTACAGAAACAGTTTGGTAAACACATGCACATTGCAGTAACATAAAACAAAAATTTCATTTTGAGATTCAGTCCCTTAGTCTTATTTGTATCTAATAAAATACTATCCAATACATTTCAATCCCCAAAAACACAATGTTTAAGATATACCTTCATTGTTAGAACACATGGGCTCTGATTCCTGGGTGTTGTATTCAAATTTACATGGTCCTGAAATGCTAGGTAAATTAAGCGATGGAGCATCTTCACGTTTTGGTGACAGAAGAGGGTTTGAAAAGTCAAAGGGCTTCTCACAGTCACCTGGTAAAACATCTTCAACTTCTAAAACAAATTATAATTTAAACAGACACAGTGGCGCACTCAAAGATTAATTATGGGGGAAGAGGGCTGACTGGTGGTCCCTGGGCCAACAAACGGAAAACTTATTAGATTCCTTAGGAAAAAACGGTATCTTACGGCATTACTTAAAGTTTATTTTAGCTCTTTGAATTCAAGTTTTGACTAGGGACTAAGGAATGAATGATAAAATTGAACACATTTAATAAGATTTAAAAACAGAATGTAGTTTTTTACAGGGTGGAGCCCCTTTAACCCCGCCCTCCCTCCTCCCGTCGGTGCAAAACCGAACAAAAATAAAAAAAAATTAACAGTAAAGCTTACTAAACAAATCGGACTGCTTTGGCCCTTTTTGTTTCAGAAAAATACCTTTTTATAAATTTAAATTCATTTATGTTGAATATCTAAACCCCCAGGAAAACTTTTATTACGATGTCTGAAGAATCCACTAATTAGCGAGTGGTTGAAAAAGCTAGTTGAGCGATGACTCATACTGCTTAAATTTAGAACTTGAAAAGCTTCAAAGGATGCTGGGAGATTAATTTGATTCGGCCATTCATCGCCTTTGGTCAGAGGTGCGCGCGCAAGTGCGCGTCTTGAAGTGTATTGTTTAAGTGTAAGATTTTTGTCTTTAGTTCCGTTTTGGAGTTCTTTTATACAACGTGTAGTGAAAACAGTAAGATTTTTTTACGTACTCTTTTTAACTTTACAGCTTAGGTCGAAACTAAAGAGATAGTTAGAAAATCTTATCGGTAAACTTTGGCTTTAAATGTGGCCATAGACCATCCGATCACGTTAGTATACGGAACCGTTGGAGTAACCAAGGAAATCCCACTAATTTGGGGCCAACGAAGGATCTCCCCACCCCCCCCTCCAGTAAGTGGCATAGCAACTCTGCGCCATTTTTGCCTTAATAAGTGGTGACCCCCGCACCTTACACATCCAATAAGTGGTGCCAGCGGTACTTACACTTCCAATAAGTTGTGGTAGCTAGAAAAGGACCTATCAACAGCACTGATAGCAAAAGAATTTTGCGTTTTCGAAGAGACGGGTTAATTCGGCCTAGAAAGTAGCCTATTGTGGTAACATAAAAAGACAAAAATACACAATCAATTAATACAATTATGAAGATCTATTATGGGCTAGGCCTTGTGAGATCATAATTGAAAATTTTACGAATCAATATACCGCGTAACTAATTAGTATTCAAAAATATAAGGCTAAAATTGATATGTGCCTTGTTAGACAAATATAAAAAAGAATAACGTGAAATTAATGAGTTGAGTACAGTGGGGGAATCTCCGTATTTAAAAGTATTACAGGGTTTAAGGACAGATAAGAAAACGTTGAAAGTTGGGTTATTATTTGAGTGAATTGGCGGACTTAGATATAATCTTCAGTGACGAAGGTTATAAGAGTATTGAAGACGGCAAATTAGGAGAATTTATCCGTTTGTGCTCATATTGGACAAGAAAGGTGGGAGGCACCTGTCCCATTGAGTAATCTGCCGAGGAGAAGATTATATTTGGAATACGAGTATCCAGGAGGGATACGTGATTTGCTTTACAGGGTAGTTCCCCTGTTTGAGTTTAGTCCAGCTAATTCACTAGTGGAATATTCGCGCGGTTTTTCTGATTGTTTTCTAGTCCAACCCCTGTTAATTCGTTTTTCGGACATATATTTCACTCGCGTACAACTACTTTTTGTGAAAGAAGTCGTTATTCCCTAATGAAGTCTAGACATTCCAGTTATTTAAAAAATTCTTGAACTTGCTAAGATTGAATAATTGAATAAGAGATATTATAATCGGAAAGAAGTATACGCGGTAAAATGAGAGGGTACGAAATAAACAAGGAAGAAATAATATGTGAAAAAACAAGACGAACTCATCCCTCAGAGGCTGTGCCAAATGAAGGGGAGTTGCAGGATAGAGATAGTACTGATATGGAACAAATAAATTCAGAAAATGAATTAAGAAGAAATAATGACAGACGAAAACAAAGTAGTCCGAGTAGAAGGAGCAGTGTTGAATCGAGATCCAGCAGGGGCTCGCGAAAAAGTACTCAAATAGATATGACACAACGTATATTAAATTTCATGGAGAAAGAAAGGATAGCCAGAGTACGAAAAGAGGAGGAAGATAGAGAACAAAGAGAAAGAGATAAAATAGCCAGAGAACAAAAAGGAAGAAGCTGATAGAATAGCCAGAGAACGAAAAAAAGAGAATGATAAAATAGCTAGAGAGAAAGAAGAAAGACATCACAAAGAGTTTAAAAGAACCATGATAGGTCTAATAGAAGCCCGCTGGGGAATTCCAGAAAGTGAGATTTTATCACAAACTAACTTCTAGGATGTCAGATAGCCATAATAATTTGTCTAAGAATCAATCGCGAGAAAAAGAAAATTACCAGACATTAAACACATTTACGAGAAAATGTGCTACTTCGTTGACAAGGCGGGGAGGTGGACCGGCCCCTAAAACAAATTGGGAGGCTGTGTCACAATGTAGGAAAAACGAAATACTTGATACGCGTGTTCAAAATGTTGATAATCCACAAAAAAGGGGCGCGGAAGTAATAAGACCACATATTGAAAATAAGACACGCGACATTAATTTTTCAGGAAAATTTGCAAATAATAGAAAACTTGAGAACACTTTTAATGAATATGAGACGCTAAAAAGTACAGGCCAAAATGAAACGCTGAGTGTACCAGAGAAAAATGAGACGAAATTTATTGTACATGCTTTTCCTCGGAAAGTTCGAGAGATTTTAGCAGAATATGAAAAACCAAATGTTGGAGTTCAGTTCCCATTTGATGACAAAATATTTGTTGCTGTGGTAAGAATAAAGAAGACTAAAAGAGAAGAAAAATATTAAGCGGAACTACACTAAAGAAAGGCAGTCGAAGATGGACACTGGAGTCCAATTCAGATTTCATGATGATATATTTAATGCTACTACAAAAGAAAAGAAAACTAAAAAAGAGAAAAGAGATATTAAACGGAGCTACAATGAAGTAATGCAGTCAAAGATAGTGGACACTGGAGTCAGAATCAGATATAACGGTGATTTATTATTTTGCGCGAATGACAGAATTGAGAAAAGTAGAAACAAAAAGAGGAATGCAAAGAAGAGACAAAATTTGGAGATTCAGCCTGCAGTGGCGAAAAACAAAAAAATGTTGGACGTGCTGTGCCTTGAAAACATAAATAATAGGGATAAAAATAAAATGTTGGATGGGCTGTGCCTTGAGAAATTAGATAATAAGGGGGAAAAAGAGGTCAAAGCCCCATGGAGAATAAAACAAGATGGTTACAAAATAGAGATGATTGACCTACAACGGGTTGGGGGAAAGTTAGGAGATATGGAATGTCGAGTCGGATTGGAAAGATTTGGGAAGGAATCTGATATTGGTCTGATCAACTCAAAAGAGGGTTTCTTCCTTTATGAGGGGGAGGAATCCCTTGGGAAAGACCCCCTGCGGGAAGTCACGAGATATTCATTTTCCTAAATGCACAACTGGCGGACAAGTTGTGATCCCTTTACCGAGATTTTGCCTTACTGATCTGGAGTCCTTGGCGAATACTCTCTCCCACTCACTTCATACTTCACCCAAACCTTTGTCCAGTAGCCCTATTCATAGCTGTTATTCTTCATGGGAACCGACAATTATTTCCGGCAAATTGTATTCAGTGGATGTATCCAAGTTTCATCTTCAATTAGCTTCAACGCATCAACACATATTAATTATCTCAGGGGAGGGAACCCAGAGAAAAGCGATTCATGGTTCGCTCAAAGTTCTCATGGTTCGCAGCCAAATTTTTCACGATGGCTGGCATCATCGAATGTGCCAGAAACTGATTCTCTGCTCCTTTCAAATGTAAATTCGTGAGAGCAAGAAAATTTTGTTTTTGAATTGTGCTGTGCACAATGAATTTCTACGATCTAGACCATGGTGGTTTCTACAATGGAGACGTGGGGATGGCGACGATTCCTGAGCCAAACGGTGAGAAGAGAGAAGAAGCAAGTTTGGTGATTTTGAAGTTGGTGTTATTTATTTTATGTTTTTTGCGCTCTGACCCATGGCGTGATGGCAGTCATTTTTCTTAGGAGGGAGGTGTTGGGACCTTTGGCCCCTTTTATTTCAGAAAAATGCCTTTTTATAAATTTAACTTCATTTACGTTGAATATCTAAACCCCCAGGAAAACTTTTATAACGATGTCTGAAGAATCCACTAATTAGCGAGGGGTTGAAAAAGCCAGTTGAGCGATGACTCATACTACTTAAATTTAGAGCTTGAAAAGCTTCAAAGGATGCTGGGAGTTTCATTTGATTCGGCCATTCATCACCTTTGGTCAGAAGTGCGCGCGCAAGTGCGTGTCTTGAAGTGTATTGTTTAAGTGTAAGATTTTTGTCTTTAGTTCCATTTTGGAGTTCTTATACAGTGTGAAGTGAATACAGTAAGATTTTCTTATACTATGTACTCTTTTAACTTTTCAGCCTAGGTCGAGACTAAAGAGATAGTTAGAAATCTTATCGGTAAACCTTGGCTTTAAATGTGGCCATATACCATCCGATCACGTAAGTATACGGAACCGTTAGAGTAACCGCAGAAATCCCACTAATTTGGGGCCGACGAGGGATCCCCCCTCCAGTAAGTGGCATGGCAACTCTTTGCGCCATTTTTGCCTTAATAAGTAGTGACCCCTGCACATTAAACCTCCAATATATATTTTATACAAAAAATCGTATGTTTATGCATGTTTTTTTTTCCAAAATAGTTTTTAAAATCTGCTTTTTATGAAGCATAAGAAAACATGAAACCGTTAACGAAATTCATTAGCATAGAACGAATAAAACCTGAAATTCATAAAAACAAAATTCATAACATATAACTAATAGCTCGAAAAGTGTAAATCTAGGATAACGTTCTGAACTAAATAAAAAGAAAAAAAGAATATTGAATGAAAAAAAAAATATGTAACCGAAAAAATTAATATGTTACAGCTTAACAATAAAAAGAAATTGTCAATATTAAACGTAAAAGAATACCAATCAATTGGGAATATTCTGCATCAGTTCCCAAAACAGAAAATACAAAATAGTCTCCCAAAGTTTAACAGCTGAATTCAAATAATTTTATTCCTCTTTTACATGTCTAATAACTTATCAGCTAATCACTTGCGTGTAATAAATGAAAACCACATGATTGATCACAACCACGCGAGAACTTTATTCAAAGGTGAATGATAGCACAGTAAATATCAGAGGCTGTAACTGCAAAACCAATATCTTATTCAATATCAACTAGACTATCGACTAGTAGTGATTCATAGCGGGTTTCTAACACTGGATCAGGTGGAGAAAATTCACTTGTGAAATAGCTGATCCAGTCACTCTCACATGAAAGCTCTGAAGCAACACCTTTTGACATTTTTCCCCAATGAATTTCCAGATTTAATTTGGGTTAGTTGCGAGACGCTCACTCCAGCAGTAAATAATCTCAGCTTTGTGATTGGCAAGAAACTTTGCAAAACAACATTTTGTACTTAACTGTATGTCATTAACGGTACCAGATTTCGGCCGGTTGCAATCATTCCATATTTGGTACAAAACCTTTGAAGATTTGCAACTTTGCTGTAAAGGCAGGTTTATTGAGCAGCCAGGTATTTCTGAACCCAGACAAACTTACGTATAGGACCGGCACAACGCTCAGCAAAATGCATTGCATGTGTGATTTCACTATAGTAAATGCTGATTTTTTCTGTAAATGTTTTTTTTTTTAATCGGAAAGTACTGAGGGTTGTTGCAGGAGTTAGAAAGGGTCTTAACTTGGTCAAGTGTGGCATTAAGCACTGATTTATATACAATACCATTTCATTTCTTCCAGTCACATTTGAATTCCCAGTTCCATTTCTTTTTATCTTTTTTAAAGAGAACACTATCAGTAATGAAACAATTAGAGACTGGTAAATGATCCGACACCGATGCGCTAAAGTCAACATGGCTTGAGCCATTCACAGTCACGCCGTTCGAACAGAGCATGAAATCAAGCGAATTTGTCGCTCCAGAGTTATAAATATACGTATTTGAATGGTGATTTGGGACAAAATTCAGATGAGAATGAGAAGACAGAAGTATTTGAGATCTAGACTAAGCTGGCACTGAGAGGTCGCAGTTCACGGCCCCAGAGAGGATAACACGATGAGACGCATAGGCACACTGCTGCAAAGATTTAGCAAAATTTTCTGTTGCACATGAGAACTATCTTTTGAAACCAAATTATTGTAATCAGCTGGTAAGAAGCAACAATATGCTATCAGATTTGCAGCTTTTATACCAAAGAAACACTCGTTCTCGATAAATACTGATGCCGAAAGGTGAAAACTGATTAGTACCGCCAGTCCGTCGGAAGGCGTTCCTCTGCCGGAATGCATAACTGGCACCACGAAAAGAGGTTTTCGTTATTCACTTTTAACGGGGAAAGCGAATCGGCTGATAGGAAATGTTCTTGTTGACACAAAACATCGTTGCAAGACATCAATCTTTCAATCGGTAGTAGTTTATTGATTACACCGCCATTCAGATTCCACAAACACACTTATAGCTCAAAGTTGGTCATGGCTTCATCATGAGCTTTCTGGCTACGGGGTATTTAACACAGTAGAACAGAGGGTTAGTCTGCTTACAGTGCAGCATTGCAGGGTTTATCTTTATTGTTCGCATGATTTTCACTGCAACAGGAGCAGCAAATAGTGTTTTTACAGTCGTTAGCAGCGTGACTGTACTCTTGGCACTGAAAACACCGCATCGGCAAATACAGATATATGTATATTCGGATGCACTGATAGCCCAGAATTATAGGATTGCTACTTGTAAATCGTCCTTACTTTCAAAGACAAGCTTGAGTGAGCGAGTTTGTTGAATTATCTCGACTTTCGTGCACGTCCTAATCATTGAACATAGATCGTTTGGCGAGAGCTCATCAAAAACATGTCTTATAAAGCCACAATGAGCAGGGGTCTTCAGCCAAGCATCAGTGTCTGTAGCAATGTTTACCGCTTCAGCAAGAGACTAAGGTACATCCTTGTCATCAAGTATCACATACAACACTTTGCTAAGAGGCCTCAGGTTCAGCATATGGGTACAACAATTACCAGCATATCCCTCAAAATACTCCTTAGTGCGACGCGCAAACTAGCCTTATTTTTTGCTGATCTGAAGAAGCTCAGGTGGTCAATAAGATCGTCCACAGTAGAATGAAGCTCAATTACCTGGCGATTCAGTATGGCTGTAACCTCCCCTGAGAGTATGGGTACCTCGTCAGTCTTATAGATTACAAACATGGGGAGGACTACATTTTTCTCTTCACAAGTCCGGATGTCTCCTATCAAATTAGCAACGATGTCCTGCGGCTTAACACGATCTGTAGAACAAGTATACATAACGGATAAGTGCGATAATTCATCTTTTACCATAGTCAGCATATCAGCTTTGAAATACTGTACTGCCTTCACCTCTACCTCATCATACTTGTTACCCGCTTTGATTACTTGGAAGAAAAAGTTCAGAATGGGGCTAAAAACCAAGTCTGGATTCAAACTACTCATTTCCTTTTTGGAATGAAATGACTTCTGACAGAGTAAGCAAAATCGTGGGCGATCCAATTCAGATGCAAAATCACAGAGCAATATTCCAATCAGAGTTGCCAGGGCAGAGCAAATAGTCGTCAGAGAATACTGAAATCACCCAGGAACAATGGAAAAGTAAGGAACCCCTCACCTTTTCCCTACAATTTGCGGGTAACTGAATATCAGCGGCTATTATATGGCACTTGCCTCCTTCCCCTCTTCTGCTTGTTCCCAGTAATCAAGTCAGATGCAACTTAATGATATGGAAACAAAGAAGGTACTATATGAAATTGGCAATATAGATGGCGATCCAGTCTACCTGAGAAAAAAGATAGCGCTGGTGAAAATACCCAGAGTGAAAAACTTATACTAGGAATTGATGAAGATCTCTCAAATACTACTTTACAAAAAATTTATCTTTAGAGGATAGAGATAAACAATAAAATAACCTCAAAGTAAAGCAGTAGCTTTTTCCCAATAACGACAAAGAAGCAAACTTAGCCAAAATAACTCTGGATATAACAAAGATGGCGCGCTTATCACCCTTCAGCTCTTAATTGTTAAATCTAAGAACATATACTATGAATGAGAAGGTTGCAAGTGGTGTTTTCCTTCCTCACCTGAAAATTGCAATGGGCGAGAGATTATATAATAATTTATCTATAATGTCTGCTGAGTTAAATGCCATAATCATGGCATTAGAGCACCTTAAAGAAAACCAACCTTTGATTGCAAATTCAAATAATATTATCATATATTCCGACTCTCTATCAAGCCTTGAGTTGCTGGCCTCAGCTCCTCAATATAAGTTGGTCAGTGACACTTATCATTGTCTCAGTATTATTGATAATCTTGCTTCAAGTGGCATAAAATCTTATTTCCAGTACATTCCTAGCCACTCTGGCATAAGTGGTAATCATCAGGTTGATGAAGTAGCAAAAAAGCTATAAATATTGACCAGCCAAGTGGGAGGCCAATCCCAATTAGAGATATTTACCGATGGAGGCTATCAGATATTAATTTTAATAAGATTAATCCTATCCTTTCCCCCTTTCCCAATAAGTATCTTTCTAAAATTTATCATAGAATTCGTTCTGGAACAAATGGACTAAATTACCTTGTATTCTCATGTAAGTTTTCTAATTCAAGTGGTTCAATTCCCCTGTCCCCTCTTTACAGGCTTTGTAATATGAATAGTGAAACAATTTACCTATTTGAATGTAATATGCTGACGTCTGCACAACATACCTTGCTTTGTAAACTGTTAAAATGCTTCAAACACAACAAAATCTCACTATCAGCCAAGAGCCTAGCCAACTATACCTGCACACAGAGCACAGAAATCGATATCTATCATCTTATATTTGAACTCCTTGAGTCAAAAAATCTACTGAAAGATATATGAGAATATCTAATAAATAAGAGACAACCAAGACAGTAGCTCTGTAGCCCACAGAGTGAAGCAAAAGAAGAGGGCTAAATAGTACCAACTGAATAGCCCGCCTGCTGTGAATTAAAAGAAGAATATACAGTTACATTTGTTTCTTAAGACCACTTAATGAGCAAGGAGGAAAAAAAGCAACAATTATTTCAGGAGCAAAGTAGCTTTTCTTTTTTTCTGTAACAGAAAATATACTGTGCATCTTACCGTTTTTAATGAAAGAATCCTGAGAAACCGTGATGATATCAGCCATTTTCAGAATTTGTGGCAAGTCCATAAGGCCTTGGAACGGAATTAATGCAAATTTTGAGAAGTACAATACTATAATTGACAATTGGATACGAGACTGAATTTAATCAGGAGAGTCCTGAAATAAAAAAAAATATAATGATTGATGCCTAATAATGACTTTTAACCACTGCAAAGCATATTTATTTAATACAGCTGAAAAAAAGTTGAACTTCTTCAGCAGTCAAAGACATTATAAATCTGATTATTTTTTTTTAAGAAAAGGGTGCTAAAATTCAAAAACTGACTTTTTGACGTAACTATGATTAAAGTGAAATAAACTTTCACCATAAAACGCAAAATATAGCGACTAGCTTATTCTGTTAGCTGTTATGGTTGTTAGATGCATTCTGTTAGTAAATTTTCCAAGCCGAAAACTATTAGGTTGGAAAATTTGGCTTAACTCCTGAAATGAAAGCTTTATTCATGGTCTTAATTTTTAAAACACTAGAAAGTGTACACCAATTATATATGGGCCATAATGTATTTCAAAGACGGTATATCAAGCTGTTCTTACTTTTAGGGCTTCAAAAATGTGACGATAGATCTAAAATTAGATCCAAAAAGATATTATGCCATACATTTGTACTGATAAAAAAATAATTATTCAAAATTCAGTAGGTAACTTTTAAAGCAATTTAAAATTCAAACCTAAAGTGAAACTCCTGCAATTTAAAAAATATTTCCAAAAAAATAAATCTTGTTTTTTTTATAACAATCTTCATGGGAGCCACTTATGACAAGGTCTAAATTTGCCTTCAGTTACTTGTTTATCCAAATATTGCTTCAGCATTGATGCCAATGGTATTATAAAATTAATTTCACAGTTTAATTACATTTTAAGAGGATATAATACTGATGTAAAATAGGAACAAAAAATACCCTTGTTCAATAGATTTTCCATATACCTTGGTTGCATTGACAGCTGTAACCTAAGACGGAAGAAACAGATATTGAAACAGCCTGAAACCCCTTAAAAGGTGTGGATTTGAAACAAAAAGTAACCCAAAGTTGGCCGTCCAACCTTTTAATGTTGCCCCATCCAACCTCTTTTAACACCCTACAAAAGAAAAACTAAACCCCGCTGTTACCAAATGTTTAAAAACGAGTTTTGAAAAAAAAACAATGTCATTTAGTGCCCTAATTTTTTTTTCCATATCCTGATATTGTAGACTACATATTCAATAGAACAATATTTTAACATGTAACCTTACTATATAAGAATTTAGATAAGAGAATTTAACCCCTCATTTTGCCAAGGCAAACCTGCTAAAAAAATATCCTTTAGAAGAGGTAAATCAAAGAATATTGTATATAATTATATAAAATTACAAATTAAATTGACTATATATCTTCAATTCTTTCAATGTCCTCCCAGATTCTAGAATTTGTATATTCTATTAAAATCTGGTTCTATATTCTAAAATTAGTACCATACACATTATCTTGTCCAAAAACCAATAACCAGAGGTTTATAGTCCAACCTTTTTAAAGGTTCCCCTCTAAGCCTCTTAGCAACCTACTAAATGTAAAACACAGCCCATTGCAACCAAAAATTTTAAAAATACACTTTGAAAAAGGGTTCCCTCATTTTTAAAATAAACCTGTCAATTTGCTCATTTTATAAGACTAAATGACTGTTAATTTCCACTTCACCAATTTAAAGAATCATAATTTATTTTTAGTGTCCCTGGTGCTTTACAAAAAAAAAACTGAATAAAAGATATAGAATGCAGATAAGGATATAGAATATAAAAAAAAATAAAATACGAATAAAAAATTTCAAATAAAAATATCAGCAAATATTACATATAGCACAGGCACAAGCATAACCAAGCTTTAGAAGGAGACTATGACACAATTGCCATGGTGGCAATTAAACTTCAATAAATATGAATATCCTACTTTCAATTTTTTTTAAATTGCGTGCTTTTGTGTTTTTTATATGTGCAATAACAGTCACCATCTATATTATCCTGTTGTCAGGAATCAGTGATAGTTTTGTTTAAAACTATCCCTGTTACCTCGACACCATGATTATAGAGAGGGATACAGTTACTTGGAATTTCTTAAATATAAAGGAATGCAATTTCAGAAACAGAGGAACTTATTATATTTATTTCAAAATAAAAGAAGGGAATAGTAGATAAAAGCAAACGAAAGGAAAAGCACCTATCAGTTCAACCGTTTTTCCATATATTATGAACTAAAAATTAGTATATAAGTATCTCATCTCTCTTTAAAAATTTAATCTCTCTTTAAAAATCTTATTTATGTAAGAATTTCTTTTTACTGCATGTATGACTTATTTAATAAGGGACTAAATCTCTTCTTTGTATAGCCTTGGAAGTGTTCCTGTTTGTATTATTTAAAATCATAACAAGTACCAAGTGAAAAACAATATTGAAGACGAGACAGGAAAAGGATTTGTAAAGGGTAGTTGGTTTTGGGAGCTTCCCAGTGTTGGTTGTTTAGCTTAGTTGTGATTTACAAACAAATTGCTCTTTTTGAGTTTCATAATGTAAATTTACCTTCTTTCTACAGCGTGACATTGAGCCTCGCTGTAATGATTTGAACATTTTATTTCCTGACATATTAGTTACTAGTTGGTTTATCTTAATATCATAAAATTATTATTTCAATATGAAGATTATGCAAAGACTGTACTTATATTACAAGTTATAAATCTCTTTTGATTTTCTTTTTTAAAACGATATATTTAAAACCAAAAACCATAATTCTTTTTAAAATAAAACCTTTACTTCTTAACTCTTGTGTTGTGTTCACTTTATTTCAAGTCTTAGGTACGGGTTATTTTTGGGGTGGAAGGTTTACTAAAAGATATTTTTTTGGAGGGGGGGGGGGTTTACTCAAAAAAATAAAAAAAATATTTTTTTTGTATCCGTTTTTGTCATATTTTTACAAGTCATACAAACATTTTTTTTTTTTTGGGGGGGGGGGGTAAACCCCCGCCCCTCCTGGGTAAAGCCTTGATTGAGATCCAACGCAGATTGGCTTACTTATTTCTAATAGTTTTAAACTTGACTAATAAAGTGCATTTTTCATAAAATTAATTTTAAACAAGTTATATTAAAATATCCCAATATGTATAACCTAATTTAGGCATAGGCCTATGTGTCTCTTTCTCTCCTATATGCATTGCTAGAGCCCTACTATATCTAATTGCACAGAAACTGAAGTTGTTGAGTGCAATCTTGAAAAGGTTTAGGGCATAACTTAGGTACAAGCCTTTACCTTTTTTGTTTTTTATCCTTACAGTTCCGTTAAATTTTAATTATATTGGACAACACCAAGTATGCTTACCAGTAGCAAAGAATACCAGTATGCTTTGTAAAACTTGTTTATTAGTGTAACAGAATTGCTTAACATAAATGATTAGAAAAATAGAACAGTATCAAATTTAATTTTGGGTGTTGTTTTTCTTAATTGTTTATTCACAAATGGAGAAATAAATCTCATTTCCACTATACAAGCCCCTCATGGCCTGTGAGTGAACTAAAATTAGAAAAGACCTAGTGTTGCTCACAGATAGTGCAGTAATCATCACAAGTATAAAGTAGGCCTACAACACATTGTACAGCTTCAAAATACCTTACATTCCTAGGGGTCATTGAGGCTCTAGATCCATGAGCCTGCAACACATTCCTTGGTAAATATTTAGTTGTTCACATCATTGACCTACAAATAAATTGAACATACCACCAGATGCCATGTTTTTGCTTTTCTGAACATATAATTGCTTTTCTTGCAAATCAAATTTTAAGCTCTTTTATGACAATATTATTGAAAATAATATTGACATTCCATATTTGTTTTTATTTTTTTAATAAAAATGGGTTATAACATTTTTTTTCAACCTTACTATTTCCATTTTGTTAAAGCTGTACAATTCATAATCATTGATTTGTCAAGATTAAGTTGGTTAAAAAAAATCAAAACAAATCTGCCATGTTTTCTTCTTGTTCTGTTAGGCTGCATAAAGCTGCCATTTTACCTATTTGTTGGAAAATATCAAAGCCAACAGAAGAAACATGACGGATAGAAAAAGGGAGAAATTGTGTTGAATATTTTATTCAACTTAAACATGATAGATCAAAGCTTTTGAATTAAAAAAAATAGATTTATAATCAAATAGTATGTTTGAAAGCCTTTGTTATACCCAAAAGTAGAAATTTTTGGTCAATTTCAAGGGTTCAAAAAAGGCTTAAATTTGAATTTGCTAGAGAAGCAATTATCATATTTGTAAAGAGGATAAAAAAAAAGGCATTGAGTGTTATATTTGCTTTATTCATAAGTCAATAATATGAATAGCTAAATATTTACCTATTTCCAAACTTCAAAATACCTTCTTAGGGGTTATTGAGGCTCTAGATCCATTCCTGATAATTTCATCTAGCCTCCCTAACACAACTAAGCATACTTTCTTAGACAGACATAAAGCCCCTTACATAGAATTTTACCAGTCAAAGGTCTAGTAATTTGGGCCTAGATTACATAAGAAATATAAGCCTATTGTTATTTTAACAGTCTTTATTTGGCAGTAAGAACAAAGTGAAGATGGAAAAATGCATCAAATAATGGGTAATTTTTTTGCAGTTCATATTATTGACTTACAAATAAATTGAACATACTATTCAATGCCTTTTTTATACTATTAAAATATTAAATCTGGCAGAAGAAGGTTTAGCCACAGAAAAGTGGTAAAGCCTTCTTTTCTGTTTTTGTTGCTTTCTTTAGATGGTATTAATATGGGGGATTAGCCCCTTTTTTGGAAACTCCCTTGTTTCTGTTCTGCCAATAAACTTTGGATTTCTATTTTAGAGGCTTGTAATACCTTATCTAATGACAATGAGTAGTTAGCATAACTTATAGCTCTTACCCCAGAAAGCTAGGGGGGCGGGGAGGGCATTTTCGAACCTGGAATCATAGTTATTTAACCTTCAGTCTACTTTGAACAATTTGGCTATTTAGACATCAAAGCATTCTTTTGTTTCCAAGTCAAAAATAGCCGAAATTTATATGTCCATTATGATTAAGACATTCTAGGCCAAAAATACCAGTCATAAGATGATTTGTTTGGCATTCTTCCTGCAATGAAAAGTTCACTTTTTATGGTGGAAGAATCCATAGTTTATTGGCAGAAAAGAAACAAGGGAGTTTTGAAAAGAGGGGCTAATCCCCCATGTTAATGCTATGTCAAGAAAGCAACAAAACAGTGAAGAGGGCTGTACCACTTTTCTGTGGTTAAACCTTTTTCTGCCAGCTCTGATATTTTTGATATTTTGTCAAAAACACATTCTTGAAAATTAGGCTTCAAGGAAGAAGAAAACAGCATAATATTGCAAAATTTATTTATTGAACACTCATTTATCCAACTTCATTATGGATAATCAGTGCATGTGGATTACATGACATTAAAAAATAGATTTATAATGAAACAGTAAGTTTAAATCAGATGTTTTAGGCCTTTTTACACCCAAAAACTAGAATTATTTTGGTCATTTTCAAGAGCTCAAAAAGGGCTTAAATTTGAATTTCCAATATAAGCGATTATTATATTTTTAAAGAGCATAAAAAAGGCATCAAGGTAGGTTAACTTTATTTGTAAGACAGAAATATGAACTGCAAAAAATTACCAAATATTGCACCCAACAAAATTGTAGTCATTTGCAGTACAGTACAGTTTAGTTGAGAGACATTTGACCCTGGTTGGACAGTTGTTAGTTGTATCTTGCAGCTGATTATATAAAAAGAAATCTTTCTTTTGTTCAGGAGAGTCATGAACAGGCGCATAAGCATTTAAGATTGTTACATTGAAGGAACAACTAATCATTCTATCCTGATCTTGGTAAGGTGGCTTGATTTTGGGTCTTATTCCAGCAGAGCTGACTCAGCCTCTTCCTGTTGGAGTAATCAATGTTCTTGTAGGCTTTATCCATCTCTTGAATCAGAGCTTTACTGACAGCACTTCTTGTATGGTACTGGGCCATGAATAATTTTCTTTTACCTTGTAATTCCTGCTTAACATTTTTAAACTGTAGATTCTATAAATTAAGATTTCGTAAAAATAAGGGTAAAATTCTAGTAAAGCTACTTTTTACAATCTTGGACAAGGGTTAGGTTAGGAAAATGAAACAATATTTCCTTGTTATATAGAGCACATGCAAGAATTGAAGTTAGGTTAATCATAATGAAATATACCTAGGCATGATAAAAATATAATAAATTAGAAACACATTTGGGCAATATGCTTACCCATTAGGGGTGGGGGAGGGGGATAGGTAAAGAATAGCATATATTAAATATGTAAACTTAAAAAACCTATCCTAACCTTACCAAAATAACCACTAAATATTTAATTAAAATATAGCTATAATGTATTTTCCCACCAAGCCAAAGCTAATTGTCGGGTATAAAGGCAAATGAAAACCAGGTATTGTCTTATGTTTGTGACACAATTTGTCAAGTGTTCTATATAACAAGGAAGTAGAAATTAAACCTTTAATAATGAATTCAGGGCCAAAAACATACTCTGACACAGTATTGTCAAACTTCTGTGTTAACCCTCTTCTGATTTCTAAGTTTTAGGACTTTGTCTCTCTTTGGTAAATTTCTAGTGGGCCATATAATTCAACAAGGTTGAAAGTGAAAACATCCTTTGATGTATTTTTTATGTTCTTTCATAATTCAATAATTGCTTCTGGGGCTAACTGCATTTTGAGCCCTTAAAGGAGCCCCAAAGGTATTTTATATGAATAATGAAAGACCATAATAAAAACATGAAATGATGTTTTCACTTTCACCCTAGCTACATTATATGGCCCAATGCAAATTTATCCATTCATAACCCCTAATGTGCAAATATATGCATTGAATGGGAACATATACTGAATTGACGACAGCAAAATATTGAATTGCAAAATTCAGTGCTATTTCTGTTGATGGCATTTTAAAAAACTTGAAACAGTAAGAAAAACTTTATACTGAGTTGCCTAATAAATGAGGTTTGAATTGTTAGAAATAAGTGTTTTATGTTAGGTTATGGCTCAAGATGCAATTAGCCCCAGAAGCAATTATTGAATTATGAAAGAGCATAAAAAAGAAGTTAATTTCTAGGTTGCACTATAATTTAGCTAGGATGAGAGTTAAAATGTCATTTGATGCCTTTTTATTGTGCTCTTTCATAATACAATAATTGCTTCTGTTGCAAATTGCATCTTGAGCCCTTAAAGGGGCCCCAAAGGTATTTCATTTTTGTAATCACTCAAAGAATTTATAACCTAACTGCAAAATATTTGATTTTCAATTCAAACTGTTTTCCAACTGTTTCAAGTTTTCAAAGGCCATTGACAAAAAATAGCACTGAATATTGTGATTTAAAACTTTACAATCACCAATTTAGGGTATATTCCAATTCTGGTTATATATTAGCACATTAGGGGGGTGAGGGGGTAAAGTTTATGGTAAATTTGTGGTGGGCCAGATAATTTAGCTAGGATGAAAGTGAAAACGTCATTTGATGCTTTGTTTATTCTCTTTCATGATTCATATAAAATATCTTTGGGGCCCCATTAAGGGCTCAAGATGCAATTTGTGACAGATACAATTATTGTACTCTGAAAGAGCATAAAACAAAGGCATCAAATGATGTTTTCACTTTCTTCCTAGCTAAATTATATGGCCCACTAGAAATTGACCCTCTCTTTTTTCTCTGGTTATAGTTCTGAAAATAGACTTTCAGTTACTTGAGTAGAATTTTAAGCCATATTGTTGGGTAATTTTCTAAAATTTAGCCTATGTATTTTTTGATCTTTGAAACCTCTTAACCTAAGATTAAGCAAATTTGTGAAGCTGAAAACAGTTTTGTTGTACTTTTTATAAGCGAGAGATCTATTTTGCAACATTTCACTTTTATAATGTAAATGTTTTTGAAGCTGATTAAAAAGGTCACTGCCCTCTAAAAGGGGAAGTTTTGTAATCCTAACCTAACCCCTTTTGAAGACAGCAAAACATACCTAAACTAGAATTTTATCAAATGAGGCTAATCTGCAGCTTAACAAAAAAAGGGTTCAGGGACAGGCCCTAGGGTTGTGAGTGTTGTGGCCCAAACCAGTAAGCAACATGGTGTTTTTATTTTTATCTTCAAAAAGAAAGCAGAATTTTATTTAATAGAAATAAGATTGGGTAAATTTTTTGTAGTTCATATTATTAACTTACAACAAAAGTAAACATACCACTCAATGCCTTTTTTTAAGCTCTTTCCAAATATAATAATCATTATTGTTAGAAATGAATTTTACCCATCCTTTATAGTTAAATTTTTAGCAAAACATATTATTGACTTACACATAAAGTGAATATACCACTTGATACCTTTTTTTATGCTGATTACAAATATACTAATCATTTCTATTGGAAATGAATTTCAGCCCCCCCCCCTATATATGCCAATTCAGGATGTATATTTCTACAACCTAACTTAACCCTGAATTGGCATATGTAGGGGGGGGGGCTGAAATTCATTTTCAATAGAAATGATTAATATATTGATAATCAGCATAAAAAAAGGCATCAAATGGTGTATTCACTTTATTCCTAAATCAATAATATGATTTGGTAGAATTTACCCCTTTATATATAGGCCTACCAATTCAGGGTAGCCTATATATTTGCACATTAGGGGGGGGGTTAAAGTTTAAATATACCTCTCATTTGCATCAGAAATCCAATTTTCCTCATCCTCCCCTAATGTGCAAGTATATAGGCTATGCTACCTTGAATTGGTATATATAGGGATGGGGGTAAAATTCATTTCCAACAAAAATAATTAGGCCTATTATATTACAAAAGAGCACAAACAAGGCATTGAGTGTTATGTCTACTTTATTTGTAAGTCAATAGACTAATACAACCTACAAAAAATTACCAAAAATTGTAAGCTAGGCCTAATACTAGCCTAATTGAACTAGTATTATCCTACCCTCATACTAAACTAATCTAAGCTATGCTCCTCTGCCTTTTCAAAGGTGGAAATAATACCGTGTTCCTGACTAGCCAAGACCAAAAATCCCAAGTGAGATGAAAACTAAAATGAAACTAGGTTTTTCAAATTCCAGCCAAAATTTCAGATTTCATGTAGCTTAACTAGAGAGACCAGAATCCAATTGAGAATCAAAACACAGGCCTAATATTTTTTTTTCGCGTCAAAAGTATTTAAAAAGATTTTACCAATCAACTGTAGTGAATCGAGGCGTGCGTCCTGAACATCAGATCATTTGCCCCTCTTCTTTCTGGGTTGGGTTGACAATGTATCCCAATCTTTGAATATTTCTTCTTTTCTCAGGATAAATTCATATCCTTCTTCTTGGGACAATTCACTTGCGGCTGAACAGAATGTTTCCTTTTTATGTAAATTCACTAGTCGCAAAAATTACGTTACTATTAAAATAAACGGCGTAATTGTAAACACTGCTTATAAATATTCGAAATATGTGGATGAATATGTAAACATGTAGATTAGCTAATTAAGTAAAAAATATGGTATAATCGTGGTAGGGTTTACCCAATTCAATAAGTCAGCATAAATTGATTGCTATATATAATGTTGTAGGTTTAGATCCATTAACAGTTTGAAAGCATCTATGAAAAAATCTCTTTTTGAAGATTGGGTCAAAGTTTTTACATTTGTCAGAGGGTTTGAATTCAGTCCTAGTTGAACTTTCAAATTGAGGAGATTCACTTGTTTTCTTTCCAGCATTTTACATTTCAGTAGTATGTGCTCAGGGGTTTCTTCTTTGATCTTACAGTATCTGCAAAATGGGCTACTGGCAACTTCTCCATTTGGCTGCTTAATTTTATATGAGAAAGAATGGTGGTTGAAGTTAGCTGTATTTGTACTCAGGCAATGAAACCAGACTGATTGCATCCTGGTTGGAAAGGGGGATAGATTTGATGGCTTTAATTTGGGTAGTGTTTTCAGTCGCAATCTAGTTATGTCCCTTATAGTTAGAGGTTTCACTGGTTCCATTTGGCTTTTTGCTCCTTGCTTTGCTATATTGTCTGCTTTTTCGTTTCCTTCTATACCCAGGTGACTAGGTATATATTGAAATTTAATAACACAGCCTAATCTTCTAAGGCTGCTAAGGTTTTCTTTAGTTTGATGTAAGTCTATGTCCAGTGTTTCAAAGTTAGGGTTTGTTAGGATATTGAGAGCAGATTTGGAGTCAGAGAATACTACTATATGTTTATTGCTCTGTTTCAGTTTAATTAGCGTCTCTAAGCCCAAATTGATTGCAGGTACTTCAGCTGTTAGTATGCTGGTCCCTGCCTTATGTTTTTCCATAATGCATAGGCTGTGCTCTCTTAGAAAGCACCCACTTCCACATCCATCTTCACTTAATGATCCATCAACATATAGTTGGTTATATCCATCATATTCCTTTTTTAGGAGCTGTCCAAAATGTTGGATTGCAGTTTGGGATTCAATTTGTTCCTTTTTTTGGGGGAGGGATTCTAGTTTAACCTCTGGGGTGATGGATATCCATGGTGGATCTTTTGCTATTTTAGTTTTAACATGCTTTAGTTTGATGGGGTATTGTGTCCTGGCCATAATTGCTGACATCAGTGGGTGATTTTTTGGCTCTAATCGGCTAGCTCTGGCTTCTGGAAATAAGAAATGGTGAGGGGTTGTTTCCAATTTTGTCAAGTATCTTATGGTTAAAAGTTTGTATCTATTTTCAATAGGTGGAAGCCCTCCTTCTTGTAGAAGGTTTTGAATCTTTGTTGTTTTTCTACATCCTTTGGCAAGGCGGATTGCTGTATTTTGCACACATTCTAATTTATTGAAGAGCTGTTTTGAGCAAGTTCCATAGATAATCAGGCCATACTCAATTACTGGTCTGATGTACTGTGTGTAGAGTTTGAGGAGGGATCTATCCATACTTCCCCAGGTTGTACCACATAGTCTTTGAATAATTCTCATCTTTTTCATGCATGATTGTATGATATGGTCAATGTGAGGTTTGAAGGTAAGCCTGTTGTCTAGAATTATTCCAAGGTATTTAGTTGCACTGGTAGTTGGGATTGTAGAATTTCCTAGGGTAACTGGTTGTAATTCTACTTTTCGTCTATTATGGAAATATATGATCACTGATTTGGGGACTGATATGGGTAGTTTCATGCTGGTAGAAAAGTCCTGGAGGTTATTAGAAATAGTTTGGAGTTTATTTGCAACTTCAGCAAATGTTTTCCCTTTTGCCCATGCTCCAATGTCATCTGCAAAAATTCCATGTGGTGAGTCAATTTTTAATACTGTCATATACAATATGAATAATAAGCAGCTGAGTACAGCTCCCTATGGGAGTCCCTTTTCAATAGGTCTTGAGGACAATAGTTTCCCATTTACTTTAACTTTAAAAGTTCTATTATCTAGAAAGCTATCAATCAGTTTTCTGATTGGTTGGGGGAAGCCTAATGCATAGAGTCTTTCTCCTAGTATTTTTTTTGTGCATTATCATATGCTCCGTCTAAATCAATCAGTACAGCACCCAGTATGAATCCCTCATTCATAGTTTTCTGTGCATCTTTCACAAGTTTCAAAATGATGTCTATAGTTGAATGGTAAGCTCTGAATCCAGCTTGATATTTTGGGAGGATGTTATTTGTCTCTGTATACCACTGGAAACGGTTGTACAGCATTCTCTCAAACAACTTACCAAGGGTTGGTAAACATACAATTGGTCTGTATGAATGTGGGTCATCTTTGGGTTTCCCTTGTTTAGCCACTGGTGTTATAATTGCTTGTTTCCATTGCTGGGGGAATACTCCTTGTGAGTAGCAGAGGTTAAACGTATGTATAAGAGCTTCTTGGAAGTTTCTTGGGGAATTTGATATCCAAGAGATATGGATTTTATCTTCACCTGGGCTTGCTTTTTGATTCATTTTATTAACTGGTTGCAGGAATTCATTTGTTTTAAAGGGCTGTGTTAGCTCATAAACTGTATTTAATCTTTCATTGTGCCTTTGCTTATTTAACTCTTCTTTGTGGGCAAACTTCTGTTGGTAGATACCTATGAAAATATCCAGTCATTTAGATTTTTTTCTTCTGTAAATAACGAGTGATTTTTCTTCCTGCATGAGTGCTACCTAGGCTAGAAGCTGTTGGCCTTGTTACGATTCTTATCAATCGAAAATAATGTGTAGTTCTAAGAATTTTTTTATGATGCCACCCCTCCGCCAAGCCAGATCCAAAAAAGTCAGAATCACTGAATGATTCTATAAGCCTATTCACTCGGAAAAGTTGTACCCAACACAAAATATACTTTTCTAAATAAGCACAATAGCTTCACTTGGCGTTCGGTCAACTATTGAATAGTCTAGTAGCTTCTATACGGCAATAGATTTTATTACCTAAGCAAAAAAAAAACAAACATGGATGAATATAGAAAGAAGGAAAAAAAGAGATTAATTGAAACATCCACTTAATACCCTTAGCTGTTTTTAAGATCTTGGAGATGTGTCAATTAAATAACTTGGATGCACAAAGTGCTGTTTGATTTACTTTAATATCTGTCTTAGTATTCCCTTTAAGTTTCAACTTAAAAGCCTTAACCATTTCCGATGTGAATTTAGACACTCCAATTTATACCCTTTTGACAATCTGGATGCACCAAGCATCTTTTGCTTTAGTGGAACATACATTTTATCATCCTCTGATAGTTTCAACTTAATACCCTTTGTGTTTTCTGAGATATTACAAGTTCGCTGTTTTGACCACTTGAATGGACTTAGTCTTTTAACTGAGTTCAAGAGCCCTTCAAACCTCTTTGAAATCTTCAACTTAATGACCTTACCCATTACTAAATTATTTTTGGTAAGCCGTTTTAAACAATGGGTGCACATTTAAACTGTTTTAATTAAGTTCTATAGTAGTGGTAGTATAAGTAGCAGTTAAAAGTAGTTGCAGATGTAGTCAAAAGTAGTGTAAGTTAAAAGGGAATGCAGTTACAAGCAGTTGCAGTTACAAGTACTTATAGTCATAAATTGGTGTACTTGCAGGGAAGTTGTAGTTGTAGTCACAAGTAGTCAAAGTTGTAGGCACCAGTATTTGCAGTATGTGGCACAAGAAATATAAATAACAAATAAAGACAAAACAAATTCAAATTTCAGTCACAGGTAGTCAAAACTGTTTACAATTACAAGTAGTCTATCTTATAGTTCAAAGTGCAGCATTCCCAAGTAGTTTTAGTAACAGTTCCTACTAGTTGCAGACGTTGCAGTTACAAAAGAAATATCAGCCACAAAGTTTGAAGTAAAACCCGCACCTATTTTTAAAATTCTGTTGACTTGAAATTTTGACAGTCAGTCTCCAAATTAGTATCTTTTGATTCAGTTCAATGTCCCTTTATACACTCCTAAAGCAGAAGACTAAGACCCATTAAGGATCAAATATTCTTCTCTTTTATAATTATGAATCTTATATGTAGATAATTGGCAAACTGAATAATTTAATAATAATTTAATATTAGTTCTTACTCAAAGCTTGCATTCAAAGAGCTTAAAAATACTTAAATTAATGCCTTAAAAGCCTTAAAACACTATTTTTTCTATAGTATTTTAAAGTTTTTCATGGGTTGATCCAGGTACCAACGGTTAGCCTCCCCTCACCCCATAATTATTTTCTGAGTGTGCCATTGTTTCTATACGAAATTCTTTTCAATTATTTTACATTCTCTTTTCCATCTCAATTTTGCATTTCAAGATGTTCTGGGGCTTCTTTCTGCGTTTTTTGACTTCCTGGAGCAAAAACTTCACGGAAGGAGGCATTCAGGAATGATTGAGAAACGAATTAGAAATTAAAGCCTTTTTCAAATAAAGGTATGCTAAGGAGAATTTTTCAGGCTGAGTTGTCCACAAGAAATTTTAGGGGGTAGGGGGATTTTCGGTGAGGATGGAACTGTTTGAAGGAAATTAAACTTAAAAAACCTATCCTAACCTTACCAAAATAACCACTAAATATTTAATTAAAATATAGCTATATTGTATTTTCCCACCAAGCCAAAGCTAATTGTCTGGTATAAAGGCAAATGAAAACCAGGTATTGTCTTATGTTTGTGACACAATTTGTCAAGTGTTCTATATAACAAGGAAGTAGAAATGAAACCTTTAAAGTACCAAGGACACCAAAATGAAAACATATTTAGCCCTCTTAATCTATTTGAGGTCTATTCATACCTGAAAATCCGGGTTTCCTACGAGTTTTTGTTTAACTGCTATAAGCATTTTTAGTTTAAATAAATTCGCAAAACAGTGTTGTCAATAATAAAACAATGATAAATTGCACAAATGAAAAATATTAGCGGAAACTATTTCCTGTGAATCCGACAGTGTTTTTCATTTGTGAAAATTCAAATTTACAAAATCTGTTGATTGTTATATATATTAGTGAAAATACATTTTGTGAAAAAATATGACTTCAAGTTCAGAAAGTGACTATTCTGATGTGTCAGAAAATATTTTTGGTGATGACCAAGCGCTAGATGGTATGCAAGATACCATTTCAGGATATTTGTTCCAGCCTCTTGTGACACCTAATGTAGCTTCTCTTGCTGTCCAAGATCATAGCGCAATTCCCGAGGAACCGAGAAGTTCATTTGAAGATTCATCATCATGGTAAGCAATAAAATAAAATAAAATGCTTCATTTTATGTAGATTAGCCTATGCCTAGCCTATAGAAATGTAGGTAACCAAGGCCTATTTCACAATTAGATTCATTAGCTTACAAAGGAAAGGCTATAGTTTTAGAACATCTTTGTGTTATTTTTGTGCTTTCACCCTTTATAAAGAAACACTATAAGATTCTTTAGACTAGGCCATTTCAAAAGAGATAAATTTTCTGATTAGCCTAACCTCATATTAAGATGGGTAAAGTTCTACCAAATCATATTATTGAGTTAGGAATAAAGTGAATACACCATTTGATGCCTTTTTTTATGCTGATTACAAATATAATAATTATTTCTATTGGAAATGAACTTCAGCCCCCCCCCCCCTTTATATACCTAACCTAACCCTGAATTGGCATATAGAGGGGGGGGGCTGAAATTCATTTCCGATAGAAATGATAAATATATTCATAATCTGCATAAAAAAAGGCATCGAATGGTGTATTCACTTTAGTCCTAACTCAATAATATGATTGGGTAGAACTTTACCTTAAGATGGTCTGGCCTAAAAAATAGACATACATATAGTCAGAATTGGATTGTGAATCCATATATAGCTAAATTTATCAAGAACCCCCTCCCTCCCTCCATAATGATGAAAAATATACCCTGAATTATAAATCAACACCATATTTTTGGTACATAGCCTAGACTGCAGTTTTCAACAAAATTTAGCTTTTCAGCACAATTCAATAATGAGTATTTTTCATGCTCTTTTACAATTAAATACTCACTTGACAGGGACTATTAATTTTTTTAGCCCTGAAGGGCCTAGAAGGCTCAGAACAGCCCATAGAAACCTAGTAACCCTATGCTCAAAAATTTGCTTCTTTAAATAACTGGCTAGGGAGAAAAATAGGTCATTTGTAGCTGACTAATGATTGAAGCTGACTTAAGCTATATATTTCCATATTAGGGGGGGGGAGTAAAGTATAGGCTCATGGTATCAACTTCAGAGTCTATTAACTATAATAATTTATTTATTATGAAGTAACTAAGTAAGAGTCTTTTATTCAGGCTCCTCACTAAACAAAATATAACCCAGTTGTGCTGATGATTTGTATCTAGTAATTATGTCAGTGATTCCAATTCTCAAAATGTAAAAAGGGCAAAAATAACCAGTTAGCCATGATAAAATGAAAAATAGCAAAATAGAAATAAGAAGGTATTTTTCAAAGTCTAACTGAGGCAACTGCTCCCCCTCCCCCTTACCAAATTGGCACCCCAAAATTATATGGCCTAATGCTGAATTAGAATAAAAAGTGTACATTGGCAAGTACAAACAATACAATAATATATTGTATATGATTCATAATACACATATAGTGTTTATATATTACATAGTAACAATGACAGATAATGATCTAATAGTATTGCTTTATTTTATCAACATTTGTCATTCAGAGAAGCCATGACTCTCTAATTTTGTTCTTAATATAATTCCTGTTTTTGTTCCATTAAATTTTTTTGGTACTGTTCTAATATCTGGGCAATGTGCAAGAATGCAACTTGAGAAAAGCAAAGATCAGATAACAATACCCAGTAGTTTCCTATCTTATGCTCTATAAACAAGGGGATTCTCACTCCAGGAACTATATTTAAGCTTTAGTTTTTTTGGGGTTTAGGAGGAAAAAAGGTACCTAGGTTAGTTTAGGTTATGTATTTATTATATGCTATGCTTTACCACCACCCCCCTAATGTGCAAATATATAGCCAAAATTTGTTTCTACACTATTATATTTTTATCCTATTTTGTTTTATTTCACTAGCATTAACCAAACTTCACTTCTTGCATGTTCCCCAGATATTAGAACAGTACCTTTTTTTCTTGTGTTGCTCTAGTATAACAGTGTGACATCCTTTTCACTAGTAAATACCCATAATTTTTAGAAGGCCTATAGGATATATATTCTGAAAATCCAATCCATTATTATTACGGTTGCTGGTTTGCCTGTGAGTCCAGGCAATTTGATGTTCATATGTTAATCCTAAAACTCAGCTGCCCTTGCCTGAGACTATAGGCAGGCAGACCTTATGTCACTTGTTCACCTGAAGAAGGATCCAAGTAGGGGGTACGCAAAACTGTAGTCCAGGGAATTTCAATTTCTGGGTGTGAGATCTATTATAAACACTAAGCTTAAGTTCCAAGAGACACTAGGTTGGAATAGGGAATGCAAAAAAGCTCTTATAGCTTTTACTCCTTGTTTTAGGTTTTTTTTTCACCTAAACCTTAGGCTATTCAAAGCTTATTCCACAAATTTTATATTTTTGGGAAGGTCATTGGAGTTCTTAAATTTAATTACTCTTAGATTATTTTATTCTTTAATAAGTTTTATCCTTTATTTAGACAGACCCAGCCTTACTAAAACGAAATATACAGACAAAACTATGAGACCAACCACCAAATAGGATAAATTCTAACAAAATCTTGAGTTATTTACAAGGGTGATCTCAGTCCTTTTCTATCCTCTTATCAATTTTAATTAGATCATGTATCTCTTAATTAATCAGAAAGGATCCAAGGGTTACCTCGAACCATCTGTAAGGCTCAAACCTTTGAAAAATCAACTGGCAAGTTGGGATTCCAGCAAAGGGGATTATTACTTTTACTGAAATTGAGTTACTAAATTTACACAAAAATAAGGCCTCCTTACAACTTGAAAAAGTCAGGAACACATGGAGTAATTGCTACTAGTAAATAAACCCCTACTAGTAATGGATTTTTAGATTTGTGAAAGAGTAGTTGTATTCCTTTTTCTCTTTTTTTAGACGGATGAGGTACATTGCCTACAGGCAATTTGTCAGGACTGTATATACTTATCTTGGAGAAAGGATCAGAGTTCCCCTTCCATCCTGTGTTTACATGAAGATTAGAGAGAAATTCCCTGAGTCAAGTGGCCTCTATACTGGGTTCCTTGATGCATAGAAGTTGTTTTTTATAAATGTTTCTTTAATTGATTTCTTTGTGTTTATAAGTATTTAATTAGTTGATGAGTGTTTTTTATGCATAGAAGTCGTTTTGTAAGTGCCTCTTTACTTAATACAATTGATGTAACAACAAAATCTTTCATGCATTTTAAAGTTAATCACTAGAATATTTTTTCATATTTTTCAGAAAAGGAGTTAAACTCCTCTAATACAGGTTGTTAACTTGATGGAAATTTATATTTTATAGGGCTTGGACTTCTTCTGAAACTATATTGATCAAGGTTGAGTAAAACAACAGAAAATATTGAAATTAGGGCAAAATATATATATATATATATATATATATATATATATATATATATATATATATATATATATATATATATATATATATATATATATATATATATATATATATATATATATATATATATATATATATATATATATATATATATATATATATATTATATATATATATATATATATATATATATATATATATATATATATATATATATATATATATATATATATATATATATATATATATATATATATAAAGTTGGACAAAAATTTTGGTATTTAGCCAAAAAAAAACCTGAAAAGGAAAATATTCTGATTATTCACAATGCGTATTCATTTTTCAAATTTGTTGGCCTTGAAAAAGACCTTTGGTTCTACAGATAGGAGAAGTAGGTAGATGTAGATGAATCCATTCTGTGAATCCATTTCCCAATTCCATGATGATTGTCAGTTGTGACTTCTGCAATCTCAAGGCCTTCATTAGACGTAGCTTTCTCTTGACAAAAATTGAATCAAATAGCTCACACACACTACATAATTGGTTAAGAAATCCAGCCATGTATAGAGGCATTGCAGATGAGTATGCCAATATTCAGAAGAAGTTCCCCATACCAGCAAAGTTTATTGCACCCACTTTCCCCCGATCCCTCCCATGGAATTGGTCAAGTCCCATAATAAATAATGAGTTCTCAAAGTGGAATAAAGATTTAACCCCCATTGCTTTTGTCCAGAAAAAATTTGCAGAACTTAATACAATTACCTATAAAAATCACTTCCAAATATTTGTTGATGGGTCAAAAATGAATGAGAAGGTTGTAAGTGGTGTTTTCCTTCCTCACCTGAAAATTGCAATGGGCGAGAGATTATATAATAATTTATCTATAATGTCTGCTGAGTTAAATGCCATAATCATGGCATTAGAACACCTTAAGGAAAACCAACCTTTGATTGCAAATTCAAATAATATTATCATATATTCCGACTCTCTATCAAGCCTTGAGTTGCTGGCCTCAGCTCCTCAATATAAGTTGGACATTGACACTTATCATTGTCTCAGTATTATAGATAATCTTGCTTCAAGTGGCATAAAAACTTATTTTCAGTACATTCCTAGCCACTCTGGCATAAGTGGTAATCATCAGGTTGATGAAATAGCAAAAAATGCTATAAATATTGACCAGCCAAGTGGGAGACCAATTCCAATTAGAGATATTTACCAATGGAGGCTATCAGATATTAAGTTTAATAAGATTAATACTATCCTTTCCCCCTTTCCCAATAAGTATCTTTCTAAAATTTATCATAGAATTCGTTCTGGAACAAATGGACTAAATTTCCTTGCATTCTCATATAAGTTTTCTAATTCAAGTGGTTCAATTCCCCTGTCCCCTCTTTGCAGGCATTGTAATATGAATAATGAAACAATTGACCATTGCCTATTTGAATGTAATATGCTGATGTCTGCACAACATACCTTGCTCTGTAAACTGTTAAAATGCTTCAAACACCACAAAATCTCACTATCAGCCAAGAGCCTAGCCAACTATACCTGCACACAGAGCACAGAAATCGATATCTATCATCTTATATTTGAACTCCTTGAGTCAAAAGATCTACTGAAAGATATCTGAGAATATCTAATAAATAAGAGACAACCAAGCCAGTAGCTCTGTAGCCCACAGAGTGAAGCAAAAAGAAAAGGGCTAAATAGTACCAACTGAATAGCCCATCTGCTGTGAATTAGAAGAAGAAGAAGGGAGACAAGTATTTGTTCTTGGCTAGTCCATAATGCTCACTCACCAATCTTGCCCACTCTTCAAACCCCTTTTTGGGTATACAAACTAATGGGATTGATTCTCTTTTGCTGCAACAATCAGGAAATCAACACTTCCTAAGGTTATATGCTGATTTATTGTTTTTGCTCATTTCCTGCTGTTTATCACCCCACGTTTTTTATTTTTGAAATTGGCTACGAACTTATGTATTGGGATACATTATGTAAACTGGTGATCTATATCCTTAAAAAATGAATTATCGGTTTTTCATACTAATTTAAGACGTATATGGCTGTGTAAGTTTGCACTTGACCAATTTAATGAATTAGTTTCATTTTAGGTGTCCTTGGTACTTTAAATATTTTTGTTATTTCAAGCACAGACGGTATCCTATCAAGATAGTATCCAGAGGGGGGGGGGCATAGGGAGCTATTATATTTAAGTGATAGTACCTTGATAGTACCTGTTTTTAATACAAGATATCTTTTTAAGAATCCAAAAGAGCAAAAAAAAACAAAAAACAATCAATATCAAAGTCACCCATTTCAACTGTTTTAAATGTGATAGGCAAAGGGCATTATAAAAAAATTAAGCTTCTAAGTTCAAAGCTATATTCAAAGTTTTCTGATTAGCCAAATTTAATATCAAGATGGTCGGCCTAAAAAATAAGACACACGTATAGTCAGAACTCCATTGCAAATCCATATATAGCTAAATTTATCAAGACCCCCCCCCCTCCCTCCCTCCATAATGGTGAAAAATATACCCTGAATTATAAATCAACACCATATTTTTGGTACATAGCCTAGACTGCAGTTTTCAACAAAATTTAGCGTTTCAGCACAATTCAAAATAATGAGTATTTTTCATGCTCTTTTATAATTAAATAATCACTTTACAGGGACTATTAATTTTGAGCCCTGAAGGAGCTAGAAGGTTCAGAACAGCCCATAGAAACCTAGTAACCCTATGCTCAAAAATTTGCTTTTTTAAATAACTGGCTAAGGAGAAAAATAGGTCATATGTAGCTGACTAATGATTGAAGCTGACTTAGGCTATATATTTCCATATTAGGGGGGGGGGGGGTAAAGCATAGGCTCGTGGTATCAACTTCAAAGTCTAATAACCATAATAACTTATTTATTATGAAGTAACTAAGTAAGAGTCTTTTATTCAGGCTCATCACTAAACAAAATATAACCCAGTTGTGCTGATGATTTGTATCTGGTAATTATGTCAGTGATTCCAATCCTCAAAATGTAAATGGGGCAAAAATAACCAGTTAGCCATGATAAAATAAAAAGTAGCAAAATAGAAATAAGAAGGTATTTCTCAAAGTCTAACTGAGGTAACTGCTCCCCCCTCACATAATTGGCACCCCAAAATTATGTGGCCTAATGCTGAATTAGAATAAACAGTGTACAATGGCAAGTACAAACAATACAATAATATATTGGTATACGATTCATAATACAATAATATATATTACATAACAACAATGACAGATAATGATCTAATAGTATTGCTTTATTTAATCAACATTTGTCATTCAGAGAAGCCATGACTCTCTAATTTTGTTCTTAATATAATTCCTGTTTTGTTCCACTAAAATTTTTTTGGTACTGTTCTAATATATGGGCAACATGCAAGAATGCAACTTGAGAAAAGCCAAGAACAGATAACATTACCCAGTAATTTCCTATCTTATGCTCTATAAACAAGGGGTTTCTCACTCCAGGAACTATATTCAAGCTTTACTTTTTTGGGGTTTAGGAGGAAAAAAGGTACCTAGGTTAGTTTAGGTTATGTATTTATTATATTCTATGCTTTACCCCCACCCTCCTAATGTGCAAATATACAGCCAAAATTAGTTTCTAAACTATTATATTTTTATCCTATTTTGTTTTATTTCACTAGCATTAACCAAACTTCACTTCTTGCATGTTCCCCAGATATTAGAACAGTACCTTTTTTTCCTGCATTGCTTTAGTATAACAGTGTGGCATCCTTTTCACTAATAAATACCCATAATTTTTTGAAGGCCTATAGGATATATGTTCTGAAAATTCAATCAATTATTATTATTGTTGCTGGTTTGCCTGTGAGTCCAGGCAATTTGATGGTCATATGTTAGTCCTAAAACTCAGCTGCCCTTGCATGAGACTATAGGCAGGCAGACCTTATGTCACTTGTTCACCTGCAAATCCAGGCAACTTGTTGGGTCAACCAATTTTGAATGAATTTTGTGTTAATGTAACTGTCTGAGCTTATAAACTGGGTTGCCTGTCTAAGACTTTAGGCAGGTAGACCCTATGCCACTTGTTTGCACACAAGGCCAGGCAACTTTTCAGTCAACCAATTTTCAATTAATTCTGTTTTAGTGTAACTGTCTTGGCTTATAGATTGGGTTTTCTGACTGAGGACTGCAAGTCCAGGTGACTTAGTGGTCATGTTAATCCTAAAACTTGGTCAAAAGGCCTTAGACTCTAGGCGGACAGGCCTACTTGGAAAGTCTACTTGAATTACAATAGAGATGACTAAGATTTTTGGGCTGACTCACAACAGACAATGTCCATGTTTATCATTCTCCATGTTTAAAGGAAACACAATATTGCCTATTGTTTTGATTTTATAGTGCTTTGTATATAAGAGTAAAGACAATATTTATTGCTTAGAGTATAAAGAACCAATGACTTTAATAGGCCAAGTCAAACAGTGCTCACCCAAGTAATTTGTATTTCTAATATAAAAAAAGCATAAAAGGTATATGCTACTATTATATAGTAACTATGAGGTAGATTTATATCAAAATATTCAAGCAAATCACACAGCCTACTAGGTGTCTTACCTTAGCCTACATAAGGTAGGCTATCAGTGGAAGTCATTAGGTCTGCAAAACTACCAATAGGGTAGCCTATATATTGATACTTTCTTTTAGAATCATTAATGTTTACCTTTACACTGCTTCATGGTTAAAAGATCCTGGAATGCCAAAAATCCTAGTAACATCAAGACCAGGCCTAGTCAAGCCAAGCTCTTTTCAAGAAGCATTCCTTAAAAGTATTTTTCAAAGAAAAGAGCTTTGCTGAACTAGGTTCCGATTTCTGTTTTACCAGAACATACAAGAAAACAACACTTTCTAAGGCTATATGCTGATTTATTTATTTTTTGCTCATTTTCTGCTGTTTATCAGCACACGTTTTTTATTTTTGAAATTGACTACGAACTTATGTATTGGAATACATTATCTCAACTGGTGATCTATCTCCTTAAAATATGAATTATCGGTTTTTCACACTAATTTAAGACGTATATGGCTGTGTAAGTTTGCACTTGACCAATTTAATGAATTAGTTTTCATTTTAGGTGTCCTTGGTACTTTAATAATGATTTCAGGGCCAAAAACATACTCTGACACAGTATTGTCAAACTTCTGTGTTAACCCTCTTCTGATTTCTAAGTTTTAGGACTTTGTCTCTCTTTGGTAAATTTCTAGTGGGCCATATAATTCAACAAGGTTGAAAGTGAAAACATCCTTTGATGTATTTTTTATGTTCTTTCATAATTCAATAATTGCTTCTGGGGCTAACTGCATTTTGAGCCCTTAAAGGAGCCCCAAAGGTATCTTATATGAATAATGAAAGACCATAATAAAAACATGAAATGATGTTTTCACTTTCACCCTAGCTACATTATATGGCCCAATGCAAATTTATTATGAAATTTATCCATTCATACCCCCTAATGTGCAAATATATACATTGAATGGGAACATATACTGAATTGACGACAGCAAAATATTGAATTGCAAAATTCAGTGCTATTTCTGTTGATGGCATTTTAAAAAACTTGAAACAGTAAGAAAAACTTTATATTGAGTTGCCTAATAAATGAGGTTTGAATTGTTAGAAATAAGTGTTTTATGTTAGGTTATGGCTCAAGATGCAATTAGCCCCAGAAGCAATTATTGAATTATGAAAGAGCATAAAAAAGAAGTTAATTTCTAGGTTGCACTATAATTTAGCTAGGATGAGAGTTAAAATGTCATTTGATGCCTTTTTATTGTGCTCTTTCATAATACAATAATTGCTTCTGTTGCAAATTGCATCTTGAGCCCTTAAAGGGGCCCCAAAGGTATTTCATTTTTGTAATCACTCAAAGAATTTATAACCTAACTGCAAAATATTTGATTTTCAATTCAAACTGTTTTCCAACTGTTTCAAGTTTTCAAAGGCCATTGACAAAAAATAGCACTGAATATTGTGATTTAAAACTTTACAATCACCAATTTAGGGTATATTCCAATTCTGGTTATATATTAGCACATTAGGGGGGTGAGGGGGTAAAGTTTATGGTAAATTTGTGGTGGGCCAGATAATTTAGCTAGGATGAAAGTGAAAACGTCATTTGATGCTTTGTTTATTCTCTTTCATGATTCATATAAAATATCTTTGGGGCCCCATTAAGGGCTCAAGATGCAATTTGTGACAGATACAATTATTGTACTATGAAAGAGCATAAAACAAAGGCATCAAATGATGTTTTCACTTTCTTCCTAGCTAAATTATATGGCCCACTAGAAATTGACCCTCTCTTTTTTCTCTGGTTATAGTTCTGAAAATAGACTTTCAGTTACTTGAGTAGAATTTTAAGCCATATTGTTGGGTAATTTTCTAAAATTTAGCCTATGTATTTTTTGATCTTTGAAACCTCTTAACCTAAGATTAAGCAAATTTGTGAAGCTGAAAACAGTTTTGTTGTACTTTTTATAAGCAAGAGATCTATTTTGCAACATTTCACTTTTATAATGTAAATATTTTTAAAGCTGATTAAAAAGGTCACTGCCCTCTAAAAGGGGAAGTTTTGTTTTCCTAACCTAACCCCTTTTGAAGACAGCAAAACATACCTAAACTAGAATTTTATCAAATGAAGCTAATCTGCAGCTTAACAAAAAAAGGGTTCAGGGACAGGCCCTAGGGTTGTGAGTGTTGTGGCCCAAACCAGTAGGCAATATGGTGTTTTTATTTTTATCTTCAAAAAGAAAGCAGAATTTTATTTAATAGAAATAAGATTGGGTAAATTTTTTGTAGTTTATATTATTGACTTATGAATAAAGTAAACATACCACTTAATGCCTTTTGTTTAAGCTCTTTCCAAATATAATAATCATTATTGTTAGAAATGAATTTTACCTATCCTTTATAGGTAAATTTTTAGCAAAACATATTATTGGCTTACGCATAAAGTGAATATACCACTTGATGCTTTTTTTTTATGCTGATTACAAATATACTAATTATTTTTATTGGAAATGAATTTCAGCCCCCCCCCCTATATATGCCAATTCAGGATGTATATTTCTACAACCTAACCTAACCCTGAATTGGCATATAGAAATGATTAATATAGAATGAATAGAAATGATTAATATATTCATAATCAGCATAAAAAAAGCCATCAAATGGTGCATTCACTTTCTCCCTAACTCAATAATATGATTTGGTAGAATTTACCCCTTTATATATATATAGGCCTACCAATTCAGAGTAGCCTATATATTTGCACATTAGGGGGGGGGGGGGGTTAAAGTTTAAATTTACCTCTCATTTGCATCAGAAATCCAATTTTCCTCATCCTCCCCTAATGTGCAAGTATATAGGCTATGCTACCTTGAATTGGTATATATAGGGATGGGGGTAAAATTCATTTCAACAAAAATAATTAGGCCTATTATACTACGAAAGAGCACAAACAAGGCATTGAGTGTTATGTTTACTTTATTTGTAAGTCAATAGGCTAATACAACCTACAAAAAATTACCAAAAATTGTAAGCTAGGCCTAATTGAGTTAGTATTATCCTACCCTCATACTAAACTAATCTAGGCTATGCTCCTCTGCCTTTTCAAAGGTGAAAATAATACCGTGTTCCTGACTAGCCAAGACCAAAAATCCCAAGTGAGATGAAAACTAAAATGAAACTAGGTTTTTCAAATTCCAGCCAAAATTTCATATTTCATGTAGCTTAACTAGAGAGACCAGAATCCAATTGAGAATCAAAACACAGGCCTAATGTTTTTTTTTCTCGTCAAAAGTATTTAAAAAGATTTTACCAATCAACTGTAGTGAATCGAGGCGTGCGTCCTGAACATCAGATCATTTGCCCCTCTTCTTTCTGGGTTGGGTTGACAATGTATCCCAATCTTTGAATATTTCTTCTTCTTCTTCTTCTTCTTCATTTATAGGCCTTGGATGAATCCATTTAACCTTTTTCGTATTGTATGATTATGTCAGGGGTGTCCTGGGAAATCAGATATAGAGATTAGACTATTATTATTCAATAATAGGCTTTATACATCATTGATGAAACCACCTATATTTAGGCAGTTAAAGACAGCTTTGAACAATTCAGCATCATCAGTTGAAGAGTGTCTCCTTTGTGTTAGTTGGTCAATATTAGGGGTTAGCTTGAGGCGCTTGAGTATAGCAGATAAAGTTAGCCATTCTTTTTTATGGTTGAGAGTTGCCACAGGGCAACCAAAAAGAACATGGTTGATGGTCTCATCATAGGTTTGACATAGGCGGCAAAGAGGGCTCATTATTGTTGGAATGGTTGTGTTTTGATAGAGATAAGTTTGGCTGTTAAGGCCAGTAGCATTTGATCGTATTCTGTGGTACATCTTTGAGTCTTTCCGGGATGTAAATGGAGAAAGGTTTGGTGGACGTTCGTTTGCTAGATAAATTTTTAGGCGCCAATGGTTTACATCTCTTACTGGGATAGGTCTTCCAGAAATTATTTCAAGCTGAAGGGCAGATTTAGCTATTTCATCTGCCTTGTGGTTCCCTTTTATACCCATGTGACTTGGGATGTACTGGAATTTTGTGGATATACCTTGTTTAAGTAGTTGGTTCAATAGTACAAGAGTGGTGGAGGTATCATTGTCTGGGTAGTCTGAATGTTCTGGTGATATTGAGGCAAGGGCTGATTTGGAGTCTGAATAAATTATAAGCGGGATGTTTCTTGGGGGGTTTGGCATCTTTATAATGGTTTCCAATGCAATATTGATGGCAGCTATTTCAGCTGTCATGATACTCACATCATTTTGGAGCCTTTCAGCAGCTGCTATACCTAAAGATGGGAAGTGGACTCCACAAGCAGTCCTGGAATCTGTTTTTGAGCCATCCACGAAAATTGGGAGGTGGTGGATATATCTCTGAGACTCAAATTCATGAAATAATGATTTTACATAGGCAAGGGAAAGGTCTGTTTTAATAGCTGGCGCAAACAAAAGGTTCACTTCTGGGTAGAGGTTAGCCCAGGAAGGTATCCGGGGGTAAATTTGAAATAAAGAAGATGAAGGTATGGGGTAGGTCATTTGGGTGGTTGCAAATTCCCGTGCAAGGCCCCTAAAAGCTCCAGGGTTTCTTAGCCAGTCATGTAATCTATGGGAACTGTTACCTTCAATTTTTGTAAAGTAGCGGGCAAGTAGAATGTCTCTACGCATGGCAATAGAGGTGAGACCACTTTCACTGAGGAGGAAGTTGGTTTTGGTGTGATTCCTGAGGCCAAGTATAGCACGGATCATAGTATTCTGGACAGTCTCCAGACTGCATAGTAGGGTATTTGAGCATGAGCCATATACAATTAGTCCATAATCAATCTGAGATCTAATATAAGTCTTATAGAAATTTATTAGAGTTTTTTCATGGCAACCCCAAGGCGTATTGAGTAGCCTTTGTAAGATACGCATTTTCCTGAGGCATTTTATTCTCACATTTTCAATATGGAGCCTGAAGGTTAGTTTTTGGTCTAGAGTGAGGCCAAGATATTTGATGTGTTGTTGCTCTTGGATGACAACACCATTTAGGGTTAGTAGGGCAGATTGGGGATTTCTCCTGTTATGAAACTGTACTATAGCTGATTTTGATGGGGCGGTGGGTAGGCATGAATTGTTGGAGAAACATTCAAAGGCATAAAGCGACTTTTGTAACTTGGATTGGGCTAGTTCAAAATCATTTGAGGTAGACCATAGGACTATATCATCTGCAAACTGAATATTTGTTTGGGGTAGGTTGAGATCCCATAAATATAGTGAAAACAGGAGACAGCTGAGGACAGCACCTTGGGGAAGGCCTTTTGAGACAGACTTTTTAGAAGTGATGTAGGAATTTACTTGGAGAACAAAAGAGCGATCAGATAGGTAACTTTTAAAGAAATTCACTACAGGTATTGGAAAACCCATTTTTGATAATTTTTGCAGTAGGAGTGGATGTTGGATATTATCATATGCGTTCTGGAAGTCCAAGAAGGCTGCAACTAGGATTTGGTTGTCTTTCAGACACTCAGATATGGCGTTGGTTAGGCGAACAAATGCATCAATGGAAGAATGATATTTCCTAAATGCTGTTTGGGTATGTGGGATGAGGTGGTTAGACTCAGCAAACCAATACAATCGGGAGTGGATTATCTTCTCATATAATTTTCCCAGAACTGGGTAATCATAATGGGTCTGAAGGAGTTGGGGTCCTCTTTGGGTTTATTTTGTTTTAATATGGGGATGATGAGTGATGTTTTCCAAGCAGATGGGAAGAAGGAATTACTCCAGGCATTGTTGAAGAGAGATAAGAGTACTTTTTTAAACTCTATTGGAAGGTGTTGGAGTAAAGATGGATGGATCTGGTCGTGGCTGCAAGTTGTTTTGGGTTTGATTGAATTGATTGCTTTATTCAGCTCAATCATTGTAAAATCTTGGAGTAGATACTGGGACCCAGGCAAGTCAAAATGGGGTGTTAGGCTGATCTGAGGTGGATTATGAGAGGTGTTTTTGAATTTCTTCTCATAAAAATCTGCTAAAAATTTAGCCTTTTCTTCGTTGGTTTCCAGCTGCTGACCATTTAGAGTTAGCTGGTAATGGAAGGGGTTCTGTGTGGAGAATTTGCCACACATCTTGTCTAGGAATTTATGAATCTTTGACTCTTGCGTTTTGTGGGACACTGATAAGAGAAAGTTTTTGCAAGCCTCTTCTTTTGCAAGTTTAATTGTTCTCTTAAGTTTTGCCTCTGCTTGTAGCTTTGCAATATATTTTCCAGTGGATGGATTTCTCTTGAAGGATCTGATGGCATTCCTTTTATTGTGCCAAGCCTCTTGGCAAGAGGATGTCCACCATGGCTTAGGGGGTTTGTTATTTTTCAGTGTTTTAGGGCATTGGGACTGGGGTATGGTAAGTTTTGCAGCATCAAGAAGTAGTGATGTGAGACTTTTGGAGAGTTGGTTTGGGTCAGTGGAGAGTGAAGAGTAGTCATGGTTTGAGAGAATGTGGGAGAAGTTTGGCCAGTCTGCTTTTTGCCACACATAGTGGGAAATGAAATTGTCAATGATGGCTGGGTCACCAATTTTTGTGCGTATGGCAAAATGGTCACTTAGGAGGTTGTCTATTCTGTTGACAATAGTTTTATTTATTAAACTTGATGAAACTAATTGAAGATCAATAGTTGAATAACTCCCACTTCTTTTGCTGAAGTAGGTATTTAGGTGTCTAGGAGTCGCTAGTACTATATTGGTAAAATTGGTGAGGAATTCCTCTATGTATTTTCCAGCATTATTTTGAGGTGAATAACCCCAGATAGAACTATGGGCATTGAAGTCCCCAACAACCACTAGATTTGAATTTGAGAAATTATTAGAAATAAAATTGAAAAAATCATGTCCATTGTTATTGCCATTTGGATTATATAAATTAATAACAGTGACCTCCATGTTTGCCAGCCACAACTTTACACCAATTGCATCAATGTCATTACTGAAATCAGGGAGGCTTATACCACAGAATTTGAGGTGAGTTCGTACAAGGATGGCAACTCCACCACCAATTCTATTGGAAGATCTGTCTTTTCTTAGGACATCATAACCAGGAATTTTTAGATTAACTGATAAGTTTAAATGGGTTTCTTGAAGGCATAGTATGTCTATGTTGTGTGAAGAAGTATACTTAAGAAGGTCAGTGATTTTATAGTCATTTAATGATCTCACATTCCATTGCAAAATTGAGGAGGATAGGGGTAACTGAGGGTTAGCCATTGATAGATAGATTTAGTTTATTGAGTATAGTTCTGAAATTTGTGTTGGCTGTGTCCTTAAGATTTTTTGGGAAGTAGGTATTAGCCATCTCTTCTAGAATTGAGGATTTTTGATCTTCTGTGAGGGATGTTCTGGAGAGTGAGTTGAAGTTGGTTATGTAAAGGCATAAGTTTGTAAGTAGATTTGGATTTTCTTCTGATATTTCCTTTGGCAATTTTGATGAGGTTGGTTTTGTAGGTTTACTTATAGAAGATTCAGGGTCTTGGTCTCTGGCTGGAAGGGGGGGAAAGTCTAAGGTCTTGATTCCAGGGAATGTTTTTTGTGGTTTGGTCCTTGTAGCTTTTTGCTGTAGAGTTTTTTGATTAGGTTGTGTGTTTGGTTCAGAGAATTCAGGTGTATCTGCATTGTGCACCATGAGTTTAATTTTTGCAAACTGAAATGGGATATTTTCTTTTTCAGACAACCTGAGAGCCATTGATCTTGCCTTGTATTTTGGGCATACAGATCTGTTGTCAGAAGAATGGGGACCTTTGCAATTAATGCATGATAATTTCTTGTTTGCACAGTTTGCTGTGTTTGGAGGATGGATGTTTTGGCATAGGTTGCACCTCTTCAGGTTTGTTTTGCAGTGTTGTTTTGTGTGACCCATTATCAGACATATTTCACACTGTATTGGCTTAGCCTTGTACTCTTTGTAGGGCTTTATCTGGCCAAATAGGGATATAGGTTCACTGAAGTTCTCTAGGGTGGAGTCCAGGGTGAAAAGGTAGGATTTAGATGTGTATATGCCATCATTGTTGGGTTTTCCAAGTCTGGTGACTTTTGATACTGATATTTTTTGGCCTTTGCAGTTCATAAGGCCATCCTTTAAGTCAGTTTCAGGAATACCATTAGGGATATTGTATATGACAATTTTTGTTTGGGCAGGGGGAGGGCGAATCCATTGCTTTGAATCGACCTTAATGCCTCCAAGGGAGTTAAGTGACAAAAGAGTTGTTTTTGCATTTTCAAAGCCTGCTTGAATAGATATTAAGATTGAACCATCTCTGTTGATGTTGAGGTTGAAATTAATTTTCAGGATTTTGAAGAGCTCAAGTCTAATTGTTTGGATGTTTTTTATTTGGAACATGGTTTCAGGAGAGGTAGGAAGAATGTGGATGAAGTGCTCTTCTTCCAAAAAAGATGGGGGTGTAGTAGAAACTGTCTTTAATGGGGAGAAACTGGTGTACCGTTTTCTCTTGGATCTTTTAGGAGTGACTGTTTTGAAGCCATCATCATGGAGATTTGGGTCCTCAGAGTGGACAGTGACCATGGTTTCATTGAAGTCTGAGTCCTCAGAAAGGTCACTTGGTAATGGGGATATGGTGCCTAGCATTTGGTAATTAGTATCTCCCTTTTCAGGGGGTAATTTCATTGGGATCATGGTTGAGATAAATTCCCCACTTTATATAAATAAAAATAATCAAGAAAACTTCACTTGATAGTCCTGTTTTCACAAAATTTTCGAATTCTCTAACACAATTATTTTTAATATTCTTCTTCTTTTCTTCCGATATTTCTTCTTTTCTCGGGATAAATTCATATCCTTCTTCTTGGGACAATTCACTTGCGGCTGAACAGAATGTTTCCTTTTTATGTAAATTCACTAGTCGCAAAAATTACGTTACTATTAAAATAAACGGCGTAGTTGTAAACACTGCTTATAAATATTCGAAATATGTGGATGAATATGTAAACAAATTGAGGAGATTCACTTGTTTTCTTTCCAGCATTTTACATTTCTGTAGTATGTGCTCAGGGGTTTCTTCTTTGATCTTACAGTACCTGCAAAATGGGCTACTGGCAACTTCTCCATTTGGCTGCTTAATTTTATATGAGAAAGAATGGTGGTTGAAGTTAGCTGTATTTGTACTCAGGCGATGAAACCAGACTGATTGCATCCTGGTTGGAAAGGGGGATAGATTTGATGTCTTTAATTTGGGTAGTGTTTTCAGTCGCAATCTAGTTATGTCCCTTATAGTTAGAGGTGTCACTGGTTCCATTTGGCTTTTTGCTCCTTGCTTTGCTATATTGTCTGCTTTTTCATTTCCTTCTATACCCAGGTGACTAGGTATATATTGAAATTTAATAACACAGCCTAATCTTCCAAGGCTGCTAAGGTTTTCTTTAGTTTGATGTAAGTCTATGTCCAGTGTTTCAAAGTTAGGGTTTGTTAGGATATTGAGAGCAGATTTGGAGTCAGAGAATACTACTATATGTTTATTGCTCTGTTTCAGTTTAATTAGCGTCTCTAAGCCCAAATTGATTGCAGCTACTTCAGCTGTTAGTATGCTGGTCCCTGCCTTATGTTTCTCCATAATGCATAGGCTGTGCTCTCTTAGAAAGCACCCACTTCCACATCCATCTTCACTTAATGATCCATCAACATATAGTTGGTTATATCCATCATATTCCTTTTTTAGGAGCTGTCCAAAATGTTGGATTGCAGTTTGGGATTCAATTTGTTCCTTTTTTTGGGGGAGGGATTCTAGTTTAACCTCTGGGGTGATTGATATCCATGGTGGATCTTTTGCTATTTTAGTTTTAACATGCTCTAGTTTGATGGGGTATTGTGTCCTGGCCATAATTGCTGACATCAGTGGGTGATTTTTTGGCTCTAGTCGGCTTGCTCTGGCTTCTGGAAATAAGAAATGGTGAGGGGTTGTTTCCAATTTTGTCAAGTATCTTATGGTTAAAAGTTTGTATGCTAAGGAGAATTTTTCAGGCTGAGTCGTCCACAAGAAATTTTAGGGGGTAGGGGGATTTTTGGTGAGGATGGAACTGTTTGAAGGAAATTTGATGGAGGGAGGAGCATTACACTTCGGGTTGGATGATATTTCCAAGGGGTAGTTTTCTGATTAAAGATGGAGCTAATTTTCCTATATAAATTGAAAATGATAGTATAAACTAAAAAAATAAGCCGTTTGGTACCATAAAGGTACTATATAACACTTTAAAGCTTGAGTTATGCAGGTTTATCATAGTTTTGACAAGATTTTGGAAGAAACTTAATTTCAGCTGGGAGGTTGGGGGTAAACTGGGATCTTGAAAAGAGGGGTAAATCGAGATCTGGGAGGGGCAGTTGCCACCTTCCCCTCTCCTCCATTGCAAGTTATTTGCCTTATGTATGCATAAACTGAACTAACTGTGACAAAATCAAGAACCAGAAAAAATAACGGGAAATATATAATTTGGAAAAGAATATATATCAGAATATTAAGAAGAAGGGAAGGTAAAGCATAGTTTAGCTGCTGTTTGTGGGTTTACCTACGATTATTTGGCATGTTATGAAGTAATAATAATTTTTTTTTTAATATTTCCTTCTCAACAACCGCAATTTTAGGTTTTTACCAAGTTGTTGGTATAAAACTGGTAATTTAAGGTCCTTCGAATGAGTTCAGAGCTTAAAATATCTCCATGGAAAGTGTTTTCAAGCTCCTATCCTTACTTTATATATACCTTCTCTCCTAAGGCTTCAGAAACTGCATAACGACGATAGTGAAGATTAGGTTTTTTCTTCAATTTTGGTAAAAAATAATTTTTTTCCTCCAAATGAGTTTGGTTTCTTGAGTAGTAGGTCAACAGAGCGGGCAGTAGCTGCTTTACATCATTTTTATCCGAGGCTATGGATGATAATTATCTGGCGGCTAGAATATTTTTTGACATTAAAAAGCGTTTGATACAATAGACCTCACAATTCTTCTTGATAATTTGGAAAATATAGGAATTCGTGGAATAGCTTCTGATTTATGAGATCATATTTTCCCACTAAAAAACGTAGGGGTACCCTCTTGGTCTGTATTTGGGCCAATGCTGTTTTTCATTAATATAAATGATCTTCAAATTGCGTGCCTTTGGAAGAAGAATTACCAGTATTGTTTGCAGATAACACAGCAATTAGTTTGAACGCGGACAATAAGGAGGGCCTAAGGTTGTCCCTCAAAACTGTTGCTTTCAATTGTTCCTTTCATGCTAACTGACTATTAACCTAACCTATACAAGTAGGAATTTATTGTTTTTGGGAGAAATTTAAGGTCCTTGAGACGTGTGTCATTTCAAACTATGATTATTTGAGTTTCCTCCATAAAAATAGTGGATGTATTTAAGCATTCATTAATAAACACGTGGCAACAGTGTCCAGGAAGCATGGCCACTTGCATATATTAAAGTTTCTGTTTCCAAGCCAAATCAAGAGCAATTTAATTTTTCATTAGTTGAATGCCATTTTCAATGGAAAACAGTGTCCAGGAAGCATGGCCACTTGCATATATTAAAGTTTCTGTTTCCAAGCCAAATCACGAGCACTTTATATTTTTCATTAGTTGAATGCCATTTTCAATATTTCCCAAGCCCTTTGGGTGTTGATTTTCCCTTCACATTTACGAGGGCTCCAAATTGTTCAAAATAAATCAATAACAATCTCGGACCATTTTTCAACACACCCTAGTAAGACAGCAATTTTATCGGAAACTAAAATATCTTTTTTATTTCTGTATATTCTTATTTTGCAACAAACTTTTTACTTTAATTTGTGCACATGGTTTTTAAAAGTCAGACTTATAGATTATTATTTCCATAGCATGACAATTCTGGTTGAAGCTAAGCATAGCCATTTATCAAGAGCTAGGAATAAATTTCTTCGTCCGTTTGTTAAAAATAAAAGATCAAGACTCAGATCAAAATATCGGATTCCCCAGATTGCCAACAAATATAACCTATTTTATATAGCAAGTGAATCATCATCACTATATATATAAAAAAATTGAAAGAGATAGTCCTTTTCTGCTAAAGTAAGAGGGATTGAATGTATTATTAAGTTATTTATTATTTTGTTAATCCCTATCTCCACAAGTACATTAGATGTTTTTCTTTTCTTTTTTTCTTCTCTTTCTTTCTTCTTCCTTTTTTTTCCTCTGTACTCCGTGAGAGTACAAATGTTTTAGCGGGGTGGGATTTATATTTTTCTTTTTCAATGAAAATATCCCTCAAAGCTGTATTTTCAAAATCCAGGATGGGACTCTCTAGGACTCAAAGATTCTGGATTCCAACTTCAGTAGGTTAGTGTTTTAGTGGTACCATCGCTTGCGCCACTGTTTTATTGGTAAGCCATGAGTGCCACCGGATTTTGGTGCAAAAATGGTGCTACACCACTTACTGAAAGGGAAGCCTTGCTGACGCCAAATATTGTAATGGAATGCCCGCGGTTACCACTATTATTGCGTAAATAAAGAGTATGTTAATAAACTAGCACGGTTCACCCTGCTCCAGGGTATGATAACGTGATCGAACGATCAAACAGCAAAACTCTAGGTCAAGGGTGCACCCAACCTAGGTCACCACTATAATTTCTAGCTATCTCGTCGGAGGGTAAATGGACCCCCCTGTCGATATAACAAATGACGGTATGTCTCGCATCTCTTTTCCTATCCTGTCTGGGTTACTGCAAAAATAGTCCACACATCTGTAAAAAATAGCTTACATATAATCTTCCAAAAGGGCACAAAACAAATCAACTTCTCAATACAGACTCTCTAAAAAGACTAACTTATAATATTTTACCAAATAAAAGAATCTAGGAACTTAAGGTGTGGCTCAGTGAGACGCGAGCCAATCAAATGTATCAAGTCTCTCAATTGAATTTGCCCTCCACATATTTTCAGAATCAATGACTTGAAATTTAGTTAGCTCATATGATGACTCATACTGAATTATAATCCACTCAATTTATTTTCTCTTGAAAAATGGTTGCCTTGACGACAAGAGTTTAACTTACGATTGAAAATTATCTTATAGGCAAATGTAATTGCAGAAAAGAAAATAGGCCATTTATCTGAAAAGAAAAGAATCAAGGGGTGGAAGCCCAACAGTTAGGTATTAGTTGATTAGCATGAAACCAAGAATTTACATTCAAAGCAACAGTTTCGAGGGACCATTGGAGGCCCTCCTCATTGCCTGCCTTCAAGCTAATTCCTGTGCATCTCGCAAACAATATCGGTAATTCTTCTAATATATATAAGATATTTATGTAAAAGAGATAAGAAATTAATTATTTATATTAATTTTTATTATTTTTAAATTCTGGAAAAACGGTTGAAAGACTGACGTGCCAGGTGCTTCTGCTTTTGTTTGCTTTTTATCAACTATTTGCTTCTTTTTTTTAAAAATAAGTAAGTTAAGTTCCTTTGTTTCTGAAATTGCATTCCTTTGTATATAACATATTCACAATAACTTGCTCCCTCTCTATGATCATGTTGTCATGGTAAAAGACTTAGTTTCAAACTATCACTGATTCTTGACAGCAGGAAAATATAGATGGTGACTGCTGTTGTGCATAAAAACATATAAAGGCACGCAATTTCAGAAAAATTAAATTAAATTAGGATATTTATATATATCCGTCTTTAATTGCCACCATGGCAATTGTGTCACATTCTTCTTCTAAGGGTTTGAAAAAATAACCAGATTTGTAATGCTTTTGACTGCTGAAGGTGCTGAGTCTTTTCTTTCAACTATATCAAGATAAAATCTGCTCTGCAGTAGTTAAAAGTCATTATTAGTCATCAATCCTTATTTTTTATTTATTTTAGGACTCTCCTGACTAAAATATGTGTTTTATCTAAGTTTCGAAAATAGTATTATACTTCTCATAATTTGCAGTAACTCTGTTTCAAGATCTTTCATGGACTTGCCACAAATTCCGAAAATAGCCGATCCCATCACGGTTACCGAGGATTGTTTTATTAAAAACGGTAATTCCTAAAGTTAAAGTTTCTGTTACAGAATAAAAGAAAAGCTACAGCCTTATGTTTAATAGACTGAAGATGAGACCTGTACAAGAATTATCTGAGTGATAGATCATATGAAAACGAAAGAAATGTAAAGAAAGTGGAGAAAGCATTAAGATATGAACTGAAGAGGTGTGAAGTGCAGGCCAATGACAAAATTGTTGAGAAACTGGAAGATGCAGCTAGACGGCAGAATAGTGAAAAATTGTACTGGCATGTTAATAAATTGAGAGGGAGTAGTCAATCCGGACTTGTCCCAGTTAAAAATAGGAATTGGGCTCCAATTAGTGATAAGAAAAGGGTTAAAGAAAGGGTTAAAAAATGTTGAGTTTGTGCTATACTAAGATAGAGCAGGAGGAAAAGATATAAAGGAAAAGAAAAAAAAATTGAGATAACTTAGACGTGAAAAAAAATTTGTTTTGTGAGGAAGAATTACCGACAGCTTTGAAAGGATTAAAAAATATTAAGGCTCCAGGTGCTGATACTGTGGTAAATTTGTTTCTTAAATATGGTGGCTCTGAGGTTAGAAATAAGTTACCAAAGATTATTAATATGATTTTTGCTACAGGGGATGTATCTAGTGATTTTAGGAAAACCTGAATTATACCACTGCTTAAGAAAAATGATGAGAGTGACTGAAGTAATTATCGAGGTATTAGTCTGGTCTCCGTAGGTAGCAAATTAATTAGTTATATGGTACTTTTTAGACTGAGAGATGTTATATACAAAGTTATAAGAGAAGAATAGTGCGATTTTAGAAAAGGTAGGATATATTGACACAATTTTTACTCTTAGGTTAATAATTGAGAAGTGCCTGAGTTATGAAACACCTTTGGTCCTCAATCTTATAGATTATGAGCAAGTGTTCGATTCTGTTGATAGAAATGGTTTAGCGAAGATCTTATCCTTATATGGTATAACAGACAAATACACTAAAGTGATTAGTGCTATGAAAGAAAAGAACACTGTTTGCGGTCAAGATAGGAATTGAGGTTAGCAGCTGGTTTTTTGTTCAATCAGGAGTTAAGCAGAATTAACTTCTATCACCTTACAGGTGGAACATTTTGATGGACTTCGTCTTAAGGAGCATAGAAAAGGCAATGGGAAAGCACGGAATCAAATAGGGAGGAAAAAATCTCCTGGACTTACATTATGCTGACGATTTAAGCATCCTAGATGAAAGTGTGAGCAAAATGAATAAAATTTTTGAGGTTTTGTGAGCTTAGGGAGCAAAAAATGGTTTAAAAATCAATGTTAAACAAAGTCAATAAGGTTAAGAATAAGTGAAGATGAAAAAGAAACTTTGGGTATCGAAAAAATTGATCAGCTGGACAGAATAACCTACTATGTTAGTATTATTAGAAAAGACGGTGGGAGCAGCGAAGATTTTACAAATAGAATAGCCAAGGCTAAAGGTATTTTTCACTGTTCAAAAAAGCTTGGAAGAACAGGAATATAAGTTTGCAAATAAGATTAGAATTTTGAAAGCTACAGTGACGACAGTGGCCATATATGACTCTAAAGCATGGGCGATCCGAAAAGAGGAAGAAGATTTGCTTGATGTTTTCAGGAGAAGTTGGCTACGGATTGTTCTAAGTACCCGGCTGAATTGTTAAGTTCCGCTTTCTCGGGCTATGAGAGAAACGTTGAGATGGCTATGGCCCGTTTTGCGGATTAAGGATGATAGATTGCCAAAGATTGTTTTTTTGGCCATCTGTCTAAGGCTAAATGGAAAGCCTGTCAGCCGCAATTTGGATGGGATGATGTCATAAAATATTTAAAGAAAATGGAAACTTCCGGGGAGGGTGTAAATAGGGTCGCATTAAATAGATTGGGATCGAGGAGGAGCGACTGTAACTGTGTTTGCCTCTGGCAGCTTGATGCTGCGATGAGTTGCTAGTAGTAGTAGGAATATGTGTACTTGGATCTAACGGCTAAAAGCTTTGGAGTGATAAAAGCAACTTCTTTGTGACGCAAGACAGATTTAAATTAAATTTTTTAGCTTCAATTTTTAAGTTTGGTGAGATAAGTTATCATCTGGTAAAGAAACTTTCTGTCAATCTTTTCTCTGTGCACGTACGATGGATGAAATATTTTTACCAAAGTAGGGATAGCTATGGGGGTTTCAAATGGGAATATATAATCATAGTACATGTAAGAGAGGAATAAAGTTAGTTGAATTCAGCCGCTAAACTTTGGGAGACTACATTCTGTATTTCATGTTTGCAGAACTAATACAGTAAACCCCAATCAATTGGTATTCTTTTGCTTTTAACTTTTTTTTTGTGATTGTCCAGCTGTTAAATGTAATTTTTTTTTTCAATACGTTATCGTTATCCTACAATTATCCAGCAACTCGTTCTATGCTATGATTTCTTTTTGCTATGAATTTCAGGTTTTAATTCTTTTCATACTAATGAATTTTGTCAAATTTTTCTGGTTTTCATTTGCTTTATAAAAAGTAGATATAAAAAACTATTTGTGTTAAAACGTGCATATACATCTGATTTATTGTATAAATATAATGTCTGTATATGTGCATTTTTACACGTAACTTAAAAATAAAAGCTGTCAGATTTTTTTAGTAAGCTTCAGTGTTAATTCTTTCTATGTCTTTTTAATTTAAATTTTGTTTGGAAGTTGAAGATGCTTTACCAGGTGACAGCGAGAAGACCTTTCATTTTCCATACAATCATTTGTCACCAAAACGGGAATATGTTTCTTTGCTTAATTTACGTAGTATTTCAGGACCATGTAAATTTGAATACGACACCCAGGAATCCAAATGTTCTAATAATGAAGGTAAATCTGAAACATTGTGTTTTCGTTGATTGGAATGTATTGAATGATATTTTATTAGACAAAAATATGACAATGGGACTTAATATTAAGAAAGAATTTTTGTTTTATCTTATTCCAACGTGCATATGTTTGCCAAACCGTTTTCGTAGTCTTTCAAGAACATATTTAAATGTTTACTTAAATGGTTTGGTAGGTTTTATTATTTTTCAATAAGCTTGATAATAAGCCTTAAAACTACATGACTTTTTTATTAAACAACTCATATTTATAGTGTATTTGTTTCATTTTAAATTAACAGGGTCGGTCGAAAATAGGATCAGCCACTTTGTTTCATGTTTGAAACAGGTTTTATGTGGCATGGCCGCATAGAAACAAAAATGAATTCTTGTCGAAAAGGGGCATGTTTAAGAGCAGACATCACAAGACTTGTTTTGTTTCTTAAACTAATACGAAGGTAATGATATGCCAATTCTAAACCAAAAACGACTCTATCGAAATGTGGCATGTATAGGCATCATGTCAAAAAACTGGTTTTGTCACAAAACTTGAATGTCTCTTGTTTCGGCTTTTGCCAAGGATACAAAGACATATCCATCGTATATATGGGTCTGCTAATTACGAGTTATAGAGTTTGTACTTTGAATAGAAGATGGCATATGAGACGCAAATCTCTTATTCTCTTAACCCAAATCTCTTAACCCAAAAAATATATCAAACAGTTCGTTGTAACGAACTGTAAGTAAGGAGCGGACCGGCTCAATGATAACCGAAACTCTAAAAAACGGATTTTTGATACCAATAGATACATCAAAAGAATCAAATTTTAATTCTGATTTCAAGTATATCAGTTTCATCAAGTTTAGTTTTACCCATCAAAAGTTAAGCGTCTGAGAAAATTTGGCTGATTTTTGAAAAAAGAGAGAAAGACCCCCTAAAAGCTATAGAAGCTTAATCAAAATCACAACATCATATTCAGCGTATCAGAGACCCTACTGTAGAGGTTTCAAGCACCTATCTACAAAAATGTGGAATTTTGCATTTTTTGCCAGAAGAAAGATCACGGATGCGTGTTTATTTTTATTATATTTTTTTTTTCCCCAGGGGTGATCGTATCGACCCATTGGTCCTAGAATATCGTGGGAGGGCTCATTGGAATGAAAATTAAAAGTTCTAGTAACCTCTTAAGTGACAAAAAAATGGAGGGCAACTAGGCCCCCTCCCACGCTCATTTTTTCCCAAAGTCACCCGATCAAAATTTTGAGATAGCCATTTTGTTCAGCATGGTCGAAAATACGATAACTATGTCTTTTAGGATGACTTAATCTCCCGGAGTCCCTGGGGAGAGGGCTGAAAGTTATGAAATTTACCAAATGTTAACATATAGTATTGGTTATTGGTAAGTATACAGACGTTTTCAGGGGGGATTTTTTCTGGTAGGTGGGGGGGGGGGGGGGTCGGGGGTTATATGGGAGGATCTTTCCACGAAGTAAGTTTTCATTGGGGAAGAGACATTGCTATGTGGGGGGCGCCGCATTTCCAAGCATTATTAAAGAAAAAGATCAGAAATTAAATTAAAAAAAGAAGTTTTTCAACTGAAAGTAAGGAGCACCATCAATACTTAAAACAGACAGAAAATATTGCGTATATGATTGGGTTCAACCCCTAGTCAATACCTTGCTCTTCAAGGCAAAGAATTTTAGTACTTTCATAAGAGCTATTTATTCTAATTAATGGCCTTTGAGATTAAGGAGTCATTTTTAAAGAATTTGAACAAAATTTGAACTTTAGCTTACAGAGCAAGGTATTGACTAGGGGGCAAACCCCCTAATGTACGTATTAAAAATCAATGAATACAGAAGTTCGTTACGTAAGTTAATTCGTAAGTTACGTATATTTATTACTAATCAAAACGTTCGTAAATTAAATTAAACAAGTTTTGAAAAAGCCATTTAATAAAAAAAAAGTAAAATTAATATGCAATTTTTTTTTAATTATTCATGTACGGTGAGCCAAAATCAAAACCTGCATTAATTCAAAAACGTTCAAAAATTAAATAAAAAAACAAGTTTTTTTAACTGAAACTAAGGAACGATGTTAAAACTTAAAACGAACAGAAATTATTCCGTACATGAAAGGGGCTTTGCCCTCCTCAACGCCTCGCTTTGTACGCTAAAGTTTGACTTTCTCACAACTTTATTTTTTTAAACAATAACAAACTTTAGCGTAAAGAGCGAGGCGTTGAGGAGGGCACAGCCCCTTTCATATACGGAATAATTTCTGTTCGTTTTAAGTTCTAACGTCGTTCCTTACTTTCAGTAAAAAAAACTTGTTTTTTTTTTAAATTTAATTTTAGTAAAGTGCAAAGTATGTTAGTAGAATAAGAAGTACCATTTTGCTTGCCTTATGTTCCATCCTGTTTTATTTGCGGCCTTTACGTTCCTTCCGGTTTTTCTGGTCATTACACTCTTTCTTTGTCAGGAGATTTACGCAATTTCAAAGTTCAATTTTTTTTTTTTAGTGATAAATCAAAACCAGCATCTCTTGTTTCGTTGTTATGCAATTATTTTTTTGTATATATTCAGGTTTCAAAATAGATTGTTCAACAGTTCTGAATAGTTTATTCAACTTAACAGTACAGACATTTTTTGTAAACATTTACATAGAAAATGGATAATTCTAAGCAATTTCTGGTGAGTAAAAATTTTCTCATTATTATAATAGAAAGAAATTGTCTTGTCATTAAGTTAAGGAAGAAATTCTTTCCTTACACTGTGTGGTTATCTCTTTTTAAAAAGTTTTGACTACTTAAGACAGACACTGGAACTAGGGGTACTTATGCACTTAGAAGCCTATTGTTCAGGAGCTGAAACCTCTAAATAATTCTCTTATAGGCTGAAATTTACGGTGCGATTTTTATCAAGATCAGTGGGCCTTTTTAGAGATGTTTTTGAAAAAAGTGCTTAGCTTTCGAATGCTAATTTGGGGTTAGAATAAAATGTTGATTCTTTTAATGTATTAATTGTTACAAAAGCTTCCTTTTTATCAAGATCAGCGGCTTTTTTTTTTAGGGATGTTTTTGAAAATACTTCCAGGCCAGTCTGCATTTACGGTGTGATTTTTATCAAGATCGGTTAACCTTTTTAGGGATGTTTTTGAAAAAGTGCTTAGCTCTCGATCGGTAATTTGGGGTTAGAATAAAATGTTAATTCTTTTAATGTATTAATTGTTACAAAAGCTTCCCTTTTAGAGTTTCGGTTTGTTCCTTACTTATAGTTCGCTACCATGTACTGCTGGAAAATGTATTTCAGTGATATTTTTAGATCATAGTAGCCTAATGCTGCTTTTAGTCTTTAGAAGAAGAAGAACCAAAACAATTTAGAATCTATTACGACTTCTTTCGTCTTCGATAAGTGCGTGGATAAAAATTCTAATTGGCATTTTTGTTTTTAATTCACAAAATGGTTGGTTTAAGTTTTCTTTTACAAGATACTCAGACAGGAAGGATGGGGTACATAGATAGGGAGTAGGGCTCGCCTAATGATGCTTTTAGTCTTTAGAAGAAGAACCAAAACAATTTAGAATCTATGCTGCTTACGGGGATTGACTGAGCCATGTTAATTAACTTTTCCACTTCTTAAATTTCTATTTATGTCTACATTTGATTGAAATCTGATAGTTTAAAGAGAAAAAAAAGGCTGTTATACCAAAGAGTTTAATAATTTCTGACTAAATTGACTTTGAGTTTCACAAAATGTTCATAACCGCATGATTAGTAACAATTTTACGCTTGAGTATACAAAGAGGAGGCTCGCTGTAGGAAGTTTCAGTGACCAGATAATCTTGAATAAGAAAAACAAATCTGTTCTTCATCTTATGAAATACGGAAGTACTTGACTGTCACATGCAATTCTTCTCCATATTGTTTAATAAGGAACGCAAATACTGCTTTTTAAGTTTGAATTTACAAACACAGTCACGGAAGCATGGACGTAGGGGGGGGGCAGTTTATAAAAGGCCCTCCATCCCACTATCAAAACCCCTGATTTTGAAATCAAGATGTTTTTTACACTACTTTAGATGTCTAACATAAACTGAATTATTTTCCAAACCCAAAATGCATTGTTTTTTTCATGCTAAATTTTTGTCTTTTTTTTTAAAGGAAGAAGATACGTGCTATAATGCCCCTTCTGAAAAGAAAGCAAGATATGGCGAATGTATATTAATGCAAGCCACAAGACCATCAATTATCAAATTCGCTGGAAGATCTACACATGACCTGGACCAGCCAAGGGCCGCGAATCTTTTAATGACAGGGTCCTCTGACCCCAGTGTTAGCTCCATGCCAACTGGAAGGAAGATGAAAAGGGAATGGACTGCTTCATATAATGCCTCAGCTCAGCCTACTGAAGATTGTGAGCTTGACCCCCTTCAAGTTTTGCCAAGGAGTTCAGATATAGAAGCCCAGTCAGAATTTGTAAGTATATACATAATTTTTTCTATCCCTATTTTCAAAAATAAGACAAAATTTTCTCAGGCGCATAGCTTTTGATGAGTAAAAACTTAAAATTTGTTTCTAAACTATTTCATTTTCTTTCATTAACCAAATTAGCGATATATATAAAGGAATGCTTATCACGCATTTCTATAAAAAAAAAACTTACCTCGTAACTTCTAACCAAGACGTATTCTAATGCAATAATTCCAATATTCCTTTTAAAAACAAAAACTATCTATTCACTGTTTCTCAAACTATCGTATATTTTGTACTAAACTGTCACGCACTTCCGGGCTCTTATCAAATTATTCCCATCGCTATAGTCTGAATTTTAATACGCTTAGTGATGTTCTTGAAACAGGATATGTATTTGCGATAAGAAGGGGGTCTTTTTAATAATCTCCGATTATGTCTTTCACATGCGAAGAAAACATTATTTTGCATGAGCTCATTTTCAAGCAATTATTTTCGTTTTGAAAAAAAGATGCATTTGAGAAAAGAATTTGAGACTGTTCTATTTGAACAGTGTTGTGAAGTCCGATACCCCCAACTCGAAAGGGTATCGATCCTCCTACCTCGAAGGAAGCTCCCGGTTCCCAAGAGTCCTCCCCGGGAGGGGTTTGGGGGGGGGGGAGGGGGGCTCTAAAAAGGACCATCCAACATTTTAATTGCACTTTAATTGTTGATATGGATGGAGAAAAAAAAGTTCTTCTCTCTTACAAACATTTATTTAGCCCAGGTCAACTTCAAACAAATCCGTTGGCAAAAGACAGAGGAAAATTCGAATTGTTGAGAAAGTAACAGCACCACCAACCGCTGACATATGGGATTCGTGTCCATTAACTGAAGCCGAGGAGCAAGTGTTCATACAGCATACCGCGTCAGTTGAACGATGGTCAAATTTCATTGACAGTTATAATGAAGAGGGTCAAGCGCTCGAATTGGACTCATATTTCGCATTTTTATTTTAAAAAAATTTTTGGAATAAAACCATTAATTTTTTCTATCATTCTCTTGTTCTAACTTACCCTTCTAAGAATAAGACTACATTTTCCCGACTAAAAAAATAAATATATTTTTTAACATGTTCAGTTGACATTATGAAAGACATAAGGCAATGTAACTTTTTTTTTCTTCTTCTTTTAATTGTTCAGGTGATGATGGTGGGACAATGACTATGAGAAATTGACAAAGTTTATTAACTATAAAATAATGATTATTTTACATAAAAAATAAAACTTTTTTTTCTACAGATTAAAAATATAGCACCACCAGCGACACCATTGAGTGATGAAGCATGTGTATTTACAGAACCAATTCTGTCACCACCAGCAGAGTTCAGGGATGAACCTACACTGGTTCTAGAGAATTTGGAGTGGCATGGGAGGTTCCTTAACGATGTTTTTGGGGAAATGGCCAGCCTGGAGGACTTAACTTGCGATATTGACATGCTTGAGGACCCAGAGTGGGCAGATATTTTCATGCGTGAACATTTAGGTGATGCTACAAGTAAATCTGAACCGGGTCCTCATAACGAAATTCCATCAGAGGACAATACGGGCTGGCTCGACCAATTGTCTCCAAACACCTTGGAATATGTACTAGGAGACCTCATGTCACATCCCCCCACTGCGATTGAACAGACTGGGAGTGGTGTTATTGACAATTCCCTGTCACCCTCCTCCACCATTCCACTTAATAGTAGTAGTAGTAGTAGTAGTAATACAACAGTAGCTCATTTTTCCGGGGACATTTTTAATGAGAACTTTACAATTAGTGAATTGAGTCCTGAACAAACAGGGTCAGGACATGAAAATAGTGCAATGTCCCCGAAATTGCCTGATTTTTATCTGTTAGAATCTGCTCTAAGCCATTTGCAAACATACAGGGTAGATTTTAGCCTTCCCGAGGAAAACGCTGGCATTATTTTAAATGACCCTGTGAAAGTTCTCCATAGCTATATCGACAGAATTCGAGCGCAAATTGAGATTCAGATCCAGAATTGGGGAGGTCGAGGGGGAATTAAAGCATCAGTGAATCAAAAAGTTTATTTACGAAAGGGGACATCCGGGGACATTTTTATTTTCATTTTCGACAGGCAACCAGACTTTCTACCCAGGTCTAAACGATTTTGAAGACAACTTTTTCAACTGGGTAAATAAACTAATTTCAACTTTGGATACATTTAATGAGAGGGATAGTGGGTCCACAATTTTATACATTGAACGCATGGATCTGAATCTCAGTAGATTTAAAAAAAAACTTTATTTTAAGGGGAGCGGGTAGTCGACGAATAAAATGCCACCCAGACTTGTTGACTACAGGAGGAGTTCAGGGTTTCAATTTTGACACTGGACTGCAATGCTTTAAATATGCGTTTTTAGCAGCAGCCCATAAGACATTAAAAAATGAGTCAACAATGAAAAATCTTGACAAACTTGCACGTAACGGTGGGAAAAATTTCCCTAAAGTAAATTTTGATTGTCTAGAGGAAAAGTATCCGGTGTCCTTTAAAGAAATAAGCATATTCGAGAAAGCAAATGAAAATCTTGGGGTGGGGGTAGTTGTTCTCCAGTACGACACTGAATTTGTAGATGGGGGGAAAAAAACAAATAAAAAAGGGGTTTTGTACTCAGTGAGGACACCGATGGTGGAAAATGTTAAAAATTTTGTATGGGTTATTTACCAACCTCCCAAAGATGTAAAATCTTATGGTCATTTTTTCCCTGTTACGGCGATAAGTCGACTCCTATCTCAAGGCGTTCAGAAAGGTGAACGTTTCTTTTGCCCCATGTGCCTTTCCCCATTTAGATCTGAGCGAACATTCTCAGATCACACGGGGCATTGCAAACTTCACGGAAATCAAAGAATTGAAATGCCGGCAGAAGGCAAAGACACTTTACAATTTAAAAATTTTCAAAATTCTCTTCTGCAATCTCATAAAGTGTCTTTGGATTGTGAAACAAGACTGGTTGAGGTATCAGACCCATCAAGGCCAAATATAGTCAAGGAACACAAACTAGTTGCGTGTTCCTATGCGCACGCCCGTCGCGACGCCAACAATAAAATGCAATTGGAAGAGTTTTTTTTTACTATGGACGAGGAGGGCAGTATGGAAAAGCTATTGGTTTCTTTAATAAAAACGGCAAACAGAGCAATTTCACGATTACGTCATACCAATTATCCAATGACATTGTCGGATAAAGAGCAATTGGCGATGGAAAAGGGGACAATTTGCTGGGTTTGTAGGGATGTTCTTGCCCCAAAAGACGCGGTGCAGGACCACAATCACCTCATTGACCCCAATTCAACGGGAAAAAGTAACTTTCGGGGTGGGCTCACAATTCGTGTAATTTAAAAATTAAACAACAACTTTTTCTACCGGTTTTTATACATAACTCTAACTACGATCTGAAGTATGTGCTACCTGCATTGGCACATCTTCAAAGAAATGGAACAGCGGATGATGATGCATGGGTGATAGACAGCTTTACGTACAAAATCATACCTAAATCAGCGGAAAAGTTGCTTGTTTTGGAATTTATGTGGAAATTTGTTGAAGCCGGCGTTGAGTACACGAATAAAATTCGCTTTTTAGATTCCTACAGTTTTTTCCCCAAATCATTGAGCGAATTAATTCAAGTGCAGAAAAACGATGACGGCTGCAATGCTTTCCCCCTTCTCAAGCAACAATTTCCAAATGATTTATATGATTTGTTAACGGTCAAGGGCATCTATCCTTATGATTATTATTGTTCCATGTCGACATTCACCGAGGAGACTATTCCTTGTATTGAATCGTTTTACGACAGTCTTCACGATCGTAGTTGCACCTCCGAGGAATACAGTTTTGCTAAAAAAGTTTGGGCAGAGGGAGGGTGTAAAAATGGATTTGACTACTGCAAGCTGTATTTGACGAGTGGCGTGTTAACTTTGTTAGACATTATGTGTAAAAATACGGATAAAATCTATGAGGAATTTAATCTTGATTTGGGGTATTATTTTTCTTCGCCTCATCTAGTGATGGACCTCATCCTGAAAATTAGTGGGGAAAAAATTGGGCTAATCACTGACATTGATCAGCATCTGTTCATCGAGAGGTCAATGAGGGGGGGTTTTGTTTTTCACGGAGACCGTATCTTGGAAACCGATCCAACAGGAGAGAAGACGGGGACAAAATCGAATGCAGTTTTCCTCGATATGAATTCTCTCTACCCCTCGGCCATGTCCCATTATGCACTACCTTGCGGCGACTATAAATGGCTCAATGACCCTCAAGCTCCCCATTTCCCCATCATTAACAGTGTTGAGGAGAATGGGCCGGTTGGATGGTTTTTCGAAATTGATGGAGAGATACCAGTCGAGCTTCACGATTCAGTAAAGGATTTTGTTTTCCCATGTATCAATAGACCTGTGACTAAGGACTCTTTGAGTCCTCGCAATAGGCGTTTAGTCGAGGTGGACGGATTGCATTGGACACCTTCAAAACAAAAACTTATTGCTGACCTTCTGCCGAAAAAAAACATAGTTGTACATCATGTAGCGTTAAAATGGATGTGTAACAATGGTTTCAACGTCACAAAGGTTCACCGAGCACTCGAGTTTAGTCAAAAACCATATCTAAAAACATTTGTTGACACTTTTGTCAGCAAACGTTCTGCAGCACAGACGAAAGCCGAAAAAGAAATTTATAAACTCATTTTGAATTCGGCTTTCGGCAAAATGTGTGAGAGTGTTCGCAATAGGAATCGTTGTGACGTTGTGACCGATCCAGAACAATGTGCTCGAATTATTGCCGATCCCAATTACACTTCCTTTACAATCATTGGCCCGGACATGGTACTTTTGAATAGGAAAAAAAGACGCATTGTCTTGAATAAAAATATTGCTGCAGGCAGTGCTATCTTGGAGATCTCAAAAAAGCTCATGTTGGAATTCTACTACAATGTGGCTAGGGTACAGTGGCCGGAAAAGGGGCAAGTAGAGGTCTGCTACGGTGACACGGATTCTCTACTGCTCAAAGTAAAAACACCAAATCTAATTGATGATTTGGCGCACGGTGAAATTATCAGTTCACGGATGGACTACACCAATTGGAGTGGTGGTCTTTACCCTGAGCTAGTAAAACGTCGGGCGCCCAATCAGCTTTTATTTTTAAATCTGAAACGGGTAGCGACTTGATTTCCCGTGGTATGTTTGTAGGTCCGAAGGTGTACTTTATACAGACATACGACGAGGAAATCAAGAAACGTTGCAAAGCAGTACCCACGCGCTATGTGGACAAGAATTTCGACATGAACATTTATAGGAATTGTATTGTTGAAAATGCAATTCCACGAGCCAAATTGTTGGCAATTCGTTCATTGAACTACAGGAACTATACTGTAAATGTAGAAAAAATAGCCATGAGTACCATTTCCGACAAGGTCTATGTTTGTCAAGATGGTGTGACCACCCTACCCCTTGGACACTATTTAACTTCAGACCGGATCGAATGTATTGCCCACAGAGAAAGTCTCGGTTTAAATAAAGTCCTGTAAATTATTTCCTAAAAACCTTTGGGGGGGGGGGGTCTCGCGGCCTTTGGGGGGGGGGGGGGGGGGGCGGCCGCCGCCAGCGCGGGGGGCGCACCGTCACCAAAGTTATCTTTTTTTTTTGGACTTAGAGCAGATTTTTTTTTTTTCAAGTGCCATCTCTAATTTAATGTTTTTTTCTCTATAAACAAAAAAAAAGTGTTTTTTCTCTCTGTACCTATGTAAATGTTGTTGTATTTTTTTATTATAAATAAATTTAAAAAAGTGTATTTTTTCAAATGCTCTCTCTAATTTAATGTTTTTTTTCTCTATAAATAAACAAAAAAAAAGTGTTTTTTCTCTGTGTGTACCTATGTAAATGTTGTTGTATTTTTTATTATGAATAAATTTAAAAAAGTGTATTTTTTTCAATGTATTGTTACTTTTTTATGTGCATATAATAAAAGAAAAAATATGATTCTTTATTCGTCTTTGTCTTTGTCTTCTTGAAGAACAGAGTAGTAGTAGTAGTAGGGAAAAATTATTTAGTCATTAGACAATTAGGGTCTACAGTTAGTTATCCAGGTGAACTGTTGAAAGGAACATGTATCAATTTAAAACACCATTCAGATCGTTTCTGTGTGGGCCCTCAATGTCGGGCAAAACAACACTCTTAACTAAAATAATTAAAAATTGTGATAAAATGTTTGCGGAAAAGCCAAAAAAAATCTACTATTGCTATAGTATTTGGCAGGAGTCATACAATAAAATAAAAGCAATTGCTGCCACCACCATGGGATCGATGCAGATACAGTTCATACAGGGACTTGATGTTTTCAACATTATTGAACCAAACTCTTGGCTGATCATTGACGATCTGGCTGAATCTATTGAACAATGGTCCCAGCAAATGCTGCAATTGTTCACTGTTCGCTCTCATCATGAACAGATTTCCGTTACTCTGGTTATACACAATCTCTTTCATCAGAGCAAATGTATGCGAACACTTGCTTTGAACTGTACCTACTATATCATCTACAGAGTTGTTCGTGATTCTAGCTCGCTAATAACCCTCAATAAACAAATCTATCCAGGTGCCCCTAAATTCTGCTCTCAGCATACAATCAGGCAGCTAATAAACCCCACGGTTATATCCTGCTGAATCTTAATCAAAATACACCCGAGGATCTGCGTGTAGTCACAGATATTTTCGACAATGAAATTACAGTATATCTCCCGGTGAACACTAAAAAGACCTATTAGTCGCTATCATGACACTGAAGAAACTACATGAAAATAGACATTTGTTTTCAGTTCTAAGCACTTCAAAACCTCAGCTTAGAAAAGCAATACTCAAACACGGTATTGACAATGATTTCATTAATCTAATATCTGAACTTTGTTTAAATTTGACCGAGGGTAATGTTCAACTACCAGAAGTAGTTAAGCAACAGGCAAAGCAACATCGTTCCATTGTACGTACATTGGCCTCTAAAAAGAAAGGAAAGAATTTTAAAAGGAAACGACTTCTTCAGGCGGGCGGTAGCTTTTTCACACTTTTACCGCCAATAATTGCAGGACTTGTAAACAGTTTTCTCTAGATGGCAAAACCCTATAAATTGACTCCAATAGAACTCGCTCTCTCACCCGTCGAACACTTTGAGGACAATCTGAGTAAATTCCTCGACAATGAAACTATTGATGATGATAAAAAACTGATTTTACTTCAAGATGCACTTCGCCGAGTGGACAAACACTATCGATCAAAGCCCACTGCTGCTGCTGCTGCTGATCCCAAAAAAGAATCATCTTCTCAAGAGTCTCCTGCTGCTGGAACACAATTAAAGAAGGAGGAATTGGATTCAATTGTATTGAAAATTGGAAATCTAATGCCCCACTCATATCGTGAACAAAGTAAACGACTCCTAATCTATCTCTTGGAAAGTGATCAAATTCAAGTTGAGAGCAATGGGGAAAGGATTATAATTCAAGGCAAGAGCTATAATCTACTTGATTTAATGTATGACATGGTTACAAATTGTAAAGGACTATTATTATTTGACACTCGTCTATACAACTTTCTAAATACATTAAACTTCCCCAAAAGTCTTATTGGCAATAGACAAATTCTAAAAAAATTAAATGAACGTGCATCATCATCATCATCAACATTAAAAGATGAACTTGAAGAAGAAGAAGATTTTAAATCAATTTTGGAAAATACTAGCACACCACTGATAGCTAGACAAAAGCGAAGACGTATCAAGTCAACGTCACCACCACCACCAGCAGCCAGTATACAAAAGGGTAGCGGACATTATACAACGTGTTTACGTTCAAAATGGCTGAAGTTCTGAAAGGTGTTTATGAAAATATTGGCGAGGCGGGGAGTTTAAGTTCCCCCACAACTCTTTCCAAAGTCACGGGTGTTCGCACTAAAAGTGTACAAGACTATCTACAAAGTGAACCAAGTTACACTCTGCATAGAAATCATAGACTTCGTGCCAATCAATATCGAAAAACTAAAGCCTTTTACCCATTGGATATAATGCAAGCAGATCTCCTGACTCTAGATGAGCTTCAAAGACGTCACAATACACCGTACAAGTACATTCTACTTGCGATCAGTGTTTTTAGTCGCTATGCATATGCAATTCCATTGCGATCAAAGAGAGGTGTTGAAGTTGCTCAGGCCATTGAAAGTATTCTCGAAAAGGATTCATATAAAAAAATTCAAACGGATCGCGGTAGTGAATTTGTTAATCCTCATGTTGCAAAAGTACTAGAGAAATATAGTACACTGCTCTATCATAGTCACAGTCCTATAAAGGCTGCATTGGCCGAACGATTGATAAGAACTATTCGACTTTTAATTTCAAGATATTGTACATTGAAAAATACACCGGCTTTTATTCATGATCTAGATAAAATCATGTTGATTTATAATCAACGACCTCATCGATCATTGTCCAACTCTACACCAACGGAAGTTCATCATTCGGTTCATAATACAATTAACACTTTTCTTAAACAATATTCCAATGAATCAAAAGTCAAGAAGAAGAAAAATAAATTCAATGTTGGTGATACTGTTCGAATTAATAGAACAACTAATGTTTTCGAAAAGGGGAATTACTTGTGGTCCACTGAACTTTTTAAAGTGGCAAAAATCCTAGACACTAAACCCATAACTTATCGCCTGCGTGATACCAAAGATGAAGAGATTCTCGGCGGCTTTTATGACTATGAATTGCAAAAAGTTAAAAATGCTAGTGAAATCTATCAAATTGAAAAGATATTAAAGACACGTACTCGTAGGGGTAAGAAACAGTTACTTGTTCGCTGGCTAGGATACAACTCAGATTTTGATTCTTGGATTGGTGTTGAAGATATTGACAATGCCCAATGATTTCTATGTAACTTTCATGTCCAACGTTTCCGATCCTCTCTACAATGACTTGAATACGACAAGTGATTTTTGGACAAAACTCTCCCCCGCCGTCAAATTTGACGGTGCATATGAAGTGGCTCTTGTCGACTGTATTCTCAAAAATACCTATGACATCCTGAGAAAGGATCGTAAATATGAAATAAAAATACGACCGTTTGAATTCGGTGATGAAGGTGCAATGGCAACTTTTGACTCTAATCAGTACCCTATTGCTAACATCCCGTACAGGGAATACAATAACATGCATGAACTGTGTCGAGTTATCAACAAAAAAATTGCAAGTCGAAAAAAGGTGGTTTCACTTTCAATTACTCGACGGAACAAAGGAGAATTTATATTACCAATCCATTTGAGAATGAAAGAATTTTCCTCAATGAGAATTTACGTGAGGTTCTTGGTTTTAAAAACCGTATTATTAAGACAGAAAATTTCAGTGGTAGTGACCATGTTATCTATGCAGACTATGCACCCAGCTTCTCCACGGACACTTGTATATTTCTCTACGCTTCATTTGTGGAAACATCTCGGGTTGGTAATTCAAATGTTCCCCTCCTACGAGTTCTTGAACGAAAAACCAATCAAGAACATGTTCACCACTACAATATAAAGCATCTTCAGTATATTCCTGTAAACACTTCCTATTTGGAACTCTGTCAGTTAACACTAAGAACTGAATTAGGGGATCCAATAGCAATTTCAAAAGGCTTAGCAATGATTACATGTCATTTTCGACCCATTGTCAACGACAACGACGGTACAATAACCTAAAAAATGAACAATAGAAGAATTCCGTTTGTCTGTCCCAATATTGACTGTTATGTTGGTGCTTTGAGTCCACGTCAAATAGGCAATGGATTGGACTACTACAAGGGGCGTACTACAATGTCTGGCTATGGTCTTGGTAGCTGGTTTGCTAGGCTATTTCGTTCTGCACTACCTCTTGTCAGAAAATATCTTGTACCTGCTGCATCAAATTTTGCTGCCTCCACACTACAGTACTGGGGGTCGGGCAAGAATTTCAAGGAGAGTGTTAAGGAAAATATTAGATCTTCAGCAAGAGCCGTTGGTGAACAATTAAAATCTCGACAAAATGGGGAGGGATTGAAAAGGATGCGTTCGCGTCATTCACTCATCAGTCTCCACCCAGGCAGGAAGCAAAGGACATCAACAAGGACTTTGAGAAATAAAACAACGAAGGCCAATAAGCAGCAGCAGAAGAAGAAAAAGAAAAAGATTGTTAGATCAAAGAAGGATTTCTTCTCTTAAGATGACTTATCTCCCCCACAAGGAATCATATCCATCAATCAGTTCCTCATTGAATCTATTCAATGCTGAAAATGTTGATGTCAGCGTCAAGTATGGCTACTATGAACAATTTCATCCTCAACAACCCCTCTCGGAAAATATACACTTTCAAATATTTTCCAATGAAGACTATTTCATTGATTTGTCGTCAACATTTATTGATTTAAATGTTGTGGTGAAGAAAAAGTCAGATAATACAACTCCAAATGCCGGCGATGGTCTCTCCTATGAAAACTGTATTCTACACAACCTATTCAAGCAAATTAATGTATTTATTAATGGAACATTGGTGAGCACTAGCAATAATTTATCCAACTATGCAAGCTACATACAATTTATGATGATGACGCCAAAGGCGTTCAAGGAGATGAGAGGACAATCATTGGGCTATGAATATCGAACAGGTGTTGATACTGACGGTGAGTTGACTACAGCAGTGACCCAGGAGTATCATCTAGTTGGAAAATTAAATCATGAGATATTCAATATATCCCAATGGCTACCCCCCAATGTCAAGATTGACATAAAGTTACAGATGGCCCCATCGAATTTCATTTTGAGAAAAACACTTCCTGCAGCACCCGATGCAAATGTTATTATCACATCGGCAATTCTCCACGTTCGAAAACAACAAGTTATGAGCTCTGTTGCATTGGCAGTGGAAAAGCTAAGAACCAATGGTAACAACATTAAACTTCTTGTCCCCCATACAATCACCAATCAACGTCACATTGCCACTGGTTCTCGTAGCTATAGTGATTCATCATTTATCAATGGAGAAATCCCATCAAAATTGGCTTTGGCCTTTGTGAAGAGTGGCAGTGCCGTTGGATCCTGGACTGAATCCCCCCATGATTTTAATTTTTTCGGTCTATCTAGCCTTGTGTGCAAAGTGAATGGTATTCCACTGTACACTCTATCATTTGACAAAAAATCCTATAGAACTCTGTACGAGTTGACCATGCAATCCCTAGATCATTACTCCAACTATTTGAAAATGGAATAACCGATTCAATGTTTTCAAAAAATCATGGGGTTATTGTTTTGGACTTGTCAGGCACACAGGATATGAGCATAGTACGAACTGGGAATGTACGTTTAGAGTGTACATTTGCCAATGCTCTGACTGAGAGTATCACGCTAATATCACTGAGTCAATTTGAAACCTATTGGGAAATCACACCCGACGGCAGTGTTCTACTAGACCTTGCACCATGAACACAAATCAAATAATCAATGTATTTAGTATGGATCCATACATGTCCCAGTACAAGTCCTATTGCATACCCTCGAACTTCATTGAAAAAATTCCAAGTGTTAACAATGCCCTAATCATTGTTAATAGCAGTCCATCGACTTTGAAGACCGGCCATTGGCTATACATCTTTCAAACAGCGAAGAACATTGAATTTTTTGATCCTCTTGGCCTATCGTATAAATTCTACGTTCCATACATCAGCAACTTTATTGAAAGCAGTGGGAAAACCATTATTCAAAATCAACGAAGAGTACAGGATTTAACGACTAAGACATGTGGCTTTCATGCACTACTCTTTTTCATGTTCAGATGTCGTGGCTACACCTACAAGCAGTTTATCAACATCTACGTTGACTTACCTCAATTGAACGACTTTCTAGTGGAGAATATACTTACATGTTTATTTAATATTGATTTTAGTGCCCTAAGAATAAAATGTTCTAAAGATGTATGTGAAATTGTTTATTAATAAAAAAAAATTATATACATGATAAAACGACTTTTCTACTCTTTAGCTTTCATCCACTACTAGGTATTTGTCGACAACAACTAGTGCAGGTAGATTATCTGAATTCACAGTGCACTGATCCTGATGTAGTGCAATGTCAGGGTCACATTTTCTACAGTAGAGTGTGACTTCACTCTTGTCATATCTCTTTGTATAGTTAATGATACTATTCTCATTCATTCTATAGAATTCACATGTTTCAATTTGCCTATTTGAAGCAATTTCACAAACAGTGTCCTCAAGTGTCGAATCACATTCCGTCACAGCCAAATAAAAATCAGTGGGCTTATAATAATAACACCCAGTGTCTTCACAACGATGACGTAGAAACCATATTCTTTTGTTGTTCCAACAGTTGAATCGTTGACCCGGTTCCTCCTCCCAGAACAATCTAAAACCACGACGATACCAATCTCGTACCAGTAAACTAAAATCACGGTTAGGATTCTTTCCAATCATACCGGGATATGTACTCTTCCACTGATTACATTTATCATAATGACAATTGGAGCATAGGTGGCCTCTAGGATGAGAGTCACACACCTCTTCAAGACAGGAATTACAACCTTTAATTTGCACAGCATATCCTCTATGCAATTTACACGGGTTGCATAATCTACACTTTTCATCATACTCCTCAATCATTGTGCAATTCTCACATGATGACCAGCTGCCCAGTGAGTACATACATAACGGACATGTATGGAACATTTTGTCATGTGTTGACACTCTCACTACCACAATGAAACTGAGCTAGCAACATCAAAAAATTGTCTGAGATAGAGAGAGAGAGAGGAGTAAATCATCCTTGAGCACCATCTTTCTTATGAAAAAAAGTCCTAAATTTCTAAAAACTAATGTTTAAAAGCATATCCACAATATCATTTTGCTGTGTCGTGATCAGTATATCAATAAATTGTGTAAATGCATTTGGACCACGATGTAGAAGCTTCATACAATAGTCTAATGATGGAGAACCAGTTTTCATTATATCGACAAGCATTCCTCGAGAAAATATCTTCCTTTGAATAGACAACTCTAGAAAATCATCGTCTAGAATTAAATGTTTTTCCATAAGAACTAGATTCCTCATGATTCGATCTTTCTCGAATCTATCCATTTTTTTTTTTTAGTCCTAACTCTTTCACGATCAACTTCAGACTAAACAGAATTTCTTTTTTCTACTCTAGAAAATATACGCTTGTCTACTATAGAAAGAAAAAAATACCATTGATTTAGAAAAAGTTTTATTGATCATAATTACAATAATAATATTCACTGATGCATTTTGTTCTCATCAATATATTTCGATAGGACATCTAATGCTGACCGAAGTTTATTTATATGGAGAATATTTACTTTTCCAGCAAAACACAGCTGCTCCTCCTGCTTAAATTTGCTTAATGATATCACGTATCTAGCATACATAGTGTCCCATTCAAGACATAGTCTACAGCCAGCAGTTATTTCCACAGCTACATTAGGTACTCGTATATCGTTGCTGCTGCTGCTGCTGTCGGTTCCATCATTAATCTCCAATAATGTAAATGCACCACTCATTTTTTTTTCTCCACTAATATCCTTGCAAATAAAAACTATTCTCTTTGAATTCAATTCTCTTACTAATATGAATTGTAAAGAAAACTATTCCTTTTATTCAAATCCTAATCACCAATCAAGTTATACTCGTTCCTCTTGGCAAAGGTGTAATGACCAGTAGAATAGGACTACCAGAAAAACCGGAAGGAACGTAAAGGCCGCAAATAAAACAGGATGGAACATAAGGCAAGCAAAATGGTACTTCTTATTCTACTTATGTTCTGGCCTTTGGAATGCGTAGGGGTTTTGACAGTGCCGTAATTTCTTCAAAATCCTGGGAAGGGGGGGGGGGTGGTGATAAATCTGGAGCCAAGTAATCCAAATTAAGTGAAAATGACAGTGAATATTTTTTTTTGGGGGGGGGGGGAGTGCAACGGAAACGAAAAAATAAACAAAAATGCCAAATTGATATGTACTCCCTTATGATTTCTGGGAATACTTCTGGTGTACGCTGTTGCTATGAAAGTAAAGAGTAACATTAAACCCCAAAATGAGCAGAATTTATTCCGTATAGGAAAGGACTATACCTTCCTCATCCACACCTTTGCCTCATGGTCGCAAAAGCTTCAGAGGGTGCTCATTAGATCAGAAATTGAGAGTTCAAGTACCTTTTTTTCATAAGTCGAAAGTGATTGTAGACCAATGAGCCGCGGCAGGGAGTGGGGGTATTTTCTGAGGGAAAGAACCTTCTACGGTTGATTTCACTGTAAGAGGAGATAATTTTATCATGCAGGGAGAGCCACATTTACCATCATTATTTGAAAAACGATCATAAATTAAATTTAAAAATAATTTTTTTTCAACTGAAAGCAAGGAGCGACGTTATAACTCAATACGAACATAGATTAGTTTTATATAGAGGGGGTTTTCCCAGGGGCTTCGTTTGATGGGGCCAGGTGGAGGCAGTTTCCCCCTCTCTCAGTAATGTGGAGAAGAAAATTATTATATATCCGATTCCCGTTGACTGCCCCCCCCCCTAATAAAATGCTGGGGATTTACCCCTGGGTTTCCCTCCTTCTTGATACGTTTTTCTTTACGCTAGGGCCTGACGGTTTTTAATTTTGTCCTAATTTTTTTAAGAATGACTCTTGAAACGCAAGGGCCGTTTAATTAGAAGGATAAGCTTTTTCATAAGTGCTAAACAACTTTAGCGCGAAGAGCAAGGTATTGAGGATGGGAGCAACCCCTCATATATGGAATAATTTATACTCATATTAAGGTTTGACTTCGCTTCTTACTTTCAGCTCAAAAATATTTTTTTCAATTTGATAAATAATAAAACATTGGAGCCTTATGACTCTTTACTATAAAAAATTCTTTTGTTAAAGAGAAAAAATATAGCAAAAGTTTCCCTTTCTGAAAGTATTTTACAGGACGTCATGTATCTTCTAAATCACCTTAAATCTTAATGAGTTGTTCTCAAACTGTGGTACGCGTACCTTTGGGGGTACGCCAAAGTTTTTTAGGGGTACGAGACCGGCCAATGAAAAATAAAACAACTTTTACCTCTAGGACTGACAATTTCATTATATTTTAGCTATAGTTTACTTAGTACCGTTAACTGAGAAAGGGTACCTAAAACATTTTGTGGGTAAAAAGGGGTACAGTGTCTAAATAAGGTTGAGAACCACTGATCTTGATAATAACAAAATTCTTTCAATTTGCTTGCGTTGAAAACTTTTCCTTTCAATTCAGATGTTAAAGGGTTATATAAGTAGAGATGCCATAATATCTCCCATTGCCCACCCCTGCTGCCACCTACAAATTTTTTTACATAATTTATGTCTGTTTGTTGTCAGTGAGAATGAAAAAACAGGAATTTTGTCACATTTATGGATGTTTTCTTGGATGGTTATGTGTATTGGTCAATTTATTTCGATGTTTTTCATGGATGTCAACAGCAATTTATGGATGTTTTATGGTTTTTGTCAGTGAGAATTTGAAAAACAGGAACTTTCTCACATTTATGTCTGTTTTCTTGGATGGTTATGTGTGTGGGTCAATTTATTTGATGTTTTTCATGGATGTCAACAGCAGTTCATGTCTGTTTTATGGTTTTTGTCAGTGAGAATGAAAAAACAGGAACTTTCTCACATTTATGGCTGTTTTATGGTTTTTGTCAGTGAGAATGTGAAAAACAGGAACTTTCTCACTTTGATGGATTATTGAGTCTAATGGGGGCAGGTCAATGACACTTCCTTCATGTTGTTGTTGTCGCTCGAGGCGAATGTTATGAGTTTCCAGGAAACAGTTAGATCACGTGTTTCCTTCTCAGCCAATCAGAGGGCTTGTTTACATAACAATTTGACCTTGAGATTTCGTATATAACGGGCATGCAATGTGATTAAATTATCAGAAAGTATTTTGACATAGTTCAAACAACAATGGATAAATTTGATGAATTAGAAGCCATGCCAACTTCAATTTGCAATGTAAGTACATTTTTTATTTTCAAATAAAATTATTTTCCTTGGTCACCCTCCAGAATATTCACGTAAATCCCCCCCCCCCCAATACAATACAAACATCACTATAAAATCTTTATACTCGATGGAAAACGTAAAATATATTCTTTTACCCTCAAAACCTAACCCCCCCCCCATTGTTTTACAACCAAATTCTCGCAAATAGAAATAATTATCTTTTCGTTAAATTCCTGTTTTTTATTTTCAAAATAAAATTATTTTCCTTGGTCACCCTCCAGTATATTCACGTAAATCCCCCCCCCTCTCCCCATACAATACAAACATCACTATACAATCTTTATACTCGATGGAAAACGTAAAATATATTCTTTTTACCCTCGAAACCTAACCCCCCCCCCTCACTGTTTTACAACCAAATTCTCGCAAATAGAAATAATTATCTTTTCGTTAAATTTAGCCTTTCTCTAATGTGATTTAAAGTGTCTACTGTCTTCTGTCAATTTTTAAAGAAAATACCGCTCTGTTTTGACACAAGGCTCTATGCAAGGTTAAAATTAGCTATCACCCCTTTTCCCTCTGTGTTTATGAACGCGGCGGTCAAAGTCAAAGTCTTCCGTCAAAATTAAAACACTTTGATGCAATTGTAATAATACAAGATGCTCTATTTTGGAGAAGTGAAACGGATTATTTTCAAATTAGGGTCTAACAATATATTTAGGACATTATGTAAAAGGGGGGAGGGGGGCAATGCTTCGCTTCTAACAGCTTCGTTGTAAGTAAATTATGTAAAAGGGGGGGGGAGGGGACAATGCCTCAATTCTACCGCCATCATTGTAAAATGAAAACAAACTGTGCAAGGCTAGAAAGAAAGGTCCTTAGGAGTTGCATGAAGCTTATATTATGTGTAAATTGAATAGCATTTTAACCTATGTTTGCAAAATTTAGGTCTATAGACCGCTGGGTTAACGATCTTTTATCTAATTTAAAGCCTATAGACTGGAACATTTAATATTTTTCCAAATGGTAAAAATAGAAACAATGATTTCTATCCTATGGCTATAGACTACTGATTGTCATGATTTATTTATTTTACAAGTTGTCTAATAAAAACGTTTGATTTCTAAGCCTAATATATTTCTCGCGAAATTTTTACTTTTTGCTTTACTGAAATGAGATAAATGCTTTTCTAAACAAAATTATATGGATGATGATACTAATTTTCATTCTTTAAAAATAAAGGGGGAAATTATTTTAATACTAATTTTTTTCTCTTCTTTTTAAGGCAAATTATGAAGAATTTGCAGCCCCTCCAACTGTAAAGAGAGCTAGGGGTACCGCAAATAGTGACGAATGCGCCCCACCTCCTAGTAAGAAAGCAAGAGTGGGTGAGGCAGTCCCTGTAAGAGCAACAGTTGTTCAATATGGCCGTTGGCCGAAACCCCCTAGCTCCACGCTGCCTACCCAAGTGCAGCCATCTGTGCAAGCCCATGACATCACTGGCTCGACTGCACAAGTCACAGGTCCTACTGTACAAGTCGCAGCCCAATCTGCGCAAGAAATTCATGACGTCGGCCCGTCCGCCCTCCAACACACACTACCTGGACCATCTGGCACCCAAGTGCAACCAGGATATGCAAATGTGAGCATTTTTTTCCTACATATCTTATTGAAATATATATCTATTACTTCCAATGTTTTTTCCTTTTCACTATTTTTCAATCCCAATATAAACTTGTCATAGAGATATTAAACCCTCACCCCCAACCATTATTTTCTCTGCCCCCCCTCAGAGATATCTAAATGTAATTTTTTTTGCAAAGAAACCGCTCTTTTTTCTAATCTTTGCTATTTTCTCTGTTGCTATCACATATAGTTTTAGATACCATTGAAACTCTGTGAATGCTATTTTTCACATAGTTTTTAAGAGAGAGATTATTCCATTTTATCCATCTGTCACATACCAGCGTCCTAATTTACACTGAATATTTCTATCGTGCCAAGATTCTAACGAGGGGAAACCGAGTTAACGGTTCTCGGCATTTTCCTGCCTGTTGAAGTTCAATCTTGGAAATTGGAACACTCACGCACGACAGGTTACAATAATTAAACTCATGAGTTCACTGAATCTGTGTGGAATTAGAAAGAAATATTTCAACTTTTGACGAGCATTATGTAAAGGGGGCTGGGAGCCGGTCGGGAAGAGCTGTGGGAAGCACTGCGGGGGGTGCGCCGCGGTATGCGGCGCGGGCCCCGGAAAGGATGCGCCGCAGGGATGCGCCGCAAGGATGCGCTGCGGGCCCGGAAAGCGCTGCGGGCCCGAAAAGCGCCAAAAAAAAAAAGCATGGATGATTTGAACACTTTGAAAATAAATTATTTTTTGAACAGATTGCCGCCTTCTATGTAAAGCGTGTTTTAGATTGTAAATATATTAAGTTGGAACTTTCAGTTGAATTAACCAAATGCTATTAAGCGTGTTTTAAGCAATAATAATCCAAATTTTAACAGTAGGGATGATTTGAACACTTTGAAAATAAACTATTTTTTGAACAAATTGGTGCCTTCTATGTAAAGCGTTGTTTTAGATTGTAAATATCTTAAGTTGGAACTTTCAGTTGAATTAACCAAATGCTATTAAGCGTGTTCTAAGCAATAATAATCCAAATTTTAACAGTAGGGATGATTTGAACAATTTGAAAATAAGCTATTCTTCATTTATAGGTTGGTGCATTGGTCCCTTACTCACCATCGAGTGAAGAAGAGGAAGAACTCATTGAAGGGGCAATGGACTTTCATGACATTCAAGACAATTCAGCCATGAGTGACTGGCATGGTATTATTAACTCCATTGAAATACCATCTAATATTGATGATTTTCTAAGTAATTATTTCAATGTAGAACCTAGCACAGTTGAGCAGGCGGACTTGAGTCCAAATACCCTACAAATTTTAGAGGATTTCACAAACGAATAAACTGGGAACCCTCCTCCCACTGATTACCTACTTCCACTTCAAACAACTGAAGTGGAGCATAGCCCAAATATTGTTGAACAACTTGGGGGAGGGGGTAATATACAAGAGGGGGATACAACTTTTCCCGATTTTCTATTGTCCAATACAATTTTAAATAATATAGTTGTTTCCACTGCAACTTTTGGGGATCCCTTTAATTCTCTAATGGGGGGAAATTTTGTGTTTGATCCCGTAGAAATTGTGCATGCCTATGTAGATAAAATTCGTGCACTACTGGAGAAGCAAATTCAGTTATGGGGAGGTAGGGATTCAATTAAGGTTTCTATTGTTTTAAAGGTTTTTTATTTAAATGAGGGGAAAAGTGAAGTTTACTATCATTATATACATTCCGACATGCGCGTAATTTATCCAAATTTAGAAAATTTTGAGGGTGTTTTTAGTGAGTGGGGAGGACAAATTATAGCACATCTCGAGAACTATAACGAAAATGGGAGTGGGTCTGTAGTTTTATTTATTGAAAATTTAAGTGTAAATATTTGTAAATTTAAGAAAGATTTTATTTTAAGAGGGGGGGCAGGTGGGTATGATAGGGATACAGTTTTAAAATATAATCCAGATCTAGTAGGTTGTCGTGGTGTCCAGAAGATCTGTATTGAAACAGATCAAAAGTGTTTCAAGTATGCTTTCCTCATATCAGCATACGAGCCTCTAGCACGTGACGCTACCAAGACGAATTTAGATCATTGGGCTGTACATGGGAAGGAAGGGTCCAATTTCCCAGTTGTAGATTTCGCTTTCTTAGAAGGAAAATACCCAGTAACGCTACGATCTATTGATATTTTTGAAAGGGCCAATGCCCATTTAAATATCGGCGTTACTGTGGTTCAGTATGAAACTGAATTTGAAGATGGGACTCGTTCTAAAAAGAAGGGGGTGGTTTTCCCTGTAAGGGGCCCGTCAGTTGATTTGGTTAAACACTGGGTTTGGTTGTTATACACACCACCTAGTCAACCGAATGCAATTGGCCATTTTAACCCTATCACTGACATTAGTAGAGTTCTGGGGGAGGGTAAAAAGGGGCGGGGAGTATGTTTCTACTGTCCAACATGCCTGTCTAGATTCCGTAGGGATATAAAACTACGGGATCATATGAAGCATTGTAGACAGCATGGATATCAGACAGTGGAAACGGTTTCAGGGGATAGGGCCATTCTACGCTTTAAAAATTTCCAAAACACCCTCCTCCAATGCAACAAAATATCTTTAGACTGTGAAGCTAAGCTGGTGGAGGTGAATGATCCCCAATATCCAAACCGAATCAAAGAACACCAGGCCATTGCAGTGTCCTATGCACATGCGCAAAGAGACAGTTCTAACACCGTGCGGTTGTTAGAAATAGTTGAGACATTGGATGAGAACGAGTGCATGGTCAAGGCACTGACTAAACTAATTGGCACGGCTAATTGCGCTATTTCTCGTTTGAGAAATACGCATTATCCAATGGTGCTGTCTGCAGAGGATCGTCTAGCGATTAAAAATCAAAAAATATGTTGGGTTTGTAAGGGGGAGTTTGTAGAGGAGGATAGGGGGACTAAAGGGAAAAGAGGGGGGAGGGGGAAAGTCAGAGACCATGATCACTTGTGGCAGGAAATATCATTTGGGGGTAGTAATTTAGGGGGGTAGCGCATCAATCGTGTAATTTAAATGTTAGCCAGCAGTTTTTTATCCCTGTTTTTATCCACAACTCTAATTATGACTTAAAATTTATTTTACCGGCACTGGCACGTATGCACAGGGAGGGAGGGGGAGTAGACAGTCCATGGGTAAATAATTCATTTACCTATAACATTATTCCCAAATCGGCCGAGAAGTTGTTGCTTCTTGAACTGAAATGGCATGTAGTGGATAATGGACATACGTGCTGGAATAAAATCAGGTTTTTAGATTCTTTTAGTTTTTTTCCCAAGGCATTGAGTCAATTGATTCAAGTGCAGAAAAGCGACAATTTTGATAGCTTTCCCTTGCTTAAACAGCACTTTCCAGACAGTGAAATGCATGACTTATTAACCAGCAAAGGTGTATACGCATATGATTATTACTGTTCTGGCGCTCGCTTAAGCAAGGTGAAACTACCTCCAATTGAAGCTTTTTACAATTCACTGACCAACAGTGAATGCACAGCCGAGGAGTATGAGTTTGCCAAGAAGGTGTGGTCCAAGGGGAATTGTAAAAATGGGTGGGATTATTGTAGACTGTACTTGGCCAGTGACGTTTTAACTCTATTGGATATAGTCTGTAAGAATACAGACCAAATCTATTCAGAGTTCGGGTTAGATATAGGCTACTATTTTTCCACACCCCATTTAGTGATGGATTTAATTTTAAAAATTAGTAGGGAGGAAATAGGCCTAATCACAGATGTAGATCAACACCTTTTCGTAGAGCGTTCAATGAGGGGAGGGTATGTTTTTCATGAGGACCGCGTCTTGTCAACCGATCCGAGCGGACAAAGCACCGGTGTAAAGTCAAATGCAGTGTTCTTGGACATGAACTCGTTATACCCCTCGGCAATGTCCCACTACTCTTTGCCGTGTGGGAACTATCAATGGCTTGAGAATCCTTGTGAGTTCCCCGACATTAACACCGTCGAGGACAATGGGCCACAAGGATGGTTCTTTGAAATTGATGGTCATATTCCGCTGGCGCTTCACGACTCAGTCAAAGATTTTGTTTTTCCCTGTATCAATCGACCAGTGACCAGGGACTCGCTGAGCCCCTACAATCGATCATTGGTTGAGGATATGGGGATGCATTGGACCCCCTCTAAACAAAAACTGATTGCTGATTTGGACCCTAAGGAGAATATTGTTGTTCACCATGTGCTTTTGCACTGGATGGTGAACAATGGTTTCAAAATCACCAAAATACATAGGGTCCTACAGTTCAATCAGAAACCTATTTGAAAACGTTTATCGATACTTTTGTCGATAAACGCTCTAGGGCAAACTCCAAGGTAGAGAAGGAATTGTACAAGCTCATTCTAAATTCAGCGTTTGGCAAAATGTGTGAAAGCGTACGTAACAGATCTCGCTGCGACGTCGTGACTGACCCTCTAGAGTGTGCACGAATTATTGCTGATCCCAATTTTACATCATTCACGAGCATTGAGGCTAGCATGGTTCTTCTACACAGGAAAAAGCGAAATGTGGTACTGAACAAGAATATAGCAGGCGGTAGTTCAGTACTAGAAATTTCAAAAAAGCTCATGTTGTCGTTCTTTTACAATGTGTGCAAGGTGCAATGGCCACGGGAGGGGGAGGTTCAAGTTTACTATGGGGATACAGATTCTCTGCTGTTAAAGGTAAATGGGACTGAAGATTTATTGGGTGATTTGGAAAAGGGGGAACACATCAGCTCGCGGATGGATTTCACCAACTGGAATCCATCCCTCTACCCCGAGTTGGTGAAACGTCAAGCCCCCAACCAACTATTAATGATAAAATCAGAGACGGGGAGTGATTTTATATCCAGGGGGGTGTTCCCGGGCCCCAAAGTTTATTGCGTTGAAACACATAGTGGGGATGAAAAGAAGACATGTAAAGGGGTGCCTACACACTTTGTAAAGAGCAATTTCAACATGAGCGTGTACAGAGACTGTGTAGAAAGTAGCCTAGTGCCAAGAGCACAAGTGCTTGCAATTCGCTCTCTACAGTATAGAAATTATACTGTGAGAGTGGAAAAAAATGCAATGTCACGTATATCTGACAAAGTCTATGTGCTCGAGAATGGTGTGAGTGTCCTGCCTCATGGCCACTATCGTATTTCAGACCGAGTTGAATGCATAGACTATCGCAATCAACTTGGTCTGGATAAATTAACCTAACTAACCAACTAACCACCACCACTGACCCAACTAACCCCACCACTAACCTGTAGCAGTGACGACAACTATTGTTTTCACCTCCGCGGCTCCCGGGGGGGGGCCCTTCCGCGGCCGGCTCCCGGGCGGTGGGGGGCCACCAATCACTGTAATGTTCAACTGTGCTAGTTCATGTTCCAAGTGTATTTTGTTGTTGTATAGAAAAGTGTTGATGTACAAAAAAGTGCTGTAGATGGACAAAAGTGTTGTACAGAAAAGTGTTTTTGATGGACAAAAAGTGTTCATTTATAAATTGTTATCATTGTTCATGTCCAACAAATAGAGTTTTCATGTTGACCATGAAATTTTGTCAGGTTCTTGTTGAACAAGTGTTCATGTTGAACAAATATTTGTTTTCATATTGCCGTAATAAATGTTACCATGAAATATTGTTTTTTTTGTTGTTCTTGAATAGATAGATCTATGGCAAAATTACTACTTATTCATTGGACACATATGATTTACAGTTAGTCATAGTCCGACTGTTGTCAACAGCATGTATCAATTTAAAACACCCTTCAGATCGTTTTTGTGTGGGCCCTCAATGTCGGGGAAAACAACACTTTTAGCTAGAATAATTCAAAATTGCGATAAAATGTTTTTGGAAAAACCGAAAAAAATCTACTATTGCTATAGTATTTGGCAGGAGTCCTATGATAAAATAAAAGCTATTGCCACAACCATACCAATACAATTCATACGAGGACTTGATGTTTTCAATAGTATTGAACCGAACTCGTGGCTGATTATTGATGATTTGGCTGAATCCATTGAACAGTTCTCACAAGAAATGCTGCAATTGTTCACTGTTCGATCTCATCATGAACACATTTCCATAACCCTAGTTCTACACAATCTGTTTCATCAGAGCAAATGTATGCGAACCCTTGCTTTGAATTGCACTATCTATATTATCTATCGAGTTGTTCGTGATTCTAGCTCACTCATAACTCTCAATAAACAGATATACCCCGGTGCTCCAAAATTTCTGTTGTCAGCGCACACTCAGGCGACTAGCAAGCCCTACGGTTACATTTTGCTGGATCTTAATCAGAGCATGCCCGAGGATCTACGTGTAGTCACCGACATTTTCGACAATGAAATTACAGTATATCTTCCGGTGAACAGTAGAAAGCGCTATTAGTTGCCATTATGACACTGAAGAAACTACACGAACAACGGCATTTATTTTCCGTTTTAAGCACTTCAAAACCCTTGCTTAGGAAGGCCATACTCAAATATGGTGTCGACAATGATTTCATTAATCTAATATCTGAACTTTGTTTAAATTTAACTGAGGGCAATGTTCAACTGCCAGAAGGTGTTAGACAACAGACAAAGCAACATCGTTCCACTGTACGTGCCTTGGCTTGTAAAAACAAGGGAAACAAATTTAAAAGAAAACGGCTCCTTAAAGCAGGCGGTAGCTTTTTCACACTTTTACTGCCAATAATTGCAGAACTTGTAAACAGTTTTCTCTAGAGAATGGCAAAACCCTATAAATTGACACCATTTGAACTTGTCCTCTCGCCCTTCGAACATTTTGAAGACAATCTAAGCAAATTCATTAATGATGAGAATATTGAAGATGACAAAAAACTGCTTTTACTTCAAGATGCATTGCGACGTATGGACAAACATAAACCTTATCGTGAGAGACCCACCGTCACCGATCCCTCTAAACAGGAAACATCTCTTCAAGATTCTGCACAATCAAAGGAGAAGGAATTGAATTCGATTGTATCGAAAATTGGAAATCTATTGCCACTGACCTATCGGGAACAGAGTAAAAGAGTATTATCTTATCTCGTGTTGGAAACTGGTGATCAAGTTCAAGTCGACAGCACAGGGAAACGAATTATAATTCAGGGAAAAAGTTATAATCTAGTTGATTTAATTTGTGATATGGTGACGAATCGTAAAGGACTCTTATCCTTTGACGATAATCTATACACCTTTCTAAGTGTATCAAACTTTCCCAAAAGTCTTATTGGCAATAAGCAAATTCTAAAGAAAATGAGAGAATATAGTCCTCCAACAACGCCAACACCATTTAAAAAAGAAGAAGATTCAATATTTGAAAATACTAGCACCACTGATTTTACAACACCTGTGGCTGCTAGTCAAAAGCGAAGACGAATTGATTCACCCTCCAGTGTGCAAAAGGGGAGTGGACATTACACTACGTGTTTGCGTTCAAAATGGATGAAGTTCTGAAAGGTGTCTATGAAAATATTGGAGAAGCGGGAAGTTTAAGTTCTCCCAAAACGCTTTCTAAAGTTGTCTCCGGCACCACATTGAAAAATGCAATGTGTAACCGAGTTACAGAATGAACCGAGTTACACACTGCATCGGAATCATAGACTTCGCAGTAAACAATATCGACAAACTAAAGCCTTTTCCCCTCTGCATATAATGCAAATGGATCTTTTAACTTTAGACGCAGTTCAACGGCGTCACAATGCACCCTACAAATATATTCTGGTGGCAATCAGTATCTTTAGTCGCTATGCCTATGCCATCCCATTACGGTCAAAGAGAGGTGTTGAAGTTGCTCGGGCCATTGAAAGTATTCTTGAACAGGATTCGTATAGAAAAATTCAATCGGATCGTGGCAGTGAATTTGTTAACCCTCATGTGCAAAAGGTTCTTTTGAAATATAATACAACACTTTATCATAGTCACAGTCCGATAAAGGCTGCATTGGCTGAACGATTAATAAGAACGATTTGTCTATTAATTTCAAGATATTGTACATTGAAAAATACATCTGCTTTTATTCATGATTTAGATAAAATCATGCAGATATACAACCATCGACCTCATCGATCTCTGTCCAACTCTAGTCCTCGGGATGTTCATTATAGTGAAAATACATTTGATGCTTTTCTAAAGTAATACTCCAATGGCAATGAAAAGAAAAAGAAGAAGAAATTCAATGTTGGTGATACTGTTCGAATTAATAGAACCACCAATATTTTTGAAAAAGGGAATTATTTATGGAGCACCGAACTTTGCAAAGTGTCCAAAATCCTAGACACCGAACCCACGACCTGTCGACTACGAGACACCAAAGATGATGAGATTCTCGGCGGTTTTTATGAATATGAACTGCAAAAAGTTAGAAACACTAGTGAAATTTATCAAATTGAAAAGATATTAAAGAGTCGTACTCGTAGGGGCAAGAAACAGTTGCTTGTTCGCTTGCTAGGATACAACTCATATTTTGATTCTTGGGTCAGTGCTGAAGATATTAACAATGCCCAATGATATCTATGTGACTTTCAAGTCCAATGTTTCTGATCCTCTCTACAATGATCTGAATAAAACAAGTGATTTTTGGACGAAACTCTCCCCCACCATCAAATTCGACGGAAAGTATGAAGTGGCTCTTGTCGATTGTATTCTCAAAAATACCTATGACGTCCTGAGAAGGGATCGTGAATATGAAATGAAAATTAGACCCTATGATTGGCCGCCACCACCAGGTGATCAAGAACAAATTCAAAAAATCAATTGGATGGATTATCCATATATTGAATTACCCTACGAGGAACTCACCTGTATGAATGATTTATGTCGTTCTATTAATAAGAGAATTTCCGCCCGTAAAAAAGGAGCTTTTCATTTCAACTATTCAAAGGAGGAGGGCAATATCTACATTAGTTCACCTATTGCCAGCAAAAAGGTTATTCTCAATGATAACCTAAAGGATGTTCTTGGCTTTAAGCTCAATATAATCAATGGTAAAAGTGCCGGAAACACTAATTTCATTTTTGCTGACTACCCGCCTGCCTTCTCCACAGACACTTGTATATTTCTCTACGCTTCATTTGTGGAAACATCTCGGGTTGGTAATTCAAATGTCCCCCTCCTACGACTGCTTGAACGAAAAACCAATCAAGAGCATATTCACCACTACAATATAAAGCATCTTCAGTATATTCCCGTAAACACTTCCTATTTGGAACTCTGTCAGTTAACACTAAGAACTGAATTAGGTGATCCCAAAGCAATTTCAAAGGGTTTGGCTGTGATTACATGTCATTTTCGACCCATCGTTCAACAGCAAGATGTCTAATAGAAAAGTGGTATTCACTTGTCCTGATATTGACTGCTATGTTAATACTCTTGGCCAAAGACAACAGGGCAATGGAATGGACTATTACAAGGGTCGCTCGTCAATGTCTGGCTATGGTCTTGGCAGTTGGTTTGCTAAGCTGTTTCGCTCTTCACTACCACTGGCTAGAAAATATCTTGTACCGGCTGTGACATATTTTTCATCCTCTACACTATATGATTGGGGCTCTGGCAAGGATTTTAAAAAAGTGCTACGGAAAATCTTAGGTCCAGTGCGCGAACCCTTGGCGAGAAATTAAAACAAAATGGTAAAGGTTTAAAAAGGTCAACAAACAATGCATCACTCATCAGTCTCTACTCAGGTCGGAAACGAAAGACATCATCCCTCTTGTCAAAGAAAAGAAGGAAAAAGCCGACACGTAGTGTAACCAGAAGCCCCAGGAAGAAAATTGTTAAATCGAAACTAGATTTCTTCTCTTAAGATGTCCTACCTGCCGTATAAGGATTCTCAACCTTCAATCACCGCCTCATTGAATCTATTCAATGCTGAAAATGTTGATGTGAGTGTTAAGCATGAATACTATGAACAATTTTATCCACTACAACCCCTCTCCGATAATATCCACTTTCAAATTTATTCCAATGAAGACTACTTTATGGACATGTCTTCAACATTTATAGATTTACAAATGAAAGTCCGGAAATCCGATAATACAATGCATGTTCGAGCCGATGGGATATCCTATGAAAATTGTATAATACATAGTTTATTTCGTCAGATTAGTGTCTACATCAATGGCACGCTGGTGAGCACAAGCAACAATCTCTCAAACTATGCAAGCTATGTGCAATTCATGTTGATGACACCCAAGTCATACAAGGAATTGAGAGGCGCCTCCAATGGATATGAATATATTACTAATACTGATAGTACAGATGCACTTAAAAATGCTACAACTAGTGAATTACATCTAGTTGGAAAAATATATCATGAAATATTTAATATACCCCAATGGCTACCGCCCAATGTTAAAGTGGATATAAAATTGACGCTTGCACCATCCAATTTCATATTGAGAAAAGAACTTGTTGCCAATCCCGATGTAAGTCTCTCCCTCACCTCGGCAATACTTCATGTATGCAAACAACAGGTTATGAGTTCTGTTGCTTCGGCAGTGGAAAAACTGAGAGCCAATGGAAATAATGTTAAACTACTTGTTCCTCATACAATCACCAATCAACGTCATATTGCCATGGGGTCACGCGCCTTCACCGATTCATCCTTTATCAATGGTGAAATCCCCTCGAAACTTGCATTGGCATTTGTAAAGAGCGCCAGTGCAATAGGATCATGGACTGAATGCCCACATAAATTCGAGATGTTTGGACTTTCATCTCTTGTGTGCAAAGTAAACGGTATCCCACTCTACAGTCTATCTTTTGATAAATCCTATAGAACATTGCATGAGTTGACCATGCAAACCCTAGATCATGATTCGCAACTATTTGAAAATGGTATAACCGAAGATACGTTTGCTAAAACACATGGTATCATTGTATTGGATTTGTCTGGCACACAGGATATGAGTATAGTACGTACGGGGACTGTGCGTTTAGAGTGTACATTTGCCGACCCATTGGCTGAGAGTATTGCACTAATCTCACTAAATCAATATGAAACCTATTGGGAAATCACTCCCGAAGGCAGTGTTCTACTAGACTTGGCGCCATGAACACCAGTCAAATAATCAATGTATTTAATATGGACCCCTACATGTCCCAGTACAAATCCTATTGTCTACCCTCAGACTATCTTGGAAAAATTCAAAGTGCGAACAATACCTTGATTATTGTTATTAGCAGTCCATCGACTGTGCTGACGGGTCATTGGCTGTGCATCTTTCAAACAATGAAGACGATTGAATTTTTTGATCCTCTTGGCCTACCCTATACATTCTACACACCCCAGATCAGCAACTATATTGAGAGCAGTGGGAAAACTATTATTCAAAATCGAAAGAGGGTGCAGGATCTAACGACTAAAAGCTGTGGCTTCCATGCACTACTATATTTTGTGTTCCGATGTCGTGGCTATACTTACAAGCAGTTTCTCCACATTTATGGTGACAATCCACGTCTGAACGACTTTCTTGTGGAAAATATCCTCTCGGACCTATATAGTATTGATTTCAGTGTCCTAAGAGTAAAGTGCTTTAAAAATGTTTGTGAATTTGTTTATTAATAAAATGTATATACACAACAATGTCTTTAAATCTTCACTTTTAGATTTCTTCATCGGTGTATAGGCAACTGTCGTGAACCACTAATGCTGGTAAATTATTTGGATTCACTGTATATTGATCTTGATTGACTGCAAAGTCAGGGTCACATTTTCTGCAGTACAATGTAACTTCACTCTTGTCATATCTCTTTGTATAGTCAATGATACTATTTGCATTCATATTATGAAATTCACGAGTTTCAATCTGTCTATTTGAAGCAATATCACATACAGTGTTTTCAAGTGGTGAATCACATTCGGTAACTGCCAAATAAAAATCACTTGGTTTATAGTCATAGTAGGCAGCGTCGTCACAGCGATGACGTAGAAACCAGATTGTCTTGCTACCCCAACAGTTGAATCGTAGACCAGATTCCTCTTCCCAGAATAATTTAAATCCACGACGATACCAATCTCGTAGAAATAAACTAAAATCGCGTTTAGGATTCTTTCCAATCATAGCGGGGTAAGTATTCTCCCACTAATCACATTTATCATAGTGACAATTGGAGCACAGGTGCCCTCTAGGGTGAGAGTCACACACCTCCTCAAGACATGAATTACATCCTTTAATTTGTACTGCATAGCCCCTATGTAATTTGCAAGGATTACATAATTTACACTTTTCACTATAGTCATCAATAATTGTACAATTCTCACATTGAGTCCAACTGCCAAGAGTGTACATGCACAATGGACATATATAGAACATTTTTTGGTTTCCGATGTCAACTCTCTCACAGCTAAAACGAAACTGATCGTCTTCGCTCGATAAATTCAAAGTGGAGGAAAGGGGAGAGGAGTAACTCTGTGACGTTACCTCTTTCGAAGGAGGAGCCATATACAATGAATCCATTGGCAATGATTTCAAAAGTATATCCACAATATGATTCTGCTTTGTTCCAATTAATATATCAATAAATTGAGTATAAGCATTTGAATCACATTTTAAAAGTTTCATGCAATAGTCCAATGGGGGAGAATCAGTTTTCATTATATTGTCAAGTGTTCCCTGACGAGAGAATATCCTGCGTTGAAGAGATAACTCGAGAAAATCATCATCCAAAATCAAATGTTTTTCCATAAACACTAGATTTGATCTAATTCTCTCTTTCTCAAATTTATTCATTTTTCAATCCTTTCACTCTGACTGCTGACTCTAGACTGACCCTGATTCGTCAGCCCTAACCAGAAAAGCATGTACAATTAGCGATAGAGTTTATTGTCTTCGATATGTTTCACTAATGCACTTAAAGCGCATTGAAGTCTATTCACATGTGCTATATCAACTTTTGCGGCGAAACATAATTGATCCTCCATTTTAAATTTGCTCAAGGATATCACATATCTTGCATATACTGCATCCCATTCCAGACAAAGCCGCGATCCTTTCGTGATTTCCACCGCAATGTTTGGTGCTCTTGTATTATTATCATCAACTCCACTATCAACTTCTAATAGGGTAAACATTCCACTCATTATTACAAATATATATCCAAATGAGTAAAGTCAAAACTGTTCTTCTCACTCCTTTGAATTCTATTCACAGACTAATAAAACTATAGCAAAAATCCTTTCCTTATACTCCCCCCGCCGCTAATATGTAAGCAAGCTCTCTGATTGGCTGAGAAGGAAACACGTGATCTAACTGTTTCCTGAAAACTCATAACATTCGCCTCGAGCGACAACAACAACATGAAGGAAGTGTCATTGACCTGCCCCCATTAGACTCAATAATCCATCAAAGTGAGAAAATTTCTGTTTTTCCATTCTCACCGACAAAAACCATAAAACAGCCATAAATGTGAGAAAGTTCCTGTTTTTTCATTCTCACTGACAAAAACCATAAAACAGACATGAACTGCTGTTGACATCCATGAAAAACATCAAATAAATTGACCCACACACATAACCATCCAAGAAAACAGACATAAATGTGAGAAAGTTCCTGTTTTTCAAATTCTCACTGACAAAAACCATAAAACAGACATGAACTGCTGTTGACATCCATGAAAAACATCAAATAAATTGACCCACACACATAACCATCCAAGAAAACATCCATAAATGTGACAAAATTCCTGTTTTTTCATTCTCACTGACAAGAAACAGACATGAATTATGTAAAAAAAAAGTTGTAGGTGGCAGCAGGGGTGGGCAATGGGAGATATTATGGCATCTCTACTTATATGTCTGTTTGTTTGGGTAAAATCGACAGAACTAAAGATTCTATGATCATAAGATTAGAGATTGAAGATATTTTAAGAAATATCTATAAATAAATAGGAATAAATATCAGCAAATGTATATTAAACTGACAATACACATTCACTTTTATTTTTATTCAGTAAAACGCAAATTATGTTCTGGCCTTTGGAATGCATAAGGGGTTTTGACAGTGGTGTAATTTCGTCAAAATCCTTTGAGGGTGGAATTGGAGCGAATTTTCCAAAATTAAGTGAAAATAACAATGAAAAGCGAAAAATTATCCATATATTACCATAAAGGCAAAGATCAAACAGTTCGTGGTAACGAACTGTAAGTAAGGAGCGACCCGGCTCAATGGTAACCGAAACTCTAAAAAACGGAATTTTGGTACCAATAGATACATCAAAAGAATCAGATTTTAATTCTGATTTCAAAAATATAAGTTTCATCAAGTTTAATTATACCCATCAAAAGTTACGCGCCTGAGGAAATTTGGCTGATTTTCGAAAAAAGGGGGAAAGACCCCCTAAAAGTTATAGAACCTTAATGAAATTCACACCATCATATTCAGCGTATCAGATAACCCTACTTTAGAGGTTTCAAGCTCCTATCTACAAAAATGTGGAATTTTGCATTTTTTGCCAGAAGAAAGATCACGGGTGCATGTTTATTTGTTTTTTTTCCAGGGGTAATCGTATTGACCCATTGGTCCTAGAATATCGTAAGAGGGCTCATTGGAACGAAAATTAAAAGTTCTAGTTCCCTTTTTAAGTGACCAAAAAAAATGGAGGGCAACTAGGCCCCCTCCCACGCTCATTTTTTTCTCAAAGTCACCCAATTAAAATTTTGAGATAGCCATTGTGTTTAGCATAGTCGAAAATCTAATAAATATGTCTTTTAAGATGACTTAATCCCCCATAGTTCCCAGGGGAAGGGCTGCAAGTTATGAACTTTGCCCATTGCTTACATATTGTATTGGTTATTGGGAAGTATACAGACATTTTCAGGAAGAATTTTTTTCTGGTGGGGGGGAGGGGGCTGGAGGAGGGGGTTACTCGGGAGAATCTTTCCGTGGAGGATGTTTCTTTGGGTAAGGGACATTTTTATGAAGGAGGCGCCTGATTTCCAAGCATAATTTAAAAAAACGATCAGAAATTAAATTAAAAAAAACAAGTACTTTCAACTGAAAGTAAGAAGCAACATTAGAACTTAAAATGAACAGAAATTATTACGCATATGAGGGGGTTCTCCCCCAAGTCAATACTTCGCTCTTTATGATACAGTTTTTTTAGTGCTTTCAAAAGAGCTATCTATTCTAATTAAACGGCCTTTGTGATTCAGGGGTTTGTGAATTAAATTTTTTTTAACTTTTAACGTAAAGAGCGTGGTATTGACTAAGGGAGAACCCCATCATATACGTAATAACATATACGTAATAAAAAAAAAAAACAATAAAAAAAAACAAGCGATACGGCTCAATAGTTATCGAAACTTTTAAAAACGGAACTTTGATGCCAATAAATGTATCAAAAGAATGGGCTTATAATGCTGATTCTAAATATATGAACTTTATTAAGTTTAGTATTACTCATCAAAGGCTACAAGCCTCAGAAAACTCACCTGATTTTTTAAAGAGGGGGGAAACATCCCCTAGAAGTGAAAAATTTTTAATGAAAATCACACCGTCAGATTCAGCGTATCAGAAAACCCTATAACATAGGTTTCAAGCTCATATCTGCAAAAATCTGCAACTTCGTATTTTTTGTCAGAAGAAAAATATACGAATATAGAAGTTCGTTACGTAAGTTAATTTGTAAATTACGTCAGAACCAAATTTAGAGACAGCCATTTAGCAAAAGAAAAGTAAAATTTTTATGCAATTTTTTTTTACTTATTCAATTACGGCGAGCCAAAATAAAAGTTGCATTAACTAAAAAACGATCGGAAATTAAATAAAAAAAACAAATTTTTTAAACTGAAAGTAAGGAGCGACATTAAAACTTAAAACGAACAGAAATTATTCCGTATGTGAAAGGGGCTGTCCCCTTCTCAACGCCTCGCTCTTTACGCTAAAGTTTGACTCTGTCTCACAACTTTATTTTTTAAAACAATAAAAAACTTTAGCGTAAAGAGCGAGGCGTTGAGGAGGGGACAGCCCCTTTCAAATACGGAATAATTTCTGTTCGTTTTAAGTTTTAATGTCACTCCTTACTTTCAGTTTAAAAAACTTGTTTTTTTTTATTTAATATTAAGGAAAACTGACCTGTTTCTCAGGATACTTGAATTAGGCAGGCTTATCTTAGTTTTGACAAGATTTTTTGCAGAATCTAGATTTCTGCTGGGGTGAGGGGCAGACTGAGGTCTAGGGAGGGCTTTGGTTCTGAAGAGGTAGTTGCCCTCCATGCCCCACATCAAATTACGCCCCTGGGTTTTGAGCCCTACTCATGTTAATTTCTGCTCGTTTTGACTCTGACTCGGTTATTTATTTAATTTCTGTTCGTTTTGGGTTTCATTTATTTAATGAGGATGATTGGTAGTAGTTTTATGCTTGGCAGGTCATTTGATTCTATTTCGCTCATTTTTAGTTTAACGGAGTTCATTTCTAGTTTTTTGATTTTGAATTGAAGTTATCAAGTATTTTGGAATATGTTACATAGGTTGAATCAAGACGCTGTGTAATTGTAGACAGAGAAAAGCCAAGACAGTAGTCCAAGTAATTGAGAGGCCTTCCTTTGAAAGATTATTTTGTGGAAAAAGTTTTTTATTTAATGTCAATAAAGAACGAACACAAATTAATTATAAAGACTTTTTCCACAAAACAAATTTTTCAAAGAAAAGTAAAGAGCTCCATTGAGCCAAACATGGGTAGAAATAAATTCAAATAATTTTCAAGTTTTGCTTCTAACTCTACTTTTACCTTGCTTGCTTAAACTTGGTTCACCCGGTTCTAGGAGTTTACCCCCCCCCCCTCCCCCTCCTCCCAGCATTTACCACCCTAAAAATACCCCCTCAAGAAAATAGTTCTACCCCCTCCATGGAAAATACCCCCGTGGAAAATACTTAACCAGAAAATATCCCTTAGAAAATACCCCCCCCCCAGAAAATACCCCCAGTGGGAAATAAGACTTTCCAAATTTGATATTTTTATTTTGGTTTTGTTTTTTAATTTTCCCTAGCGGAAAGCAATTTTGTTTCTTGTGTATTATAGGCCACTCACTCAAATTAACGCTTTGTAAAACTCGAGAACAAATTGGTTTCTTAGTTCATTTCTTTCAACTTAGCGTGAGACAAGACAAAGACAAGTGACAGAATAGATGGGAACTATGTAAAATTTTGGCTATATGTTGGCAAAAAAGGGGATGGGTAAAGTATTTGGACAGTTTGAAGTCAGAAAACAATCCTTGCTTCATAATATGCAGAATAATTATACCTAACACATTTTTCAGGCAGACCCGCTATACTTTATCCCTCCCCCGCTTAATGTGCAAATATATAGCCCAAATTTGTTTCTAAAGTGGCAAAGAAACTCAAGAAGAAATTGGTTTGTTCTCGAGTTTCACACATCGTTAACGTCGCGTACTATACGCCACTTACTCAAGTTTACGATTCCCATTTTACACAGTTTTATAAGTTTAAATGTTTTAGGGAGCGAAAACTTTATTTAGTGGCGTATAATACACAAGTACCAAAATTTCTTCCCCCACGGAAAATAAAAAACAAAAGTCATATAAAATTCCCAAATTTTGAAAGACTTATTTTTCCACAGAGGGGGGGGGGGTTTCCGCGGGTTACTTACGGGGAGGGGGGTGTTTTCTGTGGGGGGTATTTTCTGGGGGATATTTTTCACCGGGGGATGGGGGTATTTTCCAAGGGGGGTAAATTTAGTGGACAGCTTCGAATGTCCAAAGGTGTGGATGTCCAAAGGTGTCCAAATGTCAAAAGGTGTCCAAGGGTGTCCAAAAATGTCCAAAGGTGTTAAAAAAACAAGAATAATTAAAACAAAATTTGCATCTTAATTTTACTTTTATTTGGTTAAACGGCTTTCTCGAAACTTGTTTAATTTTATTTACGAACGTTTTTATTAGCAATAAATATACGTAAATTACAAATTAACTTACGTAACGAACTTCTATATTCATAGATTTTTAATGCGTATATTTGGGGGCTCACCCCCTAGTCAATACCTTGCTCTTTAAGCTAAAGTTTGAATTTTGTTCCAATTCTTTAAAATTGACCCCTTAATCACAAAGGCCGTTAATTAGAATAAATATCTCTTATGAAAGTACTAAAAAATCTTTGGCTTAAAGAGCGAGGTATTGACTAGGGGGTGAACCCAATCATATATGTAATATTTTCTGTTTGTTTTAAGGTTTGATGTTGCTCCTTACTTTCAGTTGAAAAACTTGTTTTTTTTTCAATTTAATTTCTTATCTTTGTCTTTAATAATGATGGGAAATCCGGTGCCCCCTTCACAGCAATGTTCCTTCCCCCATGGAAAACTTCCTTCATGGAAATATCCTCCCATATAACCCCGACCCCCCCCCCCACCTACCAGAGAAAATCCCCCCTGAAAACGTCTGTATACTTCCCAATAATCAATACTATATGTTAACATTAGGTAAAGTTCATAACTTTCGGCCCTCCCCCCAGGGAATTCGGGGGATTAAGTCATCCTAAAAGACATAGTTATCATATTTTTGACATTGCTGAACCAAATGGCTATCTCAAAATTTTTATCCGGCGACTTTGGGAAAAAAAACGTGGGAGGGGGCCTAGTTGCCCTCCATTTTTTTGGTCACTTAAAAAGGGAACTAGAACTTTTATTTTCCGTTCTAATGAAAACTCCCACGATGTTCTATTGTAGTTTTCAGTTCGGATATATCTCCCAAGAAATTGACTTTTCCTTTCGATTGATATTCCAATGGCTTATGGTTTGCTTCAGGGTGTCAACATTCATTTGGGTTTTTACAGGTTTGAAATCTCTAGGAAGAATTCTAGAAAACCGGAACATGTTATTTGCTCTTGTCCTTGGGTTGGAATGAAGCCTTATCAAATTTGTTCTACAATAGGACTCAAAGAAGCAACTATTTGATCAGATTGTTTAATATTGTATATTGTCCGGATTCTGGAATATTGCATTGCTAGAAGTTTTCGTAAGTGTCTTTTTGTCACATAAAACAACTTATTATGAGAAGATTTCAAGTGTTTTCACTTAAAGGGAGTAGGAAGGCGTAGCTCCAAAAGCATTTTTGAGCTTATGATTTGTTAAGTTTCTGCTAATGCGCCAAAATAAGGTAGAAATGGATGTGTGATCCCCCAAAGCCGTAACCAGGATTTTATTTGAGAGATCAAGAACTTTGTTCTTGATCTGTAATCAAATAAAAAAACAAGTTTTTTTAACTGAAAGTAAGGAACGACGTTAAAACTTAAAACGAACAGAAATTATTCCGTATATGAAAGGGGCTGACCCCTCCTCAGTGCCTCGCTCTTTACACTAAAGTTTTTATTGTTTAAAAAATAGATTTGTGAGACAGTCAAACTTTAGCGTAAAGAGCGAGGCGTTGAGGAGGGGAAAGCCCCGTTTATATACGGAATAATTTCTGTTCGTTTTAAGTTTTAACGTCGTTCCTTACTTTCAGTTAAAACAAACTTGTTTTTTTATTTAATTTTTGGACGTTTTTGAATTAATGCAGGTTTTGATTTTGGCTCACCGTGCATGAACAATTAAAACAAAATTTGTATATTAATTTTACTTTTTTTCTGGCTAAATTTCTTGTTCGAAATTTTGATCTGATGGAACTTACGAATTAACTTACGTAACGAACTTCTATATTCGTATATTTTTATTACGTATATTAATACCTTGCTTTTTACGCTAAAGTTCAAATTTTTATCCATTTCTTTAAGAATGAGCCCTTAATTACAAAGGCTGTTAATTAGAATAAAAAGCTCTGGTGAAAGTACAACAACAACAAAACTTTAGTTTAAAGAGCGAGGTAATGATTCGGGGTAAACCCAATCATATAAGAAATAATTTCTTTTCGTTTTAAGTTTTAACATCGTTCCTTACTTTCAGTTAAAAAAACTTGTCTTTTTATTTAATTTTTGAACGTTTTTGAATTAATGCAGGTTTTGATTTTGGCTCACCGTACATGAATAATTAAAACAAAATTTGTATATTAATTTTAGTTTTTTTTGATTAAATGGCTTTTTCAAAACTTGTTTAATTTTATTTACGAACGTTTTGATTAGTAATAAATATACGTAACTTACGAATTAACTTACGTACCGAACTTCTATATTCATTGATTTTTAATACGTATATTAGGGGGTTCACCCCCTATTAATACCTTGCTCTTTAAGCTAAAGTTTGAATTTTGTTCCAATTCTTTAAAAATGAATCCTTAATCACAAAGGCCGTTAATTAGAATAAATAGCTCTTATGAAAGTACTAGAAATTCTTTGGCTTGAAGAGCGAGGTATTGACTAGGGGTTGAACCTAATCATGTACGTAATATTTTTGGGTTTTGATGGTGTTCCTTACTTTCAGTTGAAAAACTTGTTTTTTTATTTAATTTACTTACTTTCAGTTGAAAAACTTTTTTTTTTATTTAATTTCTGATCTTTTTCTTTAATAATGCTGGGAAATGCGGCACCCCCTTCATAGCAATGTTCCTTCCCAATGAAAACTTGCTCCATGGAAAGATCCTCCCATTTAACCCCCGACCCCCCCCCCCCCAAAAAAAAAAAACAAAATACTTTTGTTTAATGAGCAAGGTGTTGAAAAGGTGTTATATTTGTTTTAAGTTTTAAACTTGCTCCTTACTTTAGATGAAAACACTTTCCTATTTGTTTAATTACATTTCATGAAACTGTAAAGTTGTATGAAAACAGTACTTTTGGTAACGCAGAAAAAAAGATCAGTATTTCAATGTTCTCTATTTGGAATTTGATGGGTAATTAAACAGCTTTCCAGAAAGTCATTTAGCCAAATAAAAGTAAAACTAATATGCAAATTTTGTTTTAATTATTTATGTACGGTGAACCAAAATCAAAACCTGCGTTAATTCAAAAACTTTCAAAAATTAAACAAAAAAAAGGTTTTTCTAATTGAAAGTAAGGAGCGACATTAAAACATAAAACGAACAGAAATTTTTCCGTATATGAAAGGGGCTGTCCCCTTTTCAACGTCTCGCTCTTTACGCTAAAGTTTTTTTATTGTTTAAAAAAATAGAGTTGTGAGAAAGTCAAACTTTAGCGTAAAGAGCGAGACGTTGAGGAGGGGACAGCTTCATTTATATATAGACAAAAAAGGCACAAGAACTTTTCAATTCCATTAGAACGAGCCCTATCCTTACGTTCTAGGCCTACAAGGTCGATACGATCACCCCTGGAAAAAAAACACCAACAAAAAGCCAAATAAACCCGCATCTGTGATTTTTCTTCTGGTAAAAGTTGCAAAATTCCACATTTTTGCAGATATGAGCTTGAAACATCTACAGTTTCAATCTGACGGTATGGTTTTCATTAAAATTATATGACTTCAAGAAGGTCTCTCCCACTTTTTCCGAAAATCAGACAAATTTTCTCTGACCCGTAGCTTTTGATGGGTAAGATTAAATTTAATGAAACTAATATATTTGGAATCAACATAAAAGTCAATTCCTTCGATATATCTATTGGTATCAATACATAAAATTCTTTCAGTTTATTGTTCCACACCCAAAACCAAAAATCTGAGAAAATTTGCCTAATTTTTGAAAAAGGGGACCTCCCCCCCCCAAAAAAAAAGCAAGAGATCTTGCTGAAAATCTATTTATCAGATACATCATATCGGATAACCTTACCGTGGAGGTTTCAAGCTCCAGTTTAAAAATATGAATAACTATATTTTAGATTCTCCAGTTGTAAAAGAAGTAATGGCACACGAAGGCAGTACTGGATTCAATCAAGTTGATTCGCTTTATTTGTAATGAAATTAAGCTGTGTTTGGCGATCTGTGTTTACGTATCAGCTATAATGAGGGAGGGGGGTGAGTCATTGTTTAGGTGGGGGTAGGTACGGTTGTTTCATATACGTTCAAAAATTAAATTAAAAAAAAAGTTATTTTAATTGAAAGTAAGGAGCGAAATTAAAACTTAGAACGAACAGAAATTTTTCCTAATATGAAAGGGGCTGTCCCCTCCTCAACGTCTCGCTCTTTGCGCTAAAATTTTATTGTTTAAAAAAATAGAGTTGTGAGAAAGAGTCAAACTTTAGCGTAAAGAGAGAGAGACGTTGAGGATGGGACAGCCCCTTTCATATATGGAATAATTTCTGTTCGTTTTAAGTTTTCATGTCGCTCATTACTTTCAATTAAAAAACTTGTTTTTTATTTTATTTTAGAACGTTTTTGAATTAATGCAGGTTTTGATTTTGGCTCACCGAATAATTAATAATTAAAACAAAATTACAAAATAGTTTGTGCTTATTTTTATTCTATGAACTGTCCATTCTTTTTTGTGTAAATTAAATTAAAAAAAAAGTTTTTTCAATTGAAAATTAGGACCAGGATTAAAACTAAAACAGAACAGGAAGTATTCCATGAATAAGGGGGGTGAAACTTTGCTCTTTACCTTGCTCCTCGATACCTCGCTATTTATGATAGTTGTTTTTGGTCTTTTTAAAAGAGCTTTTTATCCTAATTACATACGCTTTGGGTTCCTAGCCCAGTGGATTGGTGCGCTATATTTAGGATCCTTTGTCCGAAAGGGTGAGGGTTCGAGTCCTAGTGTATCCAATTATTTGGTTTGGGACGGGGTTTAGTGTGGCGTGATTCAGTAAGCTCAGTCAGAGTTGACCAAGCTCCAAATGGGTACCTGGAGAAATCTGGGGAAGGTAAACAGGAAAGGTGTGCGAAAGCCTAGGGTGGCTGGCTTTCACCCCCCCTTGCACTTTCTGGCTGAAAGGCCTTGAGACGGAGATCAGCACAGCCAGGATGGACCTTAAGGATCTAGTGCCGCCTCCTTTATCTTAATTTACGTTACCCTTTGGGTTTCAGGAGTCGCTCTTAAAAAGTTGGGACAAATAGTCAAACTCACTTATATATGAAATAATTTCCCGTTGTTTTCAGTTTAGGGCTGCTCCTTACTTTTTTTTATTAAGTTTCTGATCATTTTTCAAATAATACCGTTAAATCTGGTTTTCTCTTCATGAAAAATTCACTTCATTCACGGGAAACTTGTTCTTGAAAAGTTGTCTCATGTAAACTACTACCCCCCCGTAAATTCCCTCCGGACAATTATATCCTTTCTGAAAATCCCCCCTTAAAATATTTGTGGACGATTCCCCTTGAAAAATTGTCCTAATAATACTTTCATTTGAAAAAGACTTAATTTACTTAAAAATACTTTGTTTGGTGAAGCTTTTAGCAGGGATTCTAACCTTGATAATGTTATAACAACCCAAAGCAAACCGTAGAAACAATTATAATACATCCAAGAAAGCTGCCTAAGACCCAAGGAACCGCCCAAGGAAACCACTGATTAGACCTAAGATGGAACCGGGGAGGAAAAAAAGCTTTAAGTTTGATGTCCTTCGTACTTTAAGATTAGATCAGATATAGCCCTTTGGTTCAGACATAGTCATCCACACTCTTATAATGTTAAACATTAAGGAATACATTTTTTTGGCATGAAAATGCGAAACAGAGGCAATGAGATTAAATACAATTTTACCACAGAGAGAAGCGGCTACAAAACGGTTATTGAGTTACTCTAACTTTCCCTGTCAATGGCACAAGACCTCAGTGTACTTTTGCGTTATCCACCTCAATGAAATCCGTATAATATTATGGAAACATATGACGCAGCATTAAAACATTTTTAATTTAGGAACTTCAATAGAAAGATAGAAATAAACAGCGATAAGAAAAAATGTTTTATTTTGCTCATTAGTTAGAGTATTCAAGGATTATCGATCAAGTCTAATGAGGTCAAGGTCGATGTATTTGTTGTTGTTGTTGTTTCGCCAAGAGTAATGACACGAGGGGTGATTTACATAATCAGTGTGGAATCTATTGATCTAGGGGAGGGAATTTCCGAGAGGGAACTATTAGTTCAAGATGTTAAAGCTTAGAAATGATATGTGATTTACAGGAGCTTTTTTGGTTCAATACTTTATCAGGTTTGATGATAATTTATATAAACAAATTATTGGCATTCCTATGGGTGGGAATGCTATTCCATTTATAGCGGACTTGTTTTTAAGTCAATTAGAATATGAATATATGATAAATAAAAATAGTCCAAGTTATGTAAAATATTACTTTTCAAATAATAAAAATATCTGGATGATCTCTTAATAATAAATTTCGCGGAGTTTATGGAGATTTCAAAATTATTTATCCACTAGAGTTAATTCTGACACATAGCTATGGGACAGGACACTCTAACCATTTTTTAGATTTAAATATTAATATTTCAGATAATGATAATTTAGTTTATAAAATATATATTAATACTGATGATTTAAATTTTGAAGTAATTAATAACAAATAAATCGACCTTAAAAAAAGGGGTCATTGACCCGTTCGTGGAGATACATTCTTTTGATAACCGAATTATGTATATCTCGGAGTCATTATGGCCTTTCTACTCTGAGCCATATGTATAAACTTGAGTATGTTCAGAAAATAGTGAGGAAATTTTATTGTAAAAAAGCTGAAAAAAAACTGATCAGTATAAAAGATTTATCCTTAGGGAGCAGTTGGAGATGACACTCAGGGGCTTCCATTTCCCAATGTGGAGAATTTGGAAAAGGGTAACTATCTGCATGATCATTTTTCGAATTAAGGAGGATCTTTCAGATATTGACACCAAGAAGACTTATGGTGTTGAGGCTTGCTAGAATTTGCAAAAGTGGCTGGAAAGACTGCATGTTTATCACCATAATATTGTATTTTTGTAAAGTAACGGTTTCTCTGCATAGTAGATCCATCTTTCAGAGCAGGTAGTCCAGAGAGCTCTTTTAGCTTATCTACTGCAGTATGTTTATGCAGTCCCAATGCAATTCTTATGGCTGAATTTGGAGTGTCTCAAGGGTTTTAAATAGAGTTACAGGGGCATTTACAAGGAAATGAATGCCATATTCTATTTTAGATCGAATATACAGCTTATTAAAATCAATAATCAATTTTGGTGAAGATCCCCATTTAGATCCTGCAAGTCGCTTTAAGATGATGAGTCGCTTTAAAATTGACATTCTCAACATCATCACATGTGGTTGCCATTTTAAACGGCAGTCAAGGGTAATACCCAGTGAAGCTATTTTACTCCCTTCTATCACTAAGGGTTTAGGGAGGGTTGTTTGTCGGTTATAAAACACTATTGCCTTTGTTTTTAGGACGAAATTGGCAGACCAAAAGCTTTAGAAAACAGGCACACATCATCTAAGTCTTCCTGAATTATGCTTTGGAGTAAAGTTATATTCTTATTTCTATTCCACGCCAGAAGATCATCAGAAAATTCTCCATTTTTTGACTGACTTCTAAGTTTTTAATTCTGAAATATACAGTGTAAATAAAAGAGGACATATGACAGTTCCTTGAAGACCATATTTTACTTGTTTTCTTGAAGACAAAGTGTCATTTATCTGAAACTGAAAAGAAAGATCAGAAAGTAGATCATCTGTCATTGACACCATTATAGATGGAAAATTTTTATTATTGACAACTTCTAGTAACTTTTTGTGTTTGAAATTTCCATAGGCATCTGTCCAATCAAACAGCACAGCAATTCAATATTCACCATCCTGCAAAGCCAATGCTATGTCTATTTCAATTCTGGTTATGGTGTCCATTGCACTGTGACCCTTTCTAGAACCTGTTTGGGAATGGGGTATCATTTGATTGACATCTGCAAACCATTCTAATCCCTTTAAAATCATACGTTCAAATAGCTTGCCCATGATGGGGAGGACTGATATTAATCTGTAAGATATTGGGCTATCGGGTGATTTCCCAGGTTTGAGAATTGGGCGAATAAGGGCAATTTTCCAGGAATTTTGGGAATTTCCCTCCTCTTCATGCCATATTACATACTTCAAGAAGTTTATTTCGAAAGGTATGAGGTGATTCGATAAGCCATTTGATGTGTACCTCATCATACCCTGGTGCTGAATTTTGATTGTATTTTTCAATAGCTGTGTCTAATGTTGTTGTTATTGTTTAGTTATATTTGAGCAAATCAACCACCAGCGTTGCCAACACTTTGACATAAATTGTAACAGTTTTGCGACCAAAGTTGTACCAAAAGAAATTAATTTTTACCATGACCAGCCTGAAGTAATAGACCATCGCCCATCGCCCTATTTTCAGTTTTGCCAAATTTTGAAGAAAACACCCATCGCCGATCGCCCAGTCTTTCAAATTCATTACAGTGTTGCCAAATTTGTTTCCTATATGATCAGTTCAGGCTGCTTTTGTGGGATATAAAGTGCTTTTAAGTCTTCAAAAGCATTTGTAAGTGATGTAGAGCATTTATAAGCGGTCTAAAGTGTTTATAAGTTGTCTAAAGTGTTCATAAGTGATCTAAAACGTTTACAATTGATCAAAAGTACTTATTAATCGTTATAAAGCATTTATAAGTGTTCATAAGCTTTTAAAAGTGATCGAAAATGTTTTAAATGATATTGGTTGTTTCACACTATAGAGATCACGCTATAGATGCGCCTTTGCATTACAAGTGTTTTAAAGTGCTTAAAGTGATTTAGAGCCTTTATAAAGATTTTTTAGTGTGCATAAGGGTTAGAAGCCTTTATAAGTGTTCTAGAGCGTTTATAAGCTGTCCAAAACGTTTTTAAGTGATCAAAAGCCTTTATAAGTGATCCAAAGTGTTTACAAGTTATCTTAAGAATTTATATATTATATTAGGTGCTTTTAAATCTTCTAAGGTTAATAAGTAATTTTAAGCGCTTATAAATGATCTAAAGCGTTTATAAGTGATCTAAAGCACTTTTAATTCATCTAAAGCACTTATTAATGGTCTAAAGCATTTATTTATAAGTGACCAAAATATTTTCAAATATTTATAAATGATATAAAGCGTTTATGGGTGATTTAAAGCGCTAAGAAGTAATCTTCAGCGTTTTTAATTGACCTAAACTTTTATAAATGAATACATCCTAAATCGTCTTCTAGAGCAGTTATAAGTTATCCAAAACCTTTTTAAAAGGTTTAAAGCTTTTATAAAAGACCTAAGGCATTTATAAATGATCAAAACCATTTACATGTTAAGTACCTTAAAGAATTTATGAGCTATCTAAAGTGATTATAAATGATAGAAAGCAAACAAGTGATTTAAAGAGTTTATAAGTGATTTAAAGTGTTTGTAGTTGATCTAATGAGTTTATGAGTGATATAAAGATTTTATAAGGGATATAAAGTGTTTGAAAGTCATCAATACTACTTTAAAGTGCTTTTAAGTGATCTTTAACGTTTACAAGTGCTTTAACAAAGAATAATTTAATATAGGGTTCCCCAAGTCTTGGTCCATTTCCTGACATTTAAAATAGATCGAAACCGTTTATAAGTGGTCTAAAGTGTTTATAAGATATAAAAGCGCTTATAAGCTATCTAAAGTAATTAGAGAATTTTCAGCACAGATGCAGGAGTGACGGTTGGAAAAGGTGTTCAGGTCGCTGACATATATTATGCTGATGATTTTGCCATCACTGAGGATGATCTACTAAAAGCCCCAATGATGATGGACAAAGTTGCAAACTAATTAACAAAGCGTTGTTAATTATTAAGTTGTTATTTATACAAAGCAGTAAATTATATCAGTACTATTTTAGACCCAAGATCTGACTCGAACTCTTGGAAAAAAGTAATCTAGTGTAAAATATTCCATTGGAAACTGGGTACATAGTTTGAAGTTGCAAATTATTTTTTTTTTTACAAATTCATCTTACCAAAAATATAAAACAGATAAATAAGGTTATCATGCCTCATTTTTAGTCCAAATCTGTTTAAATTTCGTCATACGACCCCATTAATCTCAGCAAATGAATTTGAGAACATTTGGATTTTTGCATCGCATAAGAAAAACAGAGAAAAAGACCAAGTATCGGCAACCAGTAAAACTTTTATTACAATCAGTTAAACAAACACTTACAACACTCGATCTTCTCGAAGAGCTAAAATAGATTCTTCTTCAATCTTTAGAAGTAACTATATCTGAGAATAAGAGCTATTGCTGTGGGTTTAAACATTCCAATTTTATTTCAAAGCCCAAATCTGTTGTTCCCCAGAGTGCTAATGTTTACAGAGTGACAGCATTATTTTTAGATTACAAGTGTACTTGGTGCAAAAAATGGTTCCCATAAAACAAATAAAACAAGATTTGTAACAAGTTATTGGAGATTTAGTGATTTTACATCTTTAGCTTCATGGATTTATTCTAAATCAATACAGTTTAGAACAAATTTGTAACTTTTCATAATTGGTAAGAGCAGAGTTTCCACCTTCACTCCCTCCCTCTTACTGAGACGCTACATTTGTTTCTGAAAATTTTTCTATATGGGATTTTCCTAGACTTGCATCTAAATTAACTGCATCGTAATAACTTGAAATAAGAGGAGAGGAGGCTCTTAAATCTAGGCAAATTTTAAGGGATCTGAATAACCAGCCACTGGACTTCATAAAAACAAACAAAAAAGTTCACCTCAAATTTTTTCCACATAGACTTCCTCTTGAAACAAGATTCACAAGCAATGCATGAAATTTAAAAGCTGATTTTAGACATAAATAGATGATTCTTTTAGGTCTTCGTGACAAAAAAAAATACTCTAGAGGATCCTTTCAAACTGCTTAGAATGCTAATTTTGGCCAATTTTTTAGGGAGGACAAGGATACCCTTGGGTATGCCTAGCAAAGAAATTTACAGTGGTAAGTTTCAATCAGATCCCCTCTTAGACCGTCCAACAAAAAATTACAAGACTTGCTCATTTAATACCTTTTTCAGTGCATAAGAGCCTTCATACACAATGAATTTGTTGGCATAAGTTCAGAACATATAAATCATGACACGAACAGTAAGAAAAATAAACAAGTCTTTCAGCTTTTCAAAATTTAAGTTATCTTGGCCAAGAGCTGTGAGTTTACGTAATTTTAATCATTTTCAGGCCCCCTCTCTCTCAAATAAATTATGTGGTCAACTTAGGCAAGCAAACACAAACATGATTCATGAATTTTAAATTAATTCAGAAAGTAAAATTTTTAACACAGGTTAATATCAGAACGCATTGAAATGTTGTATGGATGATAATCATTTTTTTTTTTCCAATAAACAAAACATTTCTCAGGTACTGAAAATCTGATTTTCCCAGCAATTCAAAAACAAAGCTTTTGGATCTTTTCAAACATTATATACGGACAAAACAATACTTTTCAGTTTTTAAGCGGTTGGGTCTCTTGACCCAAAGATATATAATCCCGAATAATATCATGAACAAAATGATGCACCTGTGGCTGAAATTTATCTTAGGGCTCCTTTTGTTCTTCTTTTAATTGAACCAGAGAAATTCAGTGTGGATCGTTTTTAAAGAAGAAAAAGAGACAAAGGAGCCACAAATTTGTTATTGTCAATTAATCCCTGGTTCCCTTTTCTTTAGCCTTGATTATTTTCATTGTTTTTGTGGAACTAAATTAAACAATTGACAACTATTTGTATCTTGCTTTCTTGTGTAAGTTTTTGGTTGCTTAAAAATCCTAATTGTTATGCATTTCAGTTTTGGGCAATGTAAACTTCTGTTTCTTTTGAGATTATCAATTTAAGAGGATTTTTTTTTTGGAAAATGGGGATTTGTCTTTTATGGCTTATGTGGTTCCACATTGGTCATAGGATGAAAAGACAAGCTTAACTTGCCGAAAAAAACACAAAAAACTATATAAATACCCAAAGTGCTAATTTAAATGTGAGAATTAGCCCATGTGGAACAGCTTTAATTCTTCGTTAAGTTTTTTTTTAAATAAAAATAAATATTCTTCCAAAGGTCTTGCTGTAGTCTATACACTGTGAGGCTTTTTCTAGAATAGGTTGATAAGTGCTAATTTAGAGCTGACTTAAATGAAAATACCCTTTTGCACAAGTCCCATTTAAATGTTGTCACCTGTAGGCACTCTATGAGCGTGTTCAAATAGTCCAGCCACGGCAAGCATTTCTTGCATAAATCATCTTTTAAACAGTTTTTCACCTGTATGAAATCTTTGGAGCTCATTCAAAAACCTTGATGTAAACAGGCATTTCTTACATCCATCACACTGGTAACAATCAACCAAATTTGTATTACTATAGAAACTAAAATTACTAAAGAAACTAAACACAAAAAAAAAAAAAATTGAAAAAACTAATGTGATATACTAATTGGTTGTGAGAATATTAACCACAAACCACTGAGGATACAACAATCTTCTTAAACCCCTGTATGCACTCTTTAATGCCAGTAAAATTGCTAAAATCACAAAAGTGTTTCTACACACATCACGTATGAAAGGTTTCTCACCTGCACGCAGTCTTTGCTGTGTATTCAAACTGAAAGGTTTCTCATCAATATGCTTCTCAGGTTTGTAAAATGAAAAGTTTCTCATCAGTATGCATCCTTTGGTGCCGGTTCAAATTTGGCGCTGTAGAAAAGGTTTGATCACAAACATCACACTTCAACTGCTTCTCACATGCGTGCACTCTTTGGTGCCGGTTCAATTGTGATGCTTGAGAAAAGGTTTTATCACAAACGTCACACTTAAACGGGTTTTCACCCGTATGCACTCTCTTATGGGTGTTCAAATTTGATGTTCGAGAAAAGGTTTTATCACAAATGTCACACTTAAACGGTTTCTCACCCGTGTGTACTCTTTGATGGGTGTTTAAATTTGATGCTTTAGAAAAGGTTTGGTCGCAAACATCACAATTAAACGGTTTCTCACCCGTATGCATTCTTTGATGGGTGTTCAAAGAGCCCCGTTCAGAAAAGCATTTTTTACAAACATCACACTTAAACGGTTTCTCACCCGTATGCACTCTTTGATGGGTGTTCAAATGTGATGCTCGAGAAAAGGTTTTATCACAAACGTCACACTGAAACGGTTTCTCACCCGTATGCACTCTTTGGTGCCGGTTCAAAAGTGATGCAGTAGAAAAGGTTTTGTCACAAACATCACAATTAAAAGGCTTCTCGCCCGTGTGCACTCTTTGATGGGTGTTCAAATGTGATGCTGTAAAAAAGGTGTGGTCGCAAACATCACACTTAAACGGTTTTCCACCCGTATGTATTCTTTGATGGGTGTTCAAACTTGATTCTTGAGAAAAAGCTCGGTCACAAACATCACACTTAAACGGTTTCTCACCCGTATGCACTCTTATGTGTCGGTTCAAAAACTGCATGCAAGAAAAGGTCTTATCACATACGTCACATTTATGTGTCTTTTTCTTTTTATGAGTTCTTTGATATCTTTTAAATTTTACATACTTTTTACTTTGAAGGTGACTTTTCGAACCTGTTTTCTGATATTCTAAGCCTTTTCCTTCAGATTCTGATGCACTCGAAATTAAGAAACTGCATGTGGATGGATTCTTGGAAACAACTAGTGACGTATTTCCCTGTAAGTGAAGTCCAGACATGTGTGGTGAAAAGTGACCTAAAAGTTTAAAAGTCTACAGAGTTAATCAAATAACACAAAAAATCAAAACTCTTAAAACTAAAAACAAGTACATATCTTTCAATATGTTTTAACAACTAATTTTATTTTCGATCCCTCTTCTCTTTCTCATCGTGATATTAGCTTTCAAAATTGGTTATTCTAATGCAACGAAAGAGCAAAAATGAAACCTTAAAAGATCAAGAAGTATACCTTCGTATAAATCAAACCATAAGTGAAGGAGAGGAAATATTACGACAAATATCAGGATTATTGTAACAAGAAGAGAGAGATAGAGCTAAAAGAATGCACATCATATGTTCAAGTTAGAATTTTTTTGGGTAGCCACAAAGCTTTGGATTAAACAGAACGACAGAAGTCACGTTTTCCTCAGGTCTTACAAATAACAATTAAAATAGGGATAAATCATTTTAATAGACAATGAGAAACAATAAAACAAATTTCGGATATTTCGGTCGTACATAGTGACACCGCCATCAGCATTTGGGTACTTTTGAATCGTTTAAAAAAATTTCCTTTGTAACAAAGAGTCAGGCTGGAGTACCTTGCGAGCAGATTTATTTGCTGTGCTATACTTTTTTTTATAAAGACATGCATATATTTTAGGTTCAAAATTTCAATTGAACTGTAAACAATAAATACGTTGTTTTAGTTCTCTGTTCATCGGCTATAAGCGAATTGTTAAATAAAACAATATTTAGGCTTTGACTGATAAGTGGACACAGGCGACTGATAACTGGTGATTGAAAACAGAACTAGTAAGAGCTCATCATCGTGTATTTACATGCAGACAACACGTTTGTTTGGTATAAAATTTTCGCTAGGCTCTAATTGTTCGTTTCAATTTTTTTTTTTGTCATCGTTTTTCACTTTGCATTAAAAGGATTCGTCCCTCTGAGGAAAACGCGATTTTTGTCTTTTTTTTTATCCAATGAGACTAGCCATGTTCTTCTAGCTAAATGTTTAAAACAACTCGTTCCTAAACAGACAAAAAACTTTTGACTTCATCTGCACAAAATGAATTCAGTACTTTTGTTTGAATCTTGTGTTTTCAGTAAATTAATATTCTACAATAAAAATTTCTGGTAGGGAGTTCTGATAATAATAGCCGATTTTCTTCTTCTTTCAAATTCACCTTGGAATCAAAATAATAGACAGATTTATTTCTTTATCTCTTTATTTGAAGGGAAATATACACTATAAATATAGATTATAAAATGTATATAGAGATATAGCATTAAGGCTTATTATCAAGCCTTCTGAAAATAATATAACTTGCAAAACTACTTTCAAGGGAAAATTTAAAAATTTTCATTAAAGACTACAAAAGCGGTTTGGCAAACACCCACACATTGGAAAAAGATAAAACAAAAGTTCCATATTAAGATTAAGTCTCTTTGTCCTGTTTTTGTCCAATAAAATAATATCCAATATATTTCAAACAACAATAATACAATGTTTCCAATAAACCTTCATTGCTAGAACATTTGGGTTGCAATTTCTGGGTGTCGTATTCAAATTTACATGGTCCTGAAGTACTAGGTAAATTGCGCAAGGGAACATCTTCCAGTTTTGGTGACAAAATATGGTTTGGAAAATGAAAGGGCTTCTCACTGTCATCTGGTATAGCATCTTCAACTTCCAAAACAAAATTTAAATTCAACAGACATAGAAAAGTTTAAAATAAAGCTTAGTAAGCAAATCTGACAATTTTTACTTTTTAGTTACGTGTTGCCTCCTCCTCAATACCTTGCTCTTAACGCTAAAACTTTTAGTACTTTTGAAAAAACCTTCTTATTGTTCCAATTAAACCAAACTAGTGTTTTAGAAGTCCTTCTTAAAGAATTAGGCCCAAATTAAAACTTTTACTAGCGTAAAGAACGAGGTTTTGAGGAGGAGCTAACCCCCTTCATATACATAATAATTTCTGTTCGTTTTAAGTTTTAATCTTGCTCCTTACTTCTGGTTGGAAAAACTTGTTTTTTTATTTAAATTCTAATAATTTTTTAAATAATCCCAAGAAATCAGGGCAACCTCCCCGGAGAAAGACCCTTATCACGGATATATCCTCTAGACAATTTAATGCCGGTGAAAATTTACCCAAGCAATTACCCTTAACAACCCGGCGCGTAAAACTGAAACGGAAAAGAGAAAGCAAGAAATATAAAAAAATTGCATAGGAATTCTGTAAAATTCCCCCCAGTGTTAAATGTCTAGGGCAACTAGGGGGCCTAGTAGCCCTTCAGTCTTTTTGGTCACTTAAAAATGGCACTAAAACTTTTGATTTCCGTTTGAATGAGCCCCCTCACAATACTCTAGGATCACGGGTCCGATATGATCAACACTGAAAAAAAAAAAACCAAAGAAACACGCACCCGAAATTCCGCTTTTTTAGAGTTTCGGTTACTATTGAGCCAGGTCGCTCCTTACTTACAGTTTGTTACCACGACCTGTTTGATAATAAAACCTACCAAACCACTTTCAAGCGAAAATTAAAAATGTTCATAAAATACTAGCAGCTTGAAACCTCAACAACAAGTTCTCTGATACGCTGAACCTCATGGTGTGATTTTCATTAAGATTCAATGACTATTAGGGGGTGTTTTCCCCTTTTTTTCGAAACAAGGAAAATTTTGTCAGGATCGTAGCCATTGATTGGTAAGACTAAACTTAATGCATTTTATATATTTGAAATCAGCATAAAAATGCAATTCTTTTGATGTATCTATTGGTATCAAAATTCCACTTTTTTAGAGTTTCGGTTACTATTGAGCCACGTCACTCCTTACTTACAGTTCGTTACCACGAACTGTTTGAAAATAAAACCTATCAAACCACTTTCAAGTAAAATTTTAAAAAGTTCATAAAAGACAACAAAAACAGTTTGGCAAACACCTGCACATTGGAATAAGATAAAACAAAAGTTCCATCTTAAGATTAAGTCCCTTTGTACTATTTTTGTCGAATAAAATATTATTCAATACGTTTAAATTAACGAAAATACAATGTTTGAGATGTACCTTCATTGTTAGAATATTTGGATTCCTGGGTGTCGTATTCAAATTTACATGGTTCTGAAATGCTATGTAAATTAAGCAAAGGAACATCTTCCCGCTTCTGTGACAAATGATGAATTGGAAAATGAAAGGGCTTCTCGCTGTCACCTGATAAAGCATCTTCAACTTCTAAAAGGGAATTCTACATTTAACAGACATAGAAAAATTAAAAGTAAAGCTTACTAAGCAAATCTGACAGCTTTTTCTTTTTAAATAGGCTATGCGTAAAAATGTGAATATACAGACATCACATGTATTAATAAAATCAGATGTATATGCAGGTTTTTTTTTCACAAATTATTTTAGAAATCTACTTTTCATAAAGCAAAAGAAAACCAGGAACATTCAAGAAATGTCCCTAACATAGAACGAATTAAAACCTGAAATTCATAATATAGAACAAGCTGCTGGATAAGTGTAGTTGCCTTAAATTAACCAAAAATCATATAACAAAAAATAATCAGATAACACATCCCCCCCCCAGAACCTGGGGGCAAGTGTTGTAATTTATGCCCCCTGGGCATATAAGGTTTTAATGGAAGAGATAGGAGTACAAACTTCAGAGGGGGCTCATTCAATTATAAATCTGAATTTTTAGTTCTTTTTTTGAGTCAAAAGTAATCTGATGGTAACTACCCCCCCCCCCTCCCAAACCAACCATCTTTTCCCCAAATGCGTCTGCCAATTTTTTGAGATTGTTATTTTATCCAAAATAGACCAAAGATCATACAGTAAAAACTCAGGGGTTTACACCCCCCCCCTCCCCCAGAGCCCGGGGTATATAAAGTTTTTATGGAAGGAATGATCATATAGCTTCGTCAGGCGCTCTTCCTATTGGAAATTAAAAGTTCTAGTTCTCTTTTTTAAAAACAAAAGGGACCAGAGGGCAACTAGCCCCCCTGTCTTCTTTACCTTAAAGTTATCCGATCAAATTTTTGAGATAGCCACTTTGTTAAAATAAGTCAAAAGATCAGTTAACAAAAACTTGTGTCAACACAAACCCATAGAGCCCTGGGACAAGTGTTTCATGTTATATCCAGGGGGCATATAAGGTGCTTATGCAAGGGTTTTGAAAATATTTCAAAGATCAGATAAGCCAAACCCCCACCCCAACTCAAAAAACTTATAAAAGATATTTTACTCCATAGCTCAAGCAAGCTGACCCCTGGCCTTCTCTTTATGGCCCGACCCCCCCCCCCCCCCCCGAAAAAAACTTATTAACGAGTTTTTATTTAAAAAATAATGACAACTCACCCCTTGCCCTCCATGGCCTGACCCACCCCCCCCCCCCCCCCCCACACACACACACAAAAAAAAGAACTATTAACGATATTTTATTCCAAGACTTGGTAGCTGACACCTGGTCCTCCATGGCCCAAAACCCCTCCCTCGCCCCAAAAATTATTAATGATAAATCATGGGAACTGATCCCTGACCCTCCATCCCTCTGGTCCATTTATTCAGGTCAACTGAAAAAAAAATTAAAGCTTAACAATCACAAAAAATAGACAATTAAAAGTAAAAAAAAAAAAATACCACTGAATCAGGGTTTTCTGCATTAGTTCCCAAAACATAAAATACAAAATATACTCTCACAAAGTTTAGCAGCTGATTTCAACTAACTTTATTCATCTCTTATTTGTATTATGATTAGATATTCCCATCTGAGCCCCCATAGCTACCCCTGATGTGTTGGAAATATTTCGTTCATCATCCCTGGACAGAAAAAAGACTGACAGAAAATTTTTCTCCAAGACAATTAATTGTCTCACCAAACTTAAAAATTAAAGCTAATAAATTGAATTTGACTGTGTTTTGCGCCACAAAGAAGCCACTATTAACACCACTCAGCTTTTAATCGTTAAATCAAAGTACAAATGCAGTTAATTTTTTTTCTGAGCATCACGTAATGAGCAGGGAGGAAAAAAAGGAATAATTATTTTCTAAAACAAAGTAGCTTTTCTTTTATTCAGACATTAACTGTAAAACTTACCGTTTTTAATGAAACAATCCTCAGAAACTGTGTTGGGATCGCACATTTTCAGAAATTGTGGCTAGTCTATGAAAGATCTTGGAACGGAGTTAATGCAAATTATGAGAAATACAATACTATCATTGAAACTTCGATACAACACAGATTTCAGTCAGGAGAGTCCTAAAATACAAAAGATATTAGGGTTGATAACTAAGAATGATTTTTAACCACTGTAGAGCAGATTTTATCTTGATACAGTTGAAAGAAAAGACTCAACTCCTTCAACAGTCAAAGCCATTACAAATTTGATTATTATTTTTTTAGAGGGTGCTAAAATACTAAAACTGTCTTTTTGATGTAACTAAATTTAAAGTGTAGTTGTGGATTTTAAGTTATAGTAAAATTTCACAGTAAAAAAGCAAAATACAGCTGTTAGTAAATTTATCAATCCGAAATTTAGAAAATTTGGTTTACTTAACGAAATGAAAGCTTTATTCATGGTTTTAATACTTTAAACACATTAAAGTGTAGGCCTATTATGTACATCTTATGTTTGTCCAAGCAATTTAAATTCTAATCTGAAGTGAAACTCAAGCAATTTGCGAAATATTTCTAGAAAAATAAGTCTTTTGTCTTTTAATATAGGCTAAACTAAAATGTAACAACATTTTCCTAAAATATTACTGAGAAATTAATCGATTGTTTGACTAAGGATCTTCCTGGGACCCACTTATGCCAAGGTCTAAATTTGGCTTAAATTACTCTTGTAGCCAAATATTGTTTCATCTTTACCAATTTATTATGAAATCAATTTCCCTCTTTCACTAAAACTCTTTAATTACACTTGAAGGTGATATTTAAATGTAAAACCAAACAAAAATATCCCTATTCAATATGTTTTCTATATAGCATGGTTACAGTGACAGCTGTAACATAATAACGAGCAAACCCAACCAAAAGTAAAAAAATACATTCTTTTTAGTTTAGTCCAAAAGTCAATTTGTTTTATTCAAATAGTTATTCAGAGGGTCAGAGACCTTCCGTCATTTATCTTACTCGCCTTATTGTGAGCGATTTGAAAATTTATTCTGAGCTTCATTTAAAAAGGCAGGGGAATGCTAAAATGCTGCAATTTGCGTTCTTTTAGTTTTCGATTTAGTTTCTGTTTTGGGTTTATTTTTGAACTGCACTTATCCAAATAACTTGAAAACTATTATTCTTATAAATTATTAAATTTATTATTATTTTATTTCTTAAAATCTTAGAAATTTATTGTTCTGCAAAATCAATCTGTTTTCCGCAAAACACAATATGTCGTAACTGTGGGTTATACCAAGAGCTGTCATTTACATCTTCCTCCACTTGTCGCATCTTCATGTCACCTTTGTGATAGCTGTTTGTGCCTCGCAATATTCCTTCCAAATTCAAGTTTCCGATTTGTTTTTAGAACTCTTTAGAGAGCAAGTGACGTAATGTAAAAGGCCAATCCGATTCATTTGGAAATTGTGGAGATGACAATGCAATTCGACCAAACTAACAGCAACCTCCAAAAAATCACCTTTGTAGGCTACTATTTCCTCTAACTCTTTCCTTTTTACTTTTAATAGATCTAATAGAAAGAATTCACTTTCGTCAACCAGTAGTGATTGATATAATTGTCCTAGAACAAGTGATAACCCTGCAAACAAAACTCTTGATGAGGTCAAAACTACCAAAAGCCAATGGACTGCAGCTAAACTAGCAAATAAAAAAAATCCATTTAAGTTATAATTCATAAGTTTGTTCATGTTTATTAACCTTCAAGATTTAGTTAAGGGTGATGGACCTGGGGTTTTGTGACCTTTTTTGGTTGTTCAAGTAAATATAGTCTTCACTTTTAATAGATCCCATTTATCCACTGAATATTGAGAGAAGAGTGACCCATTGTTTGCACTATAGACATTCGCTTTCGTTTTATTCTTCTGTAATAACATCAGAGCTGGAAGTTGTTTTATAATGTGGGTTCTAATTACTTAATAATTTAGTTCTTTTTGTGGGTTTAGTTGTTGTTTTACAGTGTTATATTTAAAAACAACTGTTGATTTTTCTCTCTTACCTTATTTTTTTTTTTTTGGCTTTTCGGTTTTTTCCGTTGAAACTCCTGGACGTGGGGCCAAAATATTTGGAATTTTTTAAAATTAAAATGTTGTTTTGTTTTTATTTTTTGTTCACTTGGTTGAAATTAAAACCTGTTTTTCTTGCTTAATTTTTTGTAAATAGAAAAGCAGTGTGGTCTAAGAAATTATTTACATCTAGCCTAGGGGTGGCAAAAGACCAAATCAATTTTATTATTTTAGAATTTAGCAAAAAAAAAACAGACCAATATAATTACGCAACAAAAGTTTTTAGAAAATTGTAAAGTAAATAAAATAATTCCAAAATCGTTTTGTTTCAAGCATCATTTAAATACATATGATGACGCTATTCACACGAGAATGGTAGATTTATTAATTTAAATTATTTGTTGAAAGATAAACGTTTCCAGAGGTCACAAATTGTAAAAGAAATAGAATTGTTTTTTAATAGCCTTTGCGGTTTTTTTAATACTTATGACTTCAATCAAATTATATCAATTTTCAAAATTCTTTTGAACATGTTTTATGATTATCTAGAAAAAGATTAAACGAGAATTTTTTTGCAATTGAAATGGGAACATGAAAAATAAAAAATATGACTGTATAAACCTAAACATTTCCCGGGCCCAAGTATGATTAATTTAAGCAAAAGGGAGGTAACCAAAGAATAAAAAGAAATACTTGTGAATGGTGTAAAATTCGGACTAAATCCTAAAAAAGTACCAATAGAAGAAATAATTTCAAAGGTTGAGATAAGGATTCATAAGTTTTATAAAGATTTTAATAATGGAGATGATTTAAGACTGGGGATCGTGAATATTTTGATAATTTCCATAAGAACTTAAGAACAAAGATTTTTTTTTTAAGAAAAAAAAATGATTTACGATTCTCTAATAATAACAAAAGCTGATAAAAGCAATACGGTAGTAATCCTAGAAAAAGATGATTACGATAGTAAAATAGAAACAATTCTAAAAGATATTTCAATATATAAAAACTTAACTCAAACCCAACTGAATCGTATGTTGCAAAATTAAGAAAGGATTTAGAAGGCCTTAAAACTAATGGAAGCATCACACCATAGATGTATTACAAGTTCTTTCCAAAAGGATCAGTCTGCCCAAGAACATGTGGTGTGCCAACAATACATAAAACAGGTCTCCTCTAAGACTGTTAGTATCAACAGCTAATTCACCAACGGAAAAGATAAAAAAAAAGTAGATAGCAAAGACACTTAAACTTTTATTATACATCCAGGATTCTTATATAAAAGACTCAGAATTCTTAAAAAATAAACTTATTAATATCAAAATATCAAATGAACCTAGGCTGTTTAGTTATTTCTTTAATTTATAGGGTATTAAAATTAGCATCACCAGAATACATGAGTGGTGAACTAATTTTTATCAAGGATATTCTAATAGGTTTTCTAAAAGGATATTCTAATAATTTTGGGAATGGATATCCCAAAAAGATGATTTTTAAAATTATTGAAAAAAAAGTAATGGAACTAGTAATATTAGAAGAAGTTGGGTCAAATCAACATACAAATTACATAACTTTACCTCATATCCCAATATTGTCACAGAATTTAAGGAAAAAACTAAACAAATATAATATAAAAATAGCATTTTAATCTGGATAAATGATAAGCTCTTTGCTAAAAAATGGAAAAGAAGATTCCAAAAACATGCAAAGCTCATGTGGTATATTATATGTAGGAAGAACACAACAGAATTTAGAAAATAGGTTAAATCAACACAAAAATGCCATAAATTGCTCACTAAAACATAATCAAAAACCGGAAATTTTTGAATCAGCTGTAGCAGAACACATATTTGACTTTCCTCAGGATAATATTTTATTTGATCAAAAAAACATTGTAGATATGTCTATAGGACTTTTGCAAAGTTTTAGAAAAATTATTGAAATAAAATAAAATATCTATGTGGGTATTAGTAATAATACAGATGAAGGGGATTTTAGAATAAATACAATTTATAATAGTTTAATTAGGAGCAGGTAAAATTGTCTACCAGTAGTGATTTACATAATTGTCCTGGAACAAGTGATAACCCTGCAAAGAAAAGTCAGGATGAGGTAAAAGCTGGCAAAAGCCATCGGACTGCAGCTAAACTAGTAAATAAAGAAAAATTCATTTAATTTATAATTCACGAGTTTTCTTATTAATCTGAGAAATTTAGTTAGGGGTGATAGACCTATGGTTTTGGGACCTTTTTTTGGTTGTTCAAGTAAATATAGTCTTCACTTTTAATAGGTTCTATTTATCCACTGAATGTTGAGAGGTTTTTCGTCTTTAAACTTTAATGATCAGGAGTTGGATATTCTTAGTCCACATTAGGCAGGTCATTTGTGGGGCATTTTTGAAAACAAATCTGATGTAGATTTACTTTTTAATTGTTTGTATGACTCTTTGAAAGAAATTATACTGAATACTTGTTATGCACCCTGGTTGAATCCAGGATCAAAGAGAACAACCCCTTTGAATCCTTGAATGATTCCTTAAAGGCTGATGGAAAAAAAAATAGTCTTTGGAAGGCCTACAGGCCCTGTAAGCCATCTACACACGATTATCAACTTCAACTTTTTAAAGCTTATAGAAGAGTTTACAATTCACTTTGCCAGAAGCCCAAATCGTTATTTTACTATAGTTAATTCTCTGTGTGTGGTAAAGACATTAGGAAAACATGGCTAGTAATCAATTCTGTTATCTTCTCGGCCCCCTTCTGTCCCTTCAAGAGTTTTATTGATGGTAAAATCATAGAGGGTGAGCTGAAAGTGCAAGAGTGCTAATATTGCGAAAAATACAGCCTCTTCTGTAAGTCCTTCTTCTTCTCTAAATGGATTTAGGTCTTATCTTGGACCTCCTTATCTTAAATCAATGGTTCTGCAGCCTACCTATGAAGTTGAAATAGCCAGAACTGTTAATTCTTAGAAAGATTCTTCATCTTCTGGCCCAGACAGAACTTATACTAAGGTTGTCGAGTTCATTCTTCCTGTCATTGTTTCTGCTCTTACAAGACTTGTCAATATGCCTTTTGAAAATGGTGTCTACCCAAGGGCTTTAAAGCATGTTTGTGTTATTATACATTTTAAAGGTGGTTCACGGAAAGATCCTTGTCCTATATCTTTCTTATCAGTGTTTAGTAAAATTCTTGAAAGAGCTATGCTTTTTCAACTTCTTAAATTTCTTAATTAAATTTTTTTTTTCATGATTCCCAGTTTGGTTTTAGGGCAAAGCACTCAACTGAGTATGCATGTGCAAATCCCTTGAATTATGTATATATATTTCTTAACTCTAGTCTGGTACCTGCTACTCTTTCTTCTGATGTATGTAAAGCACTTGATTCAATAGCACACAAGAATCTTCTTTGAAAACTATCCCACATTGGAATTTGGAGTATTTATTCTTCCTTTCTATCATATTTATTTGGTCAAGTTATCTCAGTTGATCCTCTCTTTCCAACCCATCTGAAATAGAGTTTGGTGTTCCAAATAGATCTGTGATTGGGCTGAAACTTTTTAATTTATGTTAATTAACCTTGTAAATGAGGCTAAAAATCTAAAACATACCACTTACTATTGTCTTTGTCAACCTGCATGTGTCACTAATTGTGACAAGAGTTTGTCCTTCTCCAATACATTTATAGCTTTTCCAGATGACAGTACTCTTGGCACAGCTGGTAGATTTGAGTCTGATCTCTGTTCAAACATGATTGCCCTTTTTGAAAGTTATTCAGTGGTTTGATGCTAATAATCTTGCCTTAAATGTTGGAAAGTCATGTTTTCTTATTTTCTCAAGAATTTCAAGGGCTTGTTCTGGTGTAAATGAAATACATGTATCCAGAGTTTCTCTTATTAGGCCTAAAAACGTTGCATTTGATTCCTAGGCATCTTACTTCATCAAAATCTCTCCTTCAAGCCTCCCATTGATCTCATTAAAATTAAAGTCTCCAGAAGCCATGGGATCCTTAAAAAATTTAAACACATTTTTCCAGGGTTAATTCTTAGATTCCTATTCTACATGGCCAGCTTCCTGCTGCCAAATGTAATAATATGTTTTTAATTTCTGAGCAATTGACTTATTATTTCTGCACTTCCAATAATTTACATATACCTTATACTCTGTCCATACAGCCTGACTTTTCACCCTCTGAAAGCTTGAAACATAATTTGGAATACTCTCCTGGAGTCTGCACAGAGCTGCTACTCACTTGGTATCTTCAAAAAGTATGTTCAAGATTTTCTTGCAAATAATTATTTTTTTTCCTAGTTCTCTGATGAGTTGATGTCTCTGGATTAGTTCTGCACTTTATTTGTGTGGGTGAAATCAAGTATTTATTCCCTTGCCTAGCTTGGATTTTTTTTGGGAGTGGGGGGGGGGGGTATTGTTTTGTTTGGTGATGTGAGTTTATTATTCTAAAAATATTTGATGAATGTATTTGTTTAATTTTTTTTTTCTCTCCTGTTTTTTCCTGGCCATAGAGCAGTATGGGAGAGTCTTTATTTTTGTGGGTAATTTACCATTGATCTTGGTATTCACGGTTCAGAAAAAGAAGGCGTGGGGGGATGGCTAGTTACCCTCAGATCTTTTTGACTATTCAAAAGTGAACTCAAACTTTCAAGTTCCAATCAAATGAGCCCTCTTTGAAGTTTATACAAGTATCCCTTTCCTAAGAACCATAAATGCCCCAGTGCCTAACTTACAACGCCTGCCCCCAGGCCCTGGGGGGTTGTGTCAACACCTGAGTTTTTGTTATCTGACTTTTGAAAAATTTTTAACTTAATGGCTATCTCAAAATTTTTATCAGATGCATTCAGGAAAAAACGGGTGTGGGGGGCTAGTTGCCCTCCAATCTTTTTTGACTCTCAAAAACTGAACTAGAACTTTCAATTTACAATCAAATTAACCCTCTCTGAAGTTTTAATGAGTATCCCTTCCATCAGAACCATATATTCCCCCAGGGCAAAACTTACAATGCCTGCCTTCAGGCCCTGGGGGGCTGTGTTGACCCCGGAGCTTTTGATATATGGTCTTTGAACTATTTTAAAAAAAATGGCTATCTCAAAGTTCTTATCAGATGGGTTTGAGAAAAACATAGCATGGAGGGGGGGGCTAGGTGCCTTCCAAGCTCTTTTGACTCTTAAAAAGTGAACTAGAACTTTCAATTTCCAATCAAATGACCCCTTTTTGAAGTTTATACAAGCATCCCTTCCATAAGAACCAAATATGCCCCCAGGACATAACTTACAATGCCTGCCCCTGGGCTCTGGGGGGTTGTGTCAACACCAAAGTTTTTTATTTTATCTTTGAACTATTTTTAACAAAAAAGCTATCTCAAAATTTTTATCTGATACATTTGGGAAAAAAGTGCGTGGGGGGAGGCTGGTTACCCTCCAATATCTTTTGACGCTTAAAAAGTGAACTAGAAATTTCAACTTCCAATCAAATGAGCCCTCTCTTAAGTTTATACAAGCATTCCTTCCATAAGAACCATATATGCCCACAGAACATAACTTATAATGTTCTTGTTTATAATGTTCTTTTCAGATTGTTATAGTAATTTCTTCTGTTGAGCCCTGCTTGTGCAAAAAAAATCTTTATAATTTACTGAATGAAGTTCTTTCTTTATAATTTACAGCAGCTATTAGTTAACCCTATTTCCTTTGTTTCTTCAATTTTATTTGTTCTTGAATATGATTTAATCAATTATTATATCACTTTAATTGAATAGCCTAGGGCTAGCCAATGAAGTACCATTAGGGGGGGGGGATTAATTGTCCAAAACACAATTTTTTTTTTTTTTTAAGCATGTCACCTTCTGAAGAGAAGCTGGTGCTTATGCATTATACATAACCCACTTACACAAAAGAAGTTAAGTTTGGTTAATGGTAATGAAATAAAATAGGATGAATATATAATAGTTTAGAAACAAATTTGGGCTACATATTTGCACATTAAGGGGGGTGGGGGTAAAGCAAAGCATATATTAAATACATAACCTAAGCTAGGTACCTCTCCCCCCCCCCCTAAACCCCAAAAAACAATTGTTTAAATATTGTACTCAATGAGAAGCCACACTTTGCAAACCATTTATCTTTTGCAAATAGCCATTTGATGTTTTTTGTCTGGTTTCCTTGTACGGTCTATAGCACTAGATACCCCAAAAAACAATTGTTTAAATATTGTAAACTCAATGAGCAACCAAACTTTGTAAACTATTTATCTCTTGCAAATAAGCCTAGCCCTTTGACAGGTTTTGTGTCTGGTTTCCATGTAGGCCTAGTCTAAAGCACTAGATTAGTTATAATGCATAAGTACCAAGAAGTAGGGGCAAAGAACTTACCAAGATCAATCACTCTTTTGTAGTTAGTGTTTCCTTCTAAGTGGACTAATCTTTAAGTAGGACTATTTGAAGCTATTTTTTAAGCCTAGCCTCCATCTAACTGTAAATTCCTAATAGCCTAATTGAATTACCTGTTGAAAATAAAACTAATATTAACTTCCACGTCTAATCTGACAAGTTTTTACCATAGTTTAGGGTTAATCTTTCAGCTCAGTTATGTTTAAGTTTTAATGTAGATTAGTCTTTAACCAGTTTATTAAGTTTGTAGATTGTAGGCTCTATATAGTATGCCATCTATTTTTTATAATTATCTATACGTGAAGTCATACAGAGTAAACCTTTTTAAAAATACTTTAAACAAATTTTTTATTTGGAATTTTTGAAAGGTTTTGGCAACGTAAGTTTGCTTTTCTATCGCCTAATCCATAAATAAAGCAATGGTAAAATCATCAGTTGGTTTTCTAGTAACATTAAATAAAAAAAAAGTTTTTTCAACTGAAAGTAAGGAGGAACATTAAAACCTAAAACGAACGGAAATTATTACGTATTTTAGGGGGGGGGGGGGTCCCTCTTCAATACCTCACACTTTAACCTAAAGTTTGACTTTTTGTTCCAAGTATTTAAGAATGATTCCTGAAACACAAGGGCCGTTTAATTAGAATATTAAGCTTTTTTTAAAGTATAATAAGCTTTTTTAAAGTTAAAAAAAACAATAACATAAGGAGCGAGGTCATGTTGAGTTGACAATACCCCTCATATACGTGATAATATTCTTTGTTTTAAGTTTTGATATTCCTCCTTACTTTAAGTTGAAATTTTGTTCATACCTAATTACTGATTATTTTTTAATAACACCGCGAAATCCATCTTTCCCTCCGTGGAGAGGAAAGCTTCACACACGAAAAGTTCTACCATGGAAAGATCTTGTTACATAAAATTCCCTCCTACCCGCCAGAAAAATACCCCCGAAAAATATATGTAGACTTCCCAATAGCCTACATACCCTATAACTTAATAAGGGGCAAAGTTCATAGCTTGCAGTTCTTCCTCAGGGGCTGAGGGGACTCAATTATCCTTAAAGATATAGTTACTAGATCTTTTGACTATGCAAAATATAATGGCTATCTCAAAATTTTGATCAGACAACATTAGGGAAAAAGGGCGTTGGATAGGGGCTAGCTGCCCTCCAATATTTTTGTTAACCTAAGAAGGGCACTAGAACTTTTGATTTCCGATCAAATGAGCCCTCTTTCAATCTTCTAGAATCACTAGTTCGATATAATATCTCCTGTGGAAAAAGAAAAGCAAAGAAACAGGCATCCTTGATCTTGCTTCCGGCAAAAAATTCAAAATTCTGCATTTTTGTATATAGGAGCTTAATACGACTACTGTAGGGTCCTCTGATATGCTAAATCTGATGGTGTGATTTTCATTAATATCAATTTATGTTTTAAGGGTGTTTCCCTCTTTTTCAAGCAGTGTTGCCATTTTTCAACCATTCAATTCAAATATTTAAGTATTTGTTCTTAGGCTACCCTCATCCAACACGGAGTTCAACACAGACTGTGCAGATTAGACACGGAGTTGGGTTGAACACAGAGTTGGGTTGAACAAGGACATGGAGTTGGGCTGAACACAGAGAGCCTGAAACCGACTTTTGTTGAATACCTGAAAACCCAACTAAAAGTGTTGGCTTTGTAAATAAGGCTGCAACTCCATTAATATAAATAATACTCTTCAGGGTCTCTGAAAAGTACTACCACGGCACAAATAGTACTACTACTTCTAACAACTCATCACAGCATCAAGCCACTCGAGGTAAAAAAAAGCTCTACTAGTTCCTCCTCTATCCCAATCTGTTCAAAACCTCCCTTTTTACACCCTCACAGAATGTTCCAATTTCCCTTAAATCATTCTTTAAGACATCTTTCCACCCCAATTGTGGGCGACCTGTTTTCTGTTTAGCCATAGCCACTTGGCCAAAAAGGTCAATCTTCGGAAACCTGTCATCCTTCATCCGCAGAATGTACCAAGCCATATCAACCTTACTCTCTATCTCCCCAAAGTACTACCTACCAAAAAATTTGCGCCTGTTATTTGAGCACCAAAGTTTCCCTTTAGCTTAAATCACTAGCGTTATGCAAAAACCGTCTAAGTCACATTTTTTACGAAATTGAGTTATGGAATCCACCTCATGTAAAATTTCACGACAAGTCGTTTGGTATAATCAGAATCGATCTACGTCTTCAAATAAGGTCACAGTTAAATTTTGAAATTTTCAGTCTAAGTCCTTTTACAGCAATTTGTAAATCGCAAAAACAAGCCAAGTCCTTGGATCCGGTGGTCACTGGACTTGGCATGTTTTTTTTTGTCTGTGGCCGCAGGATTGGGCTTGTACTGTTTTGATTCATAACCATCATCAGTGTTTACAAACCAAATGGAGTTTCTGGAGGGAGAAAAGGGTGAAAAGATTAAACTAATAAAGCATTTTGCTAAATTTTTATTTTCTTGTGTTTATTAATTTAAAGGTTAATATTAACGTATTTAAGCTATTTTCCTTCTCTTCTTTTCATCTTGTGACTGGTAGTGTTGAATTGCTTTTGTTTTGGTGTTTCCTGTAGCTCTTGGTTAGCCATTAGGATTGCCTGACCCTCCTCACTCAGGAGGTTCAGCTACATCTGCTGTTATCATTATTATGAGGACAAAATCATAAGAGTCTGGTTAACAAGCAATAGTCATCCTGGTCCCCTCAATCCCACTCTGGGGATAATCATGAAAGCAATCATGCTTTTAAGAAAACAGGCTAAAGAGCTCCAAAAGGATTCAATATTGGCAGGGTCAATCAACGGTGTTAATTGTTTGAAGGTCAAGAATCAATCTGTGTTCAAAAAGGTTCTGGAGATAAGGAAGCTAGATTTGACTGATTATCTAATGTTAACATTTTCCTGTGATAAGGATTACCATGTACCAAGTTCACAAGGATTGCGGGACCCCCCCCCCTCCCAGGGGCTACATGCCTGAGGGGCTTGTCTTTTTTGATAATATACCCTCAGTAAAATTTTTTCTGTACGCAGATGACTTAGCTATTTGGACCGAGGGCAGATAGACCCGGTAATAGATTCTTTGCCTGACCAAGACAGTGAAGTTACTGTGGAAGAGGCAAATTCCGGTTGAAAGTGTGGCTGAAGTGCGAAGTACATGAGACGGAGAGAACGGACTGAAAGAAAATACAAAGGCGAAGAATATGTGAGTGCCAAAAATATTGTTCACTCTGCTAGAAAACAGAAGGAAGCTTTTAGAAGTTGCAGGCTGAGTTGTTCCGAAAAACTTGGTAGTGAAACGAAAGCCAGTCTGTTTGAATTGCATTGGGCTATAGGTGAAAAGAAACTACAGCAGCAATTTCTTCTCAACTGCGTGAACAGAACTCGACCGAAACGAGCCAGGAAAAGAAAAGATGATAGTAACAAGGAGTGCTATGCCTGTTACTATTATGTGACTGTTGAATCGGAGAAAGTTAAAAAATGCAAGTCCTGTTTTATGTCTGTCTTTGCTCTAACCAAAGCAGTTCTCGCAACGGTTCAAGAAGAGCATGGGAAGTTCTCTTTTATTAGCACTCCTGAGAGACGCCAAGCTCTTAGCAGATCAGTCTCGGCTGCATTTAGGTTATAAAGCAGCACATTGAATCATTTCCTGCTTATGAATCCCACTATGCAAAGTCAAAAACTTCGAGGAAATATCTTTTTTTTGATCTAAGCCTTCAGAAGATGTGCGATCTTCACAAAGATTTTGCTGCAGAAAAGGGGTTGCCAGCAAAATCGGTTGCAATGTACAAGAAAGCTTTCTATTAAGAATACAATCTTGGATTTAAACCTCTTGTCAGTGACTCCTATGGAACGTGTGAGAAGCTTAAGCAACATATTAATTGTGCTGATCCTGAAGATTCCAAAAGAGTCTTGCAAGCTCAGCGTGAGGCCCATGAGACAGCCTATAGATAAGCGTACGAGTCTAAAAAGAAAGACAAAGAGGTTGTAAAGAACGACAATTCCACTCTTATGTGGGTTTTTGATCTCCAGCAGTCCCTTCCTACGCCCTTTGTACAGACTAAAAAAGCTTTCTACAAAAAGCATTTGTGGACCTACAGCCTTACCATTCACGAAATCAGCATTTTGAAAGAGGGAAAATTTTGATAGAGGGAATAGATCATTTACCTTTGGCACGAAGGAACAGGTGACAAGGGAGCGTCTGAGGTAGCCTCTTGTCTGTTTAAGCATCTGAAGGCACTGCCGTCAAGAATAAGACGGCTAGTCTTGTACTCGGATATATGTGGTTCTCAGAATCAGAATATGTATGTGGCCTGAATGTTTTCGTATTATATTTCCAAAATTGCTTTAGAGGATTTTGAATTGATAGATCAAAAGTTTCTCGAGCCCGTACATACTCACCTCGAGTGCGACAGCGATCATGCCAGGATTAAGAAGGCCAAAAAGTATACAGACTTTTAAATCCGAGTTCCAGCTGACTGGACGAACTTAATACGTCTTGCAAGGGGAAAAATTCCCATGACCGCTACTGAGATGCAGAAGTCAAGAATGTTTGACTTTATTGAATTTTTCAGGAATAGTTGTGTCAGAAGAACAGTAAACACCAAAAATCAGCCATTCTCTTAGTTGGCTGTCCGTTGGTTGCGGTACGAAAAAAAAAATTTAGCATCATCAAGTTCAAAACTTGTCTAGATGAAGATGCACCGTTCAGAACAAAGAATTTTAGAAAGAGAGGATCCCAGAAAATTTTATTTGCAGGTATGAAGACAAAGTATCCCAATGGGAAGACGATTTCTAAAGCGAAATAAGACGACTTGATGTCACTTCTGTCGTTTGTGCCTGAGGACTATCAAGCCTTCTACAAAGTTTGCTTTATGACAATACATTGGTGGACTACCTCGAAAATGAAAATGAAGAAGAATGAGCTAATATTCTCATGTTTTACAAATTTATACAAATTTAATAGCCCTTTGAATTTCAAGTCGAATAATGGTTCGTTTACACATTGCAGAAATCCACGCGGAAATCCGCCTGTTTCTGTTCGAACTATAGCTAAAATAACGCTGCGTTTTAAGGCAAAGATTTCAAATTATTACAATAGCATGACCATTGTTCTTACCCTCTTCTGAAAGCTGTTGAGCCATAGAGCCTAATGACACCGTTTTTCTTAGTTTTCTTATAGCCTGGGTGCGCAGGATCATAAAAGCCGGGTGTAGCCTTGAACCAAAGTTACAAGATCGTGTAGTTTTTGATAATGTATACTCATGATTTTATTCATTTAAAAATCTTGCCAAGATTCCGTCCTGATTTGACCAAAACGTTGCGGAAAGCTAGAAATTTTTTCTAGCACAAAAACGGACGGAATTTCCGCACGGATTGCTAAATCCGCATGAATTTCTGCAATGTGTAAACGAACCATAAGCCCTTTTTTGAAGTTTTTACGACAACGCCTTCTATAAAATCCTTATATGACCCCAGGGCATAACTTAAAACCCTTTCTCTGTGTGTTGTGGGGGAGTTTCCTCCTCAAAAATATATTTTCTATCTGGAAATCAACTAGCCTACGCTGAACAAAATGGTTATTTCAAAATTTTGATTGGATGTGTTTGGCAGAAGGATATGCGTGCGGGGGGGGGTGGCTAGTTGCCCTCCAATCACTTTCGACTATTAAAAAGGCACTAGCTCTTTGAAATTTAGAATCGAATGAACCGGTTTTGAAGTTTCTACGACAACGCCTTCTATAAAAACCTTATATGTCCCCAGTGCATAACTTAAAATCCTTGCCCTGAGGGTTTTGGGGGAGTCTCCTCCTCAAAAAATTATTTTTTATGTGAAAATCAACTACGCTGAACAAAATGGCTATCTCAAAATTTTTATTGAATGTGTTTAGGGGAATGATGGGCGTGGGGGGGGCTAGTTGCCCTCTGATCACTTTCGGCTATTAAAAAGGGCACTAGCCCTTTGAACTTCCAATCGAATGAGCCTGTTTCGAAGTTTCTACGACAACGGTTTCTATAAAAACCTAATAAGTCCCCAGGGCATAACTTTAAACCCTTGCCATGAGGGATGTGGGGGAGTGTCTTCCTCAAAAATATATTTTCTGTCTGGAGATCAACTACGCTGAAAAAAATGGCTATCTCAAAATTTTGATTGGATGTGTTTTGGGGAATGATGGGTGCAGGGGGGAGGCAGGTTGCCCTCTAATCACTTTCGACTATTAAAAAGGGCACTATCCCTTTGAATTTCCAATCAAATGAGCTTCTTTTGAAGTTTCTACGACAACACCTTCTATAAAACGCTTATATGGCCCTATGTGTTTGGGGGAATGACGGGCGTTGGGGGGGGGGCTAGTTGCCTTTCATTAAAAACTTTATTTGCCCCAAGGGCAAAACTTAAAACCCTTGCCATGAGGGCTCTGGGTGGAGGGGCTGTCATCCTTAAAGACCTAATTTCCAAAACTTTCAACTACGTTGATAAAAATGGCTATATAAAAATTTTGATTGGAAGCGTTTGGGGAAAAGGTGGGCGTGAGAGGGGGGTTAGTTACCCTCAAATCACTTTCGACTATTATAAAGGGTGGTAGCCCTTTGAATTTCAAACCGTATGAGCCCTTTTTCAAGTTTCTACGATAAAGATTTCAATAAAAAACCTTGTATGCCCCCAGGGCATAATTTATACCGTTGCCCTGAGGGTTGTGGTTGAGTATCCTCCTCAAAAACATATTTTGCACATGGAAATCAAATACGCTGAACAAAATGGCTATCTAAAAATTGCTATTGGATGTATTTGGGGTAATGATGGGCGTGGGGGGGGGGCTAGTTGCCCTCCAATCCCTTTCGACTATTAAAAAGGGCACTAGGCCTTAGAATTTCCAATCAAACGAGCCCCTTTTGAAGTTTCTCGACTACACCTTCTATAAAAACCTTATATGCCCCTAGGGCATAACTTAAAACCCTTGCCCTGAGGGTTGTGGTTGAGTATCCTCCTCAAAACATATTTTCAACTCTCCATTCACTATCGACTATTTAAAAGGGCACTAGCCCTTTGAATTTCCAATTTAATGAGCTTTCTTTGAAGTTTCTATGACAAAGCCTTCTATAAAAACCTTATATGCTCCCAGGGCATAACTTAAAACCCTTGCCCTGAGGGTTGTGGGGGATTGTCCTCCTCAAAAAAATATTTTTTATGTAGAAATCAACTATGCTGAACAAAATGGCTATCCCAAATTTTGATTGGATGTGTTTGGGGGAAAGATGGACGTGGGGGGAGGGGGGCTAATTGCCCTCCAATCACTTTTGACTATTAAAAAGTTATTCCCCCAGGGTATAACTTAAAACCCTTGCCCGGAGGGTTATGGGGGAGTGTCCTCCTCGAAAATATTTTTTCTATCTTGATATCAACTAGCCTACGCTGAACAAAAGGGCTTTCTCAAATATTTGTTTGGATGTGCTTGGGGGAATGATGGGCGTGGGGGCGTGGGCGTGGGGGCGTGGGGTGGGGGATAGGTGTCCTCCAATCACTTTTGACTATTAAAAAGGGCCCTAGCCCTTTGAATTTCCAATTGAATGAGCCTTTTTTGAAGTTTCTACGACAACGCCTTCTATAAAAACCTTATTTGCCCCCAGGGCATAACTTAAAACCCTTGCCCTGAGGGTTGTGGGGGAGTGTCCTCCTCAAAAACATACTTTCTATCTGGAAATCAACTACACTGAAAAAAATGGCTATCTCAAAATTTTGATTGGATGTTTTTTGGGATTGATTGGCGCGGGGGGGGGGGCAGGCTGCCCTCCAATCACATTCGACTATTAAAATATGTATAGCCCTTTGAATTTTCAATCAAATGAGCCCCTTTTGAAGTTTTTACAACAACACCTTCTATAAAAACCTTATATGCCCCTAGGGCATAACTATAAACCATTGCCTTGAGGGTTTTGGGGGAGTTTCCTCCTCAAAAACATATTTACTATCTCGAAATCAACTACGCTGAACAAAATGGCTATCTCAAAATTTTGATTGGATGTATTCGGGGAATGATGGGCGTGGGGGGGGGGGGCTCGTTGCCTTTCATTAAAAACTTTATATACCCCCAGGGCAAAACTTACAATCCTTGCCCTTAGGGTTTTGAGGGAGTTTCCTCCTCAAATATGTTTTTTGTATCTGGAAATTAACTACGCTGAACAAACTGGCTATCTAAAAATTTTTATTGGTTATGTTTGGGGGAATGAGGGGCGTTAGGGGAGGGGGCTAGTTTCTCTCCAATCACTTTTGACTATTAAAAAGGGTACTAGCCCTTTGAATTTCCAATCGAATGAGCCTGTTTTGATGTTTCTACGACATTGCCTTCTATAAAAAACCTTATATACCCCAGGACATAACTTAAAACCCTTGCCCTGAGGGTTTTGGGGGAGCATCATCCTCAAAAACATATTTTCAATCTGGAAATCATCCAGCCTACGCTGAACAAAATGGCTATCTCAAAATTATGATTGGATGTGTTTTGGGGAATGATGGGCGCGGGGGGGGATAGGTGTCCTCCAATCCCTTTCTACTATTAAAAAGGGCACTAGGCCTTAGAATTTCCAATCGAATGAGCCTGTTTTGAAGTTTCTACGACATCACCTTCTACAAAAACCCTATATGCCCCCTGGGCATAATTTAAAGCCCTTGCCCTGAGGGTTGTGGAGGACTGTCCTCCTCAAAAACATATTTCTATCTGAAAATCAACTACGCTGAACAAAATGGATATCTAAAAATTTTGATTGGATGTGTTTGGGAGAATGACGGACGGGGGGGGGTCTAGTTGCCTTTCATTAAAAATTTTATATACCCCCAAGCCATAACTTATAACCCTTGCCCTGAAGGCTGTGCGTGGAGGGGTTGTCATCCTTAAAGACCTAATTTCCAAAACTTTCAACCACGTTGAATAACATGGCTATCTAAAAATTTTGATTGAATGTGTTTGGGGAAAAGTTGGACGTGAGAGGGGGGTTAGTTGCCCTCAAATCACTTTCGACTACTAAAAAGAGTACTAGCCCTTTGAATTTCAAATCGTATGAGCCCTTTTTCAGGTTTCTACGACAAAGATTTCAATGAAAAATCTTATATGCTTCTAGGGCATAACCTATAATCCTTTCTCTGAGGGTTTTGGGGGAGTGTCCTCCTCAAAAATGTGTTTTTTATCTGGAAATTAACTCCGCTGAACAAAATGGCTATCTCAAAATTTTGTCCTTCAATCACTTTCTACAATTAAAAAGGGCACAAGCCCTTAGAATTTCCAATCGAATGAGCCTATTTTAAAGTTTCTACGACAATGCCTTCTACAAAAACCTTATATGCCCCAGGACATAACTTAAAACCCTTGTCCTGAGGGTTGTGGAGGAGGGTTCTCCTCAAGAACATATTTTCTATCTAAAAATCAACTACGCTGAACAAAATGGCTATCTCAAAATTTTGATTGGATGTGTTCTTGGGAATGATGGACGGGGGGGGGGGACTAGTTGCCTTTCATTAAAAACTTTATATGCCCCCAAGCCATAACTTACAACTTTTACCCTGACGGCTGTGGGTGGAGGGGTTTTCATCCTTAAAGACCAAATTTTCAAAACTTTCAAGTACGTTGAATAAAATTTCTATCTAAAAATTTTTATTGGATGTGTTTGGGGAAAAGGTTGGCGTGGGGAAAAGGTTGGTGGGGGGGGGGGGTAGTTACCCTCAAATCACTTTTGACTATTAAAAAGGGTACTAGCACTTTGAGTTTCAAATCATATGAGCCCTTTTTCAAGTTTCTACGACGAATATTTCAATAAAAATCTTATATGCACCCAGGGCGTAACTCATAATTCTTGCCCTGAAGGTTGTGGGGGAGTGTCCTCCTCAAAAATATATTTTCTATCTGAAAATTAGCTAAACTGAACAAAATGGCTATCTCAAAATTTAATTGGAAGTGTCGTGGGGAATGATGGGCGTGGGGGGGGGGGCTAGTTGCCCTCCAATCACTTCCGACTATTGATAAGGGCACTAGCCCTTTGATTTTCCAATCAAATGAGCCTGTTTTGAAGTTTCTACGACAACACCTTCTATAAGAAACTTATATGCCCCCAGGGCATAACTTAAAACCCTTGCCGTGAGGGTTATGGGGGAGTGTCATCCTCAACAACATATTTTTATCTGGAAATCAACTAGCCCAATCTGAACAAAAAAGCTATCTCAAAATTTGGATTGGATGAGTTTGGGGGAATGATGGGCGTGGGGTGGGGGCTAGGTGTCCTCCAATCACTTTTGACTATTAAAAAGGGCACTAGCCCTTTGAATTTCCAATTGAATGAGCCTTTTTTGAAGTTTCTACGACAACGCCTTCTATAAAAGCCTTATTTGCCCCCAGGGCATAACTTAAAACCCTTGCCCTGAGGGTTGTGGGGGATTGTCCTCCTCAAAAATATACTTTAGTCCTTTGAATTTCAAATCGTATGAGCCCTTTTTCAAGTTTCTACGACGAATATTTCAATAAAAATCTTATATGCACCCAGGGCGTAACTCATAATCCTTGCCCTGAAGGTTGTGGGGGAGTGTCCTCCTCAAAAATATATTTTCTATCTGAAAATTAGCTAAACTTAAAAAATGGCTATCTCAAAATTTAATTGGATGTGTTGTGGGGAATGATGGGCGTGGGGGGGGGCTAGTTGCCCTCCAATAGCTTCCGACTATTCATAAGGGCACTAGCCCTTTGATTTTCCAATGGGCGTGGGGGGGCCTCGTTGCCTTTCATTAAAAACTTTATATACCCCCTGGGCAAAACTTACAACCCTTGCCCTGAGGGTTTTGAGGGAGTGTCCTCCTCAAATATGTGTTTTGTATCTGTGTTTTGTAACTTACAACTTTTACCCTGAGGGCTGTGGGTGGAGGGGTTTTCATCCTTAAAGATCAAATTTTCAAAACTTTCAAGTACGTTGAATAAAATTGCTATCTAAAATGGATGTGTTTGGGAAAAAGGTTGGCGTGAGGGGGGGGGGGGGGTTTAGTTACCCTCAAATCACTTTTGACTATTAAAAAGGGTACTAGCCCTTTGAATTTCAAATCGTATGAGCCCTTTTTCAAGTTTCTTCGACGAATATTTCAATAAAATCGTATATGCACCCAGGGCGTAACTCATAATCCTTGCCCTGAAGGTTGTGGGGGAGTGTCCTCCTCAAAAATATATTTTCTATCTGAAAATTAGCTAAACTGAACAAAATGGCTATCTCAAAATTTAATTGGATGTGTCGTGGGGAATGATGGGCGTGGGGGGGGGGCTAGTTGCCCACCAATCACTTTCGACTATTAAAGAGGGCACTAGCCCTTTAAATTTTCAATCGAATGAGCTTTTTTTGAAGTTTCTACGACAATACCTTCTTTAAAAATCTGATAAGCCCCCAGGGCATAACTTAAAACTCTTGCCCTGAGGGTTGTGGGGGATGGTCCTCCTCAAAAACATATTTTTTCTCTGGAAATATATTACGCTGAACAAAATGGTCATCTCAAAATTTTGATTGGATGTGTTTGGGGGAATGATACGCTTGGGGGGGGGGGGGGGGGGCTAGTTGCCCTCCAATCACTTCCGACTATTAAAAAGGGTACTAGCCCTTTGAGTTTCCAATCGAATGAGCCTGTTTTGAAGTTTTTACGACATCGCTTTCTATAAAAACCATATATAACCCCAGGGCATAACTAAAAACCCTGGCGCTGAGGGTTGTGGGGGAGTGTCCTCCTCAAAAACATATTTTCTATCCGGAAATCAACTACGCTGAACAAAATGGCTATCTCAAAAATTTTGATTGGATATGTTTGGGGGAATGATGGGGGTGGGGGGGCTTGTTGGCCTCCAATCACTTTTGACAAGGAGGGCTTGTTACCCTCCTTTTGAAGTTTCTACGACGACCCCTTCCATTTGAAGTGCCCTGCTCTAAAGGAAAAATAATAAATAGTACATTGTGCCAACATCGTTCTTATATGCCCTCAGGGCATAACTTAAAACCCTTACCCCGAGGATTTTGGGGGAGTGTCCTCCTCAAAAATATATTTTCTATCTGGAAATCAACTATGCTGAATAAAATGGCTATCTACAAATTTTGATTGGATGTGTTTTGGGGAATGATGGGCGTGGGGGGCTAGTCGCCATCAAATCACTTTCGACTATTAAAAAGGGCACTATTCACTTCAATATCCAATCGAATGAGCCCTTTTCGAAGTTTCTACGACAACTCCTTCGAAACGAAGTGCCCGGGTATGGAGAAAAAAAACACATTGTGCCCACATCATTCTTTACCTTGGCAGCACTTGCGCGCTGCCTATGAAAAGAATGAGCCCCTACTTACTTTCAGTTCTTCACCACGAATTGTTGGACAATTATTTTGATTCATAAATCAAAAGTCTTGATGCATAGTAGGATTTTCAAACTTGGTTTTCTCTATACGCAGTACAGATACAATATAAAAACTATGCGGCTGTTTCTCTTGAAGCATTCATTGTTGTCAAAAGTTTAGGAGATGATCAAAACCTTTTCTTTAACCTTTTACACTATAAGAATGAGCTGCTATTTACTTACAGTTCGTCACCACGAATTGTTGGACTATTATTTCAATTCATAAATCAAAAGTCTTGATGCAGAGTAAGATTTTCAAAATTCTATTTCTGTATACGCAGGGACCACTTACTTTTTCTTAAACAGTAAAGTGAACCATGAATGTTATGAATATAGAAGCAAATACAAAATAAAAACTATACGGCTGTTTCTTTTGAAGCATTACTTGTTGTTTAAACTATAGAAGATAAGCAAAACTTGTTTCTTTAATTTTTCAAACTATAAGAACTAGCCATTACGTACTTAAAGTACGTAACCATGAATAGTTTGAATATTACGAATAGTTTGAAGATTATCAAAACTTCTTTTTTTACTTTTTTAAATATAAGAATCAGCCACTACTTACTTACAGTTTGTCACCATGAATTATTTGACTATAATTTCGATTCATAAATCAAAAGTTTTAATGCAGTGTAGGATATTCAAACGTGGTTTTCTCTATACGCAGAAAATTCGCACTTTTACCAAATCGGTAAAGTGAACCATGAAGGCTTTGAACATAGAAGCAAATACAAAATAAACACTATACGGATATTTCTTTTTAAACATTGCTTGTTTTCAAAACTTTAGAAGATTATCAAAACTTGTTTCTTTGACTTTTTAACTATAAGAATGAGCCATTACTTACTCACAGTTCGTCACCATGAATAGTTCGACTATTATTTCACTTCATAATTGAAAAGTCTTGATGCAGGGTAGGATTTTCAAACTTGTTTTTCTGTATACGCATAGAAACCGTACTTTTCCTTAAACGGTAAAGTTGACCATGAACGTTTTGAACACAGAAACAAATACAAAATAAAAACTGTACGGCAATTTCTTTTGAAGCATTGCTTGTTGTCAAAACTTTAGAAGATAATCAAAACTTGTTTGTTTTAACTTTTTAAACTATAAGAATGAGCCATTACTTACTTAGAGTTCATCACAATGAATAATTTTACTATTATTTCGTTTCATAAATCAAAAGTTTCTATGCAAAGTAGGATTTTCGAACTTGGCTTTCTCTAGACGCAGAGAAATCGTACTTTTACATAAACGGTAGTGGACAATGAACGTTGTGAACATATAAGCAAATGCAAAATAAACAATAAATGATCGTTTTTTAAACATTTCTTGTTTTCAAAACTTTAGAAGATTATCAAAACTTGTTTCTTTGACTTTTTAACTATAAGAATGAGCCATTACTTACTCACAGTTTTTCACCACGAATTTTAGACTATTATTTTGATTCATAAATCAAAAGTCTTTATGCAGAGTAGGATGTTCAAACGTGGTTTTCTCTATACCCAGAAAATTCGCACTTTTACTTAAACGGTATAGTGAACTATGAACGCTGTGAACATAGAAGCAAATACAAACTAAACACTATACGGCTGTTTCTTTTGAAATCCTGCTTGTTTTCAAAACTTTAGAAGACTATCAAAACTTGTTTCTTTTCCTTTTTTCATTACAAGAATAAGCCACTACTAACTTAAAGTTTTTCACCACGAATTTTTAACTATTATTTTGATTCATAAATCAAAAGTCTTTATGCAGAGTAGGATGTTCAAACGTGGTTTTCTCTATACCCAGAAAATTAGCACTTTTACTTAAACGGTATAGTGAACTATTAAGTTTTGGCGTGTGTGTGTGTAAGTTTTCGTGTGTGTGTGTAGGTTTTCGTGTGTGTGTGTGTGTGTAAGTTTTTGTGTGTGTGTATAAGTTTTTGTGCGTGTGTGTAAGTTTTTGTGTGTGTGTGTGTGTGTGTGTGTGTGTAAGTTTTTGTGTGTGTGTGTGTAAGTTTTTGTGTGTGTGTGTAAGTTTTTGTGTGTGTGTGTAAGTTTTTGTGTGCATGTAAGTTTTTGTGTGCATGTAAATTTTTGCGTGTGGGTGTAAGTTTTTGTGTGTGTGTGTGTAAGTTTTTGTGTGTGTAAGCTTTTGTGTGTGGGTGTAAGTTTTTGTGTGTGTGTGTGTGTAAGTTTGTGTGTGTGTGTGTGTGTGTGTGTGTGTGTACGTTTTTGTGTGTGTAAGTTTTGGCGTGTGTGTGTAAGTTTTTGTGTGTGTGTAAGCTTTTGTGACGAAATTCTTTAAGCGTTTAGGGTTAACTTACCTTTTTTGGGATTAGCATTTAGGGTTCTCTTACATGCTGAACCTGAAAGTGTAATTTCAGAGAAATTCTTTGAGCGTTTAGGGTTAACTTACCTCTTTTTTGGGATGAGCATTTAGGGTTCTCTTACATGCTGAGCCTGAAAGTTTGTTCCCTGACATGTTGAATCTGAAAGTATAATTTTCATGGCGATGGACTATTCTAAAGAATAAAAACGGTTGAGGCTTAAGATATTTATTGTTTAGACATAACTGTGCATAAATATCGTATTTTTTTGTCTAATTGTGTGTGTGTGTAAGTTTTTGTATGCATGTAAGTTTTTGTGTGCATGTAAGTTTTCGTGTGCATGTGTAAGTTTTTGTGTGTGTGTGTGTGTGTGTAATTTTTGTGTGTGTGTGTAAGTTTTGGCGTGTGTGTGTAAGTTTTCGTGTGTGTGTGTAAGTTTTCGTGTGTGTGTAAGTTTTTGTGTGTGTGTGTAAGTTTTTGTGCGTGTGTGTAAGTTTTTGTGTGTGTGTAAGTTTTTGTGTGCATGTAAGTTTTTGTGTGCATGTAAGTTTTTGCGTGTGGGTGTAAGTTTTTGTGTGTGTGTGTAAGTTTTTGTGTGTCTAAGCTTTTGTGTGTGGGTGTAAGTTTGTGTGTGTGTGTGTGTAAGTTTTTGTGTGTGTAAGTTTTTTGTGTGTGTGTGTGTGTGTGTGTGTAAGTTTGTGTGTGTGTGTGTGTAAGTTTTTGTGTGTGTAAGTTTTGGCGTGTGTGTGTAAGTTTTCGTGTGTGTGTGTGTAAGTTTTGTGTGTGTGTGTGTGTGTGTGTGTAAGTTTTTGTGCGTGTGTGTGTGAGTTTTTTTGTGTTCATGTCATTTTAAGATACGCAAAAAAGTTAAAAAAATACCATGTTAAAAAATTCAAGAAAGTATTTAGGAAATGGGGAGGTGACTCTTTGAGGTTGGAAAATGGGTTTAGGAATGACATTATGAAAGGAACTTGTTCAGAAAAGATATAATAAAGCCTTAAAAAAGTATTATAATGGGGGGCTCAGGAGTCTTTGGGGATCCGGGGGCCCTTTGGGATTGGGTGGTCTTTTGGGAGCCCGGGGGACCTTTGGGGACCGGGGGGCCTTTGGGGCCCAGGGAAGGCGTTTGGGGATCCGGGGCCCTTGAGGATTGGGTGGTCTTTTGGGAGCCCAGTGGACCTTTGGGGACCGGGGGAGGACCTTTGGGGGGCCCGGGGAGAGCCTTTGGGGGTCTGGGGGGGCCCTTGAGGACCGGGTTGGGTCTTTGGGGGCTCGGGTAGGGCCTTTTGGGGTCTGGGGGGGTCCTTGAGCGCCAATTAGGTCCTTTGGGAGCCCGGTGGACCTTTGGGGACAGGGAAAGGATCTTTGGGAGCCCGAGGAGTCTTTGGGGTCTGGAGGTTCTTTGGGAGCTTGAGGGGGGGCCTTGAGGACCGGGGGCTTCCTTCGGGGTTGAGGTATAGGGATTGGAACCCTTTGGGGTTGGGGTAGGGGGATCGGAACCCTTTGGGGTTGGGGTAGGGGATCGGAGCCCTTTGGGGTTGTGGTAGAGGACCTCACAACACTATTCAAATGGAACTTGTGTATTATAACGACCACGGAGTTTGACCCTCAAATCCTCTTCTAAAATCTCTTCATAAATCATATTTTAAAATGTCTCTAACTGTTTCGCCGAAATAATTCCCTAAAATAATAATTTGTTCTGAAAAGATATAATAAAGCCTTAAAAAAGTATTATAATGTGGGGCTCAGGAGTCTTTGGGGGTCCGGGTGCCCTTTGGGAGCCCGGTGGACCTTCGGGGACCGGGGGAGGGTTTTTGGGGGTTCGGGGGGCCTTTTGGGTGTCTGGGGGGCCTTTGAGGATCGGGGAGGGCCTTTGGGGGTCCGGGGGACCTTTGCGGACTGGTGGAGGGCCTTTGGGGGTCCGGGGGGCCCTTTGGGAGCTCGGTAGTCTTTGGGAGCCCGGTGGACCTTTGGGGACCGGGGGAGGGCCTTTGGGGGCCCGGGGTGAGCCTTTGGGGGTGTGGTGGCCCTTTGGGAGCTTGGGGGACCCTTGAGGACCGGGGGCTTCCTTCGGGGTTGAGGTAGGGGGATTGGAACCCTTTGGGGTTGGGGTAGGGGGATTGTTGCCCTTTGGGGTTGGGGTAGTGGGATCTCACAACACTGTTCAAATGGAACTTGTGTATTATAACGACCACAGAGTTTCACCATTAAATTCTCTTCTAAAATCTCTTCAAAAATCATATTTTATAATGTCTCTAACTGTTTCGTCGAAATAGTTCCATAAAATAGCTAAAACGGTTTCGCCAAAATTATCCCCAAACGGAATTTCAGCATGTTCCTTTTGTTTGGCATCCCTGCGCTGGCTTATTTCAATTATTTGGAAACCTTTTCGCGCGCTAAGATCAAAACATTTGCTCGGAAACGATTCTTCTGGAAGAACTCCAGACATTAATAAACTTCGCGCCGGAGACAATTCAAACAATCATGACATCATGTGTGATCTAACTGTTTCTCGGAAACATTTCTGTTCGAAATCCAAAGACATTAATTAACTTTACGTTATCTGTCAGACATTAATTAACTGTTTCCCGGGAACTCATAACATTTGGTTCGAACAACAAATATTGGAAACACGCGCTCTCTCGGAAACTCATATCATCTGCATTGAACAACAAATATTGGAAACACGCGATCTGACTGTTTCCCGGGAACTCGTAACATTTGGATCGAACAACAAATATTGGAAACACGCGATCTCCCGGAAACTCATAACATCTGCATTGAACAACAACAACAACATTGACCCCATTAACCACGTGTTCTCCCTAATGACTCTATCGCGTGCTCAAAACAACAGCAATAACATTGACCCCATTAACCACGTGTTCTCCCTAATGACTCTATCGCGTGCCCAAAACAACAACAATAACATTGATCCCATTAACCACGTGTTCCCCCTTATGACTCTATCGCGTGCTCAAAACAACAACAACAACATTGACCCCATTAACCACGTGTTCTCCCTAATGACTCTATCACGTGCCCAAAACAACAACAACAACATTGACCCCATTAACCACGTGTTCTCTCTAATGACTCTATCGCGTGCCCAAAACAACAACAATAACAATGACCCCATTAACCACGTGTTCTCCCTAATGACTCTATAGTCCATGAAAGTGACAAAGTTCCTGTTTTTCCATTCTCACTGACAAAATCCATAAAAACATCAAATAATCAACACACATAACCATCCATGAAAACAGACATAAATGTGACAAAGTTTCTGTTTTTTCATTCTCACTGACAAAGTCCATAAAACCATCCATAAATGTGACAAAATTCCTGTTTTTCAAATTCTCACTGACAAAAACCATAAAAACATGCATAAATTATGTCCTGTCACGACCTCCTGAGGCATCTCTACTCACATGATTAAATTTCCTATTTGAGATGTTTCAGATGAATAGTAATCGTAGACAGGGGGGGGGGGGGTGACTAAGATTATTACAAGGCTCGCTGAATCTTACTTTCTGTCCTTGTGTTTTTAAAAGCTGCAGTGTGGCAGGAATTGTGAAAAACGTTATACTTGAAGGCTAAAACGGATAATTAAAAAAAGTTCAATTTTTGTTATAACCTTAAGTAAGTCTTTGTTCTCAAATTATTAGTAAATATTGGTATATTGAGGGAGGAGAGATATCTGTTATTTTAGGACAACCCTAAATAAAGTATTAATAATGATATCAAGGAGGCATACGTGTGCCTCTATAAAGAGGCGACCCACCACAATGTTAAGTGATTTCAGGTCCTAGAGGTCGCAGAGAGACGGTGGTAATCGCATTTGTAGCCCAAGCTCAAACTAAGAAACTTGCAAAATTTCATCCTCCTCCGACTTTATCTTCATGGGGTAAACTGGGCCGGAAGTTTCGACCCTCCCACCACAGCCCCCCTTTAACGTTGTTCGATTGGGGTGAAATTTAGAGGTTAAGCTTTCCTAGGGCCCGGGAGCTTATTCTCGAAATTTCAGCTCAATCCGATCACTCTTTCCCTGTTTTCAAAAAGCCCAATATAGCCACTTAAAATTCATTTCTCTTTTGTTTTTTCTTATCCACGCCTACGGGCCACAGTTGGCAACTGATCCGGATGAATGAGGACTCATTCGAAGCAGAATTCGACCTGTTAGGGCCTTTTGATATTTTCAGACCGAAAAATTATCCCCCGAATTTACATTTACGAAAAAACCTCGTTTTCCTATAAGAACCCGCTATAAGCGGGCTAGCCCGCGAAAACGCAGGCTCGTTTTCCTACAAGAGCCTGCAAGCGATTTCTGGTCCTAGCGGTCCCAGAGAGACAGCGGTAATCGCATTTTGTAGCCCAAGCTCAAACTAAGAAACTTACAAAATTTCACCCCCCCTCCGACTTTATCAAGGAGGCACAATTGTGCCTCTATAAAGAGGCGACCCCCCACAATGTTAAGCGATTTCAGGTCCTAGAGGTCGCAGAGAGACAGCATTGATCGCATTTTGTAGCCCAAGCTCAAACTAAGAAACGTACAAAATTTCATCCTCCTCCGACTTTATCTTCATGGGGTAAACTGGGCCGGAAGTTTCGACCCTCCCACCACAGCCCCCCTTTGACGTTGTCCGATTGGGCTGAAATTTAGAGGTGAGCTTTCCTAGGGCCCGGGAGCTTGTCGTCCAAATTTCAGCTGAATCCGATCACTCCTTCCCTGTTTTCAAAAAACCAAATATAGCCACTTAAAATTCATTTCTCTTTTTTTTGTTATCCACGCCTACAGGACACAGTTGGCAACTGATCCGGGTGAATGAGGACTCATTCAAAGTAGAATTTGACCTGTTAGGGCCTTTTGATATTTTCAGACCAAAAAAATTATCCCCCGAATTTACATTTACAAAAAACCTCGTTCTCCTATAATAGCCCATGTTAATTTTTCCCACCACAACCCCCTTTAACGTTGTCTGATCGGGCTGAAATTTAGAGGATAACTTTTCCTGGGGCCTGGAAGTTTATCCTCAAAATTTCAGCTCAATCTGATCACTCCTTCCCTGTTTTCCAAAAACCAAATATCAAGTTTTATGGGGATTTGCTTGCTTTAAAAAATAGATTCCCTTTACTAAAAAACAATTATAATTGTGTCTCTTTAGTTCAGCGGTCAAGACTCCTGACTGTCAGGTGGAAAACCCGGGTTCGATTCATCGTCAGAGAAAATTTTTTATATACTGAATTTACAGTTTAAAAAAGCAACTCAGTTTCTTTTTTAAATAACTCCTCACACGATCAGCAAACAGTTAGTCAAGCAATAGTAAGTAATAAACTGTACAAAAACGTGCAGAAATTATTTGAAAAAAAACTACGTTTTCTAAAGAGTTAAATAGGCTGAGTTACAAGGTTGAACCTTAAAACGTACAGGGATTAGGAGGCACAGTTGGGGGGCTGCCGCCCCCTAAACCCCCCGCTTTCGCAGCCTTTAAATAAAAAAAAAGTTTTTTAAACTGAAAGTAAGGAGCGACATTAAATCTTAAAACGAACAGAAATTATTCCGTATATGATAGGGGCTGTGCCCTCCTCAACGCCTCGCTCTTTACGCTAAAGTTTTTATTGTTTAAAAAAAAGAGTTGTGAGAAAGTCAAACTTTAGCGTGAAGAGCGAGGCGTTGAGGAGGGCACAGCCCCTTTCATATACGGAATAATTTCTGTTCGTTTTAAGATTTAATGTCGCTCCTTACTTTCAGTTTAAAAAACTTTTTTTTTATTTAAAGGCTGCGAAAGCGGGGGGTTTGAGGGGCGGCAGCCCCTCAACTGTGCCTCCTAATCCCTGTACGTTTTAAGGTTCAACCTTGTAATTCAGCCTCTTTAACTCTTTAGAAAACGTAGTTTTTTTCAAATAATTAAATTATATAAAAGGGGAAAACTGAGTTTTTTAAGTGGAAGTAATAAGCTTCTTTAAAACCAAAATATTTGTCATCGTAAGTTTGAATAAAGTAAAAAAAAAACCTAAATATAATATAAGGTAAAAGTCTGAATAGAATATAACGAAGTGGATTTTTGAATGAAATAAACAACGGTTATCAAAACATAAATGAACCGGAATTGTCCTGCAAATGAAAAGGGTCATAGTTACAAACCTCTAAGCTTTTTATGCTAGTTTGTTTTTTCCATTAAGACTTTTTGTTATTCGTATGTGTTTTAAACAATAAAATTCGTGGTTTGTTTGGAGGAGAATCAATTATCAGAACATTTGTAATCGTAATTATTCTCAAATTCTCAACGTTACAACTATAATCTTCTCAACACATTTTTGGCATTTAATATCTTAGATGGTTTTCAATTGTTGAAGTTCTTGTACTAGCTTAGTTAAAGAAGTTTTGCTCTGTTATTCTGAGAGTTAATAAAATGGAAAAATCATTTATAAAAATAAAAACGAGTCATTTATAAATTTTAATTGTGAAGCTAAAACCTCACTTATCCTTTGCCACAGCTGTTTTAAAGCTATCTTTAGCAATTTGGTATTTTATAACATAAAAACAGTAGGTTCGAATCATTATACTGTTTTAGCTGATTTATAGCTAATTGTTGCTGTTATCAACTAGTTTCTAAAGTTAATTTCATCCAAAGAGCATGTCCTTGCTTGTTCATTTTCTTCATAAATAATTTATTTATTTAATACAAAAATATAGAAAAATTGTGCGGAGAATATTTGTAAGTCGGAAAATATCGATTGGAGTAGTAATATTACGATAAAATTTGTGTCTGCTTTGCCTAATAAGTCACAACTATGTATTTTTAATTTAAAGGAATAATATTAAGAGAAATTAAGTACGTGACAAAAAAAAATATTCTGTTTTTTTTTTGGAACACCTATTTTCGAACATTTAATTTGGCATCCAACGTCATTACCTTATAAAAAGGCTATTTCTAGTGAATGCAACAAATTTTTTGTCAGATGTAAATTTTATTAAATACTGGGGATATACAAAAATATATTTTCTTTTTAATTCCCACAATGTGACAAGAATTAAAACGCAAAAATATGGACTAAATTGCTTTGTTTCAACCTATGATTCCTAATCTGAATGTGTTCCAAAAAAGTATTTATATTTGAAAAATAACCCTTATAGATGGCATCTTTTACAAAGCATGAAACCAACCTATTCCATTGAACGAATTTACTTTTATTAAGATGAAAAATATATTTATTTTGAACCTATAATTACCTAATTTGATTGTCCGTTTTGAAAGTTCATCTTTAACCTAATAAGTCAAAACTAAAATAGAGATTTACACATAATAAAAAGGCCAAAAAAACGCCACAGCTTCTTTAAAGTCCTTTGCTAAGCAAAGGACATTATTAAAAAAATGTGCAACTTATAAAATTTCACTACAATCCTTCAAAACCTTCAGCCATTATTATGCATTATTTCGTTCTTCATTCATTCTTTCCAGTAATCTTCTAGGATCTTTCTGAATCCCTATGTCCTGAAAATATTGTTATTAATTAATTAATCGCTTCAATAGTATAAGAAACTAAATATAGCATAAGGTAAAAGTCTGAATGCAATATAACGGAGTGGATTTTTGAATGAAATAAACAACGGTCATCAAAACATAAATGAACAGGGATTGTCCTGTAAATGAAAAGGGTCATGGTTACAAACCTCTAACCTAATTATGGTAGTTTGTTTTTTCCAATAGGACTTTTTGTTATTCGTATGTTTTAAACAATAAAATTTGTGGTTCGTTTTGAAGGAGAATCAATTACCAGAACATTTGTAATCATAATTATTCTCAAATTTTCTATTGCTCTTTAGCCCAAGCAACGAATCTATAACTATCTCAAAAAAATTAACTACTGATGTTTTCATATACTTTTACTTAGGCAAAGACGGGAGCTTTAATGGAAACCAAAACCCTCTCTCCCCAAAATATACATTTTATTTTGCAGAATGTTTCTGAAGTAACCCATAGACACAAAGACTAAATAGTAAAGTGGCGATCTAAAAGGGTTCTGTTTATTGTTTTTTTTTTTCTACTAAGATGTATTTTGGTATAAGGGCGTATAGACAGAAATTCTCATAATCCAGATTATCATTTTATTTCTTTTAACGTAAAATAAAACTAATTTGAAATTTAAGAAAGTAAAATCTAGGAGAAGCAGCAAGAACTGTCGCATTCTGAGATGATATAATGTCATAAAAAAATTAAATACTCTAACTAATGAGCAAAATAAAACATTTTTTTCTTATCGCTATTTATTTCTATCTTTCTATCGAAGTTCCTAAATCAAAAATGTTTTAATACTGCGTCATATGTTTCCATAATATTATACGGATTTCATTGAGGGGGATAACGCAAAAGTACACTGAGGTCTTGTGCCATTGACAGGGAAAGTTAGAGTAACTCAATAACCGTTTTGTAGCCGCTTCTCTCTGTTGTAAAATTGTGTTTAATCTCATTGCCTCTGTTTCACATTTTCATGCCAAAAAAATGTATTCCTTAATGTTTAACATTATAAGAGTGTGGATGACTATGTCTGAACCAAAGGGCTATATCTGATCTAATCTTAAAGTACGAAGGACATCAAACTTAAAGCTTTTTTTCCTCCCCGGTTCCATCTTAGGTCTAATCAGTGGTTTCCTTGGGCGGTTCCTTGGGTCTTAGGCAGCTTTCTTGGATGTATTATAATTGTTTCTACGGTTCGCTTTGGGTTGTTATAACATTCTCAAGGTTAGAATCCCTGCTTAAAGCTTCACCAAACAAAGTATTTTTAAGTAAATTAAGTCTTTTCAAATGAAAGCATTATTAGGACAATTTTTCAAGGGGAATCGTCCACAAATATTTTAAGGGGGGATTTTCAGAAAGGATATAATTGTCCGGAGAGAATTTACGGGGGGGGGTGGTAGTTTACATGAGACAACTTTTCAAGAACAAGTTTCCCGTGAATGAAGTGAATTTTTCATGAAGAGAAAACCAGATTTAACGGCATTATTTGAAAAATGATCAGAAACTTAATAAAAAAAAGTAAGGAGCAGCCCTAAACTGAAAACAACGGGAAATTATTTCATATATAAGTGAGTTTGACTATTTGTCCCAACTTTTTAAGAGCGACTCCTGAAACCCAAAGGGTAACGTAAATTAAGATAAAGGATGCGGCACTAGATCCTTAAGGTCCATCCCGGCGGTGCTGATCTCCGTCTCAAGGCCTTTCAGCCAGAAAGTGCAAGGGGGGATGAAAGCCAGCCACCCTAGGCTTTCGCACACCTTTCCTGTTTACCTTCCCCAGATTTCTCCAGGTACCCATTTGGAGCTTGGTCAACTCTGACTGAGCTTACTGAATCACGCCACACTAAACCCCGTCCCAAACCAAATAATTGGATACACTAGGATTCGAACCCTCACCCTTTCGGACAAGGGATCCTAAATATAGCGCACCAATCCACTCGGCTAGGAACCCAAAGCGTATGTAATTAGGATAAAAAGCTCTTTTAAAAGGACCAAAAACAACTATCATAAATAGCGAGGTATCGAGGAGCAAGGTAAAGAGCAAAGTTTCACCCCCCTTATTCATGGAATAATTCCTGTTCTGTTTTAGTTTTAATCCTGGTCCTAATTTTCAATTGAAAAAACTTTTTTTTAATTTAATTTACACAAAAAAGAATGGACAGTTCATAGAATAAAAATAAGCACAAACTATTTTGTAATTTTGTTTTAATTATTAATTATTCGGTGAGCCAAAATCAAAACCTGCATTAATTCAAAACGTTCTAAAATAAAATAAAAAACAAGTTTTTTAATTGAAAGTAATGAGCGACATGAAAACTTAAAACGAACAGAAATTATTCCATATATGAAAGGGGCTGTCCCATCCTCAACGTCTCTCTCTCTTTACGCTAAAGTTTGACTCTTTCTCACAACTCTATTTTTTTAAACAATAAAATTTTAGCGCAAAGAGCGAGACGTTGAGGAGGGGACAGCCCCTTTCATATTAGGAAAAATTTCTGTTCGTTCTAAGTTTTAATTTCGCTCCTTACTTTCAATTAAAATAACTTTTTTTTTTAAATTTAATTTTTGAACGTATATGAAACAAACCGTACCTACCCCCACCTAAACAATGACTCACCCCCCTCCCTCATTATAGCTGATACGTAAACACAGATCGCCAAACACAGCTTAATTTCATTACAAATAAAGCGAATCAACTTGATTGAATCCAGTACTGCCTTCGTGTGCCATTACTTCTTTTACAACTGGAGAATCTAAAATATAGTTATTCATATTTTTAAACTGGAGCTTGAAACCTCCACGGTAAGGTTATCCGATATGATGTATCTGATAAATAGATTTTCAGCAAGATCTCTTGCTTTTTTTTTGGGGGGGGGGAGGTCCCCTTTTTCAAAAATTAGGCAAATTTTCTCAGATTTTTGGTTTTGGGTGTGGAACAATAAACTGAAAGAATTTTATGTATTGATACCAATAGATATATCGAAGGAATTGACTTTTTATGTTGATTCCAAATATATTAGTTTCATTAAATTTAATCTTACCCATCAAAAGCTACGGGTCAGAGAAAATTTGTCTGATTTTCGGAAAAAGTGGGAGAGACCTTCTTGAAGTCATATAATTTTAATGAAAACCATACCGTCAGATTGAAACTGTAGATGTTTCAAGCTCATATCTGCAAAAATGTGGAATTTTGCAACTTTTACCAGAAGAAAAATCACAGATGCGGGTTTATTTGGCTTTTTGTTGGTGTTTTTTTTTCCAGGGGTGATCGTATCGACCTTGTAGGCCTAGAACGTAAGGATAGGGCTCGTTCTAATGGAATTGAAAAGTTCTTGTGCCTTTTTTGTCTATATATAAATGAAGCTGTCCCCTCCTCAACGTCTCGCTCTTTACGCTAAAGTTTGACTTTCTCACAACTCTGTTTTTTTAAACAATAAAAAAACTTTAGCGTAAAGAGCGAGACGTTGAAAAGGGGACAGCCCCTTTCATATACGGAAAAATTTCTGTTCGTTTTATGTTTTAATGTCGCTCCTTACTTTCAATTAGAAAAAACCTTTTTTTTGTTTAATTTTTGAAAGTTTTTGAATTAACGCAGGTTTTGATTTTGGTTCACCGTACATAAATAATTAAAACAAAATTTGCATATTAGTTTTACTTTTATTTGGCTAAATGACTTTCTGGAAAGCTGTTTAATTACCCATCAAATTCCAAATAGAGAACATTGAAATACTGATCTTTTTTTCTGCGTTACCAAAAGTACTGTTTTCATACAACTTTACAGTTTCATGAAATGTAATTAAACAAATAGGAAAGTGTTTTCATCTAAAGTAAGGAGCAAGTTTAAAACTTAAAACAAATATAACACCTTTTCAACACCTTGCTCATTAAACAAAAGTATTTTTGTTTTTTTTTTTTTTTTGGGGGGGGGGTCGGGGGTTAAATGGGAGGATCTTTCCATGGAGCAAGTTTTCATTGGGAAGGAACATTGCTATGAAGGGGGTGCCGCATTTCCCAGCATTATTAAAGAAAAAGATCAGAAATTAAATAAAAAAAAAAAGTTTTTTCAACTGAAAGTAAGTAAATTAAATAAAAAAACAAGTTTTTCAACTGAAAGTAAGGAACACCATCAAAACCCAAAACGGACAGAAAATATTACGTACATGATTAGGTTCAACCCCTAGTCAATACCTCGCTCTTCAAGCCAAAGAATTTCTAGTACTTTCATAAGAGCTATTTATTCTAATTAACGGCCTTTGTGATTAAGGATTCATTTTAAAGAATTGGAACAAAATTCAAACTTTAGCTTAAAGAGCAAGGTATTTAATAGGGGGTGAACCCCCTAATATACGTATTAAAAATCAATGAATATAGAAGTTCGGTACGTAAGTTAATTCGTAAGTTACGTATATTTATTACTAATCAAAACGTTCGTAAATAAAATTAAACAAGTTTTGAAAAAGCCATTTAATCAAAAAAAACTAAAATTAATATACAAATTTTGTTTTAATTATTCATGTACGGTGAGCCAAAATCAAAACCTGCATTAATTCAAAAACGTTCAAAAATTAAATAAAAAGACAAGTTTTTTTAACTGAAAGTAAGGAACGATGTTAAAACTTAAAACGAAAAGAAATTATTTCTTATATGATTGGGTTTACCCCCGAATCATTACCTCGCTCTTTAAACTAAAGTTTTGTTGTTGTTGTACTTTCACCAGAGCTTTTTATTCTAATTAACAGCCTTTGTAATTAAGGGTTCATTCTTAAAGAAATGGATAAAAATTTGAACTTTAGCGTAAAAAGCAAGGTATTAATATACGTAATAAAAATATACGAATATAGAAGTTCGTTACGTAAGTTAATTCGTAAGTTCCATCAGATCAAAATTTCGAACAAGAAATTTAGCCAGAAAAAAAGTAAAATTAATATACAAATTTTGTTTTAATTGTTCATGCACGGTGAGCCAAAATCAAAACCTGCATTAATTCAAAAACGTCCAAAAATTAAATAAAAAAACAAGTTTGTTTTAACTGAAAGTAAGGAACGACGTTAAAACTTAAAACGAACAGAAATTATTCCGTATATAAACGGGGCTTTCCCCTCCTCAACGCCTCGCTCTTTACGCTAAAGTTTGACTGTCTCACAAATCTATTTTTTAAACAATAAAAACTTTAGTGTAAAGAGCGAGGCACTGAGGAGGGGTCAGCCCCTTTCATATACGGAATAATTTCTGTTCGTTTTAAGTTTTAACGTCGTTCCTTACTTTCAGTTAAAAAAACTTGTTTTTTTATTTGATTACAGATCAAGAACAAAGTTCTTGATCTCTCAAATAAAATCCTGGTTACGGCTTTGGGGGATCACACATCCATTTCTACCTTATTTTGGCGCATTAGCAGAAACTTAACAAATCATAAGCTCAAAAATGCTTTTGGAGCTACGCCTTCCTACTCCCTTTAAGTGAAAACACTTGAAATCTTCTCATAATAAGTTGTTTTATGTGACAAAAAGACACTTACGAAAACTTCTAGCAATGCAATATTCCAGAATCCGGACAATATACAATATTAAACAATCTGATCAAATAGTTGCTTCTTTGAGTCCTATTGTAGAACAAACTTGATAAGGCTTCATTCCAACCCGTAGACAAGAGCCAATAACATGTTCCGGTTTTCTAGAATTCTTCCTAGAGATTTCAAACCTGTAAAAACCCAAATGAATGTTGACACCCTGAAGCAAACCATAAGCCATTGGAATATCAATCGAAAGGAAAAGTCAATTTCTTGGGAGATATATCCGAACTGAAAACTACAATAGAACATCGTGGGAGTTTTCATTAGAACGGAAAATAAAAGTTCTAGTTCCCTTTTTAAGTGACCAAAAAAATGGAGGGCAACTAGGCCCCCTCCCACGTTTTTTTTTTCCCAAAGTCGCCGGATAAAAATTTTGAGATAGCCATTTGGTTCAGCAATGTCAAAAATATGATAACTATGTCTTTTAGGATGACTTAATCCCCCAAAGTCCCCGGGGGGATGGCGGAAAGTTATGAACTTTACCCAATGTTAACATATAGTATTGATTATTGGAAAGTATACAGACGTTTTCAGGGGGGATTTTCTCTGGTAGGTGGGGGGGGGGGGTCGGGGTTTATATGGGAGGATATTTCCATGAAGGAAGTTTTCATGGGGGAAGGAACATTGCTGTGAAGGGGGCACCGGATTTCCCATCATTATTAAAGACAAAGATAAGAAATTAAATTGAAAAAAAAACAAGTTTTTCAACTGAAAGTAAGGAGCAACATCAAACCTTAAAACAAACAGAAAATATTACATATATGATTGGGTTCACCCCCTAGTCAATACCTCGCTCTTTAAGCCAAAGATTTTTTAGTACTTTCATAAGAGATATTTATTCTAATTAACGGCCTTTGTGATTAAGGGGTCAATTTTAAAGAATTGGAACAAAATTCAAACTTTAGCTTAAAGAGCAAGGTATTGACTAGGGGGTGAGCCCCCAAATATACGCATTAAAAATCTATGAATATAGAAGTTCGTTACGTAAGTTAATTTGTAATTTACGTATATTTATTGCTAATAAAAACGTTCGTAAATAAAATTAAACAAGTTTCGAGAAAGCCGTTTAACCAAATAAAAGTAAAATTAAGATGCAAATTTTGTTTTAATTATTCTTGTTTTTTTAAACACCTTTGGACATTTTTGGACACCCTTGGACACCTTTTGACATTTGGACACCTTTGGACATCCAACCTTTGGACATTCGAAGCTGTCCACTAAATTTACCCCCCTTGGAAAATACCCCCATCCCCCGGTGAAAAATATCCCCCAGAAAATACCCCCCACAGAAAACACCCCCCTCCCCGTAAGTAACCCGCGGAAACCCCCCCCCCTCTGTGGAAAATAAGTCTTTCAAAATTTGGGAATTTTATATGACTTTTGTTTTTTATTTTCCGTGGGGGAAGAAATTTTGGTACTTGTGTATTATACGCCACTAAATAAAGTTTTCGCTCCCTAAAACATTTAAACTTATAAAACTGTGTAAAATGGGAATCGTAAACTTGAGTAAGTGGCGTATAGTACGCGACGTTAACGATGTGTGAAACTCGAGAACAAAAAAACCAATTTTCTTCTTGAGTTTCTTTGCCACTTTAGAAACAAATTTGGGCTATATATTTGCACATTAAGCGGGGGAGGGATAAAGTATAGCGGTCTGCCTGAAAAAATGTGTTAGGTATAATTATTCTGCATATTATGAAGCAAGGATTGTTTTCTGACTTCAAACTGTCCAAATACTTTACCCATCCCCTTTTTTGCCAACATATAGCCAAAATTTTACATAGTTCCCATCTATTCTGTCACTTGTCTTTGTCTTGTCTCACGCTAAGTTGAAAGAAATGAACTAAGAAACCAATTGTTCTCGAGTTTTACAAAGCGTTAATTTGAGTGAGTGGCCTATAATACACAAGAAACAAAATTGCTTTCCGCTAGGGAAAATTAAAAAAACAAAACCAAAATAAAAATATCAAATTTGGAAAGTCTTATTTCCCACTGGGGGTATTTTCTGGGGGGGGGGGGTATTTTCTAAGGGATATTTTCTGGTTAAGTATTTTCCACGGGGGTATTTTCCATGGAGGGGGTAGAACTATTTTCTTGAGGGGGTATTTTTAGGGTGGTAAATGCTGGGAGGAGGGGGAGGGGGGGGGGGTAAACTCCTAGAACCGGGTGAACCAAGTTTAAGCAAGCAAGGTAAAAGTAGAGTTAGAAGCAAAACTTGAAAATTATTTGAATTTATTTCTACCCATGTTTGGCTCAATGGAGCTCTTTACTTTTCTTTGAAAAATTTGTTTTGTGGAAAAAGTCTTTATAATTAATTTGTGTTCGTTCTTTATTGACATTAAATAAAAAAACTTTTTCCACAAAATAATCTTTCAAAGGAAGGCCTCTCAATTACTTGGACTACTGTCTTGGCTTTTCTCTGTCTACAATTACACAGCGTCTTGATTCAACCTATGTAACATATTCCAAAATACTTGATAACTTCAATTCAAAATCAAAAAACTAGAAACCACGAACTGTTTGATTAATTAAAAAAAAGCCTTTTTCCACAAAATAAGTTTTTTTTTAAAGTAGAGAACTCCAGTAAACCAAAAATGAACAAAAATAGAATCAAATAATCTACCAAGCATACAACCACCATGAATCAGTATCAATAAATAAATGAAACCCAAAACGAACAGAAATTATTAAATAACAGAGTCAAACTAAAAACGAGCAGAAATTAATATAAATAGGGTTCAAAACCCCTATGCTTTCTAAAAGCCAGAATATAATTTGTAATTTACTGAAAAAATTCAAATGAATCTGCATCGTCAGTTTAATATTCATATGCTGATATTTATTCCTTAAAAATCTTAAGTAATTTTTGATTTCTTAAGGTTAAAAAAGCGAAAACATTAAAAAAAAAAAAATTCAGTAAAGTGCAAATTATATTCTGACTTTTAGAAAGCATAGGGGTTTTGAACCCTACTCATATAAATTTCTGCTCGTTTTGAGTTTGACTCTGTTATTTATTTTAATTTCTGTTGGTTTTGGGTTTCATTTATTTATTGATACAGATTTGTGGTAGTTGTATGCTTGATTACTGAGGTAGCTGTATGCTTACATAGTTACTGTGGTAGTTGTAACTTTTTCAGCAATTTTTGGTCCGGTTCATGGTATTATCTCAAAAATTGCATCGTGTGTTGTAGGGGATGTTGAAAAAAGGTGCTATTTGCATATTATTACCAATGCTACTGCTGCTACTACAACTATTGCTACGCATAATTTCTGAACCTTTCAACAATGCTGAAAAAATTTATGTCTCAAAACTTTGCTTGGATATTTTTTTTATGGCAAATGATGGGCGTGGAGAGGAGATTATTTCAAATCCCTTTGAATCTTAAAAAGGGCACTGTAAATTCCAATTAAAAATCAAAACGACACCCATCTGAATTTAATACGACCACCAAATCCATGAAAACACTATATATGCCCCCAGGAAATAGCTTAAAGCCTTTGCACCAGGACTCTGGGGGGCTTTGTTAGCCCTGAAAGCATTGTTATATGCATTTTGGACTATTTTAAACGAAAATACCCTCGCACAATTTCAATCAAATGCATTTGGTAAAAAAGAGGTGTAATTGAGCAGAAGGTAGGGGGTGCTACTTCACCTCCATCACTATTAACTGTTAAAAGGGAACTAGAACTTCCAATTTCAAACAAATGAGCCACGTCTAAAGCTTTTACAACGATCCAGTCCATAAGAGCCTTAGAAGTCCCAGGGAGAAAACTTATAACTCTCTTGCCCTCAGGCTCTGGTGGATTGTATCAACCTCAAAAGCCTTGTTATATGGTATTTGGACTATTTGGAATTAAAGAACTGTCTCAAAATATCCGTTAGACACATCTCAGGAAAACACGACGTGTTTGTGTGTGTCTTTGTGGGAGGAAGGAGGGGGAGGGGTCATTTATAAGCTGATTACTTTGAGTCTTAAAATGAGCACTAGAACTTATGATTACCAATCAAATTGGTCCCCTCCAAAGTATATACGACCAATCTTTTTGTAAAAACCGGATATATCCCAAGGCCATAACTTATAAGCCTTTCCCTAAGAGCTGTGGGGGGAGGGATTGTCTTCCTCACAGATATATTTTCCGAAACTTTCAACTATGATGAATAAAATTGTTATCTCCAAGTTTTGATTGGAGGTGTTAAGGAAAATGCTGAGCGTGGAGGGGGGCACTTAATAAGGGCACTATAACTTCCAATTTCAAATCAAATGAGCCCCATCTGATATTTTTACGACCGTCCATTCAATAAAAACCTTATATACCCTCATAAAATAACTTACAACCCTATCCCCGGGAAGCTTGGGTATGGGCACCCAAAAACTGAATTTCAGAGGGAGGTTTACCTGGTCTAATCGGCACTTCCAATGCTGGATAATGGAAATCTCAAAACAAAATATAAAAATATAAGGCAACATCATTCAGGGGGGGGGGGGGCTGAAGCACCCCTCTTCCTCCCCAAATAGGCGCCCATGCACTGTGGGTGGAGGGATGACAACTCTGTGTCATCCCAAGAGAACTTATTATATAATCTTTTTACTTTCTTTAAAAAAAAATCGCTATCTCATAATTTCAATCAGATGCGTTTGGTGAAAGGAGGGGTTCTAGAAGAGGTGGAGGGGCTAAATGCCGTCCATCACTTTTGACGCTTAAAAAAGGAACTGGAACTTCCATTTTTCAACCAAATGAATATCTTCTAAAGTTAAACAACCATCCCTTCATAAAAACCTTAAATACCCCCTGGGCATAACTTACAACCCTTTTCCCTAATCTCTGGGGTTTTTTTTCAACCCAAAAGCTTTGTTATATTATATTTATACTATTTTGAATAGATGGGTTATCTCAAAATTTCTATTAGATACAATTTTGGACAATACGACGTGTGTGTGAGGGGGAGGGGATGTAGCTGCCTTTGATCACTTTGACTCTCAAAAAGAACACTATAGCGTCTGATTATCAATCCAATGTGCCCCCTCCAAAGTTTATATGACCAAGTTCTCAGTACAAACCTTTATGCCCCCAGGGCATAACTTACAAGCCTTGCCCTGATGGCTGGGGGGAATTATTATCCTCAGAGACATTATTTCCAGACCTTTCAAATACGTTGAACAAAATGACTATCTCAAAATGTTGATTGGAAGGGTTTGGGGCAATAATGGGTGTGAGGGGGGGGGGTTTATTTGCCCTCTGATCACTTTAGACTAATAAAAAGGCACTAGTCTTCTCAGTTTCCAATCGAATAATCCCTTTTTGAAGCTTCTACGACAAAACTTTCTATAAAAACCTTATATGCCCCTAGGGCATAACTTACAGCCCTCGTCCTGAGGGCTATGGAGGGGGAGGGGGTCATCCTCAAACACAGAATTTCTAAACCTTTGAACTACGTTGAACAAAATGGCAATATCAAAATGTTGATTGAAGCCCTATCAATTTCCAATCATATGAGCCCTTTTCGTAGTTTCTACGACCACGCTTTCAATAAAAATCCTTTTATGCCCCCAGAGTATAACTTAAAACCCTTGCCCTGGGGGATGTGGGGGGAGTGTCATTCTAGAAGAAATAATTTCTGGATCGTTTCAAACTACATTGAACAAAATGGCTATCTTAAAATTTTGATTGGATGTGTTTGGGTGATTTTTTGGGCGCGTGAGGGGGGTTAGTTAGCCTCCGATCACTTTTGATTATTAAATAGGGCACCACCCTTTTAATTTCCAATCAAATGAGCCCTTTTTGAAGTTTCTGCTACAATGCTTTCTATAAACAACTTATATGGCCCCAGGGCATAACTTACAGCCCTTGCCCTGAGGGCTTTGAGGGGTTGTCATACTCAAAGACCTAATTTCCAGAACTTCCCTCCAATTACTTTTGACTAATAAAAATGACATTAGCCCTTTCAATTTCCAATCGAATGAGCCCTTTTTGAAGTTTCTACGACAACACTTTCTATAAAAAACCAATAATGCCCCAGTCCATAACTCACAACCCTTGCCCTGAGGGCTGTGGGGGGAGTTTCATCCTCAAAAAACATAATTTCCGAACCTTTCAACTATGTTGAACAAAATGGCTCTCTCAAAATTTTGATTGGATGTGTTTGGGGAAATGGTTGGTGTGAGAGGGTCGTTAGTTGCCCTCCAATCACCTTCGACTATTGAAAACGGCATTAGCCCTTTCAATTTTCAATCGAATGAGCCTTTTTGAAGTTTCTACGACAACTCTTTCTATAAAAACCTTGTATGCCCCCAGGGCATAACTTAAAACCCATGCCTTGGGGCTCTAGGGGGTTGTCATCCTCAAAGATATAATTTCCAGACTTTTCAACGACGTTGAACAAAAATGGCAATCTCAAAATTTTTATTGGATGTGTTCAGGGAAATGGTAGGCGTAGAAGGGGTGTTAGTTGCCCTCCAATCACTTTCGACTATTAAAAAAGCTACAAACCTTCCAATTTCAATCGAATGAGCCCATTTCAAAGTTTTTACTACAATTCTTTTGATACGAAGTGCCCTGGTCTGAAAAAAAAAATACATTGTGCCAACCTCATTCTTTACTTAGGCAGCACCATTGTGCTGCCTGTGATACTACCAAGGTAAGTGAAGCTATCCACCTGATCAATCTTTTTGTTATCCAGCGTGAACATCGAAAGCGGATTATATTTATGACAGAAACTAAGGATTAAAAGTTGACTTGATTTAAACTATATTTCAACGCTTGACTAAGCGTGTGATTTGCTAATTACATCTGTGTTACCTGTTTGTGGATATTTGCAAAGTGAAATACCAATTAATGTAATCAGAGATGATTCCTGTTTCATTTCAAGGCGCAAGCTGGATTCTTTATTTTGACCTTGTTTGAAAGCAGGCCCCTCTGGATTTTTATTTCTTCGACGAAAGGTGCCCTTGCGAGTAAGTTTTCGTTCAATGTTTCTTTAAGAGAAGATTTAACACATTTCCATAGGAGTTTATTGTTAGTTTTAAGGAATTTGAAAATGACGGCTATTAGGAAGGATTATTTCGATCAGAAGCATCAAAAGCTTGTGCAGTTGGTGGGTAGTCTGGAACAAGGAATTAGTGCTCTCCGCCAAGAAAACTCCCAACTTCGGCAGGAAAAATTGTGTTTTGAAATCAGAATTAATTAATATAAAGAAATTTTACCTGCATTCTGAGCTTGCCTGTAAAAGTCAAAATCTTCTTCTTCACGGGATTACCGTTGCGTCTGGGCAAAGTGCAGAACTCGCTGCTCGCGAGCTTCTGACTGATATCGGGTTGGAAAATGCTGACGCTATCTCATTTGTGAATTGCTATCACTTGAATAGTAATAGGCAGACTGGGGCTTCTACAGGGTCTTCTACTAAGAATGAATTTGAGGCAATTGTAGTTAAATCGACAAGCATTACTGATAAAGACAGTATTATGCCGAACTGTGGAAAGCTCAAAGGCTCTCGCAAAAGTATCAGTTACGATTTACCTTGAGACCTAGCACGTTGCCGTAAAGAACTTTTAGCGTACGGGTATAGCCTACGGACTTCTGCTTCCCCGTTAGTGAGAGTGGTTGAAACCAGAGCTATTCGAAAGGGATTAACATTTCGCTTAAAGCTAAGAAAAATTCCAAAGCTAAAAACTGGATGCCTGTTGAGGATACATGTTTTGATCCGTTTAAGTTCTCTGTTAGTGCGTCTAACGCGATCATCCCTTCAATTGTGAATGAAAACTGATTTTTGTTGTTGAGTTGCATTATATTATCTCGTCTGGTTCCTTCCTTTTTTTTTCAGTATCCTTTTGGTATATTTATTGTTATATTTATTATAATATGATTATGCTCCAGCGCGTGTGCGTATTCATTTTAAAATTTATCCATCGACGATCATTTTTCCTTATTTTTGTTTGTTTCTTAGTTTTTCTTTATTATCTTTCGCTACCTCTGTATAGATGCCATAGCTCTGCTGAGTTGCTGACAACCTTTGGTCTGGTGAGTTTGGTTGTGGAGCGGATCTACCATCCACCGTAAGTAAACTTGATGACTTCTTTTGATGACCAGGGTGGTATTAACTCTTTGGTGGAATGTTCTGCGGAGTTACAAAATAATCCATTAGATATTGAAAGAATAATTAATAATTCAGTTGGAAGTAGAAATCAGAAGAATAATGATCCTAGTTTGGGTAATAAAAGTCAGTATGTTTCGCAATTAAATGGATCTGCCCCCTGTAAACGAGATGGTATTTTCTTTGAGAGATAGGCTTGAGAATCTGTCTTTTGAGATAGGAATTTTCCCTGAATCTCTCAAGCGAGCTAAGGTGATAGTGCTGTATAAAGGTGGTTCTCGGAGTGATCCTCCTAATTATAGCCAATTTCTCTCCTATCTGTTTTCAGAAAAAATTTTTGAGAAGGCTATGCTATCCAGGCTTCTTAGTTTTATGGATGCAAAAGAATTGTCGCATGATTTTCCAGTTTGGATTCAGAGCGAATCACTCTGCAGGGCATGCTTACACAGTTCTCTTGAATTTCATTCATTCGGCAATAGACTCTGGTCATATACTGGCAGCTTTATTTTTGGATGTTCGTAAAGCTTTTGATTCCTTGACTCATCGAATTCTTCTTTGGAAACTATCGCATATTGGTATAAGATCAAATGCTTTCTCTTGGTTTGAATGACATCTTTCTGGTAGGCTTATTTCAATTGATCCGCTTTTCAAGAGCCCTTCTGAAGTAGATAATGGCGTCCCTCAGGGATCTGTTCTTGGCCCAATTTTATTTCTGATTTATCTTAATGATCTAATTTTGGCAGTTAAAAATACCAGGCCTCTGGCATGCTGCAAGCTGTGTCATCCTGATGTTTGTTCGTATTCTAATAATACTTCTAATAAAGATTTTCTCGTTGCTTTTGCTGACGACATCACTCTTGGAACCCTTGGGAAGACGGAATATGATGACAAGTCTAACCTCGTGGCAATATTCGAGAAAGTTATTTCATGATTTGATGCAAATTACTTGGCCTTGAATGTTGGTAAGTCACATTCTCCTATTTTTCTCGAATTGGTATAGGTTTTCCTCATCTTACACAGCTTTAGGTGTCACAAGGCTCCTTTTGTAGACCAGAGAATAGGGTGGTCCGGTTTCTTGGTATCCTGCTTGATGAGAGCCTTTCATTTAGAAACCATATAGCCATGATTAGGGTTTTAAAGTCTCACTGAGTTTGGGTATCTTTTGAAAACCTAGACACACATTTCCTAGATCTATTCTGAAGCTTCTTTCTTTCTGCCTTGTCCAGTCACATCTTTCCTATTGTCACATTGTACAGATGTCTACTTTTCTTCTACACTGCGGTCACTTTCTGTCATGCATAATAAAGCACGGCGTCTGGTAATGGACACCAACCGTTGGTCACCAACACCGCTCTTATATCTACAGTGTATTTACATTCTTTCTTGTGCTTCTTTTGTCTTTCATCAGCTTCATGGCAATCTTCAAAAATCTCTTCAAAAATCTCCTATGTTTATTTCTGATTCAGCTCCATATAGCCTTCGTTCTTCATTTAATATCTCTATTCCTCCTACCCCTACTATGCGATCCGATTTCTATCCTCTCATTGCTTGTCAACAGGTCTGGAGTTCACTATCATCTTCAGTACAGAGATGCCTGTACTGAAATTTTTGGTTGTTGCGTATATTGTGTTTTTTTTTGCAACCCCCTTGTATCCCTGGCCATGGAGCCTTTCAGGGGGAATAAGGGTATTGTATTTGTATTTCCATTTGTTTGTATTTTGGTGAATATAACTCTGAACTCTGAAAAAATCCTGATTTAATACGAAACCAACTGCTAACCTCATTTCCTACCTTAACCGCAGCAGTTTTTATTCTCGTACATAGCACTAATCACTTTAATGTATTTGTGTGGTATACCATACAAGGATAAGACCTTTGCTAAATTTCTCTTTATCAACAGAATCGAACGCTTGCTCATAATCTATAAAACTGAGGACCAAAGATGTCTAATAAATCAGGAACTTCATTGTCACTTTTCTTTTATCCCAGCCTGTTGCCACAGTGAAGAAACAGATTGCTTTATATCATCCTCCACTTCACGCTTTTTCATTTAACCTTTAGCATAGTTATTTGTGTGTCGCAATATTTCTTCCAAGAGATCCATAGGATTAAGATAGATGCCATAATTTAAAAGATGTGCAAGGTGTCCTATAACAGCTTCATTGGAATCTAAAAATTACATTTGGCTATATGAATGTGATTCAAAATCACTTTTAGTGGTCTGTGATGGATGTGCTGCTAAACTGATTTTTTGATAAACTTGTCCGGATACTTTGAAGCTGAGAACATTACAATTATTTACGGTTTGATCATCATTAACATTTTATGAAGTTATTGCAAAAATGAGTTCAAGTTTGTATTTGTCTGTAGAGTTCTTTAGAAAGCAAGTTATATCCTACAACAAGCCAAGCCAATTTTTTTGGAAATTGTGGAGGTGGTAATCCAATTCGACCAAGCAGGCAGCAACCATTAAATAAATTACTTTGTTGCCTACTTTTCAAGCTAGAAAATGGAAGATTCCACATTGAATACATACTACGTTGGATGGTCCAATGACTTGTACTTATACATGCGTAGTTGATGGTACTTTTGTAGGTTTTCCTGGGTTTCGCACAACAGTTTGTTGGCGTAGAAGATTGCGATGACGCTGCTGTTCTAACGTCACATGTCTTTCTTCTTAACTTGTATTTTTGACTTGTTCCGATTCTCGCTGTCAATTGTCTTCTAACAGCACAATTCTTTGTTCTTCATTGCCATTTTGACTCCCACTATTGCTTGTAATTTACGCTGTCGCTTGTTTTCTAACTGCATATTTCTTCGTTCTCACTATCGTACATCTTCTAACCACATATTTCTTTGATCTTCATTTTCATTTTGATTCGTTCTGATCCTCATTATCACATCAACCGCAAATTTTTTGTTCTTCAATTTCGTTTTGAGTCGTTGTGATTCCCGCTGCCACTTATCTTGTAATGTCATATTTATTTGTTCTTGAATTTTATTTTTGACTCGTTGCAAACTGTTGTTTTTGCAAGAATTCTAATCATATATTTCTTTGTTTTTATTTTCGTTTATCATTGCTTCAGACGTTTCTCAATGTCTTTTGCCTTAGCTGCTTGGTTTGGTCTAGTGACTTTTGATGTTCTATGTTGTTCACTTTCACCCTTACATTTACGTTTCTTAGGTCCTACCCCTAGTTTTGTCTCATTTGATGGTCCAGTTTGGTCATTTTGAGCTCACGTTTATGTCCTCTTTTGTCCTTTTTTGTTATCATTTTGTGGTTAATTTAATAATTTTTTTTTGTCCTCTAGATATTATGAAGCTTCAAAAATGCCTATTGAAATTTTACATCACCCATTATGAATCCATGAATTAACATATCTATAAGCGTTTGTTTTATAAATTCTTCTAAAACTGATTGAAAATCTGATTTCCTTGAGTCGTCACTTTCAATCGATATAATTACTAAACCAATATATTTATCCTGATTTATTGTTGATGTCATATACTTTTTGTTGTGTGTTTTAGCCTGAAAAATGATCTTTCTCCAAAAGTAACACTTACTGGAATTGTCCAGAATAGGCTATTTCACAATGTCGAAAAAAAATGTTCATTTTGATGCCCGCTCAGGGCCCTTTCAAACACTGGGCTCGATTGGGTCCAATCGTTCCAATTGCTCTTTATCCGTCCCTGACGCTGAGGGTATTGTGGAGGGGGGACTGTCATCCTCAAAGACATAGTTTCCAGACTATTCAACTACGTTGAACAAAATGGATCTCAAAATTTAGGTATTTCGGGAATTGATAGACGTTGGGGGGGGGGGGGGGGCTTGTTGTCCTCTAAACACATTTGATTAATAAAAAGGGCCCTATCCCTTTCAATTTTAAATTGAATGAGCCTTTTTCAAAGTTTCTACGACAACAAAGGGCCAGAGAAAAATTTCCATCAGAAGCATTATAGGAAAATACGAGGTGTGTGGGGGGATATACATCCTCTAATCACCCTGAATCTGAAATAAGGCACTAAGACTTCTGATTACCAATTCAGTGAGCCGTCTCCGAAGTTTATACGATTACCCTTTTTATATTAACCAAATATACCCCCAGGGTATAACTTACAACCCTGGCGTTGAGAGTAAGGTGGGGGAGTTGTTATCATCAGACATTATTTTCGGACCTTCCAACTACGTTGAACAAAATGGCAAAATGGCTATATCAAAATTAGATTGGATGGGTTTGGGGAAAAGGTGCGCCTGGGCGGGGGTTTGTTGCCCTCCGATCACTTTTGACTCCGATCACTTTCAATCCCTTTCAATTTCCAATCGAATGAGCTCTTTTCGAAGTTTCTAAAACGGCCATATATAAATTTCTATCAGATTCATTTTCGGAAAATGTGAGGTTTGGGAGGGGGGTATCCTAACTTTGAATCTTAAAAAGGGCATTAGAACTTCTGATTACCAGTCCAATGAGCTCCCTCCGAAGTTTATAAGATCACCCTTTCTATATATACCTTATATACCCCAGGGCTTAACTTACAACCCTTGCCCTGAGGGCTCTAGGGGTGTTGTTATCCTCAAAGACATAATTTACTTTCTTTTCAACTACATTGAACGAAATTACCGTCTCAAATTTTTGATTTGATGGGATGTGTTTGAGGAAATGGTGGGCGTAAGAGGGGGTTAGTTGCCCTCCAATCTATTTTGACTATTGAAAAGAGCACTAGCCCTTTGAATTTCCAATTGAATGAGCCCTTTTTGAAGTTTTTTACGACCACAAATTGCCATCTCAACATTTCCATTAGATACATTTCGGGAAAATACGAGGTGTTTTGGGGGGCGGGGGTGCAGGGGTGGTGGGATACCCACCGTCTGATTACTCTGAATCTTAAAAAGGGCACTAGAACATTTGATTCAGAACATCTGATCTGAGTCCATTCTGGAGTTTTTGCGATCACCCTTTCTATATATACCTTATATACCCCCAAGGCAAAACTTATAACCCTTGCCCTGAGGGCTATGGGGGTTAGTCATCCTTAAAGACATAATTTCCGGATATTTCAATTACTTGGAACAAAATATCTATCTCAAAATTTTGATTGGATGTGTTTGGGAAAATGGTGGTCATGGGAAGGGCTTTATTTGCCCTCCAATCTCTTTTGACTATTAAAAAGGGCACGAGCCCTTTCAATTTTCAATTGAATGAGCTCTTTTTCAAAGTTTCGACGACAACAAAGGGCCATCTTAAAATTTCTATCACGTGCATTTCGAAAAAATACGAGGTTTGTGGGCGAAGGGGGGTATCCACCTTCCGATCGCTTTGAATCTCAAAAAGGGCACTATAACTTCTAATTAGCAATCTATTGAGCACCCTCTGAAGTTTATACGATCACCCTTTCTATATAAACCTTAAATGACCCCAGGGCATAACTTAAAACCCTTGCCCTGAGGGCTGTGGATAGTTCATCCTCAAAGACATAATTTCTGGATCTTTAAACTACGTTGAACAAAATGGCTATCTCAAAATTTTGATTGAATGTGTTTGAGGAAATGATGGGCGTGGGAGGGGGGTTAGTTGCCCTTCAATCACTTTCGACTATTAAAAAGGGCACTAGTCTTTTCAATTTCCAATCGAATGATATAACTCCTAATTGACAAAAAATAATTCATAATATTTTTTCTTTTATGTTACGATGCTTCAAACGTAAAAACTTTTAAACTTTAACAAGTGGGTTTTAAAGAATAATAGAGAAAAAATGAAGTTCTATTAACTCTTAGAAACAATCTTGCAATGTGATTTTACTATAGAAAATTAGTAATTAGTAGGTAATAACAGATATTTAACCGTAACTTAGAGATGATAAATAAAATCAAGTTAGATGGTCCTGAGTGTATCTCTGTAAGCAAAATATAATATTCTTGAAAAACTCTTTAAAAATAACAGGCCTATGGTGAGTAGGAAGAAAAAGAACGAGAATCAAACGGATAAGCCTATATCTCCCTTGTGCAACAAGGCGACCTCAGTGTTAAGAAAGAAAGAAGTTGTATTAATACAATTTTGAAAATAAAGAAATTTATAATACAACATGAAAAAAACAACAACATGTAAATACAATGTATTATTTTACAAGTTCAGTTCAGTTCATTTTATTTAACATCAAAAATACATTTAACTAATTTTCCAATACCCGCCCCAAGAAAGATACAAAAAGGCACTTGCGACTGGGTGGGTACATACAACTCATCTACTAACTAATAATTAGCTATAAACAAAGAAAAAAACAAATAATAGAAAAAAAAGCACTTGCGACTGAGCGGGTACTTACAACTCATCTACTTACTAATAATTAACTATAAACAAAGAAACAACAAATAATAATAATAATAAAAAAAACTATGAACCTTGACCTAAAAATATTCTATTAATTTATTTTTAAATAAACCCAGGTGCTGAGCCACCAGAATGCTCTCAGGAACAGAGTTCCAAACATTAGGTCCTGAAAATCTAGTATGGAAGCCATTTCTATTCGGAACTGGTGCCACTTATATTTGGAACAATGAAGTCACTAGCATGACAAGTTTCATAATAGTGCAAAGACCTATTGTCACTAAAATAATCCCACTAAACCTCTGGACTAATATTATTACACCATTGATAGGAAAAAATTTATATTTTGTAGTCCCGTAGCTGTCCTACATTCAACAATTACAACTTATTGAAGCAAGCTGAAGTATTATGTATACCTTCAACATACTCACTAATAAGACGCATCGCTTTATTTTGAAGAGTCTGAACACGTTTAAAATTCACATAAAAATTGCTTGCCCATAACATACAGGCATACAAAGCATATGCATGAATAAAAGCATGGTATAAAAGCAATAAAACTCTTTGGGGTAAAAATTTTTTAGACGACGAATCACTCCAAGACCACGTGCAACCTCTGTTGCGACAAAATTACTATGGCGTTTTCACGAAAAGTTACAATCAATATAAAAGCCTAAGCACCGGATTTTCTGAAATTGAACTAAAGGCTTATTATTAAACAAAGTTCTACCATCAATATAACTGGGCTTTCCTACTCTTGAATATACAATAAAACTAGTCTTTGTAACATTTACTGATAACAAACTCAAACTAGTAAAAACATGGAAATTTCTCAGAACACAATTCACTTTTGACACAAGACCTTCCAAACAACGACTAGAAAAGAAACAAATGACGTTAAGCAACAATCTGGAAGATAAAACCTCACACTATCCAAATAAACCAAATACATAAGTGAAAAGGACCGATCCCTGTGGCACACCACACAACACATGATAAAGGGAAGAAAAAACATCATCAATCATCATTTTAATAGACCTCCCACACAGATAACTTTCATACCACTTCAAATTCACTCCTTTAATACCCAAGCATTCTAGTCTTTGCAATAAAGTTTTACAATCTTCCGTGTCAAATGCTTTCTTAAAATCAAAAAAAATACTGTTAGGGGGTATTGTATCACAAAATTGTAACAAAAATTCAATACAAGAAGATTCTTCTATAACAGCACAGAAGTAAATTTCTTCTTTTTTTTAAGTTAGATTTAAACCTTTTTTATGACTTCCTACTTTGATGATGTAGCTGTATGGCATTTCACTTCATCCAAGCACTTCCTCCCTCTTTGTCACTCTATCTACTTCAGTTGTGTTTTAAAGGTAGAAATCCTGCACTTTATTTGGAACAGAATAATCCGAAGTCTTGTCAAATCTATCACCTGGCGCTGCAAAATCAGCTTTTGGCCCCACGTGCAAGATCCCAAATTGTGCAAGAATCTTAGCCACTGTGATTGCAAGGCCAAAGTGGTCCTGCAATTCTTTCAAAATCCCATTTCCATCTTCAACTTTTCTTTTTACGAAAAGTGCCCTTTTCTATCCTATCAAAAACATAAACTTATAATACCTTTCAGTAGTGAGACACAAAACAAGTCCCTCATTCTTCCAATACCCCTGGTCCTTTCTTCAGTGACATTTTAGTTGAAACATGGAAATATTGCACCTATATTAAAGCGGAAAATAGACAATAAAATTGGTTTTTTAAGCCTTTTGACATTAAAGTACTGTATTAAGACATTTTTTCTCGAAAGTAGCTGGCTTTATATTTTGTTATATTTAATTATCCTTATGATTTCTTCAGAAGTTGAAGGTACATATTCAACTGACAATGAAGAGTTTTTTAGAAGTATACAAATTTTTATCACCTAAACATGATGATGATCTTCTGGAGGTTTTACTTAGCATACCTGAATAGCTAGAGGCTGATTCTGACCCTTTTAAACTGGATTTTCATATTAGCCGGAATGAAGGTATGTTTTTAACCAGCTGGGGATTTTTTTTAATCTGCTCAAAGGATAGGTAAGGTATCATACAATTCCTAAATCATAGGCAGCCCAAACTAAGTAAAGGACGATGTTGGCGCTATGTATTTTTTTTTTTGGTTTCTTTTAGACCAGGGCACTTTGTATCAAAGAAGTGTCGTAGAAACTTCGAAAAGGGCTCATTCGATTGGAAATTGAAAGGGCTTTGCACTTTTCAATAGCCGAATATGACTGGAAGGCAACTAGCAACCCTTTCTCGCCCACCCTTACCCCAAAACACATCCAATCAAAATTTTGAGATGTCTATTTCGTTCAACGTAGTTGAAAGATCTGGAAATTATATCTTTCAGGAGGACAATCCCCCCCAGAGCCCTCATGGCAAGGGTTGTAAATTATGCTCTGGAGGCATATAAGATTTTTATAGAAAGCGTTGTCGCAGAAATTTGAAAAAGGGCTTATTTGATTGGAAATTGAGAAGACTAGTGCCTTTCTTATTAGTTGAAAGTGGTCAGAGGGCAAATGCCCCTCCTCACACCCATAATTTCCCCAAACACTTCCAATCAAAATTTTGAAATAGCCATTTTGTTCAACGTATTTGAGAGGTCGGGAAATTATGTTTTGAGGATAACAAATCCCACTAGCCCTCAGGGCAAGGGTTGTAAACTATGCCTTGGGGGCATATAAGGTTTCTTAGAGAAAGCATGGTCATATAAACTTTGGAAGGGGCTCAGTGGATTGGTAATCAGAGGTTCTAGTGCTCTTTTTAAAAATCAGAGTGATATAAGGGCAACTAGCCCACACCCCCTCCCCTACACCCATACACACATGTCGTATTGTCCCAAAATACATCTAATAGATATTCCGAGATAGCCATTACATAAAAAATAGTCTAAACATCATTTAACAAGGCTTTTGGGTTTAAAAAAAAAACAGAGATTAGGGGCAAGGGTTGTAAGTTATGCCCAGGGGTTTTTTAATGTTTTTATGGAAGGGATGGCTGTTTAACTTTAGAAGAGGCTCAATCTTTTTCCCTGAGAAAGACTATCATACGCAGCGCAATAGTGCTGCCTAAGTAAAGAACGGTGTTGACACTATATAATATTTTTCTAGACCAGGGCACTTCATATCGAAAGAGTTGTCGTAGAAACTTCGAAAAGGGCTATAACGATTGAAATTTGGAATGGCTGGTACCCTTTTTAATAGTCGAAAGTGATTGTAAGGCAACTAACACCCCTTCCACGCTCACCATTTCCCCAAACACATCCAATAAAAATTTTAAGATAGCCATTTTGTTCATCGTAGTAGATTTCCAGATAAGAATTTCTTTTTTTGAGGGGGATACTCCTCACAGCCTTCAGGGAACCCCCCGAAAGCCCTCAGGGAAAGGGTTGAAAGTTATGCCCTGGGGGCATATAAGGTTTTTATAGAAAGCTTTGTAGTTGAAACTTCAAAAAGGGCTTTTTCGATTGGAAATTCAAAGGGCTAGTGCCCTTTTTAATAGTCGAAAGAGATTGGAGGGCAACTAACCACCCTCTCATGCCCCCTTTTTCCCAAACACACCCAATCAAAATTTTGAGATAGCCTTTTTTTCAACATAGTTGAAAGTTCTGGAAACTAGGTCGTTGAGGATGACAACCCCCCCCCCCCCCACCCCATAGCCCTCAGGACGAGGATTGTAAGTTATGCCCAGGGGGCATATAGCGTTTTTATAGAAAGCGTTGTCGTAGAAACTTCAAAAAAGGCTCATTAGATTGGAAACTGAAATGGCAAGGGCCCTTTTTAATAGTCGAAAGTGATTAGAAGGCAGCTAACACCCCCTTCCACGCCCGCCATTTCCCCAAACACATTCAATCAAAATTTTGAGATAGCCATTTTGTTCAACGTAGTTGAAATTTCTGGAATTATAAATTTGAGCCGGACACTTCCCCCTCAGTCTTCGGGGCAAGGGTCATAAGTTATACCCTGGGGTCATATCAAAGCTTTATTGAAAGCTTTGTCGTAGAAACTTGAAAAAAGGACTCATTCGATTGGAAATTCTAAGGGCTAGTGCCCTTTTTAACAGTCAAAAGTGATTGGAGCGCAACTAACCTCCCTCTCACTCCATCATTTCCCCAAACACATACAATCAAAATTTTGAGATAGCCATTTTGTTCAACGTAGTTGAAAGTTCTGGTAATTAGGTCTTTGAGGATGACTACCACCCCAAATCCCTCAGAGCAAAGGTTGTAAGTTATGCCCTGGGAGCATATAAGGTTTTTATAGAAAGTGTTTTCGTAGATAATTTCTGAGACCACACTGGCCAATCATGATAAAACGAAACAATAGTAAAAAAAAGAGAGAAAAACGAGTGAGTCCTCGTTTTTCTCTTTTTTTCTATTGTTTTGTTTTCGTAGAAACTTCAAAAAAGGCTCATTTGATTGGAAATTCAAAGGGCTAGTGGCCTTTTTAATAGTCGAAAGTGATTGGAGGGGAGCTAACCCTACTCTCATTTTCCCCAAATACATCCAATAAAATTTTTTAAATAGGCATTTTGTTCAACGTAGTTGAAAGGTCTGGAAATTGTCTTTGAGGATGAAACTCCGCCAGCAGCCCTCAGGGAAAGGTTTGTAAGTTCTGCCCTGGGGGCATATAAGGTTTTTATAGAAAGCGTTGTCGTAAAACCTCAAAAAGGTTCACTCGATTGGAAATGGAAAGGGCTAGTGCCCTTTTTAATAGTTGAAAGTACTTGGAGGGCAACTAACCACCCTCTAACGCCCACCATTTCCCCAAACACATGCAATCAAAACTTTGATATATTCATTTTGTTCAGCGTAGTTAAAAGTTCTGGAAATTAGATCTTTTAGGATGATAACCCCTTAGAACCCTCAGGGCAAGGGTTGTAAGTTATACCCTGGGGACATATAAGGTTCTTATAGAAAGTGTTGTAGTAGAGACTTCCAAAAAAGTTCATTTGATTGAAAATTGAAAGGGCTAGTGCCATTTTTAATAGTCGAAAGTGATTGGAGAGCAACTAACCCCCCTCTCACGTCCACCACTTCGCCAAACACATCCAATTAAAATTTTGAGATAGGCATTTTCTTCAACGTAGTTGAAAGTTCTGGAAATTATGGTTTTGAGGATTGGGGAAAAACCCCCAAACCCTCAGGGCAAGGGTTGTAGGGTATGCCCTGGGGACATATAAGGTTTTTATGAAAAAGTTGTCGTAGAAACTTCAAAAAAGGCTCATTCAATTAGAAATTGAAAGGGGTAGTGCCCTTTTTAATAGGCTAGTCGAAACTGATTGGAGGGAAACTAACCCCCCTCTCAAGCCCACCATTTCCCCAAACACATAAATCAAATTTTGAGATAGCAATTCTTTTCAACGTAGTTGAAAGTTCTGGATATTACGTCTTTGAGGATGATACCCCCCCCCCCCCCCTCACACCCCTCAGGGCAAGGGTTGTAAGTTATGCCCTGGGGGCATATAAGGTCTTATAGAAAACATTGTCGTAGAAACTTCAAAAATGGCCCATTTGTTTCGAAATTGAAAGCGCTAATGCCCTATTTAATAGTCAAAGGTGATTGGAGGGCAAATTACGCCCCTCTCACGCAAACCATTTCCCCAAACACATCCAATCAAAATTTTGAGATAGACATTTTGTTAGTAGTTGAAAGTTCTGGAAATTAGGTCTTGGCCAGCGTTGTCGTAGAAACTCCAAAAAGGACTAATACAATTGGGAATTGAGAGGGCTAGAGCCCTTATTAATAGTCAAAAGCGATAGAAGGGCGAATGCCCCCCCAATGCCCATCATTTCCCCAAACACTTCTGATAAACATTTTGATATAGCAATTTCGTTGAACGTAGTTGAAGGGTCCGGAAATTATGTTCTTGAGTATGACAACTCCCTCACAGCCCTCAGGGCTAAGGTTGTAAGTTGTGTTCTTGGGGCAAGTCATGTCGTATAGAAAGTGTTGTCGTAAAAACTTCAAAAAGGGCTCTTTCAATTTGAAATTGAGAGGGCTATTGCCCTTTTTAATAGTAGAAAGTAATCAGAGGAAAATCACCCCCCCCCTCCCCCACTCAACGCCATTTCCAAAAAACATTTCCGATCAACATTTTGATATGGCCATTTTGTTCAACGTAGTTGAAAGGTATAGAAATTATGTCTTTGAGGATGACAGACCTCCCGCCAAAACCCTCAGGACAAGGGTCGTAAGTTATACCCTTGGGGCATATAACGTTTTTATAGACAGTTTTGTTCTACAAGCTTCAAAAAGGGCTCATTCGATTGGAAATTGACAGGACTAGTGTCTTTTTTATTAGTGGAAAGTGATCAGGGGGCAAATGTCTCCCTCCATACCTATCATTCCCTAAACACTTCCAATCAAATTTTGATACAGCCATTTTGTTAAGCCTATCAGAAAGGTCTGGAAATTATGTCTTTCAGGATAACAAATCCCCCCCCCCCCCAGCCCTTAGGGCAAGGGTTGTTAATTATGCGCTGGGGACATATAGGGATCTTATAGAAAGTGTGGTCATATAGACTTCAAAGGGGGCTAATTGGATTGGTAATCAGAGGCTCTAGTTCTCTGTTTAAGAGTCGAAGTGATCAGAGGACAGCTACCCTCTCCCCCCTACACACACACGTCATATTGTCCCAAAATGCGTCTAATGGAAATTTTGAGATAGCCATTCTATTCAAAATAGTCTAAATATCATATAACAAGGCTTTTGGGGTTGAAACAAACCCCAGAGATTAGGGGCAAGGGTTGTAAGTTATGCCCAGGGGGTATTTCAGGTTTTTATGGAAGAGATGGTTTTTTTAACCTCGGAAGAGGCTCTGTCTTTCTCCAAGAAAAAGACTATGTCAATATAAAACGAACAGAAACTAATCAAAAAAAAACTTTTTGCACAAAATATGTTTTTCAAAAAGAAGTAAAGAACTCCATTAAACCAAAAAGGAACAAAAATAGAATCAAATAATCTAACAAACATACAACTACCACAAATCAGTATCAATAAATAAATGAAACCCAAAACAAACAGAAATTAAAATAAGTGAAACTCAAAACGAGCAGAAATTAATCTAAGTAAGGTTCTAAACCCTATGCTTTCTAAAAGCCAGAATATAATTTGTACTTTACTGAAAAAAATTCTTTTAAATGTTTTCACTTTTATAACTAAGAAATAAAAAATTGATTATGATTTTAAGGAATAAATATCAGCATAAGCATATTAAACTGACAATGCACATTTTTTTCAGTAAATTCATTTGATCTTTTTTTTTTTTTTTTGAAAATTGAAAAAATTCATTTAAAAATTGCTAAAATCAGAAAACTTTTTTCTACACACATCACATATAATAGGTTATTCACGTGTATGCAGTCTTTAATGTGTATTCTAACTGCAAGCTTGTGAAAAACCCTTCTCACATAAATAAGATTTAATCGGCTACTCATCTATATGCCTTTTTTGGTGCTTGTTCAAATTTCCTGATTGAGAAAAGGTTTTGTCACAAACATTACACTTAAACGGTTTCTCACCCGTATACGTTCTTTGATGGATGCTCAAATTTGCTGCTTGAGAAAAGCTTTGGTCAAATACTTCACACTTAAACTGTTTTTTTTTACCCGAATGCAATCTTCTATGTATGTTCAAATTTTCTACCAGAGAAAAGGTCTTGTCACATTCATCACACTTAAACGGCTTCTCACCTGTATGCACTCTTGTGCTGGTTTAAATACTGCATTCGAGAAAAGGTTTGATCACAAACATGACACTGAAATGGTATCCCAGCCGTATGAATTCTTTGAAGATTTTTCAAATTTCCTGCTTGAGAAAAGGTCTGGTCACAAACATCGCATTTAAACGGCTTCTCACCTGTATGCACTCTTTGGTGCTTTTTCAAACAATCTGCCCGAGAAAAGGTCTTGCCACATACATCGCATTTAAATGGTTTCTCACCCGTATGCGTTCTTTGATGGTTGTTCAAATGTCTTGTTTGAGAAAAGGTCTTCTCCCATACATCACATTTAAAAGGTTTCTCACCTGTATGAATTTTTTTATGTGTGTTCAAATTTGTCAACTAAGAAAAGGTCTAGTCACATACATAACACTTAAAATGTTTTTCAACCGTATGAATTCTTTGATGTGCGTTCAAATTTCCTGCTTCAGAAAAGATCTTGCCACATAAATCGCATTTGAACGGCTTCTCTCTTGTATGCACTCTTTGGTGCCTGTTCAAACAACCCAGTTCAGAAAAGTATTTTTTACATACATCGCATTTAAACGGCTTCTCACCTGTATGCACTATTTGGTGCTGGTTCAAATGCGGCATTCAAGAAAATATCTTGTTACCTCACATTTACATGTTTTTTTTCACTTTATCAGTTCTTCGATATCTTTCCAATTTTCTATACTTTTTACTTTGCAGGCAACTTATTAAACCTGTTTTCTGATTTTCTAAGCCTTTTCCTTCCGTTTCAGATACACAACCATTTGAAAAACCGCTCGAAGAGGGATTCTTTGAAACAAGTAGTGACGTATTTCCCTGTAAGTGTAGTCCAAATACGTGTGGTGGAAAGTGACCTAAAATTAAAAGTCTTCAGAATTTCAAAAAAACGAATAAAACAATAAATCAGAACTAAAAAATCGTTTTAAAAGTTTAATATGTTTTAAAAGTTTACAGAGAAAAAAAAAACAGTATATCTCTCGATATATTTTCCTCGAGGTGATACTATAACTAGCTTTTAAAATTAGTTTTTGTAATGTAACAAAATAAGGAAAATGAAACCTTAAACGATCAAACAGTATACCGAGGGGTAAACTAAATCATAAGTGAAGGATTGGGAATATTACAACAAATATAGGAATTATTGTAACTAAAAGAGGAAGAGCAAATTCAATACACATCATTTGTTGAAGGTAATACTTTTTGGAGTAGCCGCAAAGCTTTGGATTATAAAAAAAACGATGAAAGTCACGCTTTACTCAGGTCTTACAAATGCAAGTTCAAATAGGGATAAATGCTTTTAATAAAAGTGAAAAAAAAAATTAGAAAAAAATTCCAGATATTTCGGTCACACATTCAGTGACACCGTCGTCAGCAAATATCCAGTATTTTTTTTTTCATTGTTTTTCACTGTGTATTAAAAAAGATTTATCCCTATTTGAACTATTATTTGTCCGAACTGAGGAAAACGTAACTTTCGCCGTTTCATTTTAATCCAATCGGACTTATTATTTTCTTCTAGCTAGATAGGCATTTTAATCTAGCTTCTAGGTGGTTCAGATCTAAAAAGTCAATTTTCTACTTATTTCAAATTCAACTTGAAATAAAAATAATAGACAGATTTATGTCTTAATTTATAAAGAAATATATACACTATAAATATGGATTGTATAATCTATATTGTCATGTGCTTTTAAGGCTTAATATCAAGCTTATTGATAAATAATAAAACCTGCCAAACCACTTTCAAGTGAAAATTAAAAAATGTTCTTGAAAAACTACAAAAACGGTTTGGCAAATACCTTCACATTGGAATAAGAAAAAAACAAAAGTTCCATCTTAATATTAAGTCCCATTGTCAAGTTTTTGTCCAACAAAATATTATCCAATACCAATCAGTCAACAAAAACACAATATTTCAGATGTACCTTCATTGTTAGAACATTGGAATTCCTGGGTGTCGCATTCAAATTTACATGGTCCTGAAATGCTAGCTAAATTAAGCAAAGGAACATCTTCACGTTTTGGTGACAAATGAGGGTCTGGAAAGTGGAAGGGCTTCTCGCTGTCACATGGTAAAGCATCTTCAACTTGTAAAACAAAATGTAATTTAAACAGACGTAGAAAAATTTTACAGTAAATATTTCTAAACAAACCTTGACAGCTTTTTCTTTCTAGTTACGTTTAAAAATGTAATTATTCAGACATTATATGTATACATTAAATCAGATGTATATAGAAGTTTTTCCACAAATGGTTTTTCAAATCTACTTTTTATATAGTAAACGAAAACCAAAAACTTTTGACAAAATTCATTCACTTCGAACGAATAAAAACCTGAAATTTATAACAAAAAAAAAAATCATAGCATAGAACAAGTTGCTGGTTAAGTGTAAGTTAAGGATAAAGTATTGAATACAAAAACAAAAAACTTAACATTTTACTGCTTAACAATCACAAAAAAAGACAATTAAAAGTAAAAAAATACCAATCAACTGGAGTTTTCTGCATTAGTTCCCAAAACATAAAATACAAAATATAGCCTCCCAAAGCTTAGTAGCTGAGCTCAATTAACTCTATTCCTCTCTTACACGTATTATGATTATATAATCCCATTTGAAACCCCATAACTCCCCCTGCTTTGATAGAAATATTCCGTTCATCATATTTGCACCGAGAAAAGATTGAAAGAAAATTTTTCTACCGGATGATTATTTGTCCCACCAAACCTAAAAATTAAAGCTGATAAATTTAATTTAAATGTGCTTTTCGTCACAAAGAAGCCATTTTTATCACCCCTAATCTCTTGATCATGAGATCCAAGTACATATACTCCTACCACTAATAACAACTCACGGCAGAACCAAGCCACCAGAGGCCAACACAGTTACGCATGCTCCTCCTCCATCCAATCTATTCAATGCTTCTCTCTTTACACCCTCCAGGAAGTTCCCATTTCCTTTAAATCTTCATTTATGACATCCTCCCACCCCAACCACGAATGAACTTCTTTCTGTTTAGCCCTCGACGGTTCACCAAAAAGAACAAGCTTCGGCAATATGTCTTCCTTCATCTGCAAATCGTGCTTTAGATATCTCAACCTTTCTCTCATTGTAGCCCTAGAAAGCGGGATTTAAACCACGCTTTCTGGGCAGCCTAGTGTTTGAATTACTGTGAGTAAGCGACCCAGAACAATCCGCAGGCAATTTCTCTGGAATCATCTAGCAAATCTTCATCCGCTTTCCGGAGCGCCGATGCTTCAGAGCCAGATCCATGGGCGCCCATAAGCTGATTTCCAGAGGGGGGCAAACCTTGTCTAATTGGCACTTTTAATGCTATATAATAGAAATCTTAGAACAAAATATAAAAATAAGGCAACATCATTTCAGCCGGGGGGGGGGGGGGCCTGCCCCCCCCCCTTATGGGCGTCCATGGCCATATCTGACCACAGTCATCACTGTAGCTTTCAAAATTTTAATCTTATTTGCAGACTTTTCTTCTATTCTTCCAAACATTTTTTCGTCTTTTAAAATAATACTACTAAGGTAAGTGAAGCTGTCTAGCTGATCAATCTTTTCGTTACCTAACGTCAAATTTTCATCTTTACTTATTCACTTTTTTGAAAATTAATTTTTAAACCTATTCTTGGTCACTGAACTCGCAAAACCTCCAAGTTCATTCCTTTTGCTCAACCTTTCATCTAGGATGCTTAAATCATCAGCATAATCTAAGTCCAGGAGATTTTTCTCTCCCCATTGGATTTTGTGGTCTCCCATTGCCTTTCCTGTACTCCTTAAGACAAAATCCATCAATATGATCCATATAAAGGGGGATAGAACACAACCCTGCTTAACTCCTGATTTAGTATGAAACCAGCTGCTAACCGCATTTCCTATCTTGGCCACACCAGTGTTATTCTCCTACATAGCACTAATCACTTTAATGTATTTGTCTGGTATCATAGGCAGCGCAATAGCGCTGCCTAAGTACAGAATGATGTTGGCATAATGTATTTTTTTTTTTTTTTAGACCAGGGCACTTCGTATCGAAGGAGTTGTCGTAAGAACTTCAAAAAGGACTTATTCAATTGCAAATTGGACGGGCTAGGGCCTTTTTTATTGTCAAAAGTGATTGGAGGGCAACTAAGCCCCCTATCATCAAGCCATTATTTCCCCAAACACATTTAATCAAAATTTTGAGATAGCCATTTTGTTCAACGTAGTTGAAAAGTCTGGAAAATAGCAAGGGTTGTAAGTTATGCCCTGGAAAAAACATAAGTTTTTTATAAAAAGATTTGTCGTAAAAACTTCAAAAAGGGCTCTTTCAATTGGAAATTGAGAGGGCTATTGCCCTTTTTAACAGTAGAAAGTTATCAGAGGGAGAATCACACCCCCTCCCCCTCCCCCCCACACCATTTCCCCAAACATTTCCAATCAAAATTTTGATATGGCCATTTTGTTCAAAGTAGTTGAATGGTATAGAAATTATGTCTTGTAGGATGACAGACATCCCGCCAAAACCCTCAGGACAAGGGTCGTAAGTTATACCCTTGGGGCATATAACGTTTTTTTATAGAAAGTTTTGTCCTACAAGCTTCAAAAAGGGCTCATTCGATTGGAAATTGACAGGACTAGTGCCTTTTTTATTAGTCGAAAGTGATCAGGGGGCAAATGTCACCCTCCACACCTATCCTTCCCCTAAACACTTCCAATCAAAATTTTGATACAGCCATTTGGATAAGCCTATCAGAAAGGTCTGGAAATTATGTCTTTGAGGATAACAAATCCCCCCCAGCCATCAGGGCAAGGGTTGTTAGTTATGCCCTGGGGACATATAGGGTTCTTATAGAAAGTGGGGTCATATAGACTTCAAAGGGGGCTCATTGGATTGGTAATCAGACGCTCTAGGTCTCTTTTTAAGAGTGGAAGTGATCAGAGGACAGCTACCCTCTCCCCCCTACACACACACGTCATATTGTCCCAAAATGTGTCTAATCGGAAATTTTGAGATAACTTTCATTTGAATGCTAATACCAGAAAGATGGTTACAGGATCTATCAACAGGTAACATGTTACCAGAACCATAAGCAAGAAGTTGACCTTTGTCATCAACTAATTGTTTTATGTTTGCATTCTCTTTGAGTGCTATCATTTCTGGAAATGTTACTCTCGCATATCCACCATCAGTAATGGTTAATTTTTTTCAGTGGTCCAAAGAATCTAATCTCTCAATGTCATGACTACGCACGCCTACATTTTCAACCGTGTTACCATTAGTACTTGTTTCATAGTTCAAATGTTTTTCTCTGTCAGCATTCAATGCCAAGACAACTTTATCATGTAGATACACTTTTTTGAAATGTTTCATCTTTAATTTTTAAAATAAAACGTATGTGTTTATCCTTCCAGTACACAAAAAATATGGATCAAAAACATACAATTAACTAGGTACTGTTGGTAACCGGCCATAGAGTACCAAGGGGCAGCAACATAAAAATCCTGAAACCGATGGAGATTGTAGAGTAAATGGTGTAATCAGAATCAGAACCATGGAATTATTGGGGCAGAAGTGGAGGAACCAGAACTGACGGAACCAGAATCGGTGAAACAAGGACTGGGACTGGAACCGGGTCAGACCTAGAAATATTGAAACTGGAATCTGTAAGCAGGGCCAAAAGCTGATGAAGGGGAATTGGAAATCATTGTATCCAAAAAAAATCTGAAAATACCAAGGGGGTAATATGATTGGCTTTGTAAAAACACAAAGCAATGGATTTAAAGCATGATTTATATCAAGAAAATGTCTGAAAATGCGTCAGGAATTACAACATGCCCATTCACAATTCATGAACTGAATAATGCAAAACAACACATTAGAGCTAAGGCTAATAGTAGCTACGACAACATACACCCAACATGGATGAAGATTCTCACCCCTTCTTATAAACAGGAACTCCTAAATAGGGCATGTACAAGATACATGCCCTAAGTAGGCAACGCTATTGTCGAGGGAAAGTATCTGGATAGAATGATCCCACAAAAGCCAACAAGCTAATTTCATTATCTCATACATCCAGCATATATCAGTATTTGCCAGCGTGTTTCAGGCTTCATCAGTGATTTATCAAGTGTAGTGTATCTAGAGAGCGTAGCCTAGTATTAGTAGGCTATAGCATAGTAGTAGGCTATAGCTATAGCATAGTAGCCTAGTATTTCAGGGGTTGACAACCTTTGTATCAGCTTCCTGTTCAGTTCCGAGCACAGTTTATAGAATTAGCAGTATAATCATTCCCTATCTCACCCGTTATAAAATTAGTGACTTACAAATAAAGTAAACATACTACTTGATGCCCTTTTTATGCTCTTAACCAATATAATAATCATTTTTGTCAAAATGAATTTCCCCCCCCCCCAAGGCTATATATACCACTTCAGGGTATATATTTGCACATTAGAGGGAGGGGGGTAAGTTTTAAACTTACCTCTCATTTGTATCAGAAATAAACTTTACCCCCACTGCCCTAATGTGCAAATATATACCCTGAATTGATATTAATAGGGGTGGGGGTAAAATTCATTTCTGAAAAAATGATTGTTATATTTGGAAAGAGCATAAAAAAGCATCATGTAGTATGTTTACTTATATGTAAGTCAATAATACGAACTGCCAAAAATTTACCCAATCAGAATTAGAGGGGTATTGTCTGGGTGACAACTATCATGCTGAGAAAGTATAAATTCAGGAATCTAAAAGTTTCAGTTGTATTGACATGCTTCAGGATTTAGTTGTAATAGCACTATTTCTTACATTTAGAAACAGTAGGCTAACAAAGGGGGAATAATTGATATTTTTTTTTTTTTAGCCTTGTTTCCATCAGGGGCATAGCTCCAGCATTTGATAAAATTCTACTTAAGCTACTTTTGGCTATCTTGGAAAGGGGATAGGTTAGGAAAATGAAACTTTCAGGGATGGGTCTATAGGCTAAAGTATGTCCTGGGAAGGTATTCTGAAGTACCTACCTCCACTCCTCCCTCTAGAGGGTCCTGGCCTTTGATTTTGAGTGAAACCTTGTAAAATAGATCTTCTGCTTGAATGAATTAAAACAACAAAATTTTCAGCTTCACAACTTTGCTCAATCCCAAGTATTAAGGTTTTAAAGACATGCAAATACATTTCATATATTAAAAAAAAACCATTAATATGGCTCAAAATTCTACTCAAATAACAGGAATTGTATTTTCAGAACTAAAGCCAGAGAATAAGAAACCAAGTAACTGAAAATTAAGGTAAAGAGTTGTTTTTGTCAAATTTCAATAGGTTCTACCTGTCATGTAGGCAAATTTCAAGACCCTTTAGTGGGAGAAAGAGTGGGGGTAGGTACATCGAAATACCATCCCAGGACATACCTTAGCCTGTAGATCCATCTGTCTTTTTGGTAAAATTCTACTTTAGCTACTTTTGGCTATCTTGGATAGGGGTTAGGTTAGGAAAATGAAACTTTCAGGGATGGGTCTACAGGCTCAAATGTGTTCTGGGAAGGTATTCTGAAGTACCTACCTCCACTCCTCCCCGTAGAGGGTCCTGACTTTTGATGACTTTTAAATATCTGTGTGTTATGAAAGTGAAACCTAAACATAAGTCTATTGGATCAACCTATTTTGCGCCACCCCCCCCCTAAAAAATCCTGGATCCGCCCCTGAAACTATCACACCTATTCCACCAGTTATTAGAAGAAAAAAAATTTCCTTATTTTCACAAATTTCATCACCCCCCCCCCCCCCCCGCCCCCCCCTTTTTTTATAAAATCCTACATACGCCAATCAGTTGAGTCCACTGTATGTAAATAATAGATTAAGTCATAATTTGTATATAAATCAAGTCATACCTGTGAGATGGGACACTTGCAAACCACTTGGCTGGCTCACCAAGTTTTTTTCTGCTTAATTTAATAATATAATTTGTCTATAAATTAAGTCATACCTGTGAGATGAGACACTTGCAAACCACTTGGCTGGCTCACCAAGTTTTTTTCTGCTTTCACAATTATGAATGATACAATTTCGAACCATTTTTCATTGATTGACGCAAACAGACTAACCCGCTAATCCATGAATAAGTGGGAGGAGCTTTTTGTTCGCACCGAGAATAAAGACCAGAAATGATCTGTGGTAAACTTACTGGATAATTCTATAAACTGTGGTTCCGAGTCAGCTTTCAAATGATCTCATGGTTGTGTTCTTTACTGAATGCGTTTTTTTTGGAGCATGTTTGTTTCTGTGCCCAACACAGTTTCAAATGTCTGGCTCTGTGTTCATACCATGTTGGTAAGAGCTGGATTTTGGGAAAAGGACACTGAGGTCTGAGCATTCGCAGAAATTAATTATCTTTTAGTTGTTTTGATGTGCATTCTGCAGCTCCAATCTTTTTCTTGGATGGTTAGTAAGTGTTAAGCTAACAAGCGACTATCGTGAACTGGATTCCATGCTTGTATTCTGCCATGAAATACTTTCCTGAAAACTTTTGTAAACAGGAAACTGGACCCAGACACAGGAATCGGAGGCAAACATGGTGGTCCTGAAAACTCACTGCTACTGGAAGAGTCTATTCTTGTGAGCAACTTCATAGAAAAAAATTACCCAAATTTGGGATACTTCATCTGTCCAACAGACCAAAAAGTTCCAACAAACATGAGATTGTCGCATCTGCCAGACCCTTCTATCTTAATTCTTAACATCAAAAACAGTTTTTGGCCAAAAGGAGAAAAGAAATACTTGAGAAAAACCACATGATATCAAAACTAGGCGTACAGTTGTGTTAGCTATATTTCTGGCGGTTGATTAATTACCGGCATTTTGAACTTCCATTTTTTGTACTTTCATTACGGAGTTCCAGATATTTCTGGCTATCTCAAAAATTGATAATTGGCTTCAACTTTTCACTTCTTTTTTTTTGTCTGTTTTGCCTTTTTTTTGTCATGACGGTGAAATATACAATCATAGAAATGGTGTTAGGGTTTTGAAAAGGTGCCTGCAGTTTATTTTACACTGATCTGTGTGCTCTTTTCAGACATGGAACAGATTATTTTAAGAAGCTGCAGTATGGCTCAAGTCCAAAGAAAATTAAAAGACTGAAGTTCAGTGAATGTGTCATCTGCCAGACAGAAACGGACAAGAAGCTGTCAAGTATGAAAAGTTCTGACCGGCTTTTGCAAACGCTTCAGAACTGTCAAACCAAGCAGTATATGTACTTACTGACTGAAGCATCTAAGGAAGATTTCATGGAAAAGAGCCCAAAGTGGCATTTGAGCTGTCAGCAGCGTTTTTTCCACAGCTTCAGCTCTAAGGACCATGAAGACAAAGAAAATGTTAGACCGGGAGTTCAAGGAAAAGAACGAGATCGTTTTCCACAGAGAGCTCATTTTCATATGGTTCCTGTTGTTTGTTCTGTGGCAAGAAAAAAGACTTGAAGAATAAACAGAACAAAATGAGCAAGTTCGAGTCTTCCGACGTCTGCCATAAAGTGCAGGAAAAAGCTAAGACACTCATCTCTTCTAATCCAAAAGTTTTAGAGAGATGTGCAGGTAAAGACTTACTTGCCCACGGTACTTCTTACCACATGAAGTGCTACAAAAAGTCCATGGCGTCAAAACCTAAGGATGAATTTGGAGATTATGATCCTCTTAAACTTGTATATGATCAGTTTTTGGTCTTACAATGGCAAAAGTTAGGCAAAAAGACAAAAAGTAGGCAAGGGCAAAAAGTTAGCTATGAAAGCAGTTGAAAGATGGAACCTCTATGAGGATATCTGGAACGTGATTGTGAGGCTAAGGTGCGACGATGCCCAAGCTGTCTTGGAAGAATTTACATCTGCCTGCCGAAAGGTAGTCGTAGCAATGTACAGCAAAGACCCTGGTGACTTCCGGTCTTTGAACGATTTGCGCATTCACCTGTACCCAAGAAAACGGGAACTGAAATACTTGCCTCCTACGGATGACACTTTTTCTTTTCACGCTATGCGTTCTTTGCTACAGGTCAAATTCCTGTTGGAAGCGAACTTGCCAAGGCCTTCGCCAGTTGTCCCTACTCGATTTTGCTGGACTTTTTCGAAAGGCAAAATCTGTCCAGTTCCAATGGGGGGAGATCCTTTCCCACAAGGTACCATTCCTAAATACTGCCTTTGTCGAACTTGCTCGAGAGCCTGCCCGTGTGTTGACAAGAACAGAGACTGTGATTTGTTGTGTCAGTGTGCAGGAAAATGTAACAAATCGGCAGATGAGTCCTCGGAAGATGAGTTTTGAAATTTGGACGATTCGTTCTTATATGTAATAGCCATTTGTTCTTTTAGTCGTTTCATTTTGAGTAAAAGTTTCTTAGCTGTTCAGTTTCTCCTCTTCTCTGCTGCGAGGTGAATTCGCAACGTTTCCTGTAATAGGTTTCTAGAATTGATGCAGTTCTGGCTTTACTTTGACACTTACACATTTTATTCATAGCTAAAAGCTGAAGAAACCTAAAACTTTGGTCTTACAACGACACGCTAACATTTCGCAACAATATAGCGGTCATTTCTGGAATCAGCATGGTCAGTTATGTTGGGTCCAACGTCCGTTTCGCGGTCATCTCGCTGACCACACCTGTGTCAGTTTTCAGAGGCTGGGTCCTAGACTAGTGTGATCAAAACCTGTCCTCAAGCAGGAAATTTGAACAAACACCAAACATGGCATACGGATAAGTAGCCAATTAAATGTATGTATGTATGTATGTGATGTATTTGAGAAGTGTTCTTTGTAAGTTGTTTGAACACTTATCAAAGATTTAAATCATTGCAAAGATTGCAATCGGGTGAGAAACCTTTCATGTGTGCAGAAAAGCTTCTGATTTAGCAATTTTCACAGGCAGTACATTTTCACAAATTTCACAGTACAATTTTCACAAAAAGTACATAGAGGAGTAAAGGAAGATTGTTGCAACACAAGCTGTGGCTTCATTTGTTTGTGGCTATTATTCTCATAACCAATTAGTAATACATCGAATTAGTTTTTTGTTCATTTTTTTACGTGTTTATTTTTTTTAGCAATTTCATCATCATCCTGTGAAAAGTAGTGATTAATATTTGCCTGATTGTAACAAATGTGATGAATGTAAAAAATGCTTGTCTACAACAAGTTTTTGATGAAAAATTAATGCTGTTCCACGCTGGTTAATTCTTATATTTAAATTAGCACTTTGGATATTTATATAATTTTCTGGTTATTTCTGTTTTTTGAAAGTGAACATTTTTTTTTCATCCATCCAATGTGGAACCACACGAACCGAAGAAGGCAAATCCCTATCTTCTGGAAAAATTTCCTCTTAAACTGATAATCTCAAAAGAAACAGAAGTCTGAATTGTCCAAAACTGAATTCATAATAGTTAGGATTTTTAAACAGCTAAATACTTTACACCAGAAAAGAAGATGCAATTAGTTGTCATTTTTTTTTTATTTAGTTCCACAAAAAGAAAAAGAAGATGAAAAGAATCAAAAGGCTAAAGAAACAGGAACCAGGGATCAATTGACAAAAACAAATTTTTGGCTCATGTGTTTCCTTTTCTTCTTTATATTTCTCTTCTGATCATCTATTTCTTCTGATCCTCACTGAATTACTCCGGTTTTGATTAAAAGAAAAAAAAACCTTTAAGATAAATCTCAACCACAGATGAAACACTTTGTTTATTGTACCTATTGTGCAGAATTATGTGTCTTTGGACCAAGAGACCCAATCGCACAAAAAAAAACACCTGGGGGATGGAGGTTCTGCTGTTACTAATTATGAGTAAGGTTCCAATTTGTTATTAAGTGTTGTTTTGATTTACTATGATTCTATTAGGCGAAACGCTTAAAATTACCAAAGCTCCAATAACTCCTTAAAAATCTTGTTTTATTTATTTGGAAACTCTTTGTTGCACCCAGTAAACCTGTAATCTGAAAACAACCTTGGAAACCCGTAGCTCGTACTCTCAGATATAGTTACTTCTAAAGAAAGAATAAATTGATCAATTTTTTCTTTTCCAGAGAATCGAGTGTGTAGGTATTAGTTGAACTGATCGCAATAAACGTCTAACTGGTTGCCAAAAATTGCCGTTTTTCTTAGGTTAAGCAAAAAGCCGGATGTTCTCAAATTGATTTGCTAAGATTACTTGGGTCGTAAAAAGAAATTTATACAGATTTGGATTAAAAATAAGGCTAGTTAATTTTATTTATCTATTTTGAATTTTTGGCAAGTTAAATTTGTAAAAAATCACCAATTTACAACTTCAAACTATGTACTCAGTTTCCAATTGAATATGTTTCACTATCTTACCTTTTCCCAAGAATATGAATCAATCCTAAATAGTCTTAATAATTATTTATGCAATTTAATGCTTTGTATAAAATATTTTGGCAGAAGGGATCCTAAAAACATTTGTTATACAAATTATCTAGACATACGTTTCCAAGTTCTAATAAAGTATATACCACTGACAGCTATTTGTTATTATGTTTTTTTTTTCCTTGCACTTAAGTTTTGTTTTTGTATTAGTCATTTGCATAAGTTGGGAAAGTTTCCTGGGAATGTCTTTTGAAAAGAAATAAAATACTCTTGGCGAGAATAGTCGTGAGATCCTCAGTTCAAGAATGCCTAGCAAGCCTACCTTTCGTCAAATGTTTATTTATGAATCCTTATGAATGTTTATTATGGGCTTCGTGCGGATTAACATTTTTATGTGATTATTTATGTAAGGTTTATCACTGGAGCATTTTCTGATTTTTTTTTTCTGGGAAACATAATGAGTAGGAATCAATTAGTTTTTTGTGAAAAATCTAAATTTTGTCATCAAGGTTATTAGAATTATAAAGGTCTGACCAACTTTCACTGGTCAGCCATGATCCAAAAGAAAAAGGCCTGTGTCACTGAGGGAACGGCAAACCCCAATGGAGGTAGTAAAGGAATGTTTAATGGCTGAAGAGGGAGAAAAAAGAAGACAATAGTGGTAACTGCCTCCTAGTGGTGACAGTGCTTTCGGGGAGTTGTAATACTTGCTCATGTTGAACAAATAACATCCAGAGAGGTGTTACCTTTTGTTGTAGATATTTTAACCAGTTGTTTAATATTAAAAGAGGTGCATATATAGTCTATCCTCAGGTCATTCGCATCGCCAAGTAAGCAAATACCAGCGTTCGGATACTTTGATAACACAAAGTCAGCACTTATAAGAAATTGTTGTATAAATTAGCGTTTCTGGTCAATACTTTGGATAGGGGAATGATAAAAAGACGGCGGTTACAATTAAATTGAAAGGGCGGGGAAGTACTTTTGGTCTAAGGCTCAGCCATAGAATTTCATCATAATCTGATAAGTTGGGGGTGGGGAAGAGTTTAGGTTGGAGGTTATCTCGGACAAAAAATAATATACACCCCATTTTTTCCCGAGAGGGTGATCGGGAGGGCGAAGTTTTGTAAACTGAGTATAACGTCTGATTTTTAGTAAATCTGGGTTCTTGGACTGAACCTCTGTCACAGCAGTAATATTAATTTTATGAATTTCAGAGATACCCTCGAGTTCGGTAATTTTGTCAAGATTCAGGCTCTTAGCATTGGTAAGTAGGAAAGTTGGAAATTTAAACCGATTTGGGTATTGGGATTATTTTTCAATTCGAGAGGGAGTTATTTTGGGTTGAAGTTTATGAGAAGGATGATGTCGGTAAGGGTATGGTTTTGAGTCATTATTAAAAGGCCGGACTGGACCGGGCTTGAGAGAAAAGGAGGACAGCGGACAAATTATGGGAATATTATTAATTTGGGATGGAACTGCGGTTGAATTCATCTTACTATTTGAAGTTTTAGAAAACTTTGCATGGAGGTGTTACCTGTGGATGGTTCTACCTGCTTACTCTTGAACCAGAGTCATACTGGTAGGGTAGCCAGGGGGGATAAAGTGCAAGGGAAGGGAGAAAGGTTTCCTGGTGATCTGGGAGTAAGTCAAATTGGGAGTGTTTTTTATATGGGGGTGGGGGGTGCAAGATGATGCTGAGGGAGGGAAGTACGGTGGAGGTTGTCTGAGAGGGGAGGGGTTGGGTTTGTTTCCGCAAATAACGGGTGGAGTCCTGAACCGGTCAGTAACTTCTTGGACGCACAGAGATGAACGGAGTCGAAAGGAAGTGGATTTTTGGGAGGAAAATGAGTGAAGGGGTTCGGGGATGGTCCGAATTGAGTAAAGTGATTGTGGGGGTTGGACTGACTGGGCAGGCGTAAGTAATTGGGGCGTAGGATTGTGTCGAGGGATGGATTCCCGAGGTATACTGCTCTGTATTGGGTATGCAGAAGGATAAGACTGAAAGTCGAATGGAACAGGAACTAGGGGAGGGGGTCGTGAATACTGTCGGCGTCGCCCTAAAAAAACGTTCTGTTTTAAAGCTGCGCTCCAATCCTTAAGATGCATAAGCAAAAGAACACGACTTATCAACACAAGATTAAAACAGAACACAGATCAACATGGTCAGAAATACACTTATCAGACACACAAACTCCCGAAATAAAATGATGAGAAATATGTAGAAACTTGCATTGTTTGCAAAACTTGCAGAAACCACTATCAAAATGCTTGTAGATCACATTTCCTTTCTGGCTTATTTTTAAATTTGTTTCCCTTTTATCCATCACTCTCGTACTTTTTTCAAAAATAATAAAAATGTCATCATCTGGTAATGACTTCTCCATAACCTTTGTAACCCTTTTGTTTAGTTCATTATCACCTGATAATTTACGTAAAAAACCGGAAGTCACTAGACTATTCCCGAACTCAAGGGCGTCATCAGTAGTCATACTACACGTAGGTATCTGTAGGCTCTCATGGGATACTTTGCAATTAATGCTGGATTTGCTGAACTCTGATAATTGATCCCCTAGTGTTGTAATAATTGCTTCGTTGTTTTTTAAGTCCTCTCGTAATTGGGGATTTTCGATTTAAGGGTCACTTGATTGTTTTCTAGATTGTAGAGTTCATCTTCCATAAGAAGGCGGTGGGAATTATGGGAGTTGATATTTTCACTTAATTTTTGAATTTCTAGATCGCGTTCATGGAGTATATCGTTACCAACTTTTTTAGTCATTGAGAAAAATGTCAACTTGTTTTTTCAAGTCTTCTATGGCTACTTCATGGTCTGAATTCTTCTCTAACTGGAATTGTATTTAGCTTGAAGATCAGCCAGCTGTTTGATGTGTTTAACACAGTCAACACAAGGGGGACTTGGGAAGCTTGATTTTTTTAAACTGATTTTGGGGTTGTAGGTTTTTGTGGCAGACTTGGGTGTATAGAGCGGGATTTAGAGCCAGGTGGTAGAGAAAGTGGTGTTAAAGGTGGTTCGGGGTCCTCATTCAAAAACGGGGGGACTGGCAGTTTAAACATAACCACTCACCACATTGTTTTCTCTCCTCAATAGAAATGCCTGCACACTTTGGACGAAACCACTGTTGACACCGACTGCACTGCACTGTTCCACTAGCGGCACGAAGTCTGCACTCTGGGCACGTGAATTTCATGGGCCTTGACATAATAGTGAAACAATAAATCCAGTTAATATAGCTCGAAACTGGTCAATGACTGAAATTTTGATTATAATAACTTCCAAACGGGTTTCAAAAATTTAAGCCAGCATAGGTGTTAACAGGTCAAATGCCAGAAAGAGAATCAAATGCCAGCGAGAGGGCTCATTCGAACGGAAAACAATGTTCTAGTGCCCTTTTTAAATGACCAAAAACATTGGAGGGTAACTAGGGCCACTCTCAGTTTTTTCCCAAGTCACCTGATCAAAATTTGGGATAACCAATTTGTTCAGCATAGTCGAAACATCTAACCTATATGAGGATGACTTAATCCCCCAAAGTCCCTGGAGGAAGGGCTGCAAGTTGTAAACTTTACACATTGTTTAAAGATATTATTGGTTATTGGGAAGTATACAGACGTTTTCAGGGGATTTTTTTCTGGTGGGGGATAAGGTTGCATGTGAGGATCTTTTCATGGAGGAATTTTTTATATGGGGGAGGGAATTTACTTGTGTGAAATTCTCATTTCTTGCTTCCTGTGCTATATTTCTTCTCATCTCGTGTGTGTGTTGTTGGAAAATTATGATGTGGTATTTTTACTTGTGCTGGTTCTTGATTCTACTTGTGTGAAAGTCTGTTGTTTCTCGCTTCCTGTGCTAGGTTTCTTCACATGTTGTGTGTGTGTGTTTTTGGAAAGTTATGATTTGGTATTTTTACTTATGCTGGTTCATGATTTTACTTTTGTGAATGTCTGTTGTTTCTTTGCTGCCTTTGCTAGGTTTCTTCTCATGTTGTGTGGTGTGTGTTTTTGGAAACTTATGATTTGGTATTTTTATTTATGATGGTTCGAGATTTTATTTGTGTGAAAGTCTGCTGTTTCTTGCTTCCTGTGCTATGTTTCTTCTCATGTCGTGTGTGTGTTGTTGGAAACTTATGATTTGGTATTTTTACTTGTGTTGTTTCATGATTTTACTTGTGTGAAAGTCTGTTGTTTCTTGCTTCCTTTGCTAGGTTTCTTCTCATGTTGTGTGTGTGTTGTTGGAAACTTATGATTTAGTATTTTTACTTATGCATGTTCATGATTTACTTGTGTGAAAGTCTGTTGTTTCTTGCTTCCTGTGCTAGGTTTCTTCTCATGTCGTGTAGTGTGCTTTTGAAAACTTATGATTTTGGTATTTTTGTTTATGATGGTTCAAGATTTTATTGTGTGAAAGTCTGCTGTTTCTTGCTTCCTGTGCTATATTTCTTCGTATGTCGTGGTTTGTTTTGAAACTTATGATTTGGTATTTTTCTTAATGGTGTTCATGATTTACTTGTATGAAAGTCTGTTGTTTCTTGCTTCCCTTGCTAGGTTTCTTCTTGTTGTGTGTCTGTTGTTGGAAACTTATGATTTGGTATGTTTTACTTATGCATGTTCATGATTTTACTTGTGTGAAAGTCTGTTGTTTCTTGCTTCCTGTGCTAGGTTTCTTCTCATGTCGTGTGTGTGTTTTTGGAAACTTATGATTTGGTATTTTATTTATGATGGTTCAAGATTTTATTTGTGTGGTGAAATTCTGCTGTTTCTTGCTTCCTGTGCTATAATTCTTCTCATGTCGTGTGTGTGTTGTTGGAAACTTATTATCTGGTATTTTTACTTATGCTGGTTCATGATTTTACTTGTGTGAATGTCTGTTTTTTCTTGCTTCCTTTGCTAGGTTTCTCCTCAAGTCGTGTGTGTGTTGTTGGAAACTTATGATTTGGGTATTTTTACTTGTGCTGGTTCATGATTTTACTTGTGTGAATGTCTGTTGTTTCTTGCTTCCTTTGCTAGGTTTCTTCTCATGTCGTGTGTGTGTTGTTGGAACTTATGATTTGGTATTTTAATTATGCTGGTTCATGATTTTACTTGTGTGAAAATCTGTTGTTTCTTGCTTCCTTTACTAGGTTTCTTCTCATGTCGTGTGTGTGTTGTTGGAAACTTATGATTTGGTATTTTTACTTGTGCTGGTTCATGATTTTACTTGTGTGAATGTCTGTTGTTTCTTGCTTCCTTTGCTAGGTTTCTTCTCATGTCGTGTGTGTGTGTGTTGTTTGAAACTTATGATTTAGTATTTTTACTTATGCTGGTTCATGATTTTTCTTGTGTGAAATTCTTCATTTCTTGCTTCCTGTGCGATTTTTCTTCTCATGTCGTCTGTGTGTTGTTGGAAATTTATGATTTGATATTTTTTAATATGCCGGTTCATGATTTTACTTGTGTGAAAGTCTTCGTTTCTTGCTTCCTGTGCTGTGTTTCTTCTCATGTCGTGTGTGTGTTGTTGGAAGCTCTTGATGTGGTATTTTTAATTGTGCTGGTTCATGATTTTTACTTGAGTGAAAGTAAGATCTTAAGCCGACCTGGCCAGCCATGACAAAAAACCAACAAAGAGAAAAATCTCTAAAAAAACAAAACAAATGAGACTGTGGCCAGTGGAGAGAAAAGAAAACAACAGAAACAAAACAACGCGGATATTTCGCCTGTATACAAAGAAGGCGTCTTCAGCACGAAAGACACACAAGAAGAACAAGATAAAAAAAAACAAGATAAAACTAAAAACCAATAAAAACCACCACCAAAAAAAAAAAAACAAAAATGTACAATCGGCGCAAAACTAATCCACGTAGGGAAAAGATGCTAATATAGAGTTACTTCAGTGAGGACACCAGAGTAACTGAGGAAAAATAAAAAAACTGTAAATTACTTTAATTATTCAGTTGCGAAATAATCCTTTTGTTAGCTATTACTGAAGCAAATCGTTTTGGTCTAGCAGGTAAAATAGTCCCCTGGTGATTATTTAAAATCTTTACTCCTTATTGACTGTTGATTCACTCTTTAGAAGGTTATCATAAATTGGGTCAATATTTAAATTACCCGTGTCCCTATTTATGGAAAGGTTAGCAAACATATGTTTTTTAATTTCTATGGCCTCCCTGGCCCATTGGGGTGTACCCCTTATCATTAGAAATAGCTAAGGCTTCATCAAATTTTACAAAATGATCTGGTTGAAGCCAAATATGCTCTGCTAAAAGCTGAAACGAAAGTTTCTGGAGGCTTGCTTAATTGTAGGGTTTTTTCTATGGAGTGTCGGTGTCAATAAACCTTTCAACAAATTGTTGGTGAGTCCTACCTACCAATATAGAACTTCCCACAAGAACACGGATTTTTATACACCCCACTTACTAAATTTCCCCGAGTTAAATCCTTACCAGAACTAAAAAAAACTACCCATTGGCCTCAGCGATTGGAAACATGTATCAATACCAAATTTACGTAAAACCATGAAAGTTTCTCACCCAAACCAGGTACATATGGTAATGAAAGAAGCTTTTTGATACAACTAAATTTAAAGATTGAGAAACCTCAATAACCCTACTATTATGTTTAACCCGTCTATTTTCAATTATTTTATCAATGAACTTAATTGGATAACTATTACAAAACAAAATATCCCTCAAGTATAACAATTCCGAATCCAGAAATTCCTGGGAACAAATTCTAAAGGCTCTATCCACTAGTGAAATTACCACCCCCCTTTTCACCGACATAGGGTGGCAAGAATGAAAAATTTAAATACCTATCATTGTGCGTTGGTTTTCTGTAAATCGAGAAAAGTAAATGGAGATCCCTTTTAATAATAAAATATCCAGAAAAGGTAATTTATTATTATCCTCAAATTCAACTGTAAATTTAATATTATTATCAAAAAACTATTTAAATGCTTACAAAATAGGTCTAAGGAGTCCAATCCATGTTTCCAAACGACACCACATCATCCATGAAACCTACCCCACAGAAGCAAGGGGAGATTCTAAAACTGTTTATAGCGGAGGTTTCAATGGCATCTATGAACAGATTTGACAATAAAGGAGAAAGAGAAGCCCCATAGGTAAACCAAAAAAATTTGTCTATAAAACTCCCCTCGAAAACCAAAATAAAAGAAAAATTCATTTACCAGAATAATTAGTCTCATAATGACATCAATATCCAAACTGGCTAACGTCACATCCTGTATTAAATCAAAGTGTTTTTCTAATTTACTTTTTAAAATATCCTCGCATCTTTTTAAATCACAATTTGAATACATGGACACAACATCAAAACTGCAAAGAATTGAACTCTCCCTCCAGCGTGATGAAATTTCGCAATTTATTAGTAAGATCAGTCGAATTTTTTTAATATGATTTTTGTGTTCCCAAAAGTGGACGCAAAGCTACCGACAACCATTTTCCTAATTTTGAAACAGGTGACAGAAAAGTTGACACAATGGGGCGGAGAGGGGATCCAGTCTATGAATCTTAGGTAGACATAGATCTTGGGTGCCGAACAACCCCTAGGATAATATTTGTTATAAAACTGTGGGGTGATGTGAAAATTATTTTTCATTGACTCTTAATTCCTTTCTTGTTGATTTTACATATTTATCTGTAGGATCAAAATCAAGTTTTTGTATGTAATAGTGTCCGAAATAATGGATTTCATTTGATTATTATAATCGTCAGTGATCATAATTACGATCGTGTTTCCCTTATCGGCTCTGGTGATAGTAAGGAATTTCTCCTTTTTCAAATCAGAAAGGATTTTAATGTCATTTTTTTGTGAAATGTCTTTACCAATTAAGTTCATATTAAAAGTATTAGTTTTCTTACGATCTCAGCTCTGAGTTCTTGAGGAGTATCCACCTTATCTATAGAAGCCATAATTCCTGACTCCACCTTTGAAATTATTTTTTGAATAGGAGACTAGGTGTTGGAAAACAGAACTTAGAACCCTTCGACAAAACGGCTTCCTGTTGAATATTAAGAGGCTTCGAAGACAAATTTTGAATTGCTGGACCCAGACAATGACGAGGATAAAAAAACATCTGAATCTTGGAAATTCTCAAACAAAAAGTTTATTAAACTTGTCAACCAAACGAACTTGGACAAATGAAAATCATGGCGAAAAGATCTAATGGCCATTTCCTTAATTCGTATAAAAATGTCAGATGGAAGGTTATTTCTTAAAAAGTTTTCAACAGAATATAAGTCCTTAGACAGTTGAAAACGTCTCTGTTTTTGTTCATAAATTACGTGATTTAAAGCTATTAGGCTTAATTTATTTTTTAATTTTGTTTCATTTTCAGTTCCAAAATGGGTACATATTTTAAAAGATTTTTCGGAATCACTGATTCCTTCTTGCAATTTTTTAAGAAAACTTTTGTTGATTTAATAGATTTGCATTTTTTTAACTAAAGACAAATAATAATTGACAGAAGCGGCTAATTGTTGCCCGTACAATTGACGAATGAAAGATCTTAAGCCGAACTGGCCAGCCATGACAAAAAACCAACCAAGAGAAAAATCTTTAAAAAAAACAAAACAAACGAGACTGTGGCAGTGAGAGAAAAGAAAAACAACAGAAACAAAACAACGCGGATATTTCGCCTGTATACAAACAAGGCGTCTTCAGCACGAAAGACACACAAGAAGAACAAGATAAAAAAAAACAAGATAAAACTAAAAAAAACCAATAAAACCACCACCAAAAAAAAAAAAACAACAAAAATGAACAATCGGCGCAAAACTAATCCACGTAGGGAAAAGATGCTAATGTAGAGTTACTTCAGTGAGGACACCAGAGTAACTGAGGAAAAATAAAAAACTGTAAATTACTTTAATTATTCAGGTTTGCGAAATAATCCTTTTGTTAGGCTATTACTGAAGCAAATCGTTTTGGTCTAGCAGGTAAAATAGTCCCCTGGTGATTATTTAAAATCTTTACTCCCTTATTGACTGTTGATTCACTCTTTAGAAGGTTATCATAAATTGGGTCAATATTTAAATACCCGTGTCCCTATTTATGGAAAGGTTAGCAAACATATGTTTTTTAATTTCTATGGCTTCCCTGGCCAATTGGGTGTACCCCCTTATCATTAGAAATAGCCAAGGCTCATCAAATTTTACAAAATGATCTGGTTGAAGCCAAATATGCCTCTGCTAAAAGCTGAAACGAAAGTTTCTGGAGGCTTGCTTAATTGTAGGGTTTTTTCTATTGAGTGTCGGTGTTCAATAAACCTTTCAACAAATTGTTGGTGAGTCCTACCAATATAGAACTTCCCACAAGAACACGGAATTTTATACACCCCAGTTGCTAAATTTCCCCGAGTTAAATCCTTACCAGAACTAAAAAAAATACCCATTGCCTCAAGCGATTGGAAACATGTATCAATACCAAATTTACGTAAAACCCGTGAAAGTTTCTCACCCAAAAACCAGGTACATATGGTAATGAAATGAAAGCTTTTTGATACAACTAAATCTCAAAGATTGAGAAACCTCAATAACCCTACTATTATGTTTAACCCGTCTATTTCAATTATTTTATCAATGAACTTAATTGGATAACTATTACAAAACAAAATATCCCTCAAGTATAACAATTCTGAATCCAGAAATTCCTGGATGGAATTTCAGAAATAATAACATTATTTCAGTAAATACTGGATTGATGTGGTGTGTGTGTTTTGTAAGCTTATG